>OY101435.1:35322085-36570014 GCA_956483605.1 Tuberolachnus salignus | reverse complement strand
ATCTATATTTTTATTTATGTTTAATTATTCTCTTTAATTTATACTATTAATTTTAGTGTTACTTAAATTATTTATTAGTAATGTATTACATTAAATATTAATTTTGGAAATTAAAGATAATATTTTTATATTATTATTGATTTAATTAATTAGAATGTTTAAACAATTTTATATTCTTTTATTTTAAAATGTTAAATATATTTAAGTTGATTTATTAGTAATATTTTTTTCTGTTTGTGTACTTTTTGTATTTTTAATTTTAATCATTTATAAATAATACTTATAGGTTTAGAATATTTATTATTAATTGCATCTTTATTATTTTATTTAAATTTAATAATTATTAAACAATATATTTTATTATTAAATATTTTATTTTTTGTATTAGAGAAAGAGTTTTAGGGTTATCAGTTTTGATTATAATAGTTCAAATGTATGGTAATGATTATTTAAAGTCTTTAATAATTGTAATATTAATTTTTTTTGACATAATTAGTATGAGTTTCAAAATTAAGAGTTGATGTTTTGTATACAATTTTTTTTTTTTAAATACATTTTAAAATACCTCTAATTAGTTATTTTTTTAAATATTAGTTATTTATTTGGTATAGATATATTTTCTTATTTGATATTTATGTTAGGAGTTGAGTGATCAATTTAATTTATATTTCTGAGTTAGTTTTAAAATATTTTATATGTTTGATGAAGTTAATTTAATTCCTGTTATTATTATAATTTATGGTTGAGTTTGGTTTTATTTATTTATATATATATATATATATATATAATTTGTTATTCTTTACCTTTTTATTTTTTGTATTTTGAGTTTTAATAAGGTTTTGATTATTTTTATATATTATTATTTAGATCATTTAAATATTATAAATATTTATTGTTATTATTTTTTATTAATAATTTTTTTGGTTAAAATGCCTTGATTTATATTTCATATTTGATTACCTAAAACTCATGTTAAAACTCCTATTGCTGGTTCAATAATTTTTGCTTGTATTATATTAATATTATGGGGTTTCGGTATTTAATATATTTTAATATTGACTTTTTTTTTATTATTTCATTGTTTTTAAGTTTATTATTTTTTTTCAAAGAAATTTAAAAAGTTTAATTGTTTATTCTTCTGTTGTTCATATAGGGTTAGTTATTATTGGTTTATTAACTTTAAATAATGGGGTGGGGTGCTTTAGTTTTAATATTTGGTCATGAATTATGGTCTTCTGGATTATTTTGTTTAAAAAATATTTTATTATCTTTTAGGTGATTTTTATTATGTTCTTCAAATATATCTTTTCCTCCTTCTTTAAATTTGTTTGAGGAATTATTTTTATTAATTAGTTTAATAGTTTGATTAGACTATTATTATTTTCTTTATTTGTTAATTATAATTTTAATAGATTTATATAGTATATAATAATTTAAGAGCATATTTAATATTATTTTTGAATTGATTTCTTTTAAATTCAGTTTTTTTAATTTTAGAAATATTTATTTATTTAAATAGTTTAATTAAAATATTATTTTGTGGGATTAAAGATAATAAAATATGTTTAAATAATTAAATTGAATTTTTTTTTTTAAATATTTTTATATTCTAATATAAATAGAACTATAGAATCATAGAACTATGATTTTTATTTTGAAAAATAGTTGAACCACTACTGTAACGCGCGAGTTGATTATGTGGTGTTTTTTTCTTTTTTTGTGTACCTATATAAGTTCATAATAACATTTTCAAAATATTACTATTGTTTTAACTGTCCAAGATTTATGATATTATTTTCTTTATAATTTTTTACCAAATAATACTGTAATAATGAATAGCTACAAATAATATAATAAAATAGTTGCAAAAAAAAAATGAACAAGATAAATGTGAAAACCCATAAAATTAAAAAAATCAATACATTTGTAAAAATTGAATACAAAGTACAAAGGGCATGCCTTTACAATAAAAATAAATAATTATAACAAATACATATGCTTTAATAATTTATTTTTTAATATTTCCCATTACCTTTGATACAGTGTTAACTATACACACAGTAATACATTTACTGACTCGATTTATATCTTTTTCGAATATTAATTTTATAGAGGGCAATCTATCATTGGAGGATCTACACTATCAATTGGTTATCAAATAATCAACTAGCAAATTAATAGAAAGAGTAATCATTTTATTATCTTATTAAACATGAAATATAATTTTACTTATGATATATAAAAATTAAAAATTTGAGTGAATATAAATAAGTATAATGTTAACAGTTTGTTAATTTACTTTTAAGGTAATTCAAAAAAAAAAAAATTCAATTAAACAATATTATACAAGTAAAAAAAATTGTTTAACAAATTCTTAATCTCATTCTCTTATTCCACTTTAACAACAAATATAATATAAAAGTTAAAATAGTAAATTTAGTATTGGCCAATAACAATTCCTTAAAAAAAATATATTATTAACCATACTAATTACTTTACATAAATCCATTCAACATATTTTAAAGTCTCTAAATGCTAATGAAAAAATACTTAATATTGAGTATCTAGTTTATTTTTGTAACAACTTCAAATTCCTTAAAAAATATATTATCAATTTATTTTTTTACTTTTTATAAATTCATTTAATATAATATAAAGTCTCAAAATGTAACTGAAAAAAAAACTTAATATTAAGCAATAAGTTCATTTTTGAAACTACACCAAATACCTTAAAAAAATATTATGAACTTATTCATTTACTTTTTATAAATCCATTTAACATATTGTAAAGTCTCAAAATGCTAATGAAAAAAATACTTAATATTGAGCAACAAGTTCCTTTTTTTAACTACTACAAATTTTGAGTCATAATCCAAACTAACTAAATTATTATGAGTTCTCTCTAAAACTAATTGTTTAATACAAATTATAGAAAATCAAAATAAAATCAATAGTATACAAATATTATTTTCAGTTCTAATTATTGTTCATTATGAAATTGTACTGATCAATAAGAAAAATATTATTTGATAAATGCCTAATTACTAAAATGCATTATATTAATATTAACAACTATACTTTTGTAATTATTATTTATGTTTCAGTTATACTCTTTTAAGAGTGATATAGCTCTTTGTAGATTTGATCGATGATACTTGAACTGCTCATTCTATTTGGTTTAACAGTTTTTGCATGCAAAACACTGCTGCTGTTGTTGTCACCAGCTAATTCATCATCAGTTTCATTATTAATTTCATCTTCAATATGCCCTATTTTTATTAAATTATTTATAAAAACAGATTCATTATGTGGAATTTCAGTAGCATTTAAATAATTGTCATTACCCTTAGGCATTTCATCAACTTGTTCACTCTCAACAACCTCATTGTCCTCATTTATAAATTCACTTTCGATTGTATTCACAGTTTCCCCTTCAGTTTTACTCAACATATGTCTAACAGACTTAAATCCCCTAGATGATGCAATCTGTGCCACCTGACCAGTTGGTTCTTTGCCTTCTTTTCGTCTGCATATGCTACAGTTACAATATCCACGACAAGGTGGACATACCCATCTCTATAAACATAAAAAAAAAAAAAAATTGATATATGTGCATGTGATTTTAGTAGCTATACATTTATAAATAATATTATTATATAAAAATTACTGGATTTTTAAGGGCTACAGCAACGTCTTCGCCATATCTATTCGCCAAACAAAAACCACAAAACATTCCCCGAACACCTCTGCAATACTTATAGCGACAATAAGATTTTTGATCCAATGTTTTTTGTCTGAAAAAAAATATTGTACTTAATTTATAAACAATTAAATTATGTACAATATATTGACCTAATCTTAAAAATTTATATTACACCTGAAATAAAAATATTAACCATAAATCATAATTTCATACAGAAATAAAAAAAAAAGGTCATGAGTATTGTTGTTTAGGAATAAAAATATGCAACAAAAAACCACACACTCATTATATAGGAAATAGAGGCGATATTTAGCTTAATTAAATAGAAGACAGATAAAAATACGAATTTCTATAAACTATCATAAAATTGACTGATTTTAACTTGGTCATTGTTATTATTTTATTTTTTTTAAATATTTACCTGCACTGGTGGCAAGTTGTACCTTTACCATTACCACAGTATACTTTCCTAGATGAATGATATACAATGTTTTGTAACATTTCGTCTGTTACCTGGGACACGGCCAATCGAGCTACAGCAACCTTCTTATTGTGACGTATTTTTTTTGATGTCTACACATAAATCATAATTTATTAAAACGCTCAAATAGATAAATATATTTAGCAGTTCAAATGTTGTTTGATACATACAGGTTTATAATCGTCTTCGCTTTCATCTTCACTACCACCAATAAAATAACTACCAGCAAGAGAATTATAGTACTGTTCGGTTTCATCTTTATTTTTGTTTTCTTTAAACCAAGGGAACTTTATGCGCAATAGTCCTTTGGGAAATTTGTTTTGATTGTCATCATCGTCACTTTCATCATCTTCATTATAACTTACTGTTTTCCTGAATTATTAAAGAACATACAAGAAACAAAAGGATTAAAAAAAAAACGTTTTACACAAATTATATACAATACCCTACTATATTAAATACAATGGTTAAAGCTTTTTTTCTTGAGCAAGGCGCTAACTATTCTAGTTTTTCAATAACTCGTTTATACTAATGTTCAGCTATAGATCTATGTGATGAATTAATAATTTATACATATAAATATAAAATTAATTACACACGTTACATATCTTACCTTTTAAATGCCCACCTAGAACATTGACCTACCTGGTACCTACAGTTTGATAATAATAATACATTGGAAGATTATAGATTTTTTTAAATAAATAACATACAACTTTATGCCTAACCAAATTAATGTAAAATAAAAAATAAAATATCTAGTTAACATTATATTATATGTACAATCTGTAAAAACTAATATTTACAATAAGCAAGTAGACACCCAGTAGCAACACTAGATTTCTTTTTTAAAATTTAATTTTAAAATCCCAATCCAGGTATCTATAAAATATGTACTAATATGTAATAGGCATCTATATGCAGTATGGACAGTAATAAACATATGTATTATAGAAATATAAAAATATAATAATACTATTTTAAAAACAAAGTAAACTAAGCACACTAAATTAACAATAGAAATGTACAAAAAACTAAAATGCTAACACTACAATGCATCAACACTCATATCAAATGTATACAAAATAAATTGAGTTATCATTACTTATCAACTCCTACTTCCTGCAACATGCGAAAATCATAAATAATAACACAGATATATGACTTACTGTATAATGCAAAATATGTATTATTTATAATACCAGTTGCATATTTCATGACAATCAACAGCATCATTTATTATTATTTTCTCAATGGAAACATTCAAACATAAAAAAATAAATTAAACACTTTTCAACATATTAACACAAAAACAATAAAATTATTGTATTAGCACAGACCAGTTGTTATTAATTATTACCTGTTCATACAACCCAAATGGCTCACTAAAATAATATAAATATTCTATAAAATGTTTTATTAAATGTATATGTAGGATACAGTTGCCAGATTTTTAAATCCCAAACTGGGATAACATATTGAATGAACTTTTTGTTTATACAAATATTTATTAGTTAGTACAAAGATACATTATTCGTAATATTTTATTACTGTTATTACTTATTGATTATTATAATTTTCACTTGAATGGATTTTCTTCAATAGACTTGTAATAATTTTTATTTGTCCGTAAAATTGTTTACAAGTTAAACCAAATTCAATATACTGTATATTATTATTAATAATGTACTGTATTTGTTCATCCAACCAAGCGTTATTCATAAGTGGGTAATTTATAAGTAATTGTTATTGATAATAGTATAATGATGCAGAACAATATTATTCTGTTTTTATTATTAAATAATACAATATTGAATGTAATTTTCTCATTGCCTCTATTAAACGGGACTGACTACCCTTAAAACCAAGACGAATGGTACTTGAACTAGATGCAATTTTTAATACAATTAATTATAAGAACAAATAACTATTCTAAGAGGGTTTTATTATAGTGTAGTACCTGTGTAAAATGGAAGGTTTGTTAATTTATCTCATAAAACTCAAAAATCAATGCAATAACTATTTTAAGTAAATAATAATTAAATTGTATAAGATAATTGCAATAATGTTGTATGTAAAGTAAAGTAAATACCTAACCTAATCTCTTTATATGATCGTCTCGTAACTAACAACAAGCGTTAATACACGGTACACATTTTTAGTATTTGTTCGCAAAGCATCAAACCATTGGACCTCTGACAATAATAGAACCACAGATATCATAGTTTGACATTATTATTTCGATATCATGTTTTAATTCCAAAATGCACATAACAGCAATCGCCACAATAGTACAGAATTATTTATTTATACATTTTAACAGACATAATGCATTACCATATAACGGAAGTCCGAGCCGACAACTATGGGACCAAGTAATATATTGCTAAATGTTTAATTTATGTTGACCAATGTTGTATTTATGATTTATAATATTGTATGCAATATGTACTATAGGTATGTACAGTAGGTATATATACAGAAAATACTTGCAGAGACTGGTTTGTTTAGAGAAATAATAGCAAATATGTATGGGAAATAAATGTATAATAGAAATCTAAATATCCGATAATGATAAATGTGTATTTTTGGATGAGACTATAGAGTGTGTGGGGGTCAGTTACACCCCCCCTCTACAATTGTACACTAGAATTTAATTACAATTCGGCAATTTATTGGAAACCAAAAGGTGGCTGTCAGCAAAATTGCTCAATTGACAAAAACTAAATCTGACAAAGATAAAATGTTTTCGACGCAGATAGTATTAAAATGTAATTTCTTTGTTTCCACCAATATTATAAACTCTAAGATGAACTAAAGAAAACCCAATAAATTTTATTATGGAATAATCTTAAGAAATAAAAATCATTTTAACTGAGACTAATTTGTTAATATGCTTGAATTTCGTCAGTCGTAAAATTTGATCGCCAGTCATTACCAGTCATGCATGTCAATGACGTTGATTATCATTCAAAACCGACTGTGCATGGGGGCCTACGATGAATTAAAGAAAACACAATAGATTTTATTATAATCTGCAGAAACATAAGTCATTTTGACTGGGACTAATTTCATTTGTAAACTGGCTTTAACAGCTCCTGTAACTACAGCGGCAAACAAAATAAAATTCGGTAAAATGAAAATAATAAAAAAATCACTTAAGATCTAACATGGCGGATGAATGATTGAATGTTTTTTAATTTTAGTTAATGATAAATATTATATAAATACTGTATGACAAATTGAAAACTGTTTCATTTGTCTACTTTTATTGATGTTTGTTTTTATTTTATGTAAGTATAAGCTTTACCAAGACAGACAATACAGAAATATAATTTGTTAAAATTTTTAATTATATTTCTTGATATTGTGAATTATGATTATCAGTCAGCAATTGGAAAAAATATCACCCCCCCCCCACAACAATTATATTTATCCTATGCTCGTCCCTGTGTGTAATGGGTACTTACTTGTCGGAATTTAAATTTCGAGCTGACCGTCTGACATATTTGACACTCGGAGTTGAAGGACGTTTGGTGGCTGTACGCGGTTTTGACGGCAATTGTTTGTAATCACGTTCGCGTTCACTATCGGCAGTCAGACTGGCGACGTCCTTCGAGGTCGATTCGATAAAATCTTCGAACTTCAAACAAATACGATTTTATTAAAATGGCCTCCGGACACACGATGAATCATGAGCAAAAAAAAAAAAAGAAAATAACCAAAAGCTACCTGTTCATTAATCGACAATATATTCTTGTTTATATTCAGTTCGTATTCGGACATCGCCGGGTCGTCCGTAACCACGGGCACGTTAGAAAACATTATTATAACACGTAAAACGGATAGGCGCGCGTTAATTAAATCCCAGCCAAAAATGACGCGAACGATACAAAATAATACGATTCGTCTCCGGGCTGTTCGAAATTATAATAAAAAAAAAGAAGAAAAGAAAAAAAAAAGACCAAACCAAACAATACCGACCGAGCGGAGTGCACCAACTGAAGTTACGGACTATATTGTCCGTCGTTTGTCAAACACGGTTAAATTGATAAACAAACTGTGGAAAACAAATTAAATATCACAGTATTCTATGTATTTATAAAATATTATACGTTGGGTGGGCACAGGGAAAACCTGAGCGATAAAGGACAATTAAAACCAAGCTAACGGTTTTGGCGGGTAAACGCCATAGGCAATGACTATGATAAAACGCTCATAATGAACTTAATGACCACCACGGTCAAATAAATCGAATGATTAAAATGATAAGTAGTTAAGATACTAACGAACTATACATTATCAACGTATCTACAATAGTTTTATATCGATAATATTTAGAATTGAAAAAAGTAAAATAAAATTTGATAAAAATACAACAGATTTCATTGAACACTTAAATGTATTATTATTTTTTAAATGTACAGAATCTACTTAAATTACTTTTCCGTAAAATTAATATATTCCTATATACAATTTATAGATCCGTGCTAATGACAATTATAAGGTATTTCATTGATGTTTAATGTTTACAAAAAAATATATATTATACACCTTAGGATATAATAAAAAATTTAGCTTAACTTTTATAATTAGATTGTTGATTTAATAAATGACATGTCACTAAATTTAAATTTTACAGCAACCACAAAAATCTCCAGGTAAATTTATCTTATTTTACATTTTCACCTTTGACAATAACTGTAGGTATATAATAATTAATTTAAATAAATAGAAATTTTTGCAAAACCAGCGTTAGATTTTTGAAATGGTCTATTAGTCAAGTACCTACTTATTTTATATTAACATACGATGTACACAATTTTGAAAGCTTCTTCTTTGTCTTTCTCTATTTCTTTAGTGTTCAATGAAACAAATTTAATATTGTTTTGCAATTGCAACATTCTGTGGATGAATGATGATTCATAATTGATAATAACAAGACAAGAAGAATGTCTGAATCCACTTATTGTACTTTTGGTAACATATTTAGGTTTACATTGTTTGAGTTCCTTAAATATATCTACACGCATAGATGTAGTAGCCATGAAGTCCACTAGTTCTTGAAGACAATCAGTACAGAGGTTTTAGCTATATTAGGATATATCTTTCCAATGTCAACATCAAGATCAAGGTATTTACAAAATATCTGACAATTTAACCGAGTATGTCTGATTACTATGTTTGACCAGTTAAAAGTAATACTTGAATTTCCTTTTTTTATCTGTGCACTACATAAAATGTAACAACCAAGCGACATAACTAATTTCCAGCCAAATGGTAGAATAATTGCATATGGATCAGCTCTTATAAAAGTATTAGCATTACCCTTGTCTAATTGATTAAGCTCCAATGATTCATTGTGGTCTTCTTCCTAAAAATTAACACAAACACCATGAGGTTTAAAATATTAACAATATAAATACATTATTTTAACTAGGTACATTAATAGTTATTTAACAATTTTAATTTACATCTAATGATTGTGATTGTGTAACTACAATTACTTGTAAATTACTTTTTTTATCATACGTTTCATGATCTTTTCTTTCCACCTGTACTTTTGCCTATAAAAAAATATTACACACATTCCATTAAAATATTAATAAATCATTTTAACTAGGTACATTACTAGTTGTTATTTAACAATTTTACTTTACATAAAAATCTAGTGGAGAAATTAACTGATAATGATCCAATTTATTGAATATTTATCATTACTTGGTTTATTCGTTGAATTTTTAGTTTGCAAATCATACTGGACTACTAACTATAAAAAAATATTACATAAATTCCATAAAAAATATTTAAAAATTATTTTAACTAGGTACATTACTAGTTGTTATTAAACAATTTTACTTTACATAAAGTTCTAGTGGAGAAATTAACCGATAGTGATCCAATTTATTCAATATTTATCATTACTTGGTTTACTCGTTGAATTTTTAGTTTGCAAATCATACTGGACTACTAACTATAAAAAAATATTACATAAATTCCATAAAAAATATTTAAAAATTATTTTAACTAAGTACATTACTAGTTGTAAAACTAAATTATTAAACAATTTTATTTTACATCATATTCTATTAGAGAAATAAATGGTACACAATGATCCGCATCATTATTGTTTTGTTCACTGTTTACCTCGCATTCGAATTTCATTTCAAAGTGTAAAATTTGCTAAAAAAAAATATTAAAATATTACACAAATTCCACTATAACATTAATAAAATATTTGAACTGGGTATGTTAATAGTTGTTGTTAAACAATTTTATGTTACATCTAATGTCTGTGGAGAAATGTACACTTCATAATCATCTGATCCGTCATTATTTTGTTCATGATTAACCTCGCATTCAACTATTATTTTAGGCTTAAATTCAACCGTGTCCATGATAAATGTATTGTTGTTATATCTCACCTAATAACAATAATAAGAATTTAAACACAAAATATACGATTTGCTTTAAAGATTAAACAATTTCACGCTGTCACTTACTAGACAATGAATGCTTATTAATATGTTTATTCGTTTAGACTAACAAAATTTTATAAATTTCTTTTTATTTATATCTTGCTATGGTGCACGGCCTTGCCTTGGTAAAATTCGTGTTGCGTGATCCTTTTTTTGTAGTTTATGCTATGACGGTTATAATTCTGTTTGTGGTTTAGAGCTTTTCCGTACACAATGTTTGACGTCTTCTTTTTTTCTGGTAGCAAAATATTCTATTTTTCTAAACATCCAACTTGTGATAAACGGGATAATGTAGCTAGTTAGATAGATTAATCCCTTTTTAAATATTATTAGTATAGCTAAATAAATGAACACTACGAACCATACAATATTTTTAATACTAGAGTGAATATTACGATTAGATAACAATATTTTCTAACCTCTGACACATTCCTGTAACAATTTCTTGTTTCCGTACTTACATGTGAAAATGTATTTGAAATATTCAGCCTTTTACTTTTGATTCCGGGGCGAATATTTGATCTCAGTTGGATGCAATTTGATATGTCCGGATACTGTACTGTACAATTGAACAAAATTATTTTGCTTTGATTTAGATAAAAAAAAAAAAAAAAAACTTGTTCGATATAAAAGTAAACGATAAACAAACGCCCAATATTCACACGGCCACGCTTTGCAAATATTGTATCATCAGTATTTCAGGACACGATAATATCAAGGGATATTTATAAGTTCCTTGGAATCTCTTATTATTCCAGTGTTTTATTTTTTAGTTCATCTTGCCGGGTGTTTGCGTTCGTGAGTCGTTAAATAACTGTTTCAATGCCGTAGTATCTGTGTTTAATATATTATACTTGTATAGCGTGAATAATACTATCTACCCCTGTTGTCGAACAATAATAATTCCCATTGTCTGGAAGGACCCGTAATATACGAGGGGTGTGTATGACGGGGTCACCGACAATGTATTACCGTTTTGTCACCCTTATCTGAAAGCACAAGCATATTATAACATTGGGTTGATAATTTTGCCCGACCCGATTGCGAAAATACTATCGAAAATGGATGAAAAGACGTAGTCGGAAGGGATGTTGGCATTTTGGGCGTTACACGAGTATGGAAGAATTTATCGCGGCAGCCAGGGACAATCGGATATTTAGATTAAAAAATTGATAATTATGAAAACACTTCTTTAGCATTGCGGACCGCTTGAAATTAGTTGGGAACCACTGTTATAGGCCAAAAAAAAAAAATAAATAAATAATGTTCCGTACAGTAAACGACGAAAACCCAGTGGATATTATGCACATAAATAAAAAGACTATTAGAATATTAAGAAATTCAGAAACTCCCGGGACGGCCCCGCGACTCGGCTGTGTAGATCGGCCGAAGGTTAGACGACAGGTCCGTCCGTAACGTACGTACGAACAAACGTACGAGTTTCCCTACAGCCTATACTAGACGTATCCAGAGACGACGGCGATATTACATAATAAACGAATGAAATACATATATGTATTGTTACGCTGTTACAATTACTTATGTATTATTATTCTTGTATTATCGTACAAAAAACGTTATAACACAAACGAAATAAAAAAAAAACGAACGAATAATATCGAAATATCTGTTGTAAATGTGAATAAAAACGTGTTTTCTATTTTAATCAATAACTAATTAATTATTCATTTTATCGGACTGAATTTATGCCCAAAACCCGCTCTGCGATGTCCTCTCTAATTTTTTTATTATTTTTTTTATTAAACATCATGACAATTGGATACGTAGTTTCGAAGCCAACCCGTATCAAGGATTTCCATTTTCTATTTTACATGTATATATATGATTACAGGTGACTCCTAGTGTACAGATATAATTGATAAATATTGCAATAAGATTTATGGTATAGGGATAGCAGGGGATCATAATAAATTAAATCTGATATCTTTAAATAAAAATAACGGTTTTACCCTATGGCGGGGTATTAACACCGCGGGCGCGACCGCTAGGAGTTTGAGGAAATGTTTGATTTTCAAGAATATTAATAAAGAATAAAATTTAATTTAAAAAACATATTAAAGATATTAAGATATTAATTTTGTCGAATTTTAAATTTTCCCGGTATAAGTGATTTTATTTACTACGATATGCATGCATATTCACGCATTAATTATTAATATAAAATCTACTAAATTTCCATACTAATAACTTTTGTAATCCAATAATTTGTTTGGTGTTTTTTCACCAGCATTTTGATTGATTTACTATAACGTTCAATTTCATTCGCCATACTTTGCCATCTCTAAACCGTTTTTCAACTGGGCTACGGGTTCGGTGTATTATTCTCCGGGTGTCGTGAAATTTGTACTATGTATATAATTATTATATTATAGTTTGTTGATAAGCAACGAGAACAATGATTTCTCAATAATTTCCGATTGAAGACGGCCGTTTTTAAGCAAAAACTCGGTTAAATTGATTATAACAAACTGCGGAGAACTATATTATTAATATGGCCCGGATTTATGATAGGCATTTGCGTGTTGTTTTGTTTTTTTTTTTAACAATCCAAAAAGTAGCTAGATAAGCTACACGTTTGAATTATAGTCAATAGATCCGAAATACAAAGTTTTATTTTTGCATATTTTGATGTGTACTGCACACTACTGTTTACGATTTTTCATTGCATCTTTCGGTCGAATACCGAAGTGTTTTTTAATTCGTTTGTTTTATTATTGTTCGTTGGTTTTACCCACGTATACCTAAGTTTCGTAAGGAAATTGTTTTATATTATCTAATCGCTTTTAGATAAAGATAATTCTGTCGGGACTAGTTGTGAACCATATTTTAGTCGTGCTTCGTCCGTGTTTCGCAATATTGTGTGTTCGTGTGTATTAAAATGTCAACAGTATAAACGTCTGTCCGTAAATATGTTACGGATTTCGGAGAAAATATTTTTGCATCTGATGAGCGTATTCTGTTTTGTGAAGTATGTGACATTAAAGTCAACAGTTTAAAGACCTTTACTGTCACATCTAAAAACTGATAAAAACTGATACCGAACAATTCAATTTTTGCCAAAGATTTGTGCAACACATTGCTGCTAGCAAATATCGCTTTGGAAAAATTTGGAAATAGACATGTCCGTTTATTTCTTGAAAAATACACAGGTAAAGGTATACCTTCGGTTTCATTATTAAGAAAAATATACGTTGATGAATGCTACGAAGACACAATGGACGAAATACGAAATTAAGGTATTCCGTTAGTCGATTCCGATTCAAATTGTTGAAAATATTAAAAATAAGTTCGAAGAGGTATATTGTAAAAAAGGTGTTAAAATATTCAATACATTTAAAAATGTCAATGAAAAAAAAATGATGGATTTCGGCAGCTATCAAATATATCTAAAATTATAACTGGAGAAAGTACTTCAACGAACAATGTACCGGAAGACCTTTCAAGCAGTGACTTGGTATATTTTAAGTATGCCCAGATATTTTCAACGGATGTAGAACGAAGTTTTTCTCGATGCAAGAATCCATTTGCTGAAAATCAACGTGCATTTTTATTTGAAAATTTATACAAGTCTTTAGTAGTCAACTATATAACTCTCCAGGTAACTTTTAAATACTATACAAATCGATTAAATTTGTTTAAATTGATATGTTCAAAATGTTTCAAAATTCAACATACAGTTCAATACGACATACAAATTACAGTTAAATGTTTTCAACTAGATATTTAATACATTTTATTTTTTTGTTACATATTAATTATTCAATGAATTCTATACATGTTTTAAAAAAAAACATGCATATTTCGTACGTTCTTAGCGCATTTACATTTAATTCGGGCCCTAATAATAATAATACACTTTTTATGTGTTTATACAATATTATACATACGTTGGGCACAGGGAAAAACAGATTGATTGATTGATTGATTTAAATAATTAAATAATTGACGATTAAAACAAAGTTAACGATTTTAGAGGGTAAACACCATAGATAATAAGTATGATAATACGCGCTTAACGAACCGCCACAGTTAATTTAATGGAATTATTAAAATTATAAGTAGTTATGATACTGACGAATTATACATTATCAACCTACTACTATAGTTTTATATCAATATTTAGAATTGAAAAAGTAAAGTAAAATTTGATAAAAAAAAAAACAACAGATTTCATTGAAGACTTAAATGTGTTATTTTTATTAATGTACAGTTATGTAATTGTTTGACTTCAATTGCTTTTCCGTAAAATGAATTAATTAATATATTAAAATACCTATATATAGTTAATAGGCCCGTGCTATTTACAACTATTAGGTATTTCATTGATGTTTGATGTTTACAAAACAAAATTAATTGTACACCTTAGGTATAATAAAACAACTAACTTCTATTAAGATTAAGATATTAAGATTGATCGTTTAAAAAACGACATGTCATTAAATTTAAATTTTAAATAGAATACAAAAAATCTTCTCCGGGTAAATTTTATTTATTTTACATTTTCACCTTTGACAATAACTGTAGGTATATAATAATTAAATTTGATAAAAAGTATTTTTTTGCAAAACCCGTGTTTTGAGTTAGGTTTTTGAAATGGCCGATTAGTTGAGTACCTTTTTATTTTTTTTATTAACATACGATGTACACAATTTTGAAAGCTTTTTCTTGTTTGTTTTTCTCTATTTCTTAAGTATCCAATGAAACTAATTGAAGACGACCAATACTGATGTTTAAAACTAAGTCAGGATATATCTTCGCAATGTCAACAACAAGGTCAAGGTATGCACAATTTATTTGACAATTGTAATTAAGTGTACCTAACCGATCAAAATAATTATAAGAATTTCCTTTTTTTATATGTGTACCACAGAAAATGACACAATCAAGGGACATATACCTAATTTCCAGCCAAACAGGAGAATAATTTCAAGTGGACCAGCTCTTAAAAAAATATTAGCATTACCCTTGTTTAATTGATTAAGGTCCAAACTTACATTTCAGACTGCATTTTTGCCTATAAAAAAAAAACAACACAAATTTCATTACAATATTAATAAATTATTTTAACTAGGTATGGTAATAGTTATTTTTAAAGAATTTTATTTTGTATCAAATTTGTATGGAGAAATTTACTTTGTGAAATCCGATTCATTATTTTTTTGAACATTTTTTACGCCACATTTATCTTATATTTCAGACTGTATTTTTGCCTATAAAAAAATATTACACAAATTCCATTAAAGTATTGATAAATCTTATTAACTAGGTATGATAATTGTTATTCAAAAGTATTATTTTTTTGAAGTACTAATATATTATAATTTATAATAGGAGTAAGCTAGTGTATTCAGTGTCTACAACACATTATGAATATGCTTAAAAAACAAAATAAACGAATCTTATTTAAACTTTAATGTATAATGTAATTAAATAAGATTAGGTTTGTTGTATTATTGGGTTACAATAACATATGTGTCTGTATTATAAATTTATTAACTGAACAATTAAATTACATAATGCAAAAAAAAAAACAAGTAATTAGGCTATTCATAATATAGATAAACAATTTTAAAATTAAAATAATAAAATTGTTATTGATGATTCTGATCATTCACTAGCCAATATTCTCCACTATAACTGGCATTAACATTCCAATGAATATTCCGCAACAAATACCAGTCAGTAGCATAGCAGCACCAAACATACCTGCAATGCCACTGTATTTTAGTTCAACACAACTGAAAATAACCATAATATCATGTTAATATAATACAAAACTAGTTGTCCAGGTTAAATAATAGTAATTTAACAAATACGAAAATATAATTTAATATAAAATTAAACCATTTAGGAAGAAGAATATTTAGTTTTAAATTTTTTTTTTTTTTTTTACCTTGGTATATACATCATTGCTACAGAACTGAAATAACCGCTAGTCAATCCAAGAAAAGCTCCCAAAATCCAAAATGTATAATCGTTTTGTATTAATACTGGCATTGTTCTAATCACACCAATTGGATGATAATTACAAAGTAAAAATAATGGAATAAACAACACTCTCAATATAACAGGAACAAATAACGATTTCGGATCTGGCTAAAATAAATCAAATTGATATTAGTACCTACCTAATTAATAAAAAAAAAAAACGTCAATTAATTTTTACCCATGTAAAAAAAGTAGATAAATACGATCCAATAAGTGCGGAAAAGTTAAACGTCAAAAAACACAAAACACTGACATAATATTTTGTGTTAATGAAGAAATTTGAATCATACCGTTTAATATCTAGAACAATATAAGTACAATGCTTATAAAGAATAAATTACACGATAACTACTAGAATAATTGTGTTTGTTAATACCTGAATGAACAGCTGGAAACAGTGAAAGGGTAACCAAGAATATAAAAAATACATTAAATAATTGTGGGAAAGTTTGCGTGAAAATTCGCCAATAAGGAATAATTTCATTTTCTTTTGATTGCTGATTATCAGTTTGTTCTTGATAAACCATTTTGTGGTACTTATAAAATCTCTATATAAAAACATACATATAAAATGAAAACATTTTACACAAGTTAATTATAAATGTCTGGTAGTCAGTAGTTAAAATATAACTTAAAAAACTGAAAAAAAAATATAAACACGAGGGTATTTATGACGATATTCTAAAAAATGTATTATGGAGCAAATTATTTAAATTTAGACATAAATTTTATAACAATTTTATTATACAATAATCAATCTAAAATTTTTAAATGTTTGACATGCAATTATCCAATACCTATATATCCAACAAATAATCTACAGTTTAATTGAATGTAATGAAAAGTAGTGATACATAAATGGTAAAAAAATTGTCCACTTAACACACAATTTCTGAAATCAATACAAGTATTGGGCATTGCATATGTACCTAATTGGCAATTTGTGCATAATATCCTACAAACAATTGCCAATTGAGCAAAAATCAGTAATTTCTATATGTAGGTATAGGCACCTGCATAAATTGAATGCATTATTAAAATGTTTTTTAGAGTACCAGAGTTTTTTATGCTTGGATTATGAAGTTTAAAAAAAAAAAAAATATTGTTTTATAAAATTAATAATATCTGTTTAAAATAACCTACATTCATTGGCAACCAAAAATATGTTAACAAACAAGTGAGTAACACAACCAATGCAGTAGTAAAATAGTATATAGCAGCAGTTCGGTCGTCTGGAGTAAGTGCAAGTGATACTAAGTTGGTAATAGATGTGAACGTGCCACTCAAATTTGTACCAAGAATCACAGCACCTATATATTTTGGAGGAAGTTTTGATGCCATTCCGAAGACAGAGTTATTGTAAATACCATTTGCCATGTTCAATAATACTACAATTCCAATTGTTGACCAGAAAAATAATCCTGAGATTTCAGACGTGTCGATCATTACTAAAGTAATAGTGAAAACAAAACAAACTACTTCAATAACAATGGAACATACTATACGAACAGTTAGTTTTCCCCTGAAAATAAAATGATATATTAAATAATTTATACGATAGTACATATTATTAACTTTAATTATTATTAGGGTTATGAATGAAATATTTCACTTGATATTTCATACTACTTAAAATATTAAAAAAATACATTGGTTTTGTTTTATGTTTGATAAAGTACTACGGTTTGAAATAATTATTAAAACTTGTTAAATGTAAATGTTTTCAATTTATTGTTAACAATTTTTAAAAAGTTTTTAAAACTACTATAGTTTTAAATTCAAAAGTAATTACATTCAGTTTTTTTTTCATCAAAAAAATAACTTTCATGAATTTTTTGAACCCTAATTATTATACAGAAAACATGCCAATAGAATTTTTGTTTTAATACTTAGGCATAAATACACAATACTTATACAAGTATACAATAAAGTTAGGACTTTATTGTCAAAACATAAAAGTAATACATTTATTTTAAATAATCCAATTTTTAAATATACAGTCAATAGATAAAACAATAAAAAAACCATAGTTAAAACCAAACAAAATGTTAGCTACACAAATATAGTTAAGTTATAAATTATAATAGTTAGTTTATTTGTCATATAATTTGTAAATATAATATAATATAGTAAATATATATAAAATTATAAATGTCATTAATAATGTATATTTTATATTACTATAGTACAAATTATTTCCATTGTCTATTATCTATTATCTATTGTCATTATCTATTAATTTCCAATAATAATAATATTATTATTATTATTATTATCATCATATAAAAACTTACCCTAATGGAAAAAATATGTTAAGCCAATTGAATAGAAAATTTGGTAGTTGTGAACTAATTGTCAAGTATAACATAAACATGGATCCATAATCAATAGCATTTCCCCCCTTTAAATAATCTTCTCCTAACTTGTAACTCACAAAATACTAATAAAAAAAAAAAAAAACACAAGTATAATTTAAATTAATTAGATAGGTATCGTGGTTTAAAATACTAAAATTTCAATAGCTATCTTCAGAACATATATCAGGGTGACTATTATATGAGCTTAACATTTTACTTACAGCTTTAGCATTTATAAACATATTCCAAGGCATTAATATTCCTATACCATGAAGAACTAAGACCATATATACAATACACCATCTAGAATGATAAAAAAGATACAATTCTGCTATAATTTATTTATTTAATAAAAAGTATAAAACATCTACTACATATTATGTATAAATAATGTAATAATAAGTTTTTAAATTTTAATTTGGTTTTCGAAAGTTTTATTCGTGGATATAAAATTAAAATAATAAAATAGAAATAGATATTAAAAAAATTAAGCAAAATGAAAAGAACCCATAATTGTATTTATAACAAAAATTAACTCACTTGTCTTTTCGATCAATAGTCTCTGACACCGCATTTCTGTCATTCATGCTGAATTTGTTTAACTTGATTTTGTCCTTTGGTAGTATCTTTTCCAACAAGAATCGATTTCACTCGTATTAGTTTATAGACAACGCTTGTAAATAGATTATGTTTCGGTTTCACTGTAAAAGGAAAACATATAATATCTGGTTGTAAATGTTTTTTTTTTTTTTTAAATAAGTAGACATTGTAAGTACATAGGTAAATTACATGTAAAATAATTACAAATAACAACTATATAATGTATACACATTTTGACTCTATTTATTTTAATTCTTTTATAATCGTTCGAAAAATAAAATATATGTTAGAACCTAGGCATTCACCTATAGACTTTAAAATTATTTTTCCATACTTACGTCTTGCCACTGTCGGTAGGCCATTGACAAATGTAGAGAGTTCGTTTGATTTGAGGTGGGACAAATTAAAATTGCACATAGAATTACACGAGTGTTTGTTCCATAGACGTAGTAAATTATAATAGGTTTCGATCAATTTCACTATGAATTAACATGTCTTAATTCGTGACCTCCACACGATCATTTTCTATATTGCCGTTTACAATTTATATTTCGATTATAATTGTATTTAATATTGCAGATTGTTTAAACTTCTGCTTACCTATCATCGGGTACTTAAAATAAAAATATTTACTCTCTCTTTCTCTCTCTCTCTCTATTCATTTGGACCATCTAATCCGTGCTAAAACCAATTTTCAAAAACGTAATGAAATTAAGACAACGGACATCAAATAGGCATTTGATTACTCACTAAAACACTGTACGTCCACATAACAAATAAACGAAAATATTAACTAGAGACACGACATAAATAATTGATTTACACGTTTATTATTGAGCAGCCTATTTCAATGTTATTTACCTAATGAGCATAACAACTGGATAATCTAAAAATTGGCAAATTTTGGACTTTAGTCCAACCAGCCGCAACACAATCATGAACAATATCAAATCAATAATAATTGTGTATTATGTTACAGGTTCGTTGTTTTAACGTCCTAGCGGTCGCGTCCGCGGTGTTTTCACCGCGCCTTTGGGAAAAACGGTTTTCTTTTTCGATTGGCTTAGTATGTCCCCCTGGATATTCCTACACCAAATATTTATAAACGTATTGCAATAATTATCGATTTTATCTGTACACTTGTCATAAAGTATCAGTGCATGTTATTGGATAGTAAAATGTAACGAGTATAATAAAGACTACAACGAAACCGTAGAACACGAAAAAGTATAGTAAAGTTACTTGATTAAAAAATAAATCTCCATCCACAGTTATTTTATTTAAATACTAAATAATTAATATTATATTTTACTTAATAATACTTAGTAATAACATATAAAAAAAAATATCCAAAGTAGAATTTTAATTTTTCTAATAAGTATAAACATTATGTTTAAATAAAGTTATTTGGTTAATTTAAGTGTTTGAAAATGTCTTTATAAATAATTCCATCGCAAAATCGTTAATCGATGTATTGGAATGCCATAAATCAGATACGATAATTTATAAATAATATTATTTCTTGATGTTTACACCGGACCAGTATTCGTCACGAGAAAGAGATAAGTATTTCGTGGAGATTAAATATGGGAATATTTTTCGGTATTATTTTAATAATCGAATTATTAAATTAATGCAGTGTTTCCCAACCGGTGGTCCGTGGGCCGGTCATAGGTGGTATTATTTTTTTTTTTAAATAGCCAAAATATTACGACTTATTTAGGAACCGTATAATATTATACGGTTATCTTATCGTTGTTGCTGCTGTAGACCGATAAGCATTTTCCACTTTTATAAGTGTCTAGGTATCAGAGTAATAAATTAAAGTATAATTATATATTAGTATATTTATAAAATGTTAAGTAAAATAATAAAAGTTAACATTTTTCGATAAATTTGGTGTATTCTTGTTAAAGAGCAAAAACAAAGGTATTCCTAGTTTTCGTAAAATTGAGGTGGTCCACGACCTATAAAATATTGTCGAAGTGGTCAGTGGTGGTAAAAAGGTTGGGAAACACTGAATTAATGCGTGTAACTATTGCTTGTATACATATAAATCAATTATGAAAGTTGTTCGAACAAATTGTGGGGGGGGGTGTTTATAGCTCCCCTAACCCACCCCCTGAATACGTCACTGACATAAAATGAATATCGTTTTTATCGAAATTTTTAATTATCTTTGAATTCAGGGGTTTCCAACACCCGGTCTGCGATAGATTTTGATGTGCCCCCCCCCCTTACGCAAATTTCAAAACGACTAATTACTTACCTATGCATTAGAGGAAAAAAAAATTATTAAAAATAAAATGTATTTATATCGATTTAATATTATATGAAAGTTATTGTCGTTATTACACAACGATGGCGATTAGACGATTGAACTCTGGCCGATTACGAGAGAATATCATATTATTGGAGAGACTGTCACGAGTCATTTCGTTTATCGGTAGCTTAGCTATAATTAACGATATATATTGACAATCAAATTATTATTCATATCATATAATATCAAAGTATTATTATTTATTTTTTCAAATTAACAATATTAATAAGCAAATAGCGTCGTCTCGGAATTAGAAAAGGAAACTCACAGATGATGGAAGAGTGTTCAACAAGTCGACCGATGAGTATTTTTTTATAGTAATTAAAAATGGGGCATTACGTGTCTAAATTTTAAGGAAATCATTTCAGTGTTGAAAGATTATAATTTAAAAATGCATTATTATCAAAACCATGCGGCCAAAATTGACTCTTATTGAGGATTTTTTAAAAAAACCGAACATTTTAGAATTAAAATATTCTACATCCGCGTCCCACTCCGTTACAAAATCTATGTAATGTAGTGTCGTATAATTATAAATCAAATGTATGTGGCCCGGTTTTACCAAAAGGTTGGATGTTAATATTTATTTATTTACAAATCCTGGTTTATCTGAGTTAAACAATTAAATTAAAATATTTCACCACCGTCTGCCATCCCAGGGACACGCGAGGCAACCCTAGCGTTCCTACACCGTGGTAATATACTTAATCAGCATAATTAATTGGTCTCGTCACCATTCTCAGACTAGACTCTGATACCCACCGAACATCAGAAGGTAATAATATAAAATAATTCATGACTTCACAATACCCACTTATATACCGTTTTACCTACTACATTCTTATTTCCGTTTATTCATTTCATTACCTTATTTCTACCCACTCTCTTTTGTTCTTCATTTTTGTGTTATTACAATGCCGACCAATGTACGTACAAAAGAATCGATCCCGACCAAATTGTCGGTCTGCGTGTTCTAGGTGGCAGATTACCGGCCATCGAGTAAATATTTTAATATTTAAAGAGTAATATTTTAAAACATAATTTAAGTACCCATCATTTTTTTTTTTAAATATTTGAACAGTAAATATTTGGTCTGCACAGGTATTAGCATTTTAATGTTATAGAAATACACAGTAGTTGAATAAAAGATATTTAAGTTCCAAAAAGTATAAATCAGCAAAGAAGGTTTAACATAAATTTAAGTGTTAAAATTAAATGTTCTAAAAAATACTTTAAATAATAAAGCATATTTCTCCCAAATTCTGTTCAAGTTTACAATTATAATTTCTTGTATTTCAATTGGTTTTTTACACTCTATATACATACAATTTTGCATCAAACTTAAATGATTATCATCACTGTCTACAGTAGTAAAAAAATGTTCCATTAAAGTTTATAACAGTTTTATAAATGATATAAAATTGATGTGCACAGATATTAGTTTACACACACAAGGATGATAATAATTTATAAAAAAATAATTGTCCTCATTTGAGTTAGATCAACAAAGGCTAATAAACAAATTAATAACAATAAATTATTTTAAAATATTGAAAATATATTAACTGAATGGAGATTATAAAATCTTACAGACATTTATATTATATAATATTACTTATTATTATATTTTGACAATTGAGAGTACTTTAAATATATTTTTTTAAATTCTTTTGTAAATTTATCATAAATAATTGGTACATTTAATTTATTCAATTAAATTAATTTACTTATAAATACTTTTAAACTTTTAATTTACATTCTAAAATAAATATTTATTTAAGATATAAAGACACTGTCTATTTGTTGCTTGAATATATTTGTTCATAAATGTATAGCTCAACCGAAATTTCAAATTTTGCTCATAATTAGAGTTTCCATAGTAATTTTTACTCGAAATGATTCTATCAAACATCTTATTTATTGAATTTTTCTGAGGACCACGCCATATGTGTAGCTCATTAAGAATAAATCTATCTCCATTATTAACAAGCAATTGATCCCGTAACAATAAACCAGTCTGTTTATATCGAGTAAATGGTGAAAAACTGGATGTACAAAATCCTATTTGTACATCATCTAATGAACATAAAAAAAATATTTTTAAATAAAAAAACATAATAAACAGTAATAAGAAAAAAAAAAATACCATTATTCTTGCACATGTCATATCCATTAGGGAAATCAACTATCATAAATATCTCTAACATATGTCCATAGTCTCCACCATTGGCGCTCGTATAAGGTGTGTTACAATCAAGTTTTAAATTTTTACACTCCAAATACTGTACTTCATTTATAGTACATGTGTACATATCAAATTCTTTTATTAAACAACAGTTTGAAACTACCTACAAATATAAAGCAAATTATTAATGCACATATATATGTTAATTTTAAACTAAAAATGTTTAAGAACATGTGTTTAATTAACATTAATGATCAATTATATAGGATAATTTTAAGATTTAACTGTTGCATTTTCATTTTATTTTTCTAGTTTGAGTGTAAAATTTGAACATAAATATAAAAAAAAAAAAATTTAAAAAAATCTTTTATTATACCTACTAAAATAATGGACATTTTGATTAGTTTTGAAAAAAATTAAATTTTTTTAACCAGATCAAACAATTTTCTCATAACTGCTGAATGCCACAAGATGTTGACAAACCGGTCAGAAAATTTCAATTTTTAACGAAATTGATCAAAATGTCACCTTACTATACAATGTAATAATTAATTCAATCCCAAAATATTTGACCATTTTCTTTTATTTCATATGAATAAAATATAAATTACTTTGCACGGATCAAAAAACTGAATAACAGGTTCAGGCATAATGCACCAATTATTTTGATGTACTGAACTATTAATAGTGTTACTTATAGAATAATTACAATCATCTATTACTATAAAATCTCTTTGGATTCGCATATCGAATCCATAAACATTACTCCACCATGAACAATTTGTTGAATCTGTTGAACTGTCACTATCATATTCAACTGTTAAAGATTTGTCCAGTTTTTTTTTATCTGTTGAATTTGGTTTATTATTTTTACTATTTTTGTAAATACGTTGATTTGCATATAAACACCTTTGCTCTAATAACTGGAAATACAGACTAACACTCTTAGGTATCATTATACCTGTAAAAAAAAAAGGTTGTGTGTATTGAAACAAAAATATTAATAGAACCTATGTTACCTATGACAGCATTTATTTTATTTTTTTAATTAAAAATATGCACAAAAATAATAATATACCAACACTCATAAATTTATCTTAATGATTAATAAATATTATTATTATTTGCACGCTATAACACTAAAAAATAAGATTTGTCATGTATATTTTATTATTTTATTAAATAATCATTACAATAATAATGGTTTGGTTACTCTATTAGTATATTAGGTACCAGACAATGTGATGAAAAAAATATTACTATTAGTCTAAGTGAGATAAATGTCGATTTTTTTTAAATGAAAAACAGCCTTTTTAAAAAAATTATTTAGTTAATAAATGTTATCATCTTACCATTTGGTTTGAGAAACCGGTCACGAGCTTCAATAACTTGTTCCATTTGATCACCTTGACTTAACAGACATTCTCCCATAAAATCAGATACTATAACATCTACTTTGGTAAGTCCATGTGGCAATCTTTTTAAATCATGAATCTATAAACATAATTCCATTTACTTGTAAATACTTGTGAGTTATCACTAGAGCCTGGATTTAAATATGGTATGGAAAAATTATTATATAGATATGCACTTCGACATTATCTTGGCAATAATGCCTTATAAATAAAATGAAATAAAATAAATTAAATTACAATGATTTTTTTATTTTATTATTATTATTAAAAATGTTTAACAACAATCAATAGGGATCTCACAAGTTACATCTTTAAATAATTTTACACAACAGTATGATGACTGAGTAAAATATCTTTGTTTAAAATAATAGTTCCTCCTTTTTCCTTTAATAGCTTTGATATATGAAATATATTATTCCAAAAAATTAAAAATGTATTTTGTATTTAAATCTGAACTCTAGTTATGACATACGTGTACTTGTTTGTATGCATGCCATTTTTACACATGAAAATAATTTTATTATTATTTTGAGAAAATAGTATTTATAAAATATGTTATTACACTGCTTTGAATTAAGGTGATTTTATTTTGAAAGTTGTTGTCTTTTATTACTTGCCGTGCATATTCAATACAAGCTGACTGTTCAAAAGCAATTACTCTTTTAGCAAATCCAAATTGAACACATAACATTGGTATTAAACCAATACCACACCGAACAACCAACACCACTTTATCCTAGGGGAAAAAATACAAATTAATTAATAATTAAAATAAATAGTCCGAACAACATACTATTAGGAAATAGAAATTTCATTTAAAAATTAATAACGGTAATTTGTGAGCAAAAAAAACTTAAATACTTGAATTGAAATGGTTAGATAAAAAATAATAAATATAATAGAATCACAAATGTGTAAAATAAATGTTGTAATTTTGATGAACATACGTAGATAGCAGTGCATTTTATAAGCTAGTAAACTGGAAGACATAAATGTCGTTCAGTAAAAATATTTTGTCTTCTAGTTGACAGTATTTTTAAAAACTGGGTGATACACAATTTTTAAAAGAATTTTTATTCTATGTAAAAAAAAAATAATTAGGTAATGATTACAATAAGTTATCTACTATAATAAACTATTTATTTAAAAAAAAATTGTTTTGTCCCCCAGAAAAAATTCCTTAAAAAATGTACTGTTGGATAGGTTTAAAATATATGTAAATTACATATTTAATAGGAAACTTAATGTTGAAAAATCTAAAGATCTACTGAAAAAGTTATTTATTTATTTACCTTGATGTTACTTTCAGCACAATAATGAAAACAGTTTTTAAATGAAATTGTACGCACATAGTCTTTGATTTCTGACTCATGTATGGAATAGTGAGCATATCGATCATGATGAAAATCAACGGCTGTAAATTGTTGTAATTTATTTAAACCAAAAGAGTTTTCAGATGAATAGGTGTCACTTTCTGTACATGATTCGATAGGGACATGGTTATGTTTAATATCGTTTACAATTGAATTATTTGTACTGCCATACAAACTATACTGATGTATAGGTTTTTTAATGTTTGCATTGTTTACTAGTGTGGTTCTGTTATTAGCCTTAAAAACGACTAAACAATTTTGTTCTTGGTTTTTTTTATTTTCGCCGACATTAGGTTCCTTAAATGCTTGCAAATTGTGATGTCCTTGAGGTTTTTCCAAATGAGTTGTAGTATTTTCCTCTATGTTGAAATAAAGTTTATAACGGGAAGTAATATCGCTGCGCGAACCTTTAATTTTTAAACCACCATTATTCAAGTTTTGTGAATTGTTTTTCAGAACATAATTCGTATTTTCAATATTTTCATCCATAATTAATTGTAATCTGTACTCGCAAAAACAAATGTACATTGATGTCAATATACGTGTAATAACGATAATATTATTTATTAAATCAATGGCAGATGTATAAACCGGAGGGGGAAAATTCCAAAATTTACAAATATACCTACATTTTGTTCATATCGATAATAATTGATGTGGAAAAATTTAATTTTATCACAATCACTACTATTTCCATAAAAATTTCCAGATGAGTGTGGGGGGGTGACCATTACCGGCCAGGTAGGTACAGGGATATAGGCGGAAATTTGGAGCTTTAGCGCTCCCCCCTGGGAAAGTTTTAATTCCTCTACTGGGAAGTGTAGTCACTTATAACATACAATTTTAGAAAATAATCAAAACTTTTTAAACTAATTTTTTCATTATTTCCTGCCTCTTCCCCACAGATGTGTCCAAATATCCGCCTACGTACAGAGACGTCCATGGGGATCGTAATATAGGAAGGGAGGCGATTTGAAAACTATCTGTTACAATTTGTATATTGTATGTATGTAAAAAAAAACCGTAATAAATTACAATTTATACTAAGTACTAACACGCATTTTATCGTGCTAATTTACTAGTATAAAGATCTCCAGGTGTGGATGGCCACAACAAGTGTCATTTGGTCTCGGCGAGCTTGTTAATTACAAGTCACAACTAATATCAAAAAAACAGAATGAATAATATAGCATCGATTACTAAACTAAACCTTTTGATTTGTAATGTTAAACTGATATTCTTACCTTACGTTTACTGTTCTACCAACGTCGACTGTTCACTGTCAAAAGTGCCCGGCTCACAACAAATGAGAATTTCCAAATAGAAAAATAATAAAATATTATTTTAATTTATATATTTAAAAAAAATATAATAATTTAGTTCAACCACAGAGTGAATTTAACGAACATAAAGTACGTTTACCACGGGCACGTTTAAACGGTATACAAATCAACAGTCAAGTGATAATAAAGAAATAGTTGAATTATGTTTCCATATTTATCAATATTTTGTCATGGTGGTGGGTGGTAAAATAAATAATTAGATAATTATATTATATCATAGAATTCGTGATAAGCTCAAAGTAACCAGTAAACTTTTTTGGCGACTTTAATATTATGCAGGTGTACATAGACGGCAGTGGGGGGGATGCGACACCCACCAAATTTTAAAATTTTAATTATCGAGTCCGGCAATTCGACGATAATTTAATTTTTATGCCGGAAAACTAATAGTTTTTTTTGTAGATATTTTAAAACGCGATAACAGTTATATATTATTATCGTGTCATTTATCGGAGTACCAATATTAATTATTAACAATGGATAAAAACATTTTTTTCGAATTCGTCAAATTTCTAATCAGACCCACAACGCGTCGAATTTGCGTCGATCGCCGGCTCTGCGGGTCCTGTTCGGTATTTCGTCGCCGTACCGGATTCACCACAATATAATCATTTTTGCGCGATCGACTGGCTTGGAACGGACCTGTACCATAAAGTTCATGGTTTAAAATGCGTAACGTACGGTTTTTAATTTTGTAAATAATCAAAAATCACGATCACCGAATTTTCACATAAATCGGTAATATACGAAAATGCGATAAAAATTGTACGCCGGCCATTAAAATGATTTTTTTTTTCAAACGTCTATTCTAAAATGACATATTCAATTTAATTTTTTTTCTATCTCTATTATCACTAATCGCCTCAATCATTCCGTATGATTTTGTTAAGACTGTACATTTGGCCATATTTTATACATCTTGAAAAAATAAATTCGTTATAACACATATCTGAAGAATTGGTAAATAAACAAACATCTTCAGGCCCGGTAACCCACACAGCCAGTAATCCGTTTCACAAGGAAATAATTGCAGAGGTCGTGTCAATTAACACTTCTCCATGAAGTAGGTTTTTAGGAATTATTTTGTTTATGATAAGTAATTTAAGAACGCACTTTGTACATTGATATAATTTAAATGCAATCTGATCAGATTATTTACAGTTTAAATAATTAGAAGGTCTCACCAATACTGAATTTTAAATTTATATATATTATATATTATAATCACGGTTGGTTATCAGCCATAAACTCAGTTTAAAAATAGACTATACGCCTTTGTTTACGTTTGATGAGTGCCATTAGTACGATATACTTGAATTAAATTCCAAAATTCAACCGTAAACTTATTAAAATATTTTATTATAAAAAACCGGAAGACATTTGTTTAATTTTGCTATTCTCTTTGGTTCACAGACATGATTAATGGTCATCTTCGCCAGAAACTTAATTTTCCAACTATGCTTTTAGCCATTTGTCGCACTAAGACTGCTTCAACGCTAGTTCTAATTACTTTTGGCTAAAAATAAATTATAAGGAAAAATATTCGATAAAAAATAATGTATGTAATCTGAGTGTTGGGCATTGAATAAAAGAAAAATTATAATGTAATGTGTGATTTTTTTAAAAATAATAATAGGTTGTCAAAAAAATAAATAAATGTATTGCCTATTAAAGATACTAAAATATTATAAAACATAAGTAGTTAATCATAGCAAAATTATGGCGAAATCTCACAATTTTCGAGGGATGATAAATGATAATATTCAAGTTATTAATTTAGTACACTTATATAAGAAAAACTTTACACTAGATTTCAGGTAAGGTAGGACCTTCCTGTCTACCTAGATAAAAAATCTCTTTTTGATTTTTTTTATTCTATTAATGGGCTCCATAAATAATTAATAGTATTTTCAGTATAAATACAAACATTTAAGTCATGCGATAAACAATAATTATTTTTGATTTTTGATATTTCTATTTAATTGATATTGAAGAAATAGATGGAGTAGAAAAATGTTTGTTTGTCAACTGTCAATTTTTCTTTTTTTTGTATTAAATGTATCCAAAAATCCCATCAGCCATAGAGATGATACAATGTCAATGTAAACTCATTTGATAATAAATTGCTAAAATAAAATTGTCCATACCTCCATTTGAATTTTAATTAAACCGCCAAGAATTTGAATGTTTTATCAATTTCTTTAATAGCAATATGCAATACTTTTAAACTAACACTGATTTTTTTATCCCAAGACATAACAAATATTGTTTGTAAAAGTAGTTCCCTCTAACTACAAAAATCATTCAATGTTCGATTAAACTATTTTGTATATCCTTAGTTTCACTGGTGTTCATACTGTTACCATAACATAAATAATATGTAGAACAAAAAAACTAGGGTAGAGTTCTAGCTTTTGTATAATTGTTTTGTGCAACTTTAAAAATAGGCTTCCCAGAAAGAAATTTGTTTCATGGAATAACAAAGCCTGGTATATTTAGGTCTTTTTTGCTTAATTTCTAAAAAAAAAAAAAATAATAATAACTTTAGCTGTCTGTAGGTTTCAATGATTTTTACTTTTAAAATTGTATTATTAGTAAAGAAGAAATAATATAAATCTATCGATTAATGTAATATATTAATCAAAAGTTGTTTTTATTTTTAGTAGATAATACACATAATCTGTACATTGTAGCACAATAAATATATGTGATATAGAATGTTTTTGAGTAAGAAATTGTCCATTAGTGTGACACTTGACTGGTAATTAAAATCTATAGGTCTTTAAACACATTTTTTTTTAACCTTTTAATTTTGTAGCAAGTCACCGTACTAGTTTCTTTATAGACGATGTCTGGGGTTTCCAGATATAGTTTGAATGTAAAAATCCTTTATCAGGAGGTTATGACGGGTTTAAAGCATTGAAAGCGTTTTTAGAAGTGTGCCGCTTCTTCTAACCGTTTTTATTGAAAGGTCTTTATGTAGGGTGTATGTAATTGGACACAAAAGGTGGAGCAGCATTAGTAATTTTTCTGAGAGCAAGTTTAAGCAAGTTTTTACTTTGGAACTGTTGGATTTTATTAGTGTTAATCAAAAGTAAAACTAAATGTTTCAATATTTGTTATTAATTTAGTCATAGTGTGACCACCATAATTAAATTAGGTAGGTTTTTTTAAAAATAATTAATATGTTTAATTTAATGGCTAGAAAAAATATATTTTAGGAGTTTTATTAAGTTTTATGCATTTAGCGTTTTATTTTAAAGCTACATATATAGCCATATCAGCCACAGAACCTAGTCAAGGAATGTGGCTATTTAAATTGTTACTGAAACATTTTTGAGCCAGAAGAGCTAAAATTATAATTGTAAATTTGTCTATTTGTCACCCCACTTAATTAACCATTTATATATTAGCAATATCATTTATTAATATCTATTTACTTGTATTTATATTGTTTATTTATGTGCTAAAAACACTAATATGCATTTATGATCTAGAATTTGTTCTTTTCCTTTTGAAAATTCCTCATTAACATTTATATTTTTTTGGTTTTTATCTTCAACAATGTTTTCTAAATGCGGTTTTAATAAAATTGCTTTCATTTTGCTTATGGTCACCTTTTTTTAATTAATAGCATTTACTTTGTCTGAAATTTTATATGTAAATATAAATTTACAATCTGTATAAATATTTGGGGTACAATAAGTATATGGGTTGGCATAATATGCAACACATAAATATAATTATTAATTTAGCCTTAGTAAAATTGTTTTATTCTTATACAATATACATATTTGGAGTGGAACTATAATTAATATAATTAATTAATAATCATTTGCCTAGACTAATTGTTATCAATTGCATTTTTTTTTCTTTTTACAATTTGAAGATTGGTTAAATGATTTTTGATATTTCTCTCTATTTTCTCCTATTAATACATTATAAATTATTTATTAAATTCACCTATACAGGTAAATTTGGTTTCAACCGATGAATTTATTGATTATTGTGAAGGATTTTAAATTTATTTATAATTTCTATGAACATAAATAGAATAAATTTACTTAACTTTTTTTTTTTCAGTATTTAATCAAAAAAGTGTACTATATAAAGTAAAAGTAAATAAAATAATATTATTATTTCATTTTTTTTTTTTTTTTAAATTTATGTTTTTCATTAAATATTAATATAAATAATTTATTACAATTAAAAAAAAATTGAAAATCAAACATTTAGTTCTATTTTATATTTAATTTTAGTTAATAACACAAATAGTGTCACCTATTGTTTTCTTTTCTTACTATACACTCTATATTTTTTTTTTTTTAATTGATCTTATTAACATCGGCTACACGACCATTAGTTCAAGTTTACAATAAGTTTAGAATTAAGATGTACTATACGTTTATATTAAATTATATAAGTCTATTCAAGAAGTAACTGATATTGGTGTTGGATTGGTGGTCTGATTGTAATGCTTTTAGTATGGGTGGAATGTAGTATTTATTTCTCACAATAATGAATATTCAGCATTCTGTTATTATGTGGTTGATGGTGTATTCCACTCCGCAAGATTCACAAAAAAGGGTGTCGGTTTTGGCACTCTATTATTGTATTATATATTATTCTACATTTTTTTTTGTTATATGAAATTTACAATTTATACCTCATGGGCACATTAAGTAAATGTGAAACAAGAGAGAAATTATACCTAAAGTTCACAAAAATACATGACATGTTAAGTTTGAGGAAAGCAGTCACACATTAGTGACACACTCTTATATTTCACATTTGTTTTAAAATTGGAATTATTACTGTTGTTGATACTATTGTTATAATTTGTATTTCTCTTTTTATGTTATATTAATTTATTTTGATAAGAATTGTTCAAGCAAAAGTTTTGCTTATGGGGGGGGGGGTACTGCAATATTGCAAATTTAATTACTTCTTAAAATATGTATTATTTTGTTACAATAATTTATATGTTATTAGTCATCGTTTTTAATACAAACTAAAACATAAATTATAAAAAAAAAAAATCCAAAAGACAAGTATACCATAAAACGGTACTTATAATCAATGACAATACGAAGCTAAAATGCATTATTCAATGTTTGAAAATGTTAACTTACCTTTTAACTTGTTTGAAAAAATCATAAGTGGATGGAGTTGTTTTTAATTCACTCCTCGTAGGCCCAAGCAGTTTTACAGTACAGAACTTCAAATTGAACGTCAAATTCAAAATGTAATTTTTGACATTAAGTTTTGACAGTAGTAATTGAATTGACAGCTATAGCTCTGGCCCACCGTTCTGTACATCTGGATACTTTTCAGAATCTTCTTTTACACAGAACAATATAACCTGCGAAAAAAAAAAAAAAACCACTACGGGTAAATATTATCAAACGCAATACATTCAAGTCGGGCTTTCTACCTTTCTCTTTGTCCACACGAATGACGACTACGGGTACGTCTTGTGGTCGCGTATTACTCTGATAATGGCACGAATATATCGGGACAATTCTGACGAGAGTATCAGTCCCTCGATATAATTGTATTTCAGAAAATGTACGTACGTTCCCACATCGCCGATGATTCGTACGTTGACCATGAAAACGTCGATGACCTCGGGATAACGGTTCGAATAAAAGCGACACGACATTGCCATATTAGCCCCTATAACGAATAACCGATTAGTGTTTAATGTTGATTCCTAATTTGATTTAATATAATATGGCAGTAGCTAACACTTGTGTTCGCCTCGTAGAACTTTAAAAGGTGTCCGAATAGTACGCGTCCCGGCGTTTACGAAATGGTTATCCAAATTATGGACCGTTCGATTATCACTAATTGCCGCGAACACAACTCGCCGCAAAATTGGAGAAAAAAAAATAAAAATAAAATATCAAAATCCCAATAACGCGAACCGGGCCAATAGACAAATAACAAATAATAACAATAACAGCAATAATAATAATATAATTAATAGTTAAGTGTAATCAATAAACAAATTTAAACTAACCGGCAATACAACAAACTATGATAGTCGCATAGGCGTTACCACGCAAGACGGCGGTTATCATGGATGGTTACCACGCACCAAGATAATAGTTCTAATCAATTATTAACCGTGTTTTAGATTTGTTTTACGGCGGTAAAGTTACGTTTTAAACAAAATTAATTCTACCAACGACACCGCGATATCGTGTTTTCGGGTATTGCCAAATCAATCGGATCGTTAAAGAGTGCACCGCCAAACCCTATAGATTTGTGTTTAATTTACGGCGGTGATATGTTATTTTTTTTTTTTTTTTTTTGTCAAGGAAGGCTTAAAAATTATTTTTTGCCGTGGTCGGTTGGTAACAGTGGCATCTTAGCCGTTTTGTTGTATAGACCGTGTATACGTAATAGCCGCGTCATTGTGTCGTTGGCACAATATCGCCATTTTCTGTTTTTCAGTCGTCGCATTTTAATTTTGGACGCTCTCGTGTTTTACGATAATCACACCGTAAAACCGGACTGTCTTGAAGATAACCTTCTCAGAGTCATTAAGATTATCGAACAGAAGCAGCCACAACAGTTATGAATTCCCAGCATTTTTATACTGTGACTGCTCATAAGGCTTCGTCGGCAGTGACGGCCGTGTCGGGTATGATATTTATTTATTTATTTACATGATTTATTGCTGCACGCTCGTGTTTTTCGAATATTGATTGCTGCACGGTACGTCGTCGTACAAAATACGGTGTCGCGTGTGAAATTGATATTAATTATTATTATTATTTTATTTTTTTTTAATATTCGATTTGAGTTTTGAGAAGGTGGGGGGGGGGAGAGAAACAAATCCCAAAGTTTTCGTTCCGGATGTGAATTAGCTATGGGATTTTTCGTCGTTCCGTTTTAGTGTTCGTCCCGGACCGCCCATGGGATCGATTCCGAACGGCCCGTTCCACCGTGTACCGACGCCCAACCGGACTAGTGAAGCGGGGGGAGCCGCGCCAACGTGGTTATGTAATTGATAGTAACGACCATTGGAACGAAGTGTTTATGTGGACCTAACAAAAAGCGGCGAGTAGGCGAAATCGTTCCTGCTCGTCCCAAAGGAACAGTCGTTCGTCACGAGTGCGAATTAATTATAGCGGCCATACTTGTACATGTTTTAGTTACGATGCGCGGCCCATAACTTAGTTATTAAGGCGTTGGGGAGGGGGTGGTAGAGGAGGGATAATTTTTGAAATGACAAAAATAAATTTATTTTAGATAGACGAATGATATTTTATTTAAATTATGATATTTATTGAAAGTTAACCTAACTTAAAAACTACGGGATTTTATTATAGTTACTACATTTTTTGGATTGTGGGGGGGGGTTCAATTAAATTCATAAGTTATATTATATATTACCTATATTATATTATATTCGGTTGTATAAAAATAAATTAGAAAAATTATATAATTTATAAAATCAATTCCAGTCATCCAGCTGACTTGTAAACCGCCATCGCATCAACACTACTATAATATATTTAATTTCTATACTCATCACTTACCTACTTAGCAGAAACATTTTTTAAATTATTTTTTTTGTATCTGGAGGGTAGAGTCCAGCACTCCTAGACTCTCCCGTTAATATGCCACTGGTTAAGAGTAATATAACATTAGACTCCAGTAGATGAGATATTTTGGAATTTTTGAATTTTATTTGTATTTTATATTTTTGCTGTGCCCCGGAGTTGATGCCCGTAACTCCAGATAGGTTTGAGTAGAGTTTTTGTAAATCAAGAATTTGGTGTTTAGACAAGAACCAGTTATTTTTATTTAAAAGAACCTTTATTAGTATTAATCTAAATATGATATAAATTAGTGAGAGTTTTGATAATGTGGCAATTCTTTCACTATTTTCGACAATTCAAGTTTTAGTTGCTGCGTGCTATTCTTAATAGGCCATCAAAGTGATTCTCACTTTGACATTCCTTTATATACATTCATCCGGATCTTGAAATCTGGTGCAAAAAAAATTGCAATTTCCAGATAGTACATATATGCCTGTAATTATTTTTATTAAAATTCAAATTGCATTATTACCATATATAATTCATTTATAAATACTTATAATACAATATTTAAAATAAATCTTTAATAATAAATTATTTAACGTAATTTTTCATGTACAATGTAGTTCAAAATTATTAACCATTATTTTCTAGATTGTTTTTCACAGTAAACATAATTATGGAATTATTTAATTTTTTTATTTCCTCTTCTTCAGTTTTTGTTTTTGGCAAAATCACTTTGATGTTTTGACATTATAAAATAATTGTTGGCACATTTTTGTACAATTTAAACTTTCTTCAGGCATTTAGTTCCAAAATTCAATGTATGTTCTTTTTATTCTCTCTTTTCTTAAAAAATATAACTTCTAAATTTGTATACATTTTTAGTTCCATAAATTCATCAAATACCTTTGTATAGTCATATCCTAATGCATGCTATATGGGCCACAAAAAAAAAAATCCTTGAGAGCTGCAGGTTGAATATGGCTAAATTATAGTGATAGTTTTCATTTTTGATAAAACATTTCAATTAATTACTAATAAATAGTAACATTCACAAATTCCTATATTTAGTAATAATAATTTATATAAAACAATTAAATCAGCATAATATATGTTCACATTAGTGGTTGGAAAAATACAGATTTTTATCTGAATCCGTATTTTTATTTTTTAAATTGTAATTTTATATTTGTTAATTCATTTTAAATCATCTTATTGTTAGTAGTATTAAATGTGTAAAACATTAAATAAGTTTCTAAATTCAAAACTAGAAATTTTAGAAATTAAAAATGTATCTAACAAAACAATTACAACAAAAAAAATAATGCACATTACACTTTAATTTATATAGTATCCAACTATATCCGGTATATGTTTTACCCATAAAAATACAAAATGTCGGATTTATGTCACATCACTAATTTACACTTGGATTTACCTATTTATATTACTATGATATTATAATTAATTTTTTTTTTTTTCAGCAAACTTCACATCACCCACTGACCGTAATCTTCTTATTGCAAAATTTAATCGTATTGAAATAATCTTGGTCACTGAACATGGTTTGTTCCCAATTAAAGAAATATCGTTATATGGAAAAATCGATATAATGAAAATTTTCAGGCCTAAAGTACGATGATGAATTTTATTAAAATATATGTTATTTGGTTATAATATTTATTTATTTTTATTAGAACAACAATAAAGACTTAATATTTGTTGTAACCGCTCGATATAATGTTATGATATTAGAGTGCATTCAAACAGATAGTGGCAACATGGAAATCATTACAAGAGCTTATGGTGATATATCAGATCAAATTGGGAAAGCATCTGAGGTTGGAACTATAGCTATAATCGACCCTAATGCAAGTGTAATTGGCCTAAAATTATATGATGGATTGTTTAAAATTATACCTTTGGATGCAGAAGGCGAACTCAAAGCTTATTGCATTAGGTATAGTATATTAATATATATATATATATATATATATATATATATATATTGGTTTTAGGTATATTATTAAACTATCTATGCTGGTTTAAGAACATTAGATTGTATTTCATAATAAATAATGTTTATTTTACTGATGTTCAGGTTGTACCTGTCTTTCCTTTTGACTAGTATAGATAAAAGATCATAAGTTTTAAAATTGTCTAGTGATGTTGTTTATTCTAAATTAAATTTATTATCCGATTTGATTTCAGAATGGAAGAATTGGATGTACAAGACATTGATTTCCTGCATGGTTGTACAAACCCGACTATTATGATAATTTATCAGGATTCTAATGGTCGACATATTAAAGCTAAAGAGTTATCAATAAAAGATAAAGAATTTGTGAATGTAAATTTATATCTTCCACTTCATATTAAAAAAAAAATAATAATAATTTTATTTAGCTATTCAATTTTCTTTGTGTGTTTATCAGACTCCATGGATACAAGAAAATGTTGAGACAGAAGCTTCACTGATTATTCCTGTTCCAGAGCCTCTTTGTGGAGCCATTATTATTGGTCGAGAATCAATATTATATCACAATGGCACATGTTTTATTGCTATTTCTCCTCCTGTTATAAAGGTAAAATACCCAAAACTATAATTTAATTTTAAAAATACATTGTTATAATTATAAAAAAAAAAAAAAACTGTATTTATTTGTTTGTAGCAAAGTACAATAGTATGTTATGCTAGAATTGATAGTAAAGGTACAAGATATTTACTTGGAGACATGGCAGGGCATTTGTTTATGTTGTTTTTAAATTATATAGTACTTCCAAATGGAAAAAATAAAATTATGGACCCAAAAGTTGATTTATTAGGTTGGTCGTTAAATAATAATAATTTTAATATTTTATATTTATACTAATGCACTTTTTCAGGAGAAATTAATGTACCAGTGTCACTGACATATTTGGATAACAAAGTAATTTATGTTGCATCGCGACTGGGTGACTCTCAGCTTATTAGACTTAACAAGGACCCTGATATAAACGGTTCACATGTAACAGTTTTGGATAAATATACAAATTTGGGCCCTATTCTTGACATGTGTGTCATAGATTTGGACCGACAGGGTCAAGGCCAAGTTGTTACTTGCTCAGGTCAGATTGTAGTTTATTTGTATCTATCAAGTTTAAATACCGATTTATTTTTTGTATTTTAGGAGCGTATAAAGAAGGATCTCTTAGAGTGATACGGAATGGAATTGGGATCCAGGAGGTAGCAACAATTGAGTTTAAAGGAATTAAAGGAATGTGGCCTCTACGTCTTGCACTTGATAGCATTTTGGACGATAGTTTAGTTTTATCTTTTGTTGGACATAGTAGATTGTTGGTATATGATGATGAAGAGGTTGAAGAAATTGACCTAGAAGGTTTTGAATCAGAATTACAAACATTTTACTGTGGTAACACTTTTGGTAATAATATTATTCAAATAACATCTGCCGGTGTGAGACTTATTTCTCTGGTAAAAAAGTATCTACTCAGTGAATGGAAAGTACCTGATGGTGAAAGAATAAACATTGTGTCATGTAATAGTCTGCAAGCTGTATGCTCTACAGGAGTAAGTCTGTATTACATACATATTGAAACTGACAAAGTTGTGGAATATGGGTAAGGAAAATGTATTTATTTATCAATTTTTTTTTTTTCTATTATAATATTAGTCATTGATTTTTATTTTATGTACTTATATGTAGGAGTATTATGTTATCACACGAAGTATCTTGCCTTGACATTTGTTCATTTGAAAATGGAGTTGAAAATGGAGTTAAAAATGGAGTTAAAAATGAAATTGAAACTAATAAAACTTTGGTAGCTGTTGGTTTATGGATGGATATATCTATAAAAATACTTGTTCTTCCAGATTTCACAGAACTTATTTGTGAACCTTTAGGGGAAGGTTAATGATATAATAATTATTTGTTTGTATTGTTTTTTTTTTAAATATATATTTTTTTTTATGTATATAGAAATCATACCTCGGTCAATATCAATGGTAACTTTTGGAAATAAGAATTATTTATTGTGTGCTCTGGGAGATGGTAGCTTATGCTATTTCAATTTCAACATAGAAAATGGTGCATTGAGTGAGAAGCGTAAAGTTAGTATCAATAGTTAGGTTAAATTATAGTTTTTTATTTATTTAAATAATATTAATAATTTTTTTAGGTTTGTCTTGGAACTCAGCCACTATCAATTCGAAAATTTAATTCATTTTCTACCAAAGGTGTATTTACATGTTCAGATAACCCATCTGTAATCTATTCATCAAATAACAAATTGATTTTTTCAAATGTAAATTTGTGTAAAGTCAATCATATGTGTACACTTAACACTAAAAGTTATCCAGACAGGTAAAAAATGTGTAATAAATATACAAAGGGGTAAATAATCCCTCTTTAATTTTTATATGTAGAAAATTTACTAGGTTATTGTTGTGTTTTAGTGAGTGAAAAGTCCTAATTGTAGAAAATTGTTGTTTGTTATAATTATTCTTTACTTAACATAACTTTTAATAATAGCCTCTTTAAATGTGCGATCAAACAGTACCTAGTTGTTGCGATTTCCGCAACATTTTGACATGAACCTTGTATTACATATATGTATATTTATTTCATAATTATTTATATTTGTATTTCTTTGATTTAATTTCAGTTTGGCTTTGGCTACTGACAATTCAATTATTATTGGTACAATTGACGATATGCAAAAACTGCACATACGCACTATTCCACTTGGAGAAGCCCCAAGACGAATTACATACCAAGAAGATACCAAAGTATAATAGTTAAAAATTACTTTATTCTTGAACTAAACAAATATATTTTTTTAGACATTCGGTGTAATAACCATGAGAATAGACGTCCAAGAAGGGCTTAATTTAGTTCCTGCTAGAACTAGTGCTAGTACATTAGCAAAGAATGTCGTTAATTCTAATCGTAGTGTTGAATGCACTTCAGTAATACCTAATGGTAATCAAGGACTACTAAATCTTGATGGTACTCTTGAATTTGGACTTGAAGTTGAAGTACACAATATGCTTATACTGGATCAAACTTCTTTTGATGGTGAGTAAAAAGCCTACAATGAAATTTAATGAAACATTTATATTTATATTAAAATTAATTTTCTAACTTTAAAAATAGTACTCTATGCATATCGGTTAAATTTCAATGAATACGCATTAAGTATCTTATCAACTAAATTGTCCGACGATCCAAACTTTTATTATATATTGGGCACGGCTGCTGTAAATCCGGAAGAACAAGATCCTAAAGTAGGCCGCATTCTTGTATTTAAATGGAATGAATCATCATTAACGCTGACACAAATAACTGAAAAAGAAGTAAAAGGTGCATGTTATTCTCTGTCTGAATTTAATGGAAAACTTTTAGCTGCAGTTAATTGTACAGTAAGTTGGTTATTAATATTGTAAAGGTGAATGTTAAAATATTTAACAATGACATTTTAAAATAATTATGTTATTATTATTTTGGCCTGTATTTAAAATACTATATTTTCCAGTCAATTTAAATAACTTTTTTGTTATGATAGATACGGTTATTTGAATGGACAGAACAAAAAGAATTGAGACTTGAGTGCAGCCATTTTAATAATATAATCGCACTTTATATAAAAACAAAAGGCGATTTTATTGTTAGTGGTGATTTAATGAGATCATTGACATTGTTACAGTACAAAAGTTTGGATGGTACTTTTGACGAGGTAAATTTAAATTAATTACAATAAAATATTGGTTTTTATATTTGTATTTTTTCTATCCATAGATTGCTAGGGATTACAGTCCAAAATGGTCAACAGCTGTAGAAATTTTGGATGATGATATCTTTTTGGGCGCAGAAAACGATAGAAATTTATTTATTGCACACAAAGACAGGTATACACCTAGTGTTTTATTGTATTGTTGTTTTCTGTAATGTCTGATGTTTACTAATTAATTTTTTTTTTTCATCAAAACAATATTAAAAACAGGCAAGGGCCATTGTTACAATGCCACTCTAAACCCTCTGCTAGTTTAGCGAATACATTTGGTTAATATAAAATTGTTGATTTAATTATTAAATCAATGCAAATTGTTGTTCTATTTTTTATTAGTTGACTGATGGTTAATGCTAGCAGTACATGTGCTGTAAACATTTTGCAGAACATTGTAACAATGGCCCTAAGAATATTAAATCGATTGGTATTTATAAAGAAAAACACACAATTATGATTTTCTTTGTAGTTACATATTAATACAATTCAAATTGCTTAAAACATGAGCTCTGTTTCCCTACCACTTTTGAATTTCAATACCAAACCTTAACAGTATTATGTACTTTGGACAATTTTGTTCCAAAAACAATTTTGATTATAACATTATAATATATATATTTTTTGAGTAGACATAATATTTTATTATTGTCTAAATTAATTTGATAAATCATAAATATAGTACTGAGTGTCTACATAAAGGTATATAAATTACAATATGTCCCTAGCTAATGAAAATAATAAAATTCTGTTGGTTTTTTTTTTATTTATGACCATAAATATTCATATTTTAACTAAATTTTTGTTAGGTTCTGTGAAGTTCGGTAAAATTTAATATCTTGAAATTATCTGATCTTGGTTTCTGAAGTTTTGTTTATTGAAACAGTATTTTTCTGTAAACTAAGAAAAAATATAAAAAATCACGAGATAAATGAAAATAAAAAATTAAAACTTTAAAATGTTCAGAAGAATAAACTTTAACATGGCTGCTAATCTTTTAATTTATCCAAAATAATAAAATATAGAGTTATTTTCTAAACAATATTACCAAACAAAAATTTAATTGAATTATAAATATTTATAATCCTTATCCTCGTGAGTCATAAAAACACAGAATTGCATTATTGCAATGGAAGATATCTTTGTGGGATAACACCCTGTATACCCACTACATACTATGGCTTTGCACATTGTGTACAAATGGTGTATGTGTAGAGTTCATACTTTTTCTGCTAGAGGTTAGTGTTGTTTGTTATAAGTATGGGTTTATACATGCAGGATAAACTTTAAAATTGTTCTCCTGTAAAATTATAAAATCACCACTTACAATATTTGTGCACTATACCATCCATAATATGTATAGTGTATAGGTATTTATTGCAAAATGTAATCAATATTTAATTTAATAATTTAGCACATTGGAAAATGATGATTCTCGACATCAACTTCAAGAAACAGGCAAGTTCCATTTGGGTGATCTAGTAAATGTATTTAGAACTGGTTCATTAGTTATGCAACAATTGTTAGACATACAAGTCTCAGTTCAAGGAAGTGTTCTTTATGGAACATGCAGTGGAACTCTAGGTAATATGATTATAATAAATAGAACATATATATTGTTTTTTTTACCATTTACTATTGCAATATATTATGATAATATAATAATTAAATAACAGTAAGCCATTAAATCTTAGTTAATTATCTTTTTCTGTTTTAAGTCATTGAAGAATTTTAAATTTAAGTGTAATTATTAATTAGCATTTTATTTTTAACATTTTAAAAACTTAACATAGTGTAAATAAAATTTAGCTGGTTTAATATTGAAACTTCGAGTTTCATAAATCCATTTCAATGATTTCTAGATCACTGGCTGTAATGTATAATTAACGTTTAACAGTGATCTTAGTTTAAAAAATATATTGATTAATCCAATATGAACTTTTATGATGACATTTAAGATCACTTTTGTAACAACTTTCTGTTTACCTTCAAGTTTTATGAATAATAAAGTATTGCAATATGTAATTACTCTTGTTTGTGTTAAAATAAATTATTCGTTTAATCATGGAATATTTAATATCCACTTATTTTTTAAGTGTAATATTAATTGTGTATATTTTATTTGCTATTAATAGGAGTGGTTATGCCATTGGCTCCAAAAATGTTTAGTTTCCTGTCAGATTTAGAAAGGAGTTTGGGGAAGGTGATTAAAGGAGTGGGTAAAATTAAACATAGCTTCTGGCGAAGCTATAATACAGAAATAAGAACTGAGCCTTCCGAATCATTTGTGGATGGAGATTTGATCGAATGTTTCTTAGAGTTAACAAAAACTGATATGGCTGCAGTTATTGATGGACTCGAGGTATAGTTATGATTTAGTGTAATATGATTAAAGTATTCAATATTTAAACCATTATCTCTATGAGTTTATACTTTCTTAACTAATAAAGATTGTATTTGTTTTTAATTCTATTAAAGTAATAAGTATGTTATTTAACTTTGGTGAAAATATTATATAAAGTATGTATTAGTATGTACCACTTAAATGTAATGTAATATCAATCAAGTTTGCCATAATAATACTACTTAACATGTCTTTGAGTGTACTTTGGTAATTAATACTTATATAGACATTTTAAAATGTTCTAGGGAGCATATGATAACGATTACACGAAAATTGCATTCAATGCCACAAAGATTGATTTAGAAGATGTTATCAAGCTTGTTGAAGATTTAACCAGACTTCACTAAACAAACCTTCAAATGTGTGCCAATTTGTATTGTGTAGATTTTTATTATTGAACAAAAATTATTTATAAACTAATTTTTTTTTTTATAACTTTTACTTTTACATAATTTTTTATGTACACATTAAGTGTAAATTAATTTTATATTCATTTTTTTAGCATTTTAGATATAATAACCACGATAACCATATTTTTTCAGTATAATTAATTACATTTAAACAATTTTTTTATTAAATGAAAATGGAAATTTCCAGACATTTTTGTGTCCAAAACTTAAGATTTAAATAAAGTAGTATTGAAAAATTGATGTGTATACTATTTATTCTCCATTTTTATCAGAGAGGTTTGCGTAAAAAATATTAAGAAGGGTCTTGAACAAATATAATATTTGTTTCTCTATATAAACTAAATATTACCTATTTATTTATTTACACCCAGGCCATTTGTATGGAGTTGTTAGTGGTTGATTTGTATGTAGTACATAATATAAGGGTATCATTAAATACATTATGGCAGAAAATGACTAAAGTAACATTTTGACTACTGTTGGGTCATATATTATGGTATCAGTGGCCGTTATTCGGGGGGGGGAGGCAATCCTCTAGCCACTTTTTTTTTTTTACACTATGTATGCACCTATACAAATTATTTGATTATTATTATTTTATATTTTTGGGGGAGGAGGGTGAATTTTTAATTGCTCCCCCCCCACATGAAGTTTGGTCAAAACCGTCACTGGGTCACCGCACGGGCGCGCAGCAGCGGTCGGCGTGTAACGTAGCGGTCACCACGACCGACTCGTACGACGGTGCAGTAGAAAACGAATTTCAAAATGAAATTGTATCTACGAAATGTAGATTACGACGTCGGGTTCTGTCCGTGTACCAGCCGCAGTCATGCCAACATCTTCGTGTGCGTGCCGACAATGACAATTGTTAAATCGTATTTCAATTTTTACTGTGTCCGTACGTTTCTCTCTGTTCGGATGACCCCCCGGCACTTATTGTTGTGTTCCGTCACGGCGTATAGTGTTCGGTTCGTTTTTGTCGTCGGATCGCATATTTTATTATTTAATATATTGTTTACGACAGGTCTACCACCTACCTAGCCTTTTTATATTATATACACGTATTTGTCAACCAAACATTTATCTCAGTTTATCAAGTTTTAGAGGTAATCATTTTTAATCTCAATACTATAATCAATATTCGTTGTACTATTACTACACTACGACTACCCGCTAGTAATTTGTTCGGTACCTGTTAATGATATTTATTAACATTAAGTGGTAAATGCTTGATTCGTATTTATTATATATTATATTTAATCGAATTTAATTGTAGATATTGTTTTGAACGAATATACACGTTGTAATGGCATTCGCACCGCAAAAATTTGATTTAAAAAATGAAAGACATAGATTGAGTACGTTTGCTCATTGGCCCGTATCGCACATCGCAAGTCCAAAAAGTTTAGCGGCTTCTGGTTTCTACTATGTTAAACACGAAGATAAAGTAATTACAATTATTTATAATAAATTACCTGCCACCTACGACCACTCGTATTTCATGATATTCATGATTGATATTATATTTTACTAATTTTAGGTTGTATGCACATATTGCCAAGTATTGTTATGTAAATGGAAACCTGGTGATATTGTTATAGATAATCATGAAAAATACAGTCCCCATTGTCCCTTTATCTTAGATCAAAATGTTGGCAATGTGCCTATTATTGAAGGAATTCAGTTGAAAGATCTTGTTGAAAATCAAAACGAAACAGGTCAGTTTGAATAATATCAAGATAACTTTATGTTGTTTCATAGGAGTCTAGCAAATTGTCTATAAAAATTGGTTATAATCAAAATTTGCATCTTTGCATTGCCGGTAGTGATGGATCATTCATCGGTACAAGTTCAGAGGGGGATTTAATTGAAATGATTACACCTACTCTCTGCTTTTAGGTACAATAAGTTAGGTTTCCCATTGCTTTCTTTAGTTCTGTTCGGTGTTGGTACTATGTAGATACTGATAGTAAAAAGGAACTTCAAATCCCATCACTAATTGCCAGTATATCAAATACCTAATCACAAATATTTAAATTAATTTTTGCATTTTGTCAGTTACAATTAATTTTTTTTTTTTTTTAATATTATTATTATTATTAATACATATGTGAGTCTAAGTAAAGTGTTAAAAAACCAAAACCTAGTGCTACAAAAATCATATTATGTTTTATAAGTAATTTTAAAATTACATTTTTAACAATTTTTATATTTCATGTAAAATGTGTATAAAGCTGGTTACTTTAAATGAATTGATTCAAAATGTAGGAAAAAATGTATTTGGTATAATGTCAAATAAATCTAATTTACAATAAAAATTAATAATTGACAGTTTTAATTAGATACAATAGTGTTTATAATTTGGAAGTATTAGAACCTGTGAGTCTTGAGTCTGGACCACAAGAATGTTCATTTGTTAAAAAAGGCTTCTCTTTTGGATTAATAATAAAAATAATGGAAATGTTAATTTTAAAACACAACTATTAATGTAACTTGTATTAAAAACTATGCAGGGTGTTTCTGAATAGTGGGCCACTATTAGGATTACTATACTTGGTAAAGTGACCAAACAACAAATTTTTTTAATTTTTGTCTACCTTCTAAACCCAGTTAAAAAATAAAAAAAATAAAAAAAATTACTCTTACAATATTTGCTTTAAATAACTAATAGACTTTACAGTTATTTTTTGAGTATCAACATTTAAACAATTTTATATTTTGTTTTTTTAATCTAACTTTCTAATTGACTATGGTCAGAAAATAAAAAAATTAATTATACCATGATAATATATAAATCCTGCATAATTTTCTTACATTTATGTTACTTATTTTAATTCTAGTAACATTGTTTAAGCATAAAAATAATGTGCAAAAATATTGTGACATATTTATTTGTGTGAAGACTGCAGGAAAAATCATGGAATGTTAATTATTAACATATGGAAAAATTCTAAGAGCAATTTTCTTTTAAAAAAAAAAAATTATAAGGTTCTATCACTGGATGGTCTCCCTTATCATGTCTTTCTGTTTGTTTTCATTATTGTTTTTACATTTTACCACATTTGCTTATTGTGTTTTGATAATACAGATTGTAAATTTGTCTAATAAAAAAAAATAAAAAAGTTTAAAAATATTATTATTTGGTCACTTTAATGTTAGTTTACTGGTACACTATTCAGATATTTTGTTTATCACAGTGTATCATTATATGATTCATAAAATATGCCCTAAAATAATAAATTATAGCAAAAAATGAAATTTTTTTTCTTTTAATTTTATAAATACTTTTTTGTAATTAAAAAAAAATAATTAAACGTTAATAAACTACCAACTATTCAAAATTATCTGAAAAAAAATAAATAGAACTCAAACAATTATTATTTATTAATTAAATAATAATATCTTAGATTATCTGAATGGTTATAATGTATAATTTATGTTTTGCCAAATTTACAAATTTGTAGCATTGGCGGTTATCAATAATGTCTTGAATGTAGAGAAAGAACACTCAACATCTACCAATGTGATACTTAATGAATATTATATGGTCTTAATGGATCCTGTTTGGCCATAATTTCCAAATAGATTTGTCAAAATATTTACTGGCCATAGAAAAGTTCACTATTAGTTTCACTAATTGGTCTAGGTGGAGTAAATGTATATAAGGATCCAGAATGTTCAATTTCAAGTATGCCGGTAATATAATATTGGCAATTTACCGATAACTTGGATATTAATTATTTCAATTGTTACATTGTAAATGGCATCCATGTACAATTTGCTGATTATTGATTCCTCTGGAATTAGATTTTTCGTCTATTTTTCTAAAAACTGGATATTCTAAATATTCAAAGGTATATTTGTAGAAATAAATATTACAAAGATTGGTATAAAAGTTGATTTTATTTTTGTTTTGTTCAAAACGCGTAGTAAGTAGCTGCTGTTTTTTTACAATTTTATTTTGCTCATTTAATGGATTTGATATGTTTATCCGTTTTTGTGTGTTTCATTGTCATTATTTATTTTACACTTGCACAATTCACAAAAAAAGCACACAACCGAAAAACTTTCGTTTTCACCACATTCAAACACAAAATGCTTAAGTTTAGAATATTGAAAATTTATTTATCATTTGGTGTTTTAGGGTAAATATTAAAACAACAATCTACATAAAACAAAATAATATAATAGTATTAACAATGACAGTTTTTGAGTGTTCTTCGGTATAACTGGGCCTAACTGGTTGAATATATCAAAATGCAAAAATGTAAACTTACTAGATATAAAACTATAAAACCGATAAGAAATCATACAGTTAATTCTAAGAGGGACACTTGATAATATAAAATATTATTTAATGGGCCGGAAAGAAATGTCTGTATTTTTCTACTATTTTAATTCAATTCAAATGGAATTTATGAAAAACAAAAAAAATAAATCATATTCATATTTAATGCCATATTAGCACACAATAGTACCATAACTTGAAAAATAACACTACAATTCTAAAATGCTTCAAATATGCAAAAAATTAACTTGGTATATTTGGAATAAAACCAAATTTATGGCTCACTGCTATTTTTATTTGTATCCCATAATAATTAGATATAAATGCTATAAAATCCAAACCATGTTTATGAGAAACAAATTTAATTACACTTGACATTGTAGATAATAATATATTGTAATTAATATTATGTAATACTTTATTAGAATGACACAATTAAAGTAAAAATGTAATATTAGAATGTATTTTATATTTGGACTTGGAGTGAATACAAATTGTTATTATTAACTGTAGAGTTTTTTTTTTTTTTTTTTTTTTACTAACATCATATAATTTGTTAATTATAATTATATCTAATTTTAAGTGAAACTTGTTTTGAATTGTCCCACTGCATAAAATCCAAAATGAACTTTATCATGCACATTAAAAATAACACCGCTATTGATAACTGTTCCATGAATTAAAAATATATATATTTTTTTTTTAATCAACAAATTAATTCAAAATATTTATTTATTGTATGGTATTTGTGTTTTTTAAATTTGTTAGGTAGATATTTTAAAATATTATGTTTTCATAATTTTAAGACTGCAACAAAACTTTATATCTTTGGGGAAATATTTATATAAGATATAAAAAGATAAATATAATAATTATTCATTATAGTTACAAAATGTATGTTGATTAATAAATTTGGTGTAAAAAAAAAAAAATAGTAATGTATGTTTGTATCTGTTTGTTGCTCACTAGTGTAGACTCTTAAATTATACTTCTCTAAGTAAATTAATTTAGATAATTTTATTAGTAAATGACGTTTGAGTTAACTAGGTGAATCAATTGAATTTGGATCAAACCAGAATTTGAGTGTAAGATCACCTCAAATAACTATTCATAGGATGTTTAATTCATATATTTCTCGGCTATGCACATATAAAGGATGGACAAATAAATTAGTGACACCTGAAGTTTTGGCCACAGCTGGATTTTTTTTTTCTGGTGAGTATTAATATATATCATAATATGTGCAAAATGTATTAAAGAATTTGTAAAAAATAATCTCTAATCACAGCAATATTTTTAAATCATTTTTTTTTTTTTTATGTACTGATTAATGATAATATATTATCTATAACTTAAGGTGCCAATGCTACATGTTTTATTTTATGAATTTATGTTTATTAATCATTATAATTTAATCTAGTTATTCGGTTCCATATCACTGATTAAAATATTTATAATGTGTTTTTCAAGTACTGTCTTACTTTTGTTAGTAAATTAATAATTAGAAAAACAATAGAATTAACATTTTTAACAAAAAAAAATATGATTTTTATTGACGAATAACCATTTAATATAATGTTAAAACTGTAGGCCTTATTCTGCTTTATTCAAATTAATTTGATATTTTACTGACACATGCAAATAGTAATAATGTTAAAAAATATCAATGAAAGTCATAAATTATTTGTATATGGCCTACAAAAGTTTATATTGACTATAATATTAATTATTATATTCAGTCTAAATTACTAGAGGTAGTCATTATAATATTATTGGATATTTAGCATCTGTGAACTTTGTTAAATTTTTCATTTTTTTACAGGATTTGCTGATAAAGTTCACTGTTTTTACTGTAATGGGTCTATTCAAAATTGGAAGGTAAATTATAATCCATGGATTGAGCATGCTAGATGGTTTCCAAAGTGTAGTTTCCTAGATTTAGACAATAGTGAAATTCACTTGGATGCAAGATCGATGGAAGAATTCAAGGCACTTTTAAATAGGTCCAGGTTTGAAGACACATCTCAAAAGGTATATATTATGTCTAAGTTTTATAATATAAGTGTTAGAAAACGCTCACCTTTAACTTTTAAATAATATTTTAAAACTTATAATAAAATATAAAATTCAAAATAAATTAGTTTGGAACTTTGACGACTATTTATAATGGGTTCAGGACTACTGTACAGGGATTTTATTTTATATTTTTTTCGGTGTATGTAATGCAATATTAAAAATTGAGTGTATAAGTAGATTGGTGTATATAATCTTTGGTTCTTATAAAACAGTTTGTACTGGATTGTAGCCGGTACAATTATTTTTAAATATATTTAAGATGTGCCCCAATGTAGGTACTGCATTTATATTTTAATTAACATTAATAATTTAAATTTTTAGGGATGTACGCTGGTTCAACCAGCAACTAGACGCATCAGGGACACTGATATTTATAGTCAATTCATAAAAGCTCCTCCTGCAGTGGTATTATTTATTATTATGGCACTTTAAATTAATCTTTACATAAAAAACACTGCATTTTTATAATCTTACAATATATTTTTACATTTTTATATTATACTCCTATAACAATAATAATAGTTTTTGTTATTTCAGTTGGCATTTGAAATGGGCTTTTCGCAATCTGTGATTATACGAGCTATAAAACGTACAATCGAAAAATATTCGGTCATATTTCGCTTAACAAATAGGTGTGAACATTTTTTAACAGAAGTTGTAAATCAATTGAACAATACAGTTTATGAGGCATCAGCTGGCAACTTGTATGACGAATTTTATGATTCATATGAACCGGAAACGTAAGTCGAACAAATTATTTAAAAAATTGCATGTATCAAATATAAATAAAAGTAAAATCATTTAAAAATGTATACTACACATATAAAAATAATTATCCTGACTGACTGATCTATAAACGCACAGCCTAAACCGCTGGGGTTGGAAACATATTTGCATTGCATATAAACATAATATATATATATATATATATATTTAAATTTATTTATGTATTTTTCTTTGAAGCATTTTATTAATGTGTTAATTGTATAAAAATGATATTTTATTAGTAATTTTTATATGGGACATGAAGGCCCACACCAACGTCAAAATGGAAATGGCGAAACTCCTGATGCGAATAAATCTGCGCAATCAAGTCAAGCAAATGATAATAATATTGCAGAAATAGGTAGGAGACTGCATAATATCTATAATAATTAGGGCCCACATTATTATGCGTTTGCATATTTTTATTGTTTGGTCAAAAAATAGCTAGTTTATATCAAAATTGTTTCATAACCCTGTATACAATAATTTGTTTTGCATAATTGGCGTTTTTAGATAATATTTTAGGTTTCTGTACATTTTTAGAGCATATTTCAAGGATTTCGTGAATCTTTAAAGACATTTTTAACTCGACAAATAGAGACAGACAAAATAAATGACAAAGATTTATAAAGCCAGCTAATAGAAAATATAAAATATTATTTATTAATTTGTTTCACTGAAATAAGTAGTTACCGGTTATTTAATTCATTAATACTCGGTAAGGTTAGATTACTAATCGGTATTGTATAACAATATCACATACAATTTTTGTCTACCATTTTATTGTACCTATCGTTGTACACAACTTTAATTTTATTTTAGTCGTTAGTCAATGGGGGTTTTTTTTTTTTTTAAGAGCATATTTTGGAATTTTTTTGGACATAACTGCATACATATTTAATATATTTTAAGAGCATATAGTTGTTGGCCCTAATAATAATGTATATGGCGTTTTAATTCATTTTTTTAAATCGACAATTTATTTTTAATTTCAGAAAATGCAGTTTCTCTATTGAACGTTAATCCATCTACATCAGGTATTTATGATCTGTCTTGTAATATTCTGACAAATCCTTATGTTTTGGACATAACTGCATACATATTTAATAGGTTTTTAGACGCACATGAGTTAGCCCCTCACATTGTCCGTTCGATTCCGATTTGTAAATGCCCCCTAAGTCAAAAATAAGTTTTGATAGTTTTAAATAATTTTACTATGTCAAATAAAATAATTACAGTTACAATAAAGTGTTTGAAGGGGAAATATCTTAAGGAATCTAAACTATAGGTTCTTCTTAATTAATAAATATTTAAACTTTTACAAAGAAAAAGTATGGAAAACTGTGATTATTGCCAAACAAATTTTTAAAATAAGTAAACTACAGGTTTTCTTGATTAAAATTTAAAAAAAAAAAAACATCTACAATAGAATTAATGACGTTATAAAACATTTTTATTCTTTGGTATATGTTATCATGTGTTACTTGTTTTTTTTTTTTATCAGAAACCTTGAATGTTTGAATTTGTATAGCAATATCGTTATGGGTTTGCCAATAATAATCATTATGTTAAATATGACTTGTGTAATAGCCGTTACCAAATGCTACAACTCCGTGAAATATTAATCTATAAAAACAAATTATAAAACACGCGTATAATATAATAATAATAACAATACAAGTTTGTATTTAAAATGTTACCGGTCATTATTTATTTGTAATGTTGTTGGAAAATTAGTCGTAGTGAAATTACAGATATCATCTACTTGGTCAGATTCAATGAATAAATGATTCTGTTGTTCTTTTTTTCGTGGCTTGTCCGTTACAAGATGTTTGACACGGATAATGTTTAGCTTCAACATAATCTTTCATCATAAACATCACTTTTTTTTAAAAAAATTCTTATTTATATAAGTTCTTGTTGTTGTAACATAATCGTACAAAGTTTTTGGTTTTCTTTAGGACTTTTGCAGTTTATATTATTACATGTTTTAAATGAAACATCAGTATATGAAGAATCTTATATTGATGTATATTGATGTATGGTTCCTATGGTATGTATAGTGGTTCAAATCCAAGCACATTTTTCAATCTAGTCTGCCAATCATGTCTATCTTGGTACACTATAATATACAATGAGTTAGCAAATATTTTATTTTTAAATTTATTATACTGTTCAATCCAGATTTTATTGGAAATTGGTTAATTTTATTGGACTGATCAAACGATCAGTCCAATTTGAACTAAAAATGTCTGATTTTTTTAGTAAAACTTTTTATACCCCTTCAGAACCTACTAGTGGTTTTCCATCAAATTTTGTTTTATTCTACAATTAAAGAAACGAAATATTTTGAAATTGGAATTAAATTACAAACATGATAATAAGACACGTGCTTAACATTTTTTTTAAATTTTAAATAACTCAAAGATTAAAAATATAGTATATGTTTTAATATAATATTAACATTAAAAATGAAACATTAGTTATACAATATTAAAAATTAAATTATTTGTGTGAGTATCCCTTTTCAATGACAAGGACAAAGATTTGATGAGAGAATGCTAATGTTGCCGTTTATCGCCATATTTTGCGTACTCTTCTTTTTAAAGATAATTTTCATAGGGGTTCCGCACAAAAAGAATATTATTGTTCGGTGTTCCGCGATATAAAAAAGGTTAAGAAACACTGCTCTAGCCCATGTAACTGTTCCTAACTAATCTACATTACGTCCGTGCGTACCGCCTACGAGCTTTTCGCGTTCCACTTTTATTAAAAAAATAAAAAAACCATTATTCCTTTAAAAACTTAAAAACCACGCGATCGCAAAGCAGAGTATTTAGGATATTTGATAAACAAATACGTTGTAATTATCAGTATGAAAACGATTGTCCCAGCCACGGTTGTAGATAGTTTTTCTATCGTGTATTTTTTTTACCAAAACGATAAAAATTATATAAATGTTTCAAAAATATTTTTTTCCATGTACTTATATTAAAATTAATAAATTAGATTTTTTTTTTTTTTTTTTTGTAATCATATAATTCAAAATATTCCTAAATATGTGAAAAAAAAACTTTCACCCTTGAACTCTGTGTTGAATCGTCCACATGTTTTTTTACTCTCACAAGACTGTACAAACTCAGTAACGACATGTAAAAAAAAAAAAAAAAAAAAACATATAAAACAGACTGTAATCATTGTTGCCGCCGTACGCACACCCGCGTGCTTGCGGCGCAGGCCCCGGGCTTTTCGTCGCCCAGTCAATGCGTTCGATTTCCCACGCGACTTGCGTCTACCTTTCTGACCCGTTGCGACCGACGGTTACCACGCCCGGGTTATTCGCGCTGCGTAGTCGACCCGTCTGTCGCCGGCACGCCGAATGCACCCGTTGCCGTGGATTCCGAAACAATTTTTACCCGCTTTAACGTCGGATATTCACGCGTATCAGTCGCGAGACAGTGACGTCTCCGATCAGTGACAATCGGGGGGGGGCGGGGTCACAGACGTTTTTGACTGATCAGTCTCGTGTCTGTTTCGCACATAATCGGGCCTGTCGTCGCGTTGAGACGGTTACCTACCGCGCACGCGTTTATTTATTTATTTTATTAATATTAATTAAATAATGTAGATCACATTGCCGAACACATTTAATTCGTCGTCCATTTTGCCTACACAAATGACGTCCGTCAAAACAAAATTATATCGTTGCCGAGCAATCAATATTGCACGTTTCCGGTGACTGAAGGAGGAATAATTAGTACTGATCGGATTCGGATCCGAAAACTGATGAGTGTAGATAACGTGATCTAAATGTAGCCAATGAATATTTTCCACGTCTGTGAATTTTGCCGAACCGAATTTTTGGAACTGATGCGTGTGAATCGATCTATAAGTGCCGTTCGTTGGCCGCTTATCGTGCGTTATTTGTGGCCGCCCGGCACCCCGCGTTCGCCGTATAGTCGGGTCACCGGGGTCGTTGACCGCGCGCTCGTTTCGTCGCCGCCGGGACCTCCCCATTTACGATCCATCTAGTAATATTCCTATTTATGATCCATTTAGTAATATTCCTGTTTATGATCCATCTAGTAATATTCCTATTTATAAAAGATTAGGTTTTCCGACTTGTGATTATTATTACTCTAAAGCAAATCCTTATTTTTAGGACATAACTGCATACATATTCAATATGGTTTTAGAGCATATAATTGTCAGCCCCAATATATATGGCGTGTTAATTCATATTTTTTTTTAAATCGGCAGTTTTTCTTTTATATTTCAGAAAACGCATCAGGTATTTATGATCCGTCTAGTAATATTCTGACAATATTGATACACGGCCAAGTAAATTATGTTTGTATTTTCCTACTCGTGGTTATTATTATTTTAAAGCAAATCGAGTATATTTAGCAATAGCCTAATGATATCAAAAGTTCATAAACCATATTTTTTATAAATACAACATGGTTTTAAATAAAAAACAAAAAAAAAATATTAGATAAATCAAGGTAGGTTATTAAATACTCAGTGGGGAAAAAAAATAAAAAATTACATTTCACTGCCAACACAATATCAACATATTTTCGTTATATTATAAATTCAGTGATAGGGTATTATCGGGAATATCTGGTACCTCATCTCAAGTGAGCGAATACCAAAAATAACTGTACGTACAAGTAATATTATTATTATTTTTTACTATTTAGATTTGGAAGAAGAAAACCGCCGTTTAAAAGAGGCCAGTCTCTGTAAAATTTGTCTGGATGAAAAATCGAATATTGTTCTACTACCTTGTGCTCATTTAATTGCATGCGATAGTTGTGCTTCAAAAATACAGAATTGTCCATTATGTCATCAATCCATCAAAGCTACAATTAATATATACATCTCATAAATATTGCTCATTGATGATTTATACTTTTGAATTTTACATTTTACATTTGAAGACACATTTTTATTAGAATTATAAATTACTTATGAAATTTGAATTTTACAGATTGTCCTTTGCTATTTATATCAAGTTTACATTAAAATGTAAATCTATTTAAATAAAACCATATAAGCCACCTAATTAAAAATTCCTAAACTACTTACTTACCTAGCATAAAATATTTTTTTATACTCTGTTAATTATATTATTTTAATCACACTGAACACATTTTTATTTGATTTATATAATATTATTCATATAATAAAATTAAATTCCAATTGTTTTAATTATTTTTGTTATTTTTTTTTAATCGGTATTATTATTGCTCCTACCAAACTTCTTCATCCTATTTTCCGGTCTGTTGCATTATCCATCGAGTCACATAAATAGTAGATAATAGTATATTGATGATAATCATAGATTAAAGATCTGATAGATTATCAGTAAAGTAATACATAGAAATTTACGAGTGATATATTATATGTTTTTTCGAATTACTAATACATTATAGTGTTTATATATTTCTAATTGAGGAACGTGTCACTCTTTCGTGAACCGTGGTACGGATATCAGAATTGTGATGACGTCTGATTTGGCAAATTACAAAACAAAATCATTTGGAATACCAACGAGTTCAATGGTATATATAATATATTTTATTAGTATTTCGATCACGATGTCTATAGGGGGTGTCCCACAAAGATATACCCAATGCGATATCTGTTGAGTAAATTAAGATAATATAATTATTTTGTTTATATTATAATATTTATATGACTCGCGGGGATAAGGACTACAAATATTCGTATTTCAATTAAATTTATTTTTTGGTAAAAATTTATAAACATAACTTTTGACTTAATTTCTTGATTTCTAATAGTTTTTTTATTTTCGTTTATAGAAAAATAGTGTATTAAACATAATGGTGTTTTAGCCAATATACACTTCCATGGTATTAAATTATACATTATTATTCTGTAAACTAAAAAAAAAAAAAACTATTTAAAATCACGAGGTTAATGAAAATGAATAGTCGGAACGTCATAAATCAACATCTACCCGATTTGGCGAAAATAATAAAATGAAAAGTTATTGTTTAAAAAATGTTACCGTACCGTCGGTTCAATTAAAATATGAATATATGTAATGCCTATTCGCCCCGGTAGTCATATAAATAAAAATAAAATCGTAATTTTATTATTTCCGTAGGACATGCCGTGCAGATGTACGTTGCAGTTCTACAACGCATACGTCGTTAAACGCCATCGGTATATGGTCTAGCGGCGGACATAAAAAATGTAATAAATTACGTTCTTGTACATAATTATTTTGATTGCCGGCGCATTTAGTCACCCAGTCGACCACCAGTTTTATTTGCTTTTCGGGTATAGCCGGTCCGATACCGGCGATTACGCGCACGTGTTCTTCTTCTGTTCGAACCGACTCGGCGGCGGCGGCGGCGGTTTCTTCGGGTCGACTACTCGTGACCGAACCGACCGATGACGACGCGTTCGAATAATCCATTTGGTTTTCATTCCCGTCGTCGTCGGACACTTCAGCAGCGGCCGCGTCGGTAAGTTCCGCGCGCACGTCCGACTCGTCGTGTACCGACAGTTCGTCCTCGTCCATGGGTTTTTCCGCCATCAACGCCGACTCTGCTGCGATTGCGCCGGACGTTTGGTCCGAAGTTTTACTCGGCGTCGTCGACGTAACGCTGTGTTGGCTGAGCTGGTCGATCTCCGAATATTGAAATTCGTCCAGCCCGCTACTCGTTTCGCTCTCGTCCGTGCTCTCTATCCCGGTGTTATAGTCGTAAACGTTTTCGTTAAATACTTCTTCGCCACCGTCGTAGTATTCGTCGTCGCCGCCGTCGTAGTAATCGTCATCGCCGCCGTTTCCTTGTTCGGCGGCAATCGCCGCCGTGTCGTTCAATTCGGTTCTGTCCAACAGCGAAAAATAAGATTCGGCGGACTCTTCGTCGTCTCCTTCTTCTTCTGTACCGTGTTCGCCGGTCGTAGTAATTACCGGCGACGATGACGACGGACCGTTATTGCCATTTCCGTCGTCGACCACCAACGCCATCATGACAATATAATCAGTATTCACGTCCACGCTTTTATAATTATTTCTAATTGTATTGTGGTCGTCCTCGTACGTTTCGTTGACCGTGTCGTTATTCTCTCCCTCGGGATACCGATCTAGAACGCCATTAGACTCGTTATTGACGTCGTCGTTCATATTTTCGTCAGTGAGTTTCGCGCCGTACGACGATGTTCCTGAAGAAATGATTTCGTCGGATATTATTCTCGAAACACTGAGCGACGATAAAATTCCGTCATTGATCCGATTGCCTTTCGGTTTATCTATCGGCGATAACAATTCGGCACACAATTCGTCTACCGCGGGCGAGGCGACGATTTCGTTATATACTTCATCGCCGCCGTTTCCTTGTTCGGCGGCAGTAGCCGCTGTGTCGTTCAATTCGGTCTTGTCCAACAGCGAACAATAAGATTCGGCGGACTCTTCGTCGTCGTCTCCTTCTTCTGTACCGTGTTCGTCGGACCTCCCGGCCGTAGTAATTACCGGTGGCGGCGATGACGACGGCGGACCGTAATTGTCTTTGATTTTGTAATTTTCGTCGCCGACCACCAACGCCGTCATGACAATATAATCAGTATTCATGTCCACGCTTTTATAATTATTTCTATTTGTATTGTTGTCGTCCTCGTACGTTTCGTTGACAGTGTCGTTATTGGACTCTTCGTATTTTACCGTCGCGCTCATATCGGTATTCTCCCCCTCGGAATACCGATCTAGATCGTCATTAAATTCGTTATTGACGTCATCTTCGCCGTCGTGGTCGTCTTCGTTCATAATTTCTTCCGCCGCGTCGTTTTGAGCGCTTCCGGTGTCGTTTTCGTCGGCATCCAGACCGTTTGACACCAAAGACGCACGGCCGCTACTATGAACACTACTAATCGCTTCGTCGTTATAATTGTATTCTTCGGCGGCCATCATATTTTCGTCCATCAGTTCCGCGCCGTACGATAATAGGACCGACGATGTTCCCGAAGAATCGATTTCGTCGGATATTATGCTCGAAACACTGAGCGACGATAAAATTCCGTCATTGTTCCGATAGCCTTTCAGTTTATCTATCGGCGATAAAAATTCGGCACACAATATATTGGCGTTTACCGCGGGCGGGGTGACGATTTCGTCGTGTTCGTTAAGCGTATCCGTTAACGAGTCCCGTTCGTTCGCACTATCGTTTTGCCAAACGGCTATGCCTTTCATGGACAGCGAATCAACCAAATCGGTTTCTTCGTATCCACGTACGTTAAAAAATTCGTCTTCAAGCGAAGACTGTCCCGCCGACTCATCCTGAGCGCTGTCGTTTACATCGAAATTTGCCATTTTGTCACTAACCACTATGTCATTACTGGTCGACGATAATATCTCAGTACAATCGAGTCGTGCTAAATATCGATAAACCGTCACAAAATCGTCCAATAAAATGCCGTCCGATTCGTCTTTAGACAGTGTATCGCATACCATTATCATTGTGTTTCTCAACCTGTCGTTCAGGTAAGCCGTAGCAAATCCTATAAATTCATTAGGTTTGATTCTATCGCGTTGATCAAACTTACCGTTTTTAATTATTTCCAAATATATGTCTCTGTCGAGTGACAGGATGTCCCATATTTGTTCGATCTTCTCGTACGTCTCGAATTTATTCGACAAAGTCATGGCTAGTGATTTCAAAGCGCTTATAGTCAATCCACCTGGTCCTAATATTTCACCGGGCGGATCCAAATATGGTTTTGTCGGCGGGTGTTTGCCGTTAGCTGCCATGCAAAAGTAAATTGTCGACCATCGAATCAGTTTCGAAGGTTGAGTACGTAGCGCACTTTTAGACCATTCTGTTAACATTTTTGGAAAATAATCCGGGATTTCAATCGTACCCGAGAAATTACAAACGTTTACGACTTCATAACATTTACTATCGGACATGATTAACGTTGGTACCTACAGAATATTATACTCGTGTCATATGTTTATCCTGTTGTACGCACTTTATTATTATATTAATAATGTTTCGGTTTTTTTAAAATTTGTTATTAAGTTCGTTGCTTGGCATTTAGATAAAGTATCTATCTACAATTGCGTAATAACTATACGTTGATCTACTAATACGACGGCGGTAGTGATCTTTTAAATAGTTATTAGCCCTACAGGGGCGTAGCTAGGAATTTGTTTCGGGGTAGACCCACTATAAACCTTCAACTCATAGACGGAAATTGGGACTAATCCCAATTTTTGTATTAACCTCCCGTAATACTGTTGTAAATACGACTATAATCGAGTACTATCTGTGAATATATTATATATATATATATTTTTTTTTTTTTTATAAAAAATCTGGGTGGGCCCGGGCCTATTAGGCCTACCTACTGTCTACACACCTGGATGGTTCCTACTAAATATAATTCTGTATATTTTGTGCAGTTTTTGAATTTGATCGCGAGCGTTTTTGAACCTTGTGTCGAAAATTCGTAAAACAGCCTATTTAACGATGACGGTTAACAACACAACTTTATATCTAGGGATTAGTGGTGGAAGAAATCCGGAATTGCCGATATTCGAGAATCCGAATATTTGGATTTTGAATTTCTAAAATGTATGTTTAGATTTCCTAAATCCGAAATTTTGTATTTATAATTTTAAAATCCAAAATTTGGGTGTAACCGTACAGATTTCTATTTTTAAATCTTAAAATCAAATCTTTAGGTATTTTTTTTACGTTATAAAATGAATTATAATTTTATTCATTTCAAGGCGTTTTACTATAAAAAAATATTATGAGTAAAACAACGTTTGTGCGGTCAGCTAGTAAATTAAATAAATTATACAAATTAGTGATTTTTTATCTGTTTATTTAAATAAATTTGTGATATTTTTTTTATTGTAAAAACGTATTTAATGATTTACACAGTTAATACTGTTAAAAATAAGATAATAATAGTTTTATGAGAAATTAATTAAAGAATATAAAATCACATTTTTAAAAACCAAAATTTGAATTCAGATACAAATCCGGATTTATTGGATTTTAGGATAATCACATCATTACTAGGGATATATATATATATATATATATATATATATATTTTAATTATTAATTATATTACATTAATTATGATAAAATTATATTATCAAATATTAAAAAATAAAGAAATAATCAAATAAAAAATATGTAGTTAAAAAACACACCAAAGTCTGGAGTATTATATAGGTTGTGTCTTGTGTGTAAATACCATGCAGATTACATGCAATCTGATTAATTGTAATCTTCATAATAAATACTATCGACTTCGATTTGTAAAACCATTATCGGGTAATAGAACAGCAAAGGCAAAAGACAATACGAGACTGAATATTATTATTAACAATTAATAGGAAATACAGATATAATCGTATTATAAAATAAAGCCATACATACAGTGAATATAAAATATTGTACACAATAAAACTAATATACAATTATAAACATAGATTAAACAGTGATTAATTCTGCAATGTATACAAAATAATTTTATGGGATGGGACGTAAAAAAAGGGAGAAAATATGACTTAAATTGTGAAAATAATGTCATGATAATAATAATAACCAATAGTAATCAAAACAGATACTTCAAAGTGAAATTTTAACTTTATTTATTTATTTTAAATATAAATGGCGTGTACTAGGTTGTATAGTATATAAGAAAAACAATAATTTAAATGTAATAATAATTATAAAATATAGAAATCACAAAAACAAAACGAGTAGTGAAAACAAGGGAATAAAAGAAAGTAGTAACTCATTTGCTATACAGAACAAGGAGTAAAAAGGTCAAGCGAATAATTTAAGAAAGATAAAGGAGAAGGAAGGAACATCTATTTTTTTTTTTTTTTTTAAGACGTCATTTACAGGTTTGTTGATTGTCGGCATTCATAGCTCTACAAAATCAAACAAAAATTCACAGTAAAATTACATAAAAATCAAATTACCATTTTATTACTTTGGCAGCTACATTATACAGCGCATCGGCAGTAATTCTTCCAGTTTTTTCCACCATATTATACAAAAATCCATTTTTCTTATTCAACAAATTAAATGGATGGTCGAATTCAACCATAATACCTGCGTCCATCACGAGCACCTTATCGGAATCCATTACTGTTTTCAAACGGTGAGCAATTGTTAAAACTGTACACTTTCGGAAATTTTTCCTAATGGTATTTTGAATCAATGCATCAGTTCTATAAAATTAAATGATACATGTAACAATTATAACGAGCACCATTTTAAGATTTATTTAGTATTTGTATTACTGTGGATCAACATTGGCAGTAGCTTCGTCCAACAAAAGAATTCTATTATTTCGCACTATAGCTCTAGCCAAGCACACTAATTGCTTTTGGCCAATACTAAAATTAGATCCGTTTTCAGACATTTTAGAACTCAGACCACCTGGTATATTTGCAATGGTGCTTTTAAGTTCCACCTAAGAGTACAACATACATTATTATTATACACTACTATTATTTGCTTATTTATTTTGCAACAAAAACCATCAGAGTTTCAATTGAAAATAAATCTATTATTACTTGATCTAAAGCATTCCAAAGAGAATGATCTGAATATTCATTAAAAGGATCTAAATTTGTTCGCAGTGTTCCGGAAAATAAAACTGGTTCTTGTGGTATGATGGAAATTTTGGAACGCAGATCGTGCAGTCCCAATATATTAATATCTATATTATCAATAATTATAGAACCTTCATTGAAAGCCAATCTAAACAAAGCTCCAATCAAGGACGACTTTCCAGCACCAGTCCTACCAACGATTCCGATCTAAATATAACATTGCGGATAATTAAGAGATTCAAAATATAAAATGAACTAAACATTACCTTTTTCCTTGGTTCAATATTAATGTTGATATTTTTTAAAACTTGAGGTAAATTTGGGCTATAGCGCAAAGAATAGTTTTTAAATGTAATTTCTCCTTTTTGCGGCCATTCTGTTGGTGGCTTTTTGCCTACAAACAAGTAACGTTTTTATATATTCCATACTAAAATAATAAAATTAATACTACCTGGGAGGGATTCAAGAGCACATTCTTGTGGAATGTTTGTATACTCCAGTACTCTTTCAACTGATGTCATTTGATTTTCTAATTCTGCAGACTGTCTCATTCCCCATTGAAACGTATCAGCTAACCCAATTACTTGAGTAATAACCAAACCAACCACACCTCCGTATATATCTGAAATAAAATAGAATGACAATTATGCTATTATTTTAGTTGGCATTTACTTATTTAAACTTACATTTGTTGATAACCAAGAAACTGAATATTACAATACTTATATAGATAAGGCATACTACATCCAAACAAAAACCAAACGCTCTACTCGCAGAAATGAATAAATAGAATGCTGAAGAATGTAAATCCTAGGATAATAAATTAGAACACAATTAGAATATAACAATTATTTAAAAATTATTTATACTAACTTGATGGTTGTTAAATTCGTCAATTAAAATTTGTTCCGCCTCAAATGCTCTAATTGTTGTTAAACCCTGAAGAGATGCATTTATATGCGAAAATACAGGACTTCGTGCTAATTTAAATTTAAAAAGATGACATAATTAATAATACCTAATAAATTAGCAGTGACCACTGTAATTAAAATATTTTTTTTATACTTACTAATTCCTTCCAACCGTTTGACACTTCGAGAAGTTAACAAATAGAACATTCTAAATTTGTAAAAAATAAATCCAATTATGGCTGTCGGTATCAGAAGGTAAAAATTCACGTATACCACAATGACTATGATTCCCACCAGTGTAAATCCATGCTGTTTAAAACATTCATATGCATACATTTTAATTTAATAAATTCAAGTAACATTTTGATGATAACTTTAAGTTAATATTAAATATTACTTGTAAACAATCCATGAAGACTATAGGTAATACTTCATCAATCGAACCCATATCTTTTGAAAATCGGTTGAGAACACGCCCTATACATATTACAAAAAGAAAAGATACTGCTTATGAGCCACTGTTAGGGAAGTTAGAATATAGAATGGATTTTAATTTATATCTATAAGCAACAATAATCATTTCTATTTAAAAACGATTCTGAGCGAAGTTCGGTAAAAATGTTCTGATAAATTACAATTGAAAATTTTATAAATTTGTAACTACAAAATAAATTGCAATTGTCCGTGATTTTTCTTTTCAAATTGAGCTTATAATACAATTATTGCTAGGTCAAAACAATATTTATATATAAAACTAAATAAAAACAATTTAAAATAGTTACAGAATTGCCTGAATGTTTTGAACATTTTATGACGTTTAAAAAGTGGTAATATAAGTATTCGGTAACTTGCTATAACAGAATTACAAGAAAAAAGCAAAATCGAAAATAACAGAAATCATTATTGTGTAAAATGTTTTCATTTTCTCTAATATTAAGGGTAATATTTGAAATCTAATATTTGAAACTAAACAAAAAAATGATCTCCCTAATGCACTAATACAACCAAAATATTACGAAAAAGCTATATTGTTGTTATTTTATTTCTGGTAAAAAAATTGTTCACAGACAAAAAAAATACTTTCAAAAACCAAAACAAACAAAACCAAACCAATATACTAAAGCTAATACATTCCTCGCTTTGCTCAGAATTTAAAATATAAATTCTAAAAATATAAATCTGATTGTAATGATTACAAATAGTTATAATTATTTTTACCGGATGAATTTGAATTGAAAAAGTACATTGTGGTTCTGGTTATAGAATTGAACATTTTGTTGTGCATGTTCGTAGATGTTCTCATACATACTAATACAAATGTTATAGACCTTATCAGGGTTACTAATATCATAGAAATTGTTAAAACAACAAAAACTATGATGCATGTTTGTCGAGAAATTAAACAGTATAATAATTGATCACCATTACCATCTGGTAATGTACCATTGATGGAAGTTGTACAGTTCGAACTGTGCATATAATGTTCTTCTAGATTAACCCTGAAAAAAGTTATAAACTGTTATAAAAATAACTACTAAGATAAAGTGTTGTCACAGTACCAAAACGTTAACCAATAATCTCCACCAGATGCAAACACTTGGGTGAAAATACACATAAATATTAAAAGTAATATTTTACAAATATTTCCACCAGCAGAAAAATAGGATGTATATACGGTAAATGGAACATTCCCAGATAATTGAGTTTCAGTTACTTCATGAGGTTGATCAATCTTGCTTTCACCATCAGTGGATAATGAAACACTTTGAATAGAATTTCGTCGTAATGAAATGTTGCGTGGGTTTAAATTATCGGTATCTGCATTTTTAGATTTTTTGTCACTCTTTTCAACTGTAGGTTGCAGTGAAGTGTCAAGTAATTTTGCGAACTCTAAGTCAGAAGATTGAAGTTCCTGATATGTGCCCTCCACTAATATACTTGCCTAATGAGAAGAATAAAACAATTATATGTACTTATTTGTAGGAATACAAAGACATACTAATATTAATAATAGTTATAATCAATACTTACATTTTTCATTAAAACAATTTGATCAACAGTAGTTAAATATTGTAACTGATGTGTTATAAGAATACAAGTTTTATCTTTGAGAAAACCTAACAATGTTTAGAATTAAAATTATTGAAAAAAATGAAAAGAATAATAATTTTAAATGTTACCTTTTATGCATTTTTCAAATAGATTTTTACCAACAGACGTGTCTACAGCAGACAAAGGGTCGTCCAATAAATAAATATCTGCTTGTTTATAAACAGCTCTGCAATAAAATATTTCAAATTGTAATGAATATTTGTACAAATATTTATCCCAAAAACCACAAAAACTACAACATGTAGTAATATTAAATCAGATTTCATATATCAAAGTCCAAACTTTTATCTTAGTTGATTTAATATTTATCAAAATACCTAAAATTTCTATTATTTAGCCTCGCTATTGACATACCTCGCTAAATTAATTCTGGCTTTTTGTCCGCCACTAAGCGTAATACCTCTTTCTCCGACAATTGTTTGATCGCCGAACGGAAAATGCTTAAAATCCGTCAGCAATTCACACACTTCTACAACCTGTTACATAAAAAATAAAATATTTTACAATATGAAAAATATTATATTTATAAACCGTTACTGTTTACTTGTCTATAACGTATCTTGTCCAAAGGTGAGCCAAATATAATATTTTGTTTAACCGAACCAGCAAATAACCACGGTTCTTGCGACGCATAAGCCACAACACCGCTCACGGAAATAGTTCCTCGGGAAAGTGGCAATTCCCGCAAAATTGCTTGTAACAACGAACTCTGCAGATTGAACAATAATAGATTTACGACATGTTCGAATATGGATTATAATAATATAGATATAGGTATAAGTACTTTTCCGGCTCCTATAGGCCCGATAACTGCAATCAATCGTCCGGGCCTCCCGATCAAATTGATGTTTGATAAAGTATAATCCGTTTGAGTGTCCGTCCACTTGGCCGTAGCATTGGAAATCACTATCCCCAAGTCGTTGGATTTGTCGACCTCGTTTGTTGCGGGGGCATCGTTAATAACAATTTTACCCGCGCCGTTAGTGCTGTTAGTGGCTGTTAAACAATTGGCAACTTGGTCGTTTTTCTCTTCGTACGACAAAAAATTCTATAATAACAACGGTACATTAAATAAAAACAATGGAATATTTTGTTGTTTTTTTTTTTTGTGTGTGTCATTTTATCCGATTTATTTTGTACCTGTAAACGCATAAGGGATACTTTAAACTCGGCTAATTGTGCGATACCCAACGGGAAAAATATCGTCATGGTTGTCCGCAGTATATTGTAATAAGAAGTTACGACAAACACCTAGAAACACACGTCACACCGATTACTATTTAATATTAGCGTACACATGAGATGTTTACTTTTCGTGACATGATATCTTTCCCCATTGATCCAATTAGCACGTACGATAAAATACAGACGAACAACGCGATTCTCGTGTGAAATACGACAAACGATAGCAAAACGCCTCTGATAAGCGACGACTTTTTTATCTGTTTAATTTCTATCCTGACGACACGTTATACAGAAAAAAAAAAAAAAATGTTTAGGTAATCAAATTAGATTACACGGGTAATCGTCTATATAGTGGCGATGTCAGACTTTTTTTTTAGGAGGGGCAATCATTTTTTTAACGGTCATTCAATGACCAATGATCATTGCGGAGGGACTACACCATGTTAACACAAATTGCAAGTGGGACAAAACAAAATATATGGGGGAGCGAACACCTGCCCTCCTTCCTGTCCCCAGTGTATCGCCACCCTGAGTTTTGATTTGGAAAATCGCAGCTAGTGGTGTAGATAGGTTCTACGTCAAAATATCTCTTAATAATAAATTCTCCGCAATAAGTAAAAATAATAATATAAGTATATATAAATAGGTACGTACTTTCGTGCATATTTTATAACAGACGCGAAGGGCTTTTCCCAAGTGTACATTTTGATGACTTTAATTCCCGAAATTATTTCGTTCATCAAACGCACTCGTTCGTCGCTCTTGGTGGCAGTCTTCAGCCGGAGTTTCGAAATTTTCTTGCCCATCCAACCTGTACACAGATTCAACGTTTTTATTTCAATACTGCATAATCGAAATCTAACTTTTCGGGGTGTAACAGGAATATTTAACGAATGTAATAACTTTTTTTCCTATTGAATATTTTTAAAAAAAATTATTATTACGTCTTGGTGTTATAATTTATATTTTAATGTTTAGGAATTTTTAAACAAAAAATGTACAATTGTATTTAAAATTGAAAAAAAATAAAATTGAGATTTTATGTAAATTCGATTTGTAGACAAAATTCGGTGTCAAAAACTTTTACTTAGGTTGAATCAATTAATTTTAAAGTTTTATGAAATATGATTTTTTTTGAGTGCTTAAATTTACAATTTAAATTAAATTTTTATATTATAATAATATCATATTATTCGTGATAAAAAATTATTTCTTAGGAAAAAAAAAATTAAATATCGACAATCAACGTAACATTGATTAGCAAGAAATAAAATTGAATTTTTACAAACTTTGAAAATTGTTTAAAAATTAATTTATAAAATAGCCATCTCGAATTATAAAAAAAAAAAAAAAAAAAAACGGTTAATAAGAAATAAAATATATAAATGATAGCGTAGAGTAATTAGGAATTATTACAAAAATAATTTAAAAAAACTTAAAAATATTCAATAGAAAAAAAAATGTTTTACATTTGTTAAACAGTCCTATTACACCTTGTATAGAGGTACCAAGTAGGTATTCGTTTGTACGTCCTCCCCCTTCCCACCAACCCCGTCAATATTTCAGATTCAGACTTTTTTTTTAATTTTTTTTTTTTTTTACATACATTGCAGCGGGACGAACATGAGCAGTACGGTTACACCGTACACCGAAGACACGCCGACTTCATTCCATAGAAAATACGTGACAACGATCGTTTCCAACGGGCCGACCCACAAATAGTGCATACCAATGACGGCCGTATCGAACCGATTAACATCGTTCGATAATAAATTGACTACTTGACCGACCGTGGCTTTACCAAGAGCGGTTTTACTTAGCCGCAATGCCTGTATACCGTGAAAACGAAACGTTTTGTTTAAATACAATAATATTACATTCTTATTACGTCATTATAATTATTACCTATTTAAAATATTTCATGCATATTTTTAACGTTATAAGTACTTGATTAGTTTTTTTTTTTTTTTTTGTAGTTGTTGTCTTCTAAAAGCGATATGAATTAACATTCCGTACAGCTCGATTAATACAACGCAGGTAGGCAAAGCAGGTTTAACGAAATCGAATTTATAACTACCATGCACAAAAATATTGCTTCTATAAAATAATTAAATTCTTTTAAAAACTGCTATATGAAAAAGTTATTTAGCTTGCTTTGTTGCTTTGTTCAGAGTATAATATTAACAATAGTAAGAGTAAGTTTTAAAAATTAGATTTCTATGTTTTAGTATAAGTGTGTGGTTAACTATTACATTTTTAATTTTAATAAGTCATGTTATATTAAACATAAGTAGGTATAATAATCAGTAAACGTTTACCTAAACTAAATTTGCAACATTCAAGATAAATATTTATAATTCATTGTGAAACGAAAAAATACATGATGTTTTATTTCTAATTTAAAATATTTAAATAAGTATACTATCTAATTCTAATAGATAAATGGCATTGTTAAATTATATATAACATCAACTCAATGTTAATAACATTATTCAAACGATAATTATATTATTTATTAAACAGCAATGTTACCTTAACAACTTTATAATGTTTGCCACAAACTATACAAATTAAAAATGTAAATTTCTTTAAACTTAAACATGTCAAATAAAACAAAGTGATCAGGAGTTAGAATAGGTTCTACTCTCTGAAAAAAAAAAAAAATAAAACTATAGATATAACTAGAGCAAGTTAAAGCTCAGCGAGCAAAGTATAACATTAACAAAATTTTAATATAACAACTTTGTTAATTTCTAGTCCACATATAAAAATTGTAATTATTTTATTTATCTATCATATTATAATGTATTATATTTGTCCATAAAAAAAACCGTGGGTGCTAATAATATAGTTTATTAATATTGTTTAATGTTAATTATTCCTTCTCTTGAACTAAAATCGTTTTTAATTGTTGATAGGTAGGTATAAATAGGTACCAATAACATAATAGTTGCAATAAAAAATCTATAGATACTTAGAATTATATTAAAATGCTATATTTTATTAAAAGCAATCGTGTTGGGTTAGTTATACTATCTTAAGAAGGACCTCAAAGGTATCTTTTTATAAATCAGATAGTACGTCGATAAGCGCTTCTCAATGCCTAAAATGTTGTAGGTGTTATAGGCATGTTATAGGCGGTGAAATCGAAAGTCTTCAGTGCTGCACCACCACCACCACCACCACCAAGAAACTTCCATAAAATATCCCAAGAGATCTTGTCGGTTCGTATGTTTGGTTCAAATCGGAATTATACGACCCAAGAAGAACGGCTGACGAAAGAGTGGAAAAGCAAATAGGTACTTCCCATCAATTGCAATAATGTTTTGCATTATATCATTCATTTTTTTACTTTTGACTTATTTAATATCATCTTATACCTTTGAATAGACAATATTAGATACAGCAACACGCATTTTAAAACCGATTTCAGATTGATTAATCATGTATTGGTGTAATCCAACTGTGCACATAAATGTAGATAACAACAACGCAACAGCAGCTATAGTTGCTGTATTTAAATCAGTAGAAGGTGGCGAATCAAAATGACCAATCAAGTAACCAATAGCCATAGGCTGAATCATCCTAAATAGTTAGACAGACGAATATACAGATTAATTAAAATATTACTTCAAACCTCTACTGGTGAAATAATAAATAATGGTTATTTAATCATTCAAATATGATTATTTAAAGAAATATTGCCAACATTGAAACTCTTAGTTTGTATAAAAACATTCGTAATAAGTACATTAGTTTATTGGTGCAAACTGTCAAACATAAAAATGTATCAAGTACATATCTATTCCAAAATACAAGAATCATAGAGTTTTACTATTTTGAATAAAAGCAATGGATAAATTGTATGTTTATTGTTATATTGTACAAATTAAATATTATGCTCGTATAAATGTATACAATTGAAATAACCAATGTAAATATATCGGTGTAATAATAATTATACGAATATTTGTCTAACTTCTTATATAATGCATTCATAAAGACCCAGGAAACCCATCCGTAAAAAAGATTAAAGATTTTCAAACCCAGGATATTCAAATCTCTAACACAAGGACATACAAATCTCTAACAAACTCAAATTATTAACTTTTTTCATATTCCTTATTTATAATAATAAATATTGAGAAAGAGTATGTAATCAATTATTACCAACATTTGTTCATTTAACTAATGACAAATTAAGAATTATGAAGGTAACATATTATTATGTATTAAGTATTAGAAATAACTAAACTATCAAGTTTGTACATTAAATTGTATAGGAAACTACTAGTGTTGAGTCAAATATTCGGATTTTTTAAATATTCGGATAACCGGAATCTTATATCCGGATACTTGAAACGGCAAAATCCTAATATACTTCGAATATTCGTAATAATCGGATATTTATAGTATTCGGATTTTTATACATTCAAAGGTTTTTCAATATCTATTTTTATTGTTACCCATTAGATAAATTGTATGACACATTGAATTGTACGTATTGCAAAGTATACAATTACAATAATAGTTATAAACGAGATATCGTAATCACAGCGTCCGTAGTAAACGTTCAAGTCCAATCGATTTCATGTTTACATATATTTATTGTTTTGTATTTTTTCTTAATTATAAGTATACCTAATATATTTTATTAGTACTTAGCATGACGTTTGTGGATTTAATACTTCTTTTAATATGTGAGTAACCATTTATAACCCAAATATTATTGATTGCATTGTTGAACTATCGATTAATAAAGACATCTGAGTAGTAAATATATAGGTACGTCTATTACGTATAATACCCGAATAGTATTTACACACATCCGAACAATCACGGATTGTACGAATATCCGGATGTATTCGGATTACATTTTTTCGATTTCATTTTTATCCGGATATCCGGATAATTCCAACATTAATAACTATCTTACTACTAACCTAACTACCTTAGATGTAACGTATTCTGTTTGTTTAAATTATGTTTTATGAATAATTAATAATCTTACCTTAATACAACTTCAATAATGAAAAGTAAGAATCCATTTAATATGAAGTTTGCTCCGAACATTTTAAATAAAGTCCTGAATAAACTAGGCTGGCTATATGAAATTTTCGCTTTAGCTAATTCTATATTCCATTTTCTTAAACAAAACAAAATTAAAATAAAACTAAAATACTATAACACAAATCAATATATTTTTGTAATTAACAAATTTACTTTTTTAATTCGTCCCCTAATATTGATGATGAATGATCATTAAGTGTTGTATACAAATCATTTTCTGTTAAATCCCTTTTTCGTCCCAGTTTGAAGATCTCCCAAGTCCACCTAAATGAAAACAAGTGATAAGTATGAATTAAATAAATGAATTGTATTTAATAAATCAGCGAATATTTATGTCATAAAAAATACTATGGCAGATAGAAATCCTTATTGTGGTGAGGTGGGAATGGACATGTAAAATTAAATTTGAAAAAAAACCATCTTACATTTTCTTGGTTTTGTTAATGATATAAAAGATATAATGCAGGGTAGTTATTCCGACAGAGCACGGTAAAAATGTGTAAACCAACCACTCTTGATTGTTATCGCCCGAAACTACCAATTTAAATATTATTTGAACTACTTATATTCAACTAATTAAATAGTTGTTTTATTTAAAATATAATTACCCAAATGTCAGAATTTGAAAAATATTGGCATTAACCTTGGGATGCGGAGGCCGCTCTTCTTTAAAGTCCGATTCCATTATCAATCTAAAAAAAAAAGAATATATATATATATATATATATATATATAAGTAGCCTATAGTTATTAAAAATATAAAAAAACGTATTTGTACTTGTTTACATTTTTACATAGCGAAAACAATAAGTAGTGCAGCAATACTTAATAAACGCATGATACATGCAACATAACAAAATAGTTAATAGTTAATTTATTCGTCATATATTTTAGTATTCACAATACATATAAATATAAGACACTCCTTTGGAAAGTTGAAATAATCATTAATTAAAACTAACAATAAGTAATGAAAGAGTAATTAATCTCGGTGCTTATAAGACTGCAACCTTACACATACGCCGGAGTCCATTTGACGAAAAAAAAAAAAAAAAACTTTTATTTGTCGCTTATGATAATAGGAGCTAGAAATCCAAGTAAATATAATAGAATTACGTTGTTTAATGTTATAAGTAAATACAATAAATGCAATGTCAAATTGTATCACTCACCACAATATTATATATAGTGATGCCAAATCATACGCAACTCTACGATCTATGCTATAATCTTATGTGGGTGATTAATTTTTTTTTTTTTTTAGAAAATTATACAATCTATACAATTAATGCAGTATAATAAGCATAAGGGATGTTTTAGGTATGGTATAGTGTAATGGGTGATTAATTAAAATTAAAAAATATAACTAACTGAATTCATACGAATTTACGGAATACAATCGGTACTCGACTAATAGGTTATACAATAATTCAGTATGAAAATAACAGTGACTGGAATTTTTTTAAATTTTTTTTTTGTAACCTGTTTTTGCTATTTGCTTGGTAAATTGGTCATATTGGAAATTAAAATTATATTATCGCTGTCACGGTCAACCCCCGCCAGTATTTATAAACAACAATCCTATACCAAACTCAGACTCAGCCAAATATCTTGGTCTAGTTTTCGACAAACGCCTTACTTGGGCCAAGCACATCCACACAACTAAGTTAAAATTAAACAAACGTCTCTACCTTCTCAGACCCATCCTTGGTAAGTTCTCTAAACTTTCTCTCAAAACCAAAATTCATATCTACAATCTTCTTCTTAAACCCATCTGGTTCTACGGTATACAGCTCTGGGGCACTGCCAAAAAATCAAACACAAAAAATTCAAGTGTTTCAATCAAAAATTCTCAGAATCATAACTAACGCTCCTCCTTATATCTCAAACCTCACCCTTCACACTGATCTCCATACTCCTAAAGTTACTACCACAGCCAAACTACACTACTCCAAATTCAGAAATCGCCTGCAAAATCAAACCAATCCCCTTGTTAAAAATCTTCTTTCCATCTCCATTCCTGGAAATCCCCCCAGAAGATTGAAATGACAATGGCCCAGAGATCTAATAAACTAACCGCATAATAATACTTTAAGTATTCGGTAATTTCACGTCGAAGTGCCTTCGCTGGATGGTTCTTCCCTCGCGTCACTCAAGCCATTACAAGCATATTATACTGCATTAATTGTATAGATTGTATAATTTTCTAAATTAAAAAAAATATATATTATCGCTGTTACTGTGAAATACTGAATTTAATTGTTAACTGTCAATTTAATATTTAATGTAATATTAATAATATTAATAATATTAATTTACACTGCCACTATTTGTGTCATTTTAAGTGGGTAATTTATATTTTAACGATCAACAAGACGTGCGCGCCCGCACACACACACACACACGCACATTCTCTCAATTGTTGCTTCGGTCCACGGCTATAGATTTCTAATGCAGGGTCGTTGCACTCTTTTTTTTTTTTATAATGGTGAGTTTATGGCTGGCCGCCGTGTCGTATAGTGCCTCGTAAAATACTCTAGCATTTTTATACCGTCACACGAGACGACGTGTTACTAACCCACCTGTAGGGTGTAATTACCCGGTGGCGGCTCGCAGGTGGCTTAGGCGCGCTGGTGCAAGCGCACCACATGCCGTTTTCTCGAAATAATATATATATATATTTTTTTTCTTATTACCTGACCGTCAAAAATTGAAGTATATCGGGGTGCTATTAAAAAAAAAAAAAAAAAAAAAAAAAATTAGCTGTTATGTAGTGAACATATTATTGCTCCTTGAGTAAAACCAGTTATGGTAGTTATTGTTAGCTACAATACGCACGTACCAATCGGTGCGGAATATCGGTGGCAGCACCGCACGACTGTATAAAATACGTATAACTAAATACGAAATACCATGCAACTCGATGCGCAGTTACCCGTAAAATAAATGTAATCCACGTGTAATTTCTAGGTTTTTCAATTTGAATTCTAATATCTGTAACGAATGTTAATTTAAAATTATTATCTTGTACGCCACATACTTTTAACACTACGAGCCGCCACTGCAATTACCTAATCTATAGTATAGCGCACAGTTAGTTCTACTATCGTGCGTCCGTAACACGAATACCACAAATGCATGGTAAAATAATCGATTATAATCAAACAAAACGTTCGTATCACACACAGCCGAATCAATTGTACGCAGGAATATAAAAATATGCACCCGGAAGACAATGAACTGTGTACGCAGTGCACATCTAAATCGAATTTCCGAAATTCAACACCTGAACGATGTCTGACACAGAGTATTTGGTATTTTAGGAACGCAAATCTAATTATTTTTAACGATTTATGATGGATTACCTTGTTGACACGGATAAAAAAAAAAAAAAAAAAAAAAAAAAAAAAACATTTATTATTATTTATTAGGGAGTAAAAATTAAGTTACCTTAAATTTATTTTATTGATTTTAGTTGACAAAAAAGAAATTCGCTTTGAAATGATCAAAAAGAAGGAGAATTAAGTTGGCGCGAACGAGGCAGTCAAACATGTTTTACATACTTAACATAGCATAATATAATACCATATACATTTTAAACATTACAAAATTGTATAATTTTTTTTTTTTTTGGTTTTTGGTAATTGTTAAAAATAAAACATTTTGGTTTTTAAATAAATTATTTAAAGTATTATTTTTTTAAATATTTTTTTCGTCGCTTTACACAAGTAAAGTCAGGCGTTCAAATAATACGATTTTAATAATAATACAGGTGTTTAAATAATATGAATATACTTACGTGCTATTCTCCAGCTGTAAATGAGATAAAATTTAACATGATTTAATTTTGAATTTTAATAAAAATCCAACGGGAGAGAGACGCTGCATTCTTGTTACTGTTATGTCTGGTGGTTTAATCTTTATGTGAGATTTTTGTGGTAATAGCAAAACAATGATGTAAGTGAATTCAAGGATAAATCCCCCCTCTTTTCCGAAAATTCTACGTACTTTCACGAAGTGTCATTACCCTGGGTTTTAATGGTATTCCTATTGTCTATTAGCCTTGAGGTTGTTAAGCCGGGTCGCATATAACCGTTCCTCGCACGAAATTTAAAACCGGGCGATCGTTACGCTACGCCCTATTGAAATTTTCCCCCGGCGTAGTTTTCTATTGTCCCCTCTGTTTTAGCCCATCGTAATTTTTCATCGACTAGGGTTTACATTTTTTAGGTTTACACCTAGGACATATTTGTCCTATAAATTCTTTGAAGCAGTCGGTAGGAGATTCGGACAAACATGTAGATGCAGCATAACAAGCGACTGGTTTAATTTCATATGCGGAATGGTCACATCAAATACTGTTATAAATGACAATACGCGACACCCAACGATACAAAGCGATGGCATAGCCTCCCCCCTAAAAAAAAAAAAAAACCATAGTGGTTACCTATCCTATATTATGTAGGTACATAAGTTGTATAATATTAAACCCCTTGTTAAAATTTTAAATGTGTTAAATACGTGTGGTACTATTCGTTCGTACAAAAAAGAAAGAAAAAAAAAACCTATGCATTTATAAATATTATTTCCGTTGTTTATAGGCATATACGTGTACAGAAACTCCATTCGGTATTTGTGGCGCGAGATTTCACGTACAATTATTTAATTATTTATAATATTTGGTTATATGCAGTCGGGTCCATGGAACAATCTTACCCGAACTGCCGAATATCGCGTTGAGATCTTGACTTGAAGGGTCTGCATTCTGGAGGTTGTTCATTACACATAGATAAAAGTGTAATGTCCGTGAACTCTGTATCTGACCAGTAGATATATTCGGTATCCGGGTGGTACATAATTATATTGTATCGTCTAACGCGTACATATCAGCACACATATTTCCGACGGCGGCGGTCCGGACGAGTGGTTGACCTTACGATAAACGACTTAAGCGCTACCTACAGTTAAATTTCGACCAAGAGCCCAATACATTCCAGGTGATGACCTCCGAAATCACCGACGTCGGCCGCCGAGATCGTGTAAACTGTTGCCCGTAAACTAATGGCAATTTATAATTTTCTCCAATATTATCAGTCGGACAAATACTCATAATTAGAATATAATCCAACAATCGAAAAACACACGAATCGCATAAACGTCATGTGTTAATTGTGTTCATTCTGTATATTACACCGAAATAATACGCATTTTGCACCTATCCCCATTTGACAATAGTGCAATTTCATAAATTTACGATTTTTTTTTTCCAAGTATTGAAAAAATACTTGGAGTGAAAAAACATAATATTATCCAAGATAAACAATTTAAAAAGAACTATGTAAAAAGTTTATTACAAAATGTATGCATACACTATAAGTGTTTTGAAACATTTTTGGGGTACGTTTTTTAATGTACTAATAAATTGTTACATTATTAAGAATAATACGAAGTGATAAAATATCAACTTTGCATGATGTCAATAAATAAAAAATTGTTCACGAATAAATCAAAATAATAACTGTTTTTCATTACTGCAGTTACTCATATTTTCTTAAAAAATGATAACTGTATTTTTTAAATAATAATTAATACCCAATACAAATAATATAATAGTAACGTTGCTATAATCACATAATAGCGTATTATCAATAATATTGGTTGTTTGCATTTATTTTTTAAGGAGAAAAACTAAGGAACCACTTACACGAATTTTGGAACCAAATTTAAAAAAAAAAAAATTACTTAAAAAAAAAATTGGTGATATAATATAATCACTTCTTCTAACTCCGTGTATAAAATGGCTAAAAATAATTTATTCGATCTTTAAGCACAATAAAGTTGTGATAACATGAATAAATTCTAAGTAAATTAAATTTAAAATGTCCTTTTTAGACGAAGTGATTTTTGGTTAATAGAATAATTTATTCTATTAACTTTGCTATACAATGTGAGTAATCATTACTAAAATTTACCTAAATTACTTTCTTATAGTATTAAAAAAAATTTGGGGGGGGTAAGACATCAATAAAATTAAACTTATTTCTTCTCCTATAACTAAGGACAATGCTACATCAGTAATTAAGAATTTATTAAAAAATCAAAATTATTTGTACAAACATTTATATATTAGTAAAAATAAAATACTCGCCAAGTAAATAAATGAATCAAAGAAAAAAAGTGTATTTTAAATTTAATTTACTCAGCATTTATTCATGATATCACAACTCTACAGCAAGGTTTATAGAATAAATTAATCTATTATCCAAAACCACTTCATCTAACTCCGTGTAGAAAATAGTTAAAAAATAATCATTTATTAGATCTTGAGCATTGTAAAAAAAAAAAAAAAAATTAAATTTAAAATGCCTTGCTTTTCTTTGATTAATTTATTTACTTGCTAGGATTTTATTAAAAAATGATAATGGTCATCTACACCTTAGGTATAATAGGATGGGCTTTTCAAATTTGTTATGACTCATACCTCAATTTTATTTAATACTACAAGAAAGTAATTTGGATAAATTTGGTAATCATTACTTATCCCCTTCTTGTGCCTATTAAGGGTTTAAAATGACCAAAGATGGTAGTTTTTTAAATTTAATTAAGAAACTGTAACACTTACTATAAAAATATAAAGAACCTTAATTATAGAACTAAATACTATCCCTAATAATTGTATTTATCGTAAGTTTCTTATATTCTAAGAATAATAATCAAATATAAAAAATTTAACATTTGTAGCAAATTTGATTTTGTTTAGTTATTTAAAGAATAATAATAATAATAATAAGTAATAATAAGAACAATAAATCCACTATGGCCAATTGCCACTATCGCGTATTCGAAAAATAATGTTATTATTATACTATAATAGGTAATTGGTAAAACTGTCATAACTGTGTGCATTAGTTATTGTCAAATTAATTAATTATTTAAGAGTGCTACTAAAAAGGTACAAATGTTTAACATAATATTTTTAGACCACATGATACTTGGATCTGAGTCTAGATTCAGTGACAGATTTGTTCAAATTATTTCACTAGAAAGTCAGAAAATCAGAAAGATCCATGCATACATTAATTTTTACGATACTAAAAGTATCTACTCAGTCAAATTTTATTTTATTTTATAGTCAAGATATTTCTAACATAGAATTAAAATTATCTGCAGATATAAATTAATGGAAAAATAAATGGTACAAGATAAAAACTGATGTTCCACAAAATGCCGTTGAAGCATTACAACACTGTAGTGATTTTGTTTCCAAATATTAAAATATTGTTACAAATTTTCGCCACATTTTTAACAATCAACAGATATAGCCGAACGATCATTTTCAACTTTAAGAAGACTGAACAATTATTTACGTTCTACAATGACAAATCGCGATTAAATGGTTTAGCTGTATTGAACATACATAGACATTGACGTTAATCAAATTTGTTGATTTATTTTCTAGAATAAAACATAGAAGAAGGAGTTGGAGAAGAAGATTGGCAAAAATAAATTTGTTTTTTTATTAATTAAGAGTTTTCAAGTAAAATGTTTATAAATTCTATTAGATTATTTGTATATAGATAAAAATGAAAGAAAATTAATATTTGTTTTTTTTTTTTTTTTTGTATGGTAAGTGTCTAAGAAAAAAAAAAGATAATATATGTGTTTGGTTGGTAATTTTAATCGTTTATCGTAGCACCTCTCCCCTTCCCCAAATAATTATCCTAGATCCGCCCCTGACTATAAGGAATTATTAAAATTATCATTAATTTTTCTTCGAGGTGGAATTATTTTTAAAATACAAGGTGCTATCATTAGGCTAGGTAGGTGGGTGGCTAAAGTGTTATATTATTTAAAAATATATTAGTTTCACAATCAATTATATTTATTAAAAAAAAATGAGGAAAACAGACTAAAAGAAATATGCATATTATTAATTAATTTATACCATAAAGTTTGGTTTGGCGCTCTAATTGCAGCATTGTCCCCATATTAAAATATAAATTTGTTTATACTGATTGTGAAGTATCAAACACAAATTTAAAAAAAATTCTGTGGCCATTTACGAAATTTGTCTGATAAAGCTTTAGGTTTTAGAATTTTTGATAATAGTATTTGTTGATAACAACCAATCGATTTAAAAAAAGAAGACTAAAGCAATAATTTCGAATAAGGGTTCAGCTGAAATTATTAAAAAAAACTATTAATTAATCTACAGGATTGAGTTGATAAAATTTCAGCAATTTTGTAACCAAAAATACAATATAATTTATCGATCGATTTGGTATTTATACAAATTTTATGTCAGAAGAACCAGAACAATGGTTTAATAATAATGCATATAAAGAAGGCGCAATAATTGTAGCTCAAATAAATGTTGTTTATTATGCAACCAAGAGGGGTGTGAAATTAATTAAAGAATATAATAGTATGATAACAAAAGACCAAAATCAATATCTTCTTAAAATTGTAAAAGATTACAAAATTAAGTTTCCAGACAGCCAAAAGTCAATACTTCAGTAAATTTGTATAGACGTTTTGTTTTGTAAATCATATTTAATATTCTTTACTCTAAACATCTTTTTTGATACACCATATAAATTATGTAATAAGAAAAAAAATTTTTTATTATTATTCATTGATGTAAAATTAAAAATTAAAAAATAAATTTTGTTTAAATTAAATTATCTACCCAATTAAACTTTTACTAATAACTTTTATTCTAGGTTATTCAACTCATTTTAATTTTTATTTGAAACATTTGACCATATCTCCAATAAGTTATCAAATATATTTAAATCAAAATCAAATTTGTCTAAAACGTTAAATTTTTGTATTTCTATATTCTTAGAAAAGAAGAAAATGACGAAAAATAATGTATATACAATTATTATGAACAATATTTAGTTCTTTATACTTTTATAGTAAGTGCTATAGTTTTTAATTAAATTTAAAAAACTACTAAAACACTTTGATAATTTTTCAACCTAACCAAATATAATAAATAAAATAACAACAAATTACCATGTAATTACCAATATTGCAATATTACCGATATTACCATATTACCAATATAATTATAATTCACAAAATGTGAAAAAGTCGTTTTCTTTTCATGAGAAGTACGATTTTAATTTGTATAAACAAATTTTATATAATAATAACTGTTATTATAATTTTATCATTTTATTGCATTGTCAATTTTATTAATATACTACAGTTATATTGTTATATAATTATTGTGATTTATCTAAAAAAAAATGTTACCATATTACCATAATAAAAAAGTACAATAATTAACAGATAGAAATTTCAATTTCATCTTAAATTCGGGTTGTTAGATTTTTGAAACTTGAGATTGACGTTGCATGGATAGTCTGTGTTTACTGTAGCAATTCCAACACAAACATGGCATTTTTAAAGAAAATTGAAAAAAGCCGAAGTGCTTCTTCATCATTTTGGTAGAATAATGCCCTAATATCAAACAATATAAATATTAATATGAGTACTTAAATAAAAATTAATTAAACAGATATAATATTAATAATTGACCATCTACCATAATCTGCAAATTAAAATTATCTGATTGTATATAAAATAAATTTGTGATGTATTGAATATATGGTAATAAAAAACAACAGGTTGTTATACATTTTCAATAGAAGTAATCAGCCGATAAACATAATTTTAGAACTTATATTTTACTGTATGTGTCTTTTTGTAAACTTTTCGGCCACCAATTGAATTTTTTGAAATAGATAGGTACTTATTTAGAACCAAATTTATTTTAACCAATAATAAAATGCAATACTTACTTTTTGTATATGTCTTTCTTGCCGATGTTCTTGTCATTGGAGTATTTTCTTATGGGTGATTCTTTCCCATTCATCACAGTCTAAAGAACAATATCACGTTTTTATTACTATTTACACGTCGTGAAATATCAAACAGTAAATTGCACGTACCTCATGGTTTTGTATGAACTCCGTGAAAATCGACTCTGTTAACACCATAAAAACGCTACAGTCCAACACGGCCAAAGGAACGATGGTTAGTCGTTCTTGTTCATTGATGAACAGCTTGTCGGTGATTCTGTACAAATAGCCCATTTTTTCAGTCAACCTGCACGAGTATTATTCAAAATGAAGTAAAACGACTGTCTGCGGCTGATGATGTCACGGTTTTCAAGAATTTCAACCTTCCTATGATCTCCACCCTATAGATTCTTCAACTATTGATTTAATGATCCCGCTTCAGGTGAACAATGGCTTTGTGTTGGTTACCAAACAGTGTGACCAGTCGCACAATTCTAAACAAATTCGCAGATAGATACGTCATCACGAGTAATAATTTTAAATACTTATAATTATTATATGTTATGGTTATAATTAATATGTAATTTACATTTCTTATGAAAATTATAATTAATTAATTAAATTCAATTATTTATCGTTTGGGGTATCCAAAAATCAAGATAAATCACCGTGATATTGCGGCTTAGATAATGCTAACCTATAATTTAAAAAAGGTACATAAATGAAAAAACTACAGACATAATTCCCACCACGGGCTGGACCAGTGTTGTAATAGTCCTGTTTTTTAATGATGACATTATAAAAGTAGGAAAACAATTTTCAGAAAATTATAACCGTCATATTAATGATGAAAATAAATATCTACTATAAAATAATTAATTTGGTGTATTTAACGAGAAATCGATGAATTGGATTTTCTACAATTAATAGAGAAGCATAAAAAGGCAAAAGTGTTCTGAGTATATTGTCGAAAAACCAATTCAGCTTTAGACTAGGTATAGGTACCAAAGTGGCTATAAATATAGCCTCTATTATATAGAGTCTATACAATATAATTTTAGATTTATGGTAATTTATGATAATGGACTGAACGTTTTGGCCTTTTTTTTCTATAGATCATGAAAAAGCGTTCAATACTGTTAATAATATCAAACTAATTAGAATTATGTCCAGTTTTGGTCTCGATACGAGTAGTCTAAAATGGTTGTAAGTGCTATCTAAATAAAATAAAAATGTTATCGGTGGATATTTTAACATAGTTTCTAGTATACTAGGTGACACAAATGTTGCTCAGTGAATTTTTTTTTGTCACTTAGTAGAAGTAATATTTTGAATAACTGAGCGACATCTAGAGCCTTAATCTTAAACAAAATTATATTTAGTTTACTCGCTAGATAGCGGCACAAATTAATAATTCCATTTTCATGGCACCTATTATTCAGTTGTCAGCTGATTTTATTTTTTTTTACTTTGGCATTCATGATAAAAATAATTGTGTCTATTATATGGGTGTTGTTGAAAGCCACGATATTTTACTATCGATCTTGTCACTACCCTTTAGTAGTACGCCTTTACGTTGCAATCGTCGCATTGTATTAAATAGACATTCTAGAATTTTAAGGAAGAAAATGGATCGCGTTGTTACAAACTAGAGGTACGTATGATCTACTTAACTATTTATCTTTATCTATGAGTGGCATATTTATCTACTCGTATTGGAATTAGGCTTTGATACTTTCTTTCTCGGTACGTATTGAAGCCCGGTGCACACGACGCTTGTTTAGCCAACGCGTTGCCTGCTCGGTCCCTAGCGAGCTACTGTGGTGGCTTTTTTACAGTTATCTTCACGCGTTAATTGTTTTTAAGTTTGATTTGTACAGGAAATAACAAAAAACAAATAACCAATTATACATCGGTAGAATTCAGTGGCGGTCAAACAATTTGGTCATAGTGGGGGGGCGAATAAGGCTGATTTTTTTTAACAACTATTGTTGTTTGCATAATTTTTCTTTTGTAAATATATAGATAATATAATATACAGTTTAATAAATATTGAAAGGAAATGAGGTCATTAAAAAACGCAACAAAAATTGTCAACACAATTTTTATCTATACTATCATATTTTTACACAAAATATAAAAAAATATTTGATCTTTAAAAAAAATCAGAAACTTAAGCCTTTTTGAAAACATATAAACTTCTAAATGTCTAGGTTTTTGTCAGTGGCACATCATAATTAAGCAGAGCTAAACAAATAAGCAATAATAATCAGAAAAACTATAAAAAAGCAATTTGTATAAAATCAATCAAAATAAGCTAAAATAAGTACTTTCAAATTTCATATATGAGATCATTTTAACATGACATGAGTTTTCATAGCATTCTGCTAGATTTTATGTCAGGCCAAAAAAATAAGCAAATGATTGAGATCCCCCAAACCCTGGTCATAACTAATAAAAAAAAAAATACAACAGTTTTTATTGACTAATAATGAAATCAGCTGTTTTATGCCTTTCAACTCGTTTCTTGCCTCTCCTTAGGCCATTCATATTCCTTAATTGTTTGACTAAAAATTAGGTACAGTTCTTGAGATACTCTATTATTTTGAAATTTTAATACCGAAAAAGATTCTACCTTCGAAAATTTGTGATTAATTATATTTTTTTGAGTTACAATAAAAGAAATATAACACGAAAAATAAATTGCAATAAAAAAAAAAATTTAAAAAATGTTAGGCTGTGAATACACTAGTCTCAAAACATAAACATTTATTGATATTATTTTTTATAGATTCATTGTGAAGGACTGCAGTATATATCATATTAAGCTGATTGTCAACAACATTTACAATAACATTTGTAATATTGACGTGAGTTTATATGTTTAACATAAATATATTTTTTTTTTATATTTTATATCAAGTGAATTGCATCTTATGGTTTTTATATAGGTATTTTCCATTTTTTCAAGACATTGAAAACACTTTGAGCTGACAATACACACGTTACAGAGTCATTCCACAAAACGAATCATGCTTTCACTTATAAGACTTTCATATATGCGCCTCAACAATAAAGAGAAAAATTGGTACAACACCGTACCAGTTTATGTTAAGGAAATTGAAATACAAAAATGTTGTGTGAAATTGGTAGAAATTGCCAAAGGGAATGATCACATACATCCAAACAACTCTGATTTGCTCTTAATTGCTGCAAACTATGGTCATATAGACTGTTTAAAGTTTGCACGTACAATTGGATTTGCTTGGGATCTTGGTATAACTTTTGCAGCTGCATTTACAGGAAACTTGGAGTGTCTGAAATACCTTCTTGCTAATGGATGCCCCATTAACATAAATACATGTGTAGCTGCTGCATATAATGGACGCCTTAACTGTTTAAAATACTTACATGAGTATGGGAATCCATGGGACGAAAATACATGTTCTACCGCTGCAAGGAATGGTCATTTATCATGCTTGGAGTATGCACACTCCCATGGTTGTCCATGGAATAGTGATACTTGCAAGAATGCAGCATCTAATGGCAATTTGGATTGTTTGAAGTACGCACACACACATGAATGTCCTTGGGACAAAGATACTTCCTCGGCTGCAGCGTCTAATGGCTATTTAAACTGTTTGGTGTATGCACATACAAATGGCTGCAGTTGGGATGAAGATACATGCATTTTTGCTCTTTATGGGAATCATCAGGATTGTTATAAATACGCCAGAAACCATGGCTGTCCTTGGAGCGATGGTTGGTGTCGCGCGGCTTTGAAAAAAATGCAATCTACAGGTAAAAATAAGCCCGCATCTCGTACTCGCCCGCATCCAAGAAGAGGAAGACGCCGCTAGTTATCTTTAACGCAATTTTTTGAAAAAACTTAATTTTTATTGTGGTTTAGTTTCACAAATTCAATACTTTCTCAATATTATACAAATAGTTTCTTTTAAAATCATTTTTCATTTAAGATGCCAATGCTAAATTGCAACTTCCCAGTTTCCAGCAAGCTATTTAATTCATTGAATTATGACAGCAGGTGATTCATTTTGATAATCCTCAGTAGCACAAATTGTGTTAGCAAATTAAAGGTATATTATATGACAGACACAGTATTTATTATTATTAAAATAATACTTATGATTCATAAACATTTGTTTTGGTCTCATGTATAAACCAATAAGAAAGGTAATTCAATAATATTTAAAATAAATTATAAATTCCAGTTTTGGTTTTATATATTCATTATAAAATATAGATGATTTGAATAGTATAAAATGAGGCATTGATATATTTTGTATAAATTACAATGTAACATATGCCATTCGAAAATTGCTTCTCCCTTTCCCCCCAAAAAATTAATTTAATTAATTACAAGTTAATAAAAGATAAGCTTAAGTTGTGTGGATAATAATATACCTATGTCACTTACCATTTTTATGTTAGATTATTTTACAACATTTTACTACAAGGCTAGGATTAAACAATAAGTTTTGTCTATTGTTGATTTTATATCAGGATTACAACCACAACACGATTCTCTCCAAGCGGTTTAAAATTAGTATGGTACTGAAAATGCGTTTTTTATGTTGTGGTCCATTTATCAATGGGTTGTGTTAGTCAGTTGCCAAAGATAGTACTCCATAGTACTAGTGACTCTGTAGTTTTCCTTCACCCCCTGAGTTCTAAACCACATCTCACATGTATAGTTATGAAAATACCTTTGTTCATAGTTATACTGAAGAATATTATTACATTTTTTCTTTATTTTAAACATAGGTAATAATGTAATTATTTTTAATTTTTATAATTGTATAATTTAGATATGTAGTTATATATGATATGTATTAATAGTATTTTTGATTTATCAAGCCAATATGATGTTATTCATTATAATTATTATACATTAGGTGATTGATAATTAATAATTAATTAAGTTTATCAAAATATTTATTTGCTTGATGAAATAAGTATCTAATATAAGTGTAGTATTTAATATATTAATTATTATTAATACATTTTTTTTTTATCTATATATATATATATATATATATAGGTAAGGCTTCATATATGATAAATAATTATTAAGAAAAAAAACTTAGCATAGTGTATTAAAATTGGTTGTTCGTTTTATACTAAATTCAATGCTATGTTTATTTTTTAAAACAAGCCAAATTAGAATTAGCAGAAGTTTCCTTTAATGCTCTTTTATTTCATAGACTTTGTATTTAGATTTAATGTTTTTTTTTTTTAATTTATTTATTGACATATTGTTTAATTTTAAATATTAGTCAGTTAATTAATTTGCTTTTATTAATATTATATTCTCATTAAAAATATGAATCATAGTTCAAAAATATTAAACAATTAATCTTTATTATCATTATTTAATAAGTTTAGTTTAGTTTTTTTTAAATTTATCTTTGTATTAATTTAATATATATATATATATATAACAATTTTTTTTTTAATAATATAGTCTCATTTAAAATATGAATCATAGTTCAAAAATATTAAACAATTAATCTTTATTATCCTTATTTAATGAGTTTTGAATTAAATCACTCCCTTTACCTATACCCACTTTAGCTTTAAGTATTTCCTTTGTATCCAATTGCCTATTATGTAATACATAAATAAATACATACATAATTAATATTGGTATATGAGTAGTATTTGATGGTTAACAGGAAAATTTAAGAAGTACAAAAAGTTCAGAACAACAACGCCGAAAGTTCTAAAAAAAATGTACCGATATACATTTTGAAGAACATATTAACGTTTCTATTTCTAAAAAAAATTTCTTGTCTAATGAAAATATTAAAATGAGATTTATTGTTATGTTGCAAAAGAAATTTATTGATCAAATTTTTATAAGAAAACCTTTTTATTTTTCATAACATTTTTTGATTTAAGCAATATTTTTAAAATTATTTGCAAAATATTACTTTTTTGAACTTTGAATGAAGAGCGCAAAAAAATCTTTAGTATAATCCACGGGGACTTTTAATAGGATTAAGTGCACATCCTAACTTATTTTTAAAAAAAAACCACCTTAGTTGGGATTTTTTTCCACTATTTCTTAATTATTAGTCTCTATTGACTGGCCTATTAATGGTGGTAGATATGCAATTAGCCCTTGACCTATACTTGTCATAGAATATAATAAGATAATGATACCTACCTATTACTACAATTTTTTATTGATATAGGTACTTGTATATTATAATGTATCGTTTATAGTGATTATAATGATTATGGTTACAATCATAGGTTAAATCAAAAAATTGTGCCCACTATATATGTTTGATTTATTTCCAAATATTTTCATAGTTATTAATTTTAGTTAAAATGTATAATACTATAATATACATATAAAAAAATACCTATATAAACTCATAGTATTAATTATTATAATACAGAGACAATATTTATCATGTGACAGAACCATTTATCATGGTGCGGAAACAATGGGTAAGGGACGACGCGCGTTGGGACAGACATATATATATATATATACATATAAAAAAAAAAAAAAAAAAAAAAAAAAAAAAAAAAAAAAAAAAAAAAAAAAAAAGACTATTTTTTTGTAAAATTTAGTTTTTAGAAGTATAACGTACATGTGCTTTACTATCTCAGATATATAAAATTATAATATTTGACGATTATTATTATTCACCGAAATGTGAACAAAATTAATTACAATTGATATTTATTAACAAATTTTATTTCGTTAAGGCCATAATTTGTTTTCGGCAGTTGTTCACATAGATGGCGCCATCCAAACCGAAAATGAATATTATTATGCAAAAATAATTAACAAGTGTAATGTATATGTGTGCAAATGATGCGCGAACTGAACAAATTACAAATTAACCTGAATTTATAAATCATACAATTTATTTTTGTGGAATATTTTGAGCATTTTCCGTGTGGTAAAATTTGACCGGGAGCGCGTGTCGCGTAGTGAATAAAAGTGTAATTCGTTATAGATTCTGAACGAGCAATTTTCAAAATATTTATGCCATTTTTAGCCATTTGGATTTCTTGAGATTTTTAAGTTTTTACATGGTTTTATGTGAATAAAATTTGTCTGTTAAGTCAAAAATGATTTACATTTTTATACAATAGCCGTTATGGGTTTTACAAACATGTCAATTTGAGAAAACCACACGCGTCAAATGGATTCATTGACCCCGCTAAACCACCCAGAGCCCTTCACTATTTGCGCCTATTGTGTTTTCGTGTAATGCAATGGAAATACTCATTTAGTTATAATAGTAAAAATGTCTAAATTATTCGCATCGTACCTTAAAAAATGCTGATTCGTCACCCAGTGATAATAAAAAAATTATTCTTTTATAATATCATCAATGTAATAATGAAATACGGTTTTGTAACGGAGCAAGCGTCTCTTCAGAAAGGTCTCTCTCAGGGCCATCACATCGGCGGTGGTGACGTTTCTACAAATTGTTTACTACAAACCGTCAAACGTCAAAAAAGAACGTACCCAAAGGGTATCCGCTATTAAATGCCTAAACGAAAATCAAATTTAAAAACTTCGTTGCAAATTGTTGCAAATTAGTCGCGAAATTTTGGTTTTGAGTCGATACGGCAATGTGAGTGGGTGGGGGGGCTAGCCCCCTACGTCAAAACCGTTTTCCCAGGAAAAGTATTGAGTTACAAATTTTGATACTTTCGTTGCAAATTTTAAAACCTTCGTTGCAAATTGTTGCAAATAAGTTGCGCATTTTTGGCACTGGTTTGGTTTTCATATAACAAAGTGGGGCGGGGGGCTAAATTCACGGACGTATTTTGCTTATAACTCCCAATAACCGTTGAACCAAAACGAATGGAACCAAAATTAACTAACATACAATTTGATATAGGAGTGTAATATTATTTTCTATTATTTATTAATTTTATTAGTATAGTAATAAATAGAGTTTGTTTGAATATATTTGTTTTATCATACTTTGTTTTTAATTACTAAATAGAAATAATATAAAGCCATATAGTTAGTCTACACAGTTGATAAGGTAACAGACTTTCCAAATAAAATAATAATATATACTTACTTTTTTTTTTACTCGGCTGTTATGTATCCCATCAATATTTCCGGTTCGTTTTTTTTTTATTTGTTAAATAAGATGATTTTTTGTGCCCATTGGCAATCGTTTTCCTGTTCCATAATTGTGCCAAAATAAATCGAAATACAAATGATTTCGATCAAATGTTTTTTGTCGAACGAATAAAATATGATCGTCAATAACCAAAAATTATTATTTAATACACGCTGTGTGTTGTAAACGAGTAGCAGGATGTACAATTGTATTATTTTCGGCAAATACTTACTAAATTATTATATTATAATTATTATTATTATTTTGGTCATTAAATGGTTTTCTTATCGGTATATTGTTGGCGCGATGAATGCGTCGGTCCGCGCGGCGGGTTTCTAATTGCCGCCGCCGCCCAATGACACTCGCACTCGCAAACTCATGTCAACACTGATTTGTTCAAAATTAATAAAACCCAATGTAAGTGTCCAAGAAGACCAATAGCCTGGTTAAATTGCGGGGCTTGAGACGAACGGATTTTTGATTTTGAAACCAGATTTTACTAATTCTCTAGGTTCCGATCGATTGCGATTAATGACATTCAATTTAATCGTTAAAATATTGATAGTTGAATAAAAATATTAATTTCCATTATTTGTGTACCGAATTACACATTCAATGATCCGAACATCAATAATTTCCTCGATCGGAACCTAGAGAATTAGCATACATAATCAAATCTGTTTTCAAAATCAAAATGACGGGTCATCTTAAAGCCCCGCAATTTAACCCGCCGGTTTATTGGTCATTTTACGTATTTCATTAGACCAGCTCCAACCGTCTTAAACACCAATTGACAACAACGGTAGACGAATGGTACATCGGTTTTATTTTTGTTGATTTGTGTCTACAAGTGAGACAAACACGACTATTTGCCGTGTTATAACCTTACAGATTGTCACAGTTCCGATTAGAATCGTTTATTGATTGTCACGATTTATCGTTAAACCCTTATACGGCAGTGTTGCCCGTCGATCCAAAACAAAAAAATAATCTATTGTCAATAGTTAATCAAAATAAATCGGTATAACAATATTTTTTTTTTCTTTACTACATTTATTTATTGGTGTTTATCAAATATGATAATTCGTTGCTGTGGATATTTAACACAAAATCGGTAACACCATAACACAAAAGCAGTATAAACATCATATCTCAAATCTATAATATTTATATAATATAATAAAATGCAATAAAATGGTATTATTTTTATAAATGCATGTACACACAAACCCGAGACCGCTCGACGAGCTTGTCCTCGCTATAATGTTTACCGTTTATGTATAAGAAAACAAACAGAAGAATGATAACAATTAAAAAGTAGATAGGATCTGTATAAATCCGTACTCTATGATCTAGATAATATAGATATATAATAATATAATAATATAATAATATATTAATAATAATAAAAGACAATTGTTATATGGTTAAGATTAATATATGGTTGTGATATATATATATATATATATATATATATATATATATATATATATACATATATACTTAATGCTAAACAAAAATCAACATATATTTCAAATGATACAGCATAACAATTTGAACTTTAGGTAAACACTTAAGATAATATGTGATTGTTATATTGTGTATATATTAAATTTAGAAAAAAAGATTATATTAAACATATATGATATAATAGATATAATATTTATTAGGTACAATTAAATTTAGTTACCCCGACGTTGAATAAGATATAGTAAAGCAAAATAACGTTAATATTTTTATTTAAATAGTTATCATAAAAAAATATGTCTTTTTCTCCCTCGCTTCTGAATCGGCATTCGGGGCCGCCTTTTGATCTTAACTCTCCTCTTACTCTCGGTCTCCCACTCACATCTCAGCAGTTCTCATTTCACTTTCAATAATCATGTCCTGTGGCTTTCTCTTCCCCTCGTTCCTTCCACATATTAATTAGCAATTAACATTATTTTGATTTTAAATTTGATTAGATATTGTGCATAATAAACCATTAATAAATTGTGCGATACATTTTATATTTGATTTAAAACTAGCTAATCTAACGAAAGCGAAATATATAGATATTTTATTTGAATAATTATTTGATTATAATAAGTATCGATGGTAAAGTATACAGTAATAATATAATGTAGGAGACGTTTGCTTTAAAAGCCATACGCGTTTTTTTTTTTTTTTTTATTACATTCAAGTTGCGCCCTTTCCAAAAAAAAATTATATGGTTAATAAGTTATTTTTAAATATATATTAACAGATTAATAATCTGGAGTTTTAGGTAAATCTTTATATAATATTGTGTATTAATTCATTAAATTATGTGCCTACGTATATTACAGCGACGCTGTTTAGAGTCCATGCCTAACAATTTTACGGACATTAGGCATCGACCGATAATAATTTTTGGTTTCCGGTAATATTCCCTACAATCCATAAACTATTATTGATTACAGACGACTTTACTATTTAGTGTAACCATGACTTAAAGCAGCTTTGTCAGTCCTCTTAGGGTATGATTAGGGTTATAGCCCACTTTGGGTTATGGCTTCCTAACATATTATGTTCATCGAGTATTTTAAATATCTAATTTTAATAAATTTTCTTATTTATTTTTTTGACGCCACAAATAATGTAAAAAATACTACCAGTTTTTTTTTTTTTTTTTGTGGTTAAAATTGTATTAATTTTGATAACATTGTTTGTTTATTTCGTGACTATACAACGAATGATAATGATCCATAATAATGGCACGACTAATTTTTGTAAACGTATTTGATAATGAATTTACATGATTAATTTTCGGTTTTTTATTTTTTCTGAAATATTGCGAAAATCGTCTATAACGTAACCCCTTAAATACGGGCGGTATGGTATGGTGGTACGAGCGGTTATATATATTGTTTTAATAATATTTATTTTAATAGTACAATGTATTAATGCAGACTATGAAGTGGATCCCCCCCCTCATCCCCTAAGATACGGACAAAAGTAGCCGCTTGTATGTAAAAATGAATAATATATTTAATTGTTGAATTATTAAAATTGTTCCAAAAATAGTATAAATTAGTTTTGATCATTTCAGTATTTTTCCCTATTATTGTAAACCCAAAAGTGAATATTTTTTCTTTTTTCTTTTTAATGCTATTTATTTAACGATAAATAATTGACACTTCCGTGTGTGTATAACAATGAATAATATTATTAAATTCTTACATCTCGTTTAAAATCAGGTATATATTTTCGTTGCACATTGGTTAAATATTTATATTTAAACTGCGCATTTAGGTAACTTTTCCGAGTTTGTAGGAACTCTTATTTATTTTTTATTAATAAAATTCTGAGCACAATTCGTGTAGATTAATCGTACTATTTGTAAACGTCTGCTACTTTAAGCACAATTTATTCCCTCGCATTTATTATTATTATTATTAGTATTAGTATTATTATTATTACTATTAATATTATTGTTATTATTATTATTATTATACCTTCTGGTAGGTCAGCTACCTAGCTGTCTTTTATATGATCACGACGCGATTCCCATCTAGTGCCCGGGGCTCCGTGCAAAAACGTTTAAACAGGCATAAACAACCCGCATACCCGCGTGTTTGGTAGTTTTTGTTGTGATTTATATGTACTGGACGCATATCATGCGGTACAGGCGTTTCTCACAGTACTTACAACTATTTTCCTTGACTGACTTGCCATTTTCGCGTTCAACGGATCCGACGGCCGGTTCGTTGTAACAGCCGATGACGCTGCAGCGGTAGCCGTCGTCGTGCTCTTCGTTTATCAAGTCCAGCTCCATTTTGGCAACAAACGGACAAGTGCTTTCGGTGCATAGATAACTGTGATCGGAGTACGGCACATAGTCCTGCATACGACCGGGACCGAAGCCGTGGACGGCGGCCGCGGCCGCGAACTCCGCCCGGCACAAACTGCACGCGTCCTCAGAGTCACACGCCACAGAGTGATTCACACAAGTCGAACATAAATCGTCGTCCCAAAGAAAGGCGCCGTCCGCGTTATCCGAGTACAAGGATGTGCCCGGGCCCCACGAATATGGCGAGCTCTCGCGCTGCCCTGATTCCGTGCTCGACACATTATGGCATGTCTGATCGAACTCGGGGTTTTCGCACCCGAATTGCAAACAGTTCAATTGGCTGCCTTGTTGGCCCCCCCCGAAGTTCACGGTCGAGTAGTATCGTTTTAGATTAGTGTACAGGTTGTCTCTCGCCATCTTCATGAATCTAAAACACCGGCTCTTTATCGAGATTTTCATCGGGCCTTTCGGTTTGGCGTTTTGGTTCAATTCTTTCGAGTCGTCGTTGGCGACAGCCGCGTAAGAAATCATGATTATTAACGGAGCGGCGGTTTTATTTTTGTCTGTGAACAAATGTAAAAACCGCAAATCGTGACGTTTTACTTCGGGGTGTCGACGTTAACCTAAACACCAATTAGACTTATTGATTAGCATATTGACATGGAATATATATAAAAAAAAAAAAAAAAAAAAAGCCGAAAAATATAAACTCACTTTGGTGTCGGCGTTTGCCGTTGATCCGAGTCGTTATAAAACGGCACTCTGCAGCGGAACGGTGCTCTTACAATCTGCAAAAATCGAAAAGTTTCCAATTATAGTGATTTATTGTTGTATTTTTTAGCCGAACAATTAAAATATTCGAAAAGGGGCGATCGAAACGTTTGTGAATTTGAGATTGGTGGTAGTGGTGGGGTCGGAGGGGGAATCGGGAGAGCGGAATGGTCTCGGAATCGAGTAATAATAATTCGAGTAGGAGAAAAAAAGAAGAAAAAAACCATTATCGAACGTTTCGATACGCCGGCGGTATTCGTCTATGCCTAATATGCATACAATCGCCGTCGTCGCGGTAGGGGTAGGGGTGCGATAAATCGATAGGCCTAACCCAACATATAAAGTATAATAGCTAAACAGTCACTCACCGGGTGGTCGCCTTTGGAGTCGTATCGCTTGAGCGCCGCACAACTGACTAAGCATTGTCTGCGCCTCGGCGGTCGTGTGAATTCGCCCCCCTCCCCGCGCGCGCGCGCGTCCTCGTCGCCCACCCCCCGCGCGTCCTCGTCGCCCACCCTCCGCGCGTCTTCGTCGCCGTCTGGGCCGCGACGGTCATGCGCGCCGCAGCCGATCAATACAGCTATGGCCCGCCCAGTAAATGACCCGCATTCGTTGCGTCGGCGTGCCGGAACGATATCCGGGACCTTGTGGCCTGAACATTTTGTGCAAAGCCACTTTTGCCAACAAAACTACCGCGGTTTAAAAATTATTTCAGTAATATTTATAATTTTTATTTCTTCTTTTTAAGCGAATAATCCAAGGTTTTTTTTTTTTTTAAAAAAATATACAATCTGTACAATAAGAATATGAGCTAATTTAAAAGCACTTGCTGTTGAATTTTTTTGGTAGTTTTTTTTATTTATTTATTTAATTAAACTGTTTATTATTTAATTGTTTAAGAGATCACCATTTAGTTTTTAAACGTCGCGGAAGATTCATAAATTAATGGATTTGTGTGAGCTATAAGACGATCATGAAAACGCTTATAGAAGCATTTTGTTTCTTATTGAACGGTTTTTTGACGGAAATCAGTGTGAAGGGTGTGATTAGATATGTATGACGGGGAGTTAGTAATTTTTCTTAAAGTAAGTCTGTATTTTTTTTAAGATTTGAGATTTTGGCATTACCCCATAATTGAAGGCCATATAGGTCCATATAGATTTTATTAGGGTTTTGTACATGAGTAGTTTAATGTTTAAGTTTGTGTATTTATTATTAATGAGAAGTGTTTTAAGCATACGTAACCGGGAATTTAGCTACGGTCTTTTGGTTTTAATATGATTTGCCCAGGTGAGACGGCGGTCGAGTGTTAGTCGAGATGAAGGAATTTGGATATCATAGACTCTATGACATAGAGAGTTAGAACCGAACATTGAACTTTTTTAAGGGTGAAAGTTGTATCGTTTTGGCTTGGTTGACTTTAAACCGCAATTTTCTGTACCAGACCTCCATTTGAGAAAGATGATTTTGAAGATAAGTGGAAGCTAAAACAGGATCTACACTAGTTGATAGAATAATATAATTAAAATAATTTATTAAAATATATTAAAAACGCTCTAATAAAATATTAAACTTTTTTTTTATTATTTTAAATCGTATTTGTCCGTAAATTGTTTAGAACGCCAACGGTTAATTGACGATTAAACAATCAAGTTTCGTTTCAAATATTTTGAAACCGGAGCTTGTATTTTTTTTACTTTTGTACTACGACTTTTTCCCCAAATTTGTGATTTTTATTTGTAGCTTCTGGAAACACACCGTTGAAATAATTTTGTAGCTTAGCCTTAGTTATTATGACTACTCTATGATTTTTGGTGTTCGTCCATTTAAAGATTTCTAATAATTTCGGAAAACATATTGTGTTATCAACTCTTAGATATAAAGCGTTACAAATTCGAATCTTAGAATTTATTTAATAAACACCACAACATTTAAATAAGAACTGCACAATTTAATTTAGAACTTCACGTTTTGTGTACAAATGCACGTTAGCGCAGCCCTGCCTGAAACCTACACGAGGTGTGTTCAATAAATACCCAGATAAAATGTATTAAAAATTATATTTCAAATTTACAAACTGGCATCACTGGTATATTTTTGCATGCCAAAAATTCACGTATGGAAAGTGCTGAATACGCTGATGCATTGTTATTATGCAAAAGCCACGACTTTGATTTCCACGCTTCAAGCCTATTACGGCGTACTTTCTCTCTTAAACTTTCCAGTACTTATTAATAGAAAACTTGATTTACCGTTTTACCTGTAGATACAAACTCATAATGGACTAAACCAAAAACAATCGAAAAAAACAATGAGCACTGCTTTAATGTTCGATTGGACCTGACGACATTTTTTGGACGAGTTGAATTTGCGGTCTTCCATTACAATGACTAAACTTTAGTTTTGCAATCATATCCATATAATCATGTTTCATCACCCATAATAGTTGACTTTATAAAACTTGTACATTAGAAAACCTTTTGGAGGTACATTAGAAACCGTATTGGAGGTAACGATTTATATTCACGGGGCACGGATGCTTAAACTCGTTCCTTCACCGGATCGGGCGAGCTCCGCACCCCGGGTGTTCTCACTGCGGTTTTCCCGGTGGTTAACCTGAGCAGAATGAGGAGGATGACGACGCTCTCCATACCCTCATGCGCTGCGAGGCGTTTGACGGGGACAGAGAGCGCCTGGTCCGGAGGATCGGTCCTTTCGAACCGGGCGACTTGGTGTCGCTCATGTTGGAATCCTCAGACCGTTGGAAAGCCGTGTTCGACTTCGCCGAGACGGTCGTCGCGGAAAAGGAGTCGGTCGAACGGCAATGCCAAGCCCTTGACGCCGCCAGCGCACGCCTTCAAACGTATCGCCGCTGTCGTTGATCGCGGCCTCGCAGACGCCAAACCGCCGGCTGTGGGGCCGGTAGGAAGTGTCTCCCCCTACTAGTGTAAGGGCAACAAGTGGGCTTCGGCCCGGCTACTGCCCATTCCCCGGTAGGGTCGCGAAGTTTATGTACACATTTTATGTGAGCCCACCCCGTCGTAGGGGAAAACGAGTTTTTAAATTTTGTATTTATTTGTATGTGTTCGTTTGTGAATAAACGATGACGACCCGCCTCCCGAAGTAGTGCCTCATGGCCATTCCGGGAGGCGGGGGTATTGCAGGTTTAAAAAAAAAAAAAAAAAAAAAAAAAAAAAAAAAAAAAAAAAAAAAAAAAGGTAACGATTTATATTATATACTGAAATAATGGTCATTATCTCTAGTTTATTATGATGTAACAGCAAATGGATTTAACAAGATGATATTATTGATACTAATCTGTGATAAAACTAAGAAAATATATAATTCTAATGTATAAAGCTACGGTCCACTTGTGCTGATTGTTCGGTGGCGACGAGGCGGATGCTGCGGATCAGGTCGTCAGTATGCCCAACTGGACCACGTGTCGTTATACCTGACGGGGTTGGCATTCGGGTCGAACGGCTGGTTGGACTGCGGTACCAGCAGGCGCCTATAGTACTTGAGCATATCGTACAGCTGAGCGGTGACGGATACGTGTTCTCTGGCTACGTTCACCGTCTCGCACGGGTCGGCCAAAAGGTCAAACAGGCACGCAGCGCCGCCCGGGCACGGCGCCCGGGTCTGCGTACCGTTCTCGGACGGGTTGCACCGGACGACCGACTCGTACCGGGCAGCCAGCACGTCCTGAACCGTGACGTATGGCGGCCCACCCGACAGCCGGCCCACAGCCCGGCCGGCCGGACTGTACAGCACGGCCGTAGCGTTGTACTGCACCCGTGGCTTGGTGACCCCGAAGAACCCATCCAGCGTCCCGATTTTCGTCATACCTACGAGAAAATCGTTTACAGTGTTAACCTAATATCTTTTTTATATTCTAATATCAATTTGTGAAAAAAAAAAAAATTATATTTTATATAAAATAATCAGAGAGTCACAGATGATGACGTCTATATTATTTAACATATTTTGTTGAAAAAAAAAAAAAATTAAATTCCCTAATCTCAATTAATTAACTCGTTGTCGTCACTAATAACAACGCCAACGGTTTAATGTTATAGAAATAAATAATATAAAATGTTTTTAATCGTAAATTAAGGTACATCGAAATTGTAAAACGTATAGACACCAATTCTTTTATTTTTTTTATAATATCATCGGGCTAACGACGTGCCGATACAAATGTCAACGAAGATTTACACGGAGAAAGGCCCGGGTTTCCGGTCGTGCGGTACTGTCGTGAAAATTGTTTCAACAGTCAAAAGGTTAAAGTGCGGACAAGACATGTCCCGGAAAAGCTGTCCGTGTTCCGAGGGACAGCCGCCGGTGGTCGCCGCGCAACACCACGGATCGCAAGTGGCGTCCCGGTGCTCGGTGAACGCGACCGCAAAAGATAGCGACGACTATTTCGAACAGTGGATAAAGGAGGCGCTTTTGGAAGACGGCGAGCACGCGGGCCTCTTTTGCATGTGCCACGTGGCCAGCGCCACGGACCAAAACGGCCTAGGTGGACTAGCCACGGTGAAGCCGGAGCCCAAACCGAGGCTCGCTGAAGTGGAGACGGCCAAAAACTACGATACCGACGGTCAGCACAGCAGAATGTCCGATGCCGAACGCCGTACCGCCGAGAACAATAACGGTTCTTCGGTACCCGCGGTCGAACCGGAGACCGAATTGGCCGAGACAGCGGCACTTGCATATCGTCCAGCCGTCGACAAGAAGAAACGCCGCAAGAAGAAGAAGGGTAAATCTATAGACTGTACGCGTGCCCCCAAGTCGGCCGACGACGTCATCGCCAATTTGAACGCAAAAATCAAAAAACTTTCCCAGGCGGTTTATCCGGGCGTCAACTGCGGCCACAAGAATTGTATACCAAAACCGGTCGTGACGCCCAGGAATATTGGATGGCTGTGGTCTCTCAAGGAAACCGCAGGCGTCAAGGTAAAATCATTGGTTATTATGTTACGGCTAAGTTTTAGTAAAAGACACGGTACATTAAAAAAAATAGTCGAAAATACCGTAAAAAAAACGCATTTTGCATAAAGATCTTCTGTACGATTAATAATCAAAAAGACTTAAATTTTTCATAAAACACTTAAATTACCCGAAAACATTCAGACGATTTTTAAACTATTCATAGGCACTTTAAATTGTCTAGTTTTTTGTTGGATTTTACATGGATAAAAATGTTTTGGCCGAGCAAAAATGCTTGAAAAATTGACACCGGATTCGCCATGAATTATTGTACACATTGTAGTTTTTTTTGTAATGGTTTAAAGTTTAAATATACAATTATCGATTTTAATAGATCAAAACATTTTTCCCGAATAATCGTTTTTTGTTAGCAATGATTTCTCGTTGCGTACAGATATAAATTAAATTCCCCTCTATATCCTTTACCTTCCCAACCCTACAACAGTGGCCAACCCTCCGTGCAAAGTATGTCTATATTTTTTTTAAATGAAATTATTAAGCAAGAAATTACGCTTTTAAAGAAGATAATGTTGCAAATTTTTTTTTTTTTTTTGTATCGATCAAACCGTCCTAATATTCTTTATGATTTCTCACTAAAATAAAATACACGAAGGCAATTTTTTTTTTTAGATCAATAGGAATTGGAGACCCGGAGCGATACCAAGAAATGTGGCGGTGATTATGGAGAAGATAAGAGGAGTGACAACCTATGACACAGTATCCGCGAACAGCAGCAATTCGTCAGCGTCAATGGAAAAAACGCCGGACGACGCGGAAGATTTGCCCGCGGCGAAAACCGATCGGCCCCAACAAGCCGCCCCGACAACATCGACGGCCAAAAAGCCGAACGTCGCGAAAACTAATCGACCCCAACAGGCCACCCCGACATCAACGGCCAAAAAGCCGAACGTCGCGAAAGCATTGCCCGCGGCGAAAACTAATCGGCCGCAACAATCCCCGACAACATCAACGGCGTACCCGGCCGATGCGCAAATACCCACGAGTGACTCTGACTCTGACTCGGCCTCGGCATCTGGGTCCGAAAAACGAGACGCTACGGACAATTGTTGCGAGAAAGACCGACCGGTATTTTCGGTAAACAAACACAGGGGCCAATACGGGATCAAAATGAATCCGGTGGCGTTCTGTGATACAAATGGCGAATTAGTAAATATGGATAATGTCGAGCCCGTGTGTATAAAACTGGAAAGACTCCCCGGTATCGCGTTATCGTCGCAGTCGAGTTTGGATTTTGAATTTTTGTCACCCGACAAATTTTTCAAACCGGAACATAAAAATTGATCGTGTGAAAATTCCGTGTACCGAAATTTCCATACCAATTAAATTTAAATCGATTACCAAAAATGAAAATAACCAATTTAAATCGATTTAAAAACAGTTTTTTTTTTTTTAAGCAATTGAATTCCTCCCTCCATATCCTCCTACGTTACCAACTTCCCACCTACCCGTGGTATGAAGTATTTTTCGTCTGATTTTTATACTCAATCGGCGGAAAATTTTCGTCTAACCCATACATTCCTATCGCTTCGATAGGAATGAATATAGAGGTACGTATGATTTGTTCGGTAACATTATTTGAACGATGAAAATACTCACCAATGATTAATTTCCAGTTGTCTTTAACGATTGCCGCGTAACGCTGTTTTTCGTCTATGTTGAGCAAAACGGATTTGCGCTGCGATGGTTTATTTAACACGAGAGACGTCCATTGGTTAAGTCCGTCCAGGTCTTTGGGTAAAATTGCTGGGTTTCCGCCTAAAACCGATATATTAATTTGTACACTAAATGGCCGAAATGCATTCAGAATATTTTAATGGCGTTGAGTTGCCCTCCATCCTATTTTGATGAGCTGGTGGGTCTTGTAAAGCTATAGGAGTTTACGCTTTTGGATAGATATGGAGCTCAGTATAGTAGTTATAGTAGTGGCATGTCAATTTTATTTTAATATTTATTTTAATAAATCTAACATATTATAGTCAAACATTGTTATCCCTAGTTGAATATCATAAAGTACCTTCCAACCAGTGGCGTATTTGAGGGGGAGCGATGAGGGCACCCCTATCAATCAATTTGTTTGTGTAGTTGTATATATCTATATATTTATTAAGACAAAATTACAAGAATTTTATTTATTTCATCACTTTCTCTTACAGAAAATATTTATCTATTCTCAACACTAATAAAGAATCATTAATTGAATATTGGTAATTGGTGCGCATGGTAGTCTGATAGTTTCTACAACACTCTTTTTACTTTATATAGATTAAAACCCACGACTTAGATCGAAAATGGGTTAAAATAGATTAAGTGGCTTGGCTTTGTTGCATGTGCACAGGGAAATTGATCTACCCACTGACACAAAATGGGTTTGTGTCTAAGAATTTAACATTTTCAGAGAGATTTCAAAAATGAAATATTCGTCCTCCCCCTCCCCTATAGAGTTAAGCCATATACGCCACTGCTTCCGATAGACTAGCCCGTAGTAATTGATCTGATCATCACCATACTTTGTAAACGGACCCCACACAGGGCTGTTCTACTTAATTTGTGCACCTATAGGTACATTCTTGTTTTATGTTCGACTTTCAGTGATAAAAACCGAATTGATCGGGCAGTGCGATCAACTCATGATCACGGAAAGTTTTAGCTCGTATAATGTTTTTTGGACCATGTTTTTAAATTTATACGAAAGTAAATTGTCTAAGTGAATAAAATTCCATTTTTTTTTTTTTTTTTTTTAACGATTTCGGTTAATTTGCTTATCGCAACCTCTTAAGTAACGGCGGTGGCGTGTGACCATGAGTTTTATTAAAATATAAAGGACAGGTGTATTGCTCGCGGGATACACGTCATTTCAGAACGTATTACTTACGGATTATTTTATGGCCGAAAACGTATTAATAGAAAAAAAAAAACTGATTACATCGATGTGTATATTCTATTTTCAAGACCGGAAATCAAAAGGCAAAAGCCGCTTTCTCAAAACTTTATACGCTTATGGGCTATAGACCGGCAGACTCTTTGTTTTATTAGTGTAAATAATATAATACATGTATTATAATAATAATGTTGTATGTCGAACGTATAATCGAACGCTGTAAAATTAGCATATCGGCAACTCGACGCGCACAATTGTCGCCAGAACAATGCATGTTGTCGAAAGTGATTACCGGCCGAATAATATAATAATGGATTTAAAATACAAATACGCGCGCTATTATTATCGAGAAATTGCAATAAAAATATCGACGTTATGGTAAATGTCTATGACGTACCCGCAGCCGAATATAACGTCGGTAACCAGTCGGTGATGTGCATTAGCTGTTTGGAAACCCGACGATTTCGTTGTAAACTCGACGACCAGATAAAAGACGCGCTCTTGATGCCACCTTGCCATAACGTGTTTTTTGTCTGCGAACCGACAAATTCGAAAACATTCCGGTAAACTGTGTTATGTATCCCGTCGCAAATAAAACATAATCATTTTCTTCGACACGAATAATCGTGCAATGAAAAAAATATTGCATATATACTCACGCCTCTGAACGGGAAATTTGAACCCCAATTGGGCGAAATACCGACGTCGACTTGCGAAGGTAATTGGCGACCAGAGTCATCGAACGTCGGTGACCCGTTGTCCGACATGAAAACGATTATGGTGTTTTCCAAAATATCTTTTTCTTTTAGCGCCTGTACCACTCGGCCCACGGATTCGTCTAGTTTAGATACCATCGCTATAAACGGGCACATTAAAAATAAATAATAGTGTAGGCTTACTACTATACTCTAATCGTTTTTTCAGTACACCTAGTATCAATGGCGCAACCAGAAATTTTTCAAGGGAGGGGTCCATACATTAAATATAGACAATTTAACTGAAGAAAAAATCTGGTACACACGTACATACGTATTACTATAAACAATTTTATATGTATACGGCTAGAGGAAGAGTCCGGACCCGAGGAACCCCACACCCTAACCCGGGTTGCGCCATTGGCTAGTGTAATTGTTTGTATCTGCATGCAAAAGTGGCATTTTCTAGGGTTTGAGTGGGGAGGGTATGAGGGTGCGTTTCACTCACGAAGGAGCTTCTGATGGGAAAAATTGTAATTTTGCACTCGTATTAAAGTTTTTCTAAATGAACATTAAGCAACCTGCGTATGTCCGCCTGTTCGGGTCCAAAATGTGTTTGAATTTGTCGACTTCAGATTGCGGTGCTTCCAACGGTTTGCCTCTGTTGGCCGAGTGCACGGCCAGATGGGCTAAGTATAACAATAAAGGTTTGTTGGCCGGTTGCTCTTTGATCAATCGCACGGCCTCGTCGGTGAACAGGTCCGTGGCGTATTTGCCGACCAGGTCCCATGCGATCGTTTCGTTCCTCCGTAGGTCGAATCCGTTGAATTCACCGTAGTCTTGATACTGTATTTTAACAATTATAGAAAAAAAAAAAAAAAAAAAAAAAAAAAAAAAAAAAAAAAAAACGATCCTTGTTCCTCATACGGTATCAAAGACGTATTCAGAGATTCGGCACCCGGGTGCTTATGTTTTTCCGCCAGCCCTCCGTAAATAAAATTTGAAAAAAATATAAACCGATTTACATAATTATTTATTAACAAAAGATTGGCCATGTAAAATAATGCCGTCCTCTATAGCCCTCTCCCCCCCAAATACATCTCTGTACGGGATAGTGGCCTAGCAAGTAGGTAAGAAGTGGAGAGGAATTTAAATTGTATCCGTACTCGACGATAAATCAAAAACGATTCTGAACGAATTTGGTTAATCATATTTTGAAATTCAAAAATTATTATTACAGTACGCTCAACTTTTTTATTGTTCACCATAAAGTACAATTTATGATGAACCTTGTATCAAATTTACGTGCAATTTTCTGTTGGCCCAAAAAAATGTAATCCACTCAAATAAAAACTAAAAGAAATGTCGAAAACTTCAAATAGCTATAATAATAGCTCAAATGTTTGTAGATTGTTTTGAAAATTTACCGTCTATAAAGGGATGGTAATACGGTGGTATTCAGACAGAATTTAAAGTCTCTACGGTTTTTTTTAACTGAATAACAACGAAAAATCGAAAATAACAGAAAACCGTTATTGAATAAATATTCCCGTTTTGTGTCCCTATTGTTAATGAAACAACAAGGTAAATCAAAATATGACTTCCCCAATGCGCCAATTACATAAAAAAAAATGCAAAACAATAAGCTCGTGTCGATTTTTGGTTCGGATGAGTTTACTGATAGAAAAGTTGTTCACAGATGGGGAAAAAAAGGGCGCATTTCGCACGGTGGGTGTCGGTATTGGCGAAGGTTCTTCGCTCGTTAGATAGGTTACTCTTGGCGGATGTATTTAATTTGAAAGAAATAATAAATTATTTCTTTCAATAAAACGATTCTGAGCAGAGCTACAGTGAATTATGACAATTTTTTTTTTGGTTTTCGAATTAATATGCATTTATTTAAATGCTTTTATGATCTGATCATTTAAAAAAATTTACGTATTTATATTGGAATATATTATGTATCGGAATAATATGTATTGAACAATTCGGCTATAAAAACAAAAATTGTTGCTATCAATTTTCGATATTTCTTTAACATAGGATAATATAAATTAAACCTTTAAAAAAAATGTCAAGTCTAAAAATCCAAAATGTCTCACTTTAATACTTAAAACCTTGAAAAAAAATCAAAATATCTATAAATAGCCCAAAATTGTAATACATTTTTTGAAATTTTGTTCACGTCATTATATCACATTACATTTTATGTGAAAGTGTCAGGTCTCTTAGAATAATTATTTTAGGAATTACAAAATAATAATAATAATAATAATAATAATAATAAAATTTGAGTTTGACGAAATCGTGTTTTTGCCGTTTTTTTCGTCATTTTTTGGTAGTTTTTTCTGCCGCGTTAAAAATATATTATAAGTATATCGAAAAATGAGTTTTTTAAAGTATCAACTAGGCAAAATGTGCTACCGGAAACAGTACAGGTATAGGAATGTATAGTTCGGATGAAGTCTTCTGGTAGAAAAAGTGTTTACAGATAAAAAAAAATAAATAAATACAAAATATACATCATTGTAAAACTACAGGACGAGGGGGGTCTCGCTCCGCTCAGAATCTAAAAAAAACACTCATCATAGTAAAACCAATAATCGGAATCTAACAAATTATAACAATATTAAAAACTATTGTACATTGATTATATTGCGTTGAATTGGTATATTAAAACGTTGTATGTTTATATAGACTTACGGTATCTTGAAGAATGTAATCGTAATAGCTAACGTATCCCGTGTAATAACCTAAAAACGATTCGAAACCCCGGCGTGTGGGCGTATATGGTTTTTTGTAGAATCCCAAGTGCCATTTGCCTATGGCCCGAGTCGTGTACCCCAAATCCTTGAAGTATTCCGGTAACAGTTTCTCGGAGAGCGGTAAGCCGTTGGGTTCGGCGCCGTAAGTCGGGGGACCTTGCATACCTTAAAACGCATAACGTGATTGGTTAAATTCCCTTTTGCCAGTGCCCGAATTGGAGAAATAAAAGGACGTGAGACTATGAGACTTTAGCGTCCCCTGTAATTATTGAACTCAACCTAATTCGTAATGATTACCATATTTATACCACTTCTCAAACATAATTCATTAATTAATTACATAGAAAAAAACCCAAAACCTACAATAATATTCCTGCGGGTTGCTAGCACAATTGTTATACAATTATTTCTTATTTTCGTAAAAAAAAAAAAATAATAATAATAATAATAATCACTAATGATGTTTAAATATCAAATATATAATAAAAATTAACGACTGAACTATGAGTATTAAATTAAAAAAAAATATATATATTTGATATTAAATATCGTTATTTGCAAAAGGAGACGTTGTACGTCTTCGTCTCGACAGTAATAACGGAATGTTAAGAAAGAAAAAAATAATAATAGTAGAGAGGCTCGGTCCACCCGAACCCCTAACCTCCCCCCCCCAATTCGAACACTAATTTTATAGTTTTCCATACCTAATTTGATTGGATATTTCCCGGTCATCAGAGCCGCTCTAGACGGCGTACACACCGGTTGCGTATATAAATTGTTAAGTACGATCCCGTTAAACGCCAGTGCATCAATGTTCGGAGTTAGAATTTCGTCGGACCCGTGAAAACTCACGTCATTCCACCCCTGAAAAAAATAATTTATTTTTTTTTTTCAAAAAAAAGTATTTAGGTCATAATTAGTACTAATACAAAAAAAAAATATATATATATATATAGTATAACATACCCATACTTGTTAAATTATTTTAGAAAACGAGAAAAACCGACACGATTAAAATGAACTCGTAAAAACTACAAAAATATATCGTACACGAATGTATTACGAATATATTTTCAATTGTTTAGGTCACTATTAAAGCCTAACCGGGCAGTGTTTGAATTGGGTGAGTGTAGACCTGTTCTTTTTTTTTTTTCAAAATATTTCAGCGCACCCTTTCTAATTTTTCATTATGGACATACAAAGACACTTAAATCTTCATCGGGTACTGATATATTTGCGTACACTCTAAGTACTGCCTATTGGCGGGCACGTGATAATTTTAATTTGTAATTATGACGATGGTCTGCTGTTATAAAACCAATGAACTGTTACCGAATAATTTCTTCCCGCGAACCGACAAATTTGATTTGATTTCCAACGGTTTATATCTATATAGTGGATTTAATTATTACTACGGTTAATTATTTTTTATTTCTCGTTCGGCTCCGTCAACTTCACCACAAACCGTCAAACCATCAAACGATGCACCGAAATGCAACACGATATAGTAATTATTATGCATTCAACCCGAAGAATTATATATATATATATACGTACGGGGTATAGACAAAATGGAATTTTATGATTATACGGTAAATTTATGCATAAATATTATTATGATTACTAGTATTATTTTAAAATAAAAATAAATATTAAAAATTTTAAAAAAAATATTTTAGAATTTCCTCTCGCGCCAGGGACGAACGATCCATGTCATGGTAATGTAACACCCCCTCCCCCGCCAACCAATCGTGAATATTGGTCACTCAGTCGGCAAATATTTCTATATTTCTTGTAATACTGAGCAATATTTTTAATTATTAAAATGATTTTATTGTATTAAATGATTATTATTATTATTATATTTAATTTTTTTTTTTTTTTAATTTAAAACCACTGCTATATGATTGCGATGCCGAGCCGCTCATCTGCGTATCGAAACTCGACTAAACTTGAACAAACGGACAACATCGAAACACCGCAGATTTCAAATGTAAAGAAACTTGTAAATCGTAATTTATATTTTTCAACTTGTATTTGATTATACATTACTATATGTTATAGGTCTTTAGTTTGATAACTATTTCAAAACAATAGTATTTACTATTTATTCTAGTTTTCCTTTTCATTCGGTTTCATAGTTCATATAATTGTGTTGACAATTTAGGTTGATTATTGTACGTAACAATTTTTTATTTATTTTTAATACGAATTTACTATTTTGAGAAAAAAATTATGACTACATTAATAGGCAAACAGCAAAATTAATGTGTAGATCATTAAATATAATTAAACCGAATGAGTAATAAAATTATTAAATTAGTAAAAATTGGACAGTTAATAAACTTTGGTCGGCAAGTTGGCCATGATTTTTTTTTTATGAAATCTTTCCTGTCTAGTGCTGACATTAAGTTTTTAACTTTTAATAATTTGTAAATTTGATTGTAGTTTTATTACTGTATAGGTGTTTCCGTCTGCCATTTTAATACCCAACGTTAATTATTTCCATTTATAGTAACGTTTCCGTTATTCTTTCGTAACAAGCAACGTAATTAATTATTGTTAATTAACTAATAGTAATTCTATTTGACGCTCAATGTGCTATCAAAATATTATTTTCTTTCGGACGAATGAATAGTCGACCGGAAAGACCGCAAAATATTTACAAACAGTTTTATCACCGTGAAATAATCAAGTGAGGACAATAAACATTATATTGTTGTTGTTATTATTATTATTATTATTAATGACAAGGTCGTTTGTGGGAAATTTACACTGTACGTAATAATAATAATTATTGTAATCCTTTTTCGGTAAAACTGATAAAATAGTTACTTTCCCCTCGCCCCCCCCCACAATAATCACGCGTTTTTGTTTATAAGATTTCTAATTAAGTTTCGAAATGATAAATATATATATTTTTTTTTTTTTCACATTGAACATTTGAAAAATTTCGAAAAGTACAAAATGTACCTATTTATTGTCCACCGATAATAATAATATTATTATTAGTTAATACTGTATAATGTGGAACAATTAAGTGAAGTATTTGGATGATTTTTCGGTGGAGGGGGGGGTGTCCAAAATGTTAGGAACCTTACGGACCCGGTTTTAGAATTATTTACCGACAAAAAATGACATTGAACTTAATTTTTTTTTTTTCTTCAAATTGCTATGTCCTAACACTTGACAAGTTATACGAGAAACGAGAAATTCGAATAATTCCTGGATATTACTGATAAACTGTAAACTAAGTTACTACAAATGTACCTCGAAACGTGTCGTCGGATCTAATAAAATTAATTTCACTTTTTTGCAGTTTGGATATATATATATTTTAATAGGCACGAGTAATGGAAATACAATTACATTTGGCCATTTTTTTTTTTTTTTTTTAAGTCGGGGGTGTTCAGACATGGTGTCACCCCTCCCCATCACAAAATTCGCAACTGAATAAAACAGCTAAAAATTACATTGTCATCTGACCACCTCCTATATATAGTTTTAATAGTTAAAACGTTGAAAGTATTGTAAACTATTAAAATGGTCGTAATTACCGTTTAATATATTTGTCTATCGAAGTAAAACGTGAAAACATAAATTTAGAAGAAAAAAAAGAAAATTCGGTTTTGACCGAATTTCGTCAAAATCTGACCATAAAAGATTGAAACGTGTGCACCTATACATTATATATTATGGAAAGGCATATTGGACAATATTAGAAAAAAAAAAAAAAGAAGAATTTAAACGCTCTTCACACACCGTACGGCGCTTTAATACCGCGACAATCCCGGATTATATCTTACGTGTTTTGTGTGTTTGAAAATCGCACCGTTTTAACGTCGGATTCTTCGATTTTTACAGACGAGGCCCGCGTGCGCCGTGCACATCGGGTACCGAACAAAAATTGCCGTCTATGAATAATAATTACGATAATATTATTGTTACTCGAGTCGTCTTACCAAATCGTCGGCCATAATGAAGACAATGTTGGGCTTGGTAGTGACAATGGACGCGGCAAACGGCAGAAAAGCGACCTGGATTGTGACGAGGGCCCGCGCCAATATCCTTCCCGTGAGTCCTGGCATGACGTCTTGGTGATGGCGACCGCGGCGCGAGAGACTGTCACGAAGTCGGTCGGCAAATTGAACGCGCGGAGTCCCGCGGAAGATTTTCCGGACGACGGCACGGAAGGAAAAAAAAAATAAATAAATAAAAAGAAGAAGATTATATAGGTATATTTTTATGATTACAAAACAGTTATATTCCCCTCTTTTTATCGGCAGGCCGCGTTACCTATACCACATATTAATAATATTTCTGTATTTTATGAAAAACAATATCGCTATACATATATACAATATTATATATTCTGCGCCGCCGTCGAGAAAAAAAAAAAATAATAATAATAATAAAATAAAATGTCCCGTTAAAATATCTATACAAATATTGTTGCTTATTATTTTTTTTCCTAAAATGTATATATATTTTTTTATAGTATTACTATTATTATATTGTATCAGTGTTCCGAACTCTGAGATACCCGGGCTTTACAAAAAATTATTACAGACGATAAAAATAATATCGATATTTTTAATACCCGACTCGAAAACGGACACGTCCGAACTACAACCGGAGACTGTGATAAGTAACACGGTTTTGATACGTAATAAATAATACTTTTTTTTTTTTAAACTTCTTTCACCCACCTAATTTTCCGTATATATTTATCCGGGTGGTCATGGTTCTAAATGCAAGGTCGCAATGTCCTCCTTAAATCGACGGTACGATATTATAGCATCTGACGGTATTCTCGAGGTAAACCAAACTTGTTATATTCCTGCGGTGGCGGCGATATTTTTTCGATCGTGTTAATCGAGAACAAAATATACCAGACCTATAACCTGACGACTTGGGTATTTCGACTTTTTTCCTCCCCCAACCGGTGTGTTTTCTGAAAATGTTATTCGTACGAAATTGCGGAAATTACGCAATTACCCGTGTTTGATTGTTGTCGATGACGGTTTACGCTTTAGCTAATAGCAATAACAGTGGTGAACGCACGAAACGATTTGGTGAGAGAGTTTTTGAAAAATAATTAAAATGTTCAAAAATATCAGATTTTATTACACATTAAATATTCGTATACACACACATATATATATATATATATTAATCTATTTTATTTGTAAATCTCACGAGAAACTTTGCAATAATTATTACATTTGTAGGTCAAGTAATTTATTTTTAAAATTCGTCCTGATATTTCGGACCCCTGCGTTCGCCCCTGAGCCATAATAATAACGGAATATTAAATTATAATCGTGTAAAAAAAAAAAAAAAAAATACGTTAGGTTGAAAATAACCGACACTCGGATTTCAATCCTCCGTTTGCGCCTTTGTATTACGAGTTGTATGGGTAAATTAATTGTACGCCGTCGTCGCAAAACCAAAAAAAAATATTGAAGTTGGTTAGATTTCCATTATTTTTTTGTGACCGCGTCCTCTTGTATAGTCAGGCGACTACTAATAACACATTATTAAAGTACAATTAGATTTTTCGAATTTATAATATTATATTTGACGACGACGGCTAAACGGCAAATATCGCGAAAATAATAGAACGATTACGATAGTTTTTTCGCAAATAATGATAAATCGAAAGAATATGAATATACGTGCATGCCTACACAAATTGTTATACAATAATAATAGAATTTACCAAATAAATACATATAGATACGCTATATATATATAAAAAAAATAAAAAAAACTAATTATTTAATTTTTTTTTTTTTTTTATGTGCGAGTCATTGTACTCTTTAAGGACATTTTTTTTTTTTGATTTTTCGTCGTATTACCGTTAGACACGAAACATCCCGAATTCTATAGAAGAAAAAAAAATACTGCCGTCAATTTGTCAATCGAGACAATATATTATTATTATGTCCAAATATGTCCGTATCATCATCGGCCGACGGCCAGTGATTGTGTACAGTCACTATAAGTAGCTATAAGATAATAGAATATTACAATATATTAGGTACCTATAAATTGATTTTTCGTCTAAATCCAGAAAAAAAATATTACGTTAAATATTTTTAAAAGATCCGAATATATAATCCGGTGTTGGTATAATCACAGTCGCAATTGATTTTATAATTAAATTATAATAATGCAGTTTTTACAATAATTACGACACCGCCGTTGTCAGAACCGTATTTAATATGAAACGTATTTCCATCCAAAGTAAATATTTCGGCAAAACCGTACTTCAATCGAAAATATTTCGACAAAATTACATTTCATCCGAAAAATTATAATAGGCCAGTCACATAATCGCCAGCGCGGTTTAATAGACTTATCGTGATTGGAGGGGACGGGAATTATATTTCTGATAAAATATTTTTCGTATCTAATATTCTTCGGATAAAATACTTATCCGTTAAAATATGTTCGGATTTTCTATTAGGTCACACTAAATCAGCGGTTCTTAAACTATGGTCCACCCCCTCCCCCCACAGAGGGTCCCGGACACTCATGTCTTTATAAAAAATATTGATTATGATAACGTTGAGATATTTGTAAAAAAGAAAAATCATTTATTCGAAAGAAAATTGGTAACGGGAAGTCCGCGATTTCTGAAAGTCACTCATCGGATGTCCGTGTTCTGCAAAAGTTTATAAACCGCTGCTCTAAATTATTATTATAACATTCTAAATTGTTATCCGAAATTGTTATAAATGCGCGTATCCGGTTGCTGAAAACATTATTATCAAAAAAACATACTAAATTAAATATAAAACTACTAATTTACAAATCTTTAATTAAGCCTATGTGGACATATGGACTGCAACTTTGGGGCAATGCCAAAAAATCCAACCTTAACAAAATTCAAACCGTTCAAAACAAAATACCTCCAATGCCCCATTTTACATTTATAATTTTACTCTCCATTCTGATTTAAAAATTAAAACCATTCACGAAGATGCTAAAACGTACTATAAACGTTTCTTCAACAAATTGTCTTCTCATCCTAACCCTCTAATACCCGGTCTAGCCACTCACGCGATTCCTGAAAATCCACCACGGCGACTAAAAAGAAACTGGTGCAGAAATCTTCTTAATGAATAACGACAAAAAAAAATATATATATAATTAACAGCAACTAAATAAATTAAATGTAAATATATTAAGCAAAAGGAAGTGCGATGGTTTCTTCCCTCACCCTATTCATGTTTCTAAATTTATTGTAACACATATTCTCATTATGTTTTTATGTATAGATTGTATATTCTCTAATAAAAATTTAAAAAAAAATAAGAATAAAAATATGTGTACCAGGTTTTGGGCTAGTGTGCAGTACAACACAAATTGCACAATTCTAATATTTCTTCTATATTGTGCAATTCTAAATCGCTAATTATGCAGTACCTACTGCTACTTATTTTATCATTGCAAAAAAAAAAATAACTAATGTACTATACACAAACAATTTGTATTACAGTTGTATATCAGAATTATATAATTGGAATCCAAACGAAAGTATTAAATAAACATATTTGGTTGTTCAAAAAATTTGGTTGTTATGAGAACAAAGGAAAAGCAAAAAAATTGTTTTAACAGACTGTGTATGGGAGCAGATGATAAACATACCTACGATAATATAGGCTCAGATGACGTTAAAAATAAAAAAAAAATAAAATTGCCATTTGAAGCCAGATAGTAAGTAGTAAGCGAGTAGTTGATAATTTTATTTTTTATTTTTAACATCTAGGTAATAAATTATACGTAATATATTCGATATTAGTAAACATGTTTGGTGAAGTTGTTTTTTTTTTTTTTCATTAATATTAGTTACCTAGTTTAAATATAAATTGATAATAACGTTTTTAGAGTTTCGTTTGGAATATAAAAAAAAAAAAATACTTACAGGTGAATATAATTAAATGGAATATTTTGATCCAGAGCTAGTTTATCTTGTAGCGCAAGGTTTAATTAACTAGGTATATCCATTGTAAAGTACATGTTGTAAAATTCGAGAAGGGTATGGTCAGCTATGGTCAGTTGGGGGGGAGGTTTTAGCATTCTCTCATGCCCAAAATGTGTATACAAGTCGAGTTAAGGCATCTACTTGTACAGTCATAAAATGTTCTTAACGCGAACCCAGATGTGTGTATCGATTTATTATACTGTCGCGCCCAAAAATGCACCAAAACGTTATTTTCTATATTTCCTCTCGTCAAAGACATAATTCGATAAAACGTGTTTAGCGTTACGTCTACGGAACCTCATCGCGACTCGCCCGCAATGAAAACGCATGCAGGCCGGTGCACGTTTTAAAGTTTTCGTAGTGCACGCAACCAAAAAAAAATGGAAAAAAACTGTATTTTTTTTTTTTTTGTTCCTTCTGTACATCGGAGTAAACGCCGGCGAACGGGCGCTAAATAAAATAATCCGTTTTCTAACGATTAATAGAATCGACGTCGAGGTCGAGGCGGAATCGTGGGTGTAGACAAGACACAAAAAAATTTTTATTACGACGATTATCCACTATGATATTTTGTACTGTTCGGATATGGCTGACCGGCGGTTTAGGAAATCGGCAATAAATCATCGGCCACTCGGAACCGAGTCGACGATTACAATGCGCTGTCAAATTTTACAATTTACGAATGCCGTCGTCGTCGTCGTAACGACTGGTGGTAAACCTTAAGATTAATAATGAAAATGGATTACAAAAAAATAATAATAATAATTCGCTATTTTATAACCATTGATAATTTTCGGCTGTCTAACAATAATAAAAACGTACGGATAACGAACTAAATAATCCGAAGAAGGTCGTTCGCAATCGCTCCTCGTCATTTTATATAGAGGAGGTACACCGCCGCCGGAGGGAATGGATTTCTAACCGTCTGTGCTACCGTGTCCCGGAAGTGTTCGTCATCCTGACCGACGTCTTAAGCAGAAAATAGTTTTGAAAACACACGCACAAGGTTGATTTTTCGTTGTATATAATATAGAAAAATAAAGAAAAATAACACCCGTGTGTTGTAATAATATATTATTGTTGTCCGTCGATGAAATAACAGATTCTGAGCGAGTCTGTCTTGTGGTATTACAATGACGTTTATTTTTTTATTTGTTTTTTCTGTAAACACTTTTTCTACCAGAAGACTTCATCCGATCTTATACACTCCCAAACGGTTTCAGGTTAGCATATTTTATTATCTAGTTGATACTTTAAAAAGGTCATTTATCGATATAACAATTAGTTTTAAAAAAACCACCAAAAAAATGACGAAAAACGGCAAAAACACGATTTCGTCAAACTCGAGTTTTATTATTTCTTTGTAATTCCGAAAATAATTATTCTAGAGACCCGACATTTTTACATAAAATGTAACTTTGTGATATAATGACATGAACAAAATTTCCAAAAATTTATTTCAATTTCGGGCTATTTATAGACGTTTTGATTTTTTTTTTTCAAGGTTTCAAGTCTTAAAGTGGGAAATTTTGGATTTTAAGACCTAAACCTTTTTTTTTTTTTTAGGTTTAATTTACTTTATTCTAAATATGCTTAAACAATTTCCGAGGACGGTAGTCGCAATTTTTTTTTTATAGCCGTTTAGTATTGTTCAATACGTAATATATCTAATAAAAATACGTAAAATAATTTTATTAATTACTCTATATGATATTGACAATAATAGTCCTATATATATTTTACTGAAGCTCTGCTCAGAATCGTTGTATTGAAAGAAGTGATTAATCATTTCTTTAAAATTCAATACATCCACCAAGAGATTACATATCCAACGGACGAAGTGCTTTTGTCGTATGTAGTGTACTTGACCAAGAACTGGATAGTGTACACGGTGTAATAGAACTACGATTTTTTATTTCGAAAAATCGTTGAACTACTAGATTCAATAAATTAATTGTTTTTCTTAAGTAGATGTTTGAAAAAAAAAAAATCTGTTCGGTCATTTTGGATAATTAATCGACAGATTAATATCTAAGAAGAACATAATAGTAACAACCGTATTTTTAATAAAAATATAAAATTATGTACCTATTTAAACGAGATAGTTCAATAAAAAAAGTCATCGAAAGTATAGTAATTGTGAAAACTGTAAATCCGGGAACAGTCAAGCCGTTGGAAAAAACCTAACGTATAACTTGTTTTTAGAATTACTATTGTCCATTAAATTATAAATAATCGCCCTTCCGCTAATGCTTCGTTGACATATTCATAAAACCGATCCCACCATAGTTGTCGATAAGATTAAATTGTATGACAATTATTTTTGGTCGTCTAATGGCCGGTACGTGAATCATAATAATCTAACGCGCGTGTAATTACGTGGTGATTTAGGTTTCTGTGTACCGATAAAATTTCATAATGACATTTTCGAAATATCACTATTATTTTTAACTGATTTATAGTATTGTTTTCTCTATAATTGTTTACCAAATAATACTGTAATAATGAATAACGACACCAAATCACGAATAATACAACAGAATGGTTGAATGAAGACAATTTCAGAGATAAACGTGCAGCCACAAAATAAAATAAATCAATATATTTGTATAAATTGCGTACAAAGTGCATTATTTTCGCGGTGGGAACGGGTAAATGAAGTAGCAAAATGATTTTACACATACAGTCTAGAGTTTATAATGCAATACATATAAATTGCATACAAATATGGAATTCATATTTGGATGAAATTAAGTTAATTAATGATAAAATCTAACAAGCGAGCAATCCCGTAGAAAAAAAAAAAAAAAAAAACGCACCAGTGTTCCCGGGTTGAATACAATTATAAAATATTAGATTTTAGTCGCTGGAAGGTTCGCAGCGAAATAAAATAATATTCAACTAATGGCTATGGCTATAAGCTACGAGTGTCCTACGATTATTTCCCTATTCGTGCGTTGTATTATTAATAATTATAAATATAGTTGACGGTCACACAGGTTTTTCCAATGTGGGAAATTTCAATAATTATTTTTTACTTCCAAGTTCAAATGATAAAACTAAAACTAAAACAAAATTATATTATAATAATTTCAAACATCTTCATTTTTGACAAAAATCGTCGTCGCCCAGTAATTAAAATATATCATCAACTAGCCGATAAAAATGTATGTTAGTTAAAATATCCACTGCACCAACTGATCTTTTTTTTTTTTCAAACTTGTGACAACTGTTTATAATTATTAATTTTCAAGCCGGGGGGGGGGTGATTGATGGGGCTCAAAGGGTGCCCCATTGAAAAATCCCGCGTACACCACCGATGATTTTGATCAATGTTTTGACGAATTTATTTTTAAGGGGCAAAACACCGGCAACCTAAACTACAGTCTGGCGTGTGGGGGCAACTGTTTGTTCGCCGGTCATCAGCATAACAGCAACCGTCCCATATTATCAATTTCTATAAAAACCCTAAACACCCACCATATAAATAATATATTTATTTCAAATCGATTTACAAAATATTAGGGGGCCAATGACCCTTCGCGATTTTGCCCGGTTTGGGGGGAAAAGTAGTTGTCCCCCTCGCGTCCCCCCTGAATAATAATAATGGCTGGAACCCGTTTATTTGATAATATTTTAGAAAAATCGGCGGTTTTAGATTTTAATATTTTATAACCGTCGGTTTATTATTGGTAATAATTTATTATCGATTATTTGGAAGGGGAAATGATAAAAAAAAAAAAAAAAAAAAACCTAGTTTAATAACATTATTGTATTAATAATAATGATATGTCGGAAATTCAAAACACCCATGTTGTAAACTCAGCACAAATTTAATATTTTCAATGAAAAAGTGTGGGGTGGTAATAAAAAAAATAGAAAGTTTTTGTTAAAACATCAGGCGTCAGGATGAGTTCTGACGAAGACGATGTGTTGTTATACCGCTTTTGTGACATTTTTTGTTAAATAAATGGCAATAAAAAAAACGTAAAATGCAAATGCACGAGATAAATAAAAAAAAAACGTACAGAAAATAATACAATTTTTAAATTTGTTGGCTAAATTACGTGAAGATGAATTGAAATTTAAACATTTTACTCGCGCGAGTTCAACAACTTTTGACTTTATATTAAATAAAATCGACCATACAAAAAAGGCACAAATTTCCGTACTGGTGTAGCTCCTGCTGAAAAATTGTTAGTAACCTTGAGGTAAGTTCAAATAACAATACATAAATATATTAATGTAGGTACAACCTGCGGTACTCGTGTAAAAAGTGAAATTATTTTGTTTAGACTATTTGATTTTTAATCCTACATTTCTATGCTTATTTCATTCCATAATTTGTCTTGTATGATTCTATTGCTATGGTCTATGCTCGGTAAAATCGGTATATGGATTTCCTTAGAAATACAAGATTAATGAATTCGTCTGGATATCGCACGCCATTTTCAAATAATTATGAAAAAAAATATTAAGAAATCTGTGACCGCGATTCAGTTGTATACATCTTATTCGTATAAATAAATCAGAGACTTTTCGTATTTTGCTCGGAGAAAAAATAGAACCATAGTTTTGTTTTGTCGTGTCGTGTTTTTATGTTGACCGATAAGTGCGCGCGCGTAATTGCTTACGTTACGTTCTAATTGTCTACAAATCAGCCTCCGAGCAGCTCAGAACAGTTTTGCTCTTTCAGCGTGGGCCGGGCCTAATAATACTCTAAACGTGCAATGAAAAATGATTTAAGAAAAAAAAATAATGTCCCGTTTAATCGGATTAACAAATAATACAATAGATAATTCACCGGCTTTATGCCGCCCGTCCTTTATGGCCCGTCAATTATGTGTTTGATAGCGGCGGCGTGTAGATTCGTTCCGAGAAGTTTATCGATAAAAATTATCGCGCTCGACTACAACCAACACTACCCAGTACTCGTATTAATAATAACTTTTTACTGTAATAAAAATTTATCACAATCAAAAACGATAAAACGAAGGCGGCCGTTGGCATAAACGGTATATACTAACGTACTAAACGTACTAAACGTCGCCCAAACGTCGTTTAAATTATTTTCCATCTTTTTTTTTTTTTTTTAATACAATTGAAATACACAATCTGTACAACGTAGTACAATAAGTATATATGATATTATAATTTAGAAAAAAAAAAAAAACATGAATATCATGAATTAAGAAATCACCCATTGGTGACACTCGGCTGGGAATGAACGCTGTCTAGAACTTCGTTTTATATTTATTGCAAGTCACGGCACCAGCTCCTTTTTAGGCGACGCCCGGGGTTTCCCGGGATGGTCTTAGTGTAGAGGCTCTTTATCAAAGGATTTTGATGGGTTTGTAGGCGGTTATGAAAGCGTTTCTAGAAAACTACAACTTCATCTGTCATTTTCCATTTAGAAAACATTATTTGGCTTGAAGAAATAGCCATACTCATACCAAAGCATCTCAACGGTTCCTTATTGGACCGACTTCCTACCGGAATAGTGAAATAACCGTCTGCGGACAGGGGTTGTGGAGTCAGAACGCGATGTTCACGATCCTGTAGAGTTCGTTCCCGCTCTATGTCCGCCAGGGATGGCCACCCCGCAATCTATGTTTGAAAACCGGAGGTCCCGATAATGCTTTTGCGTAAACTCGTACTTACTCCCAATACTTTGTAAACGGCACACGACTTCAGGTTAAGACCTTACATACAAATGTAATTAAAGCAACTAACTATATGTACGGGCTGCGATACGGGAAAAACTGTTTTTCTACCAATAAAACTTTCGATTCCGTCTGACCACAATTTTCAATCCGAACGGCTACGGTTTCCCCTTCAAGGTCCGTTTTGCCATGACAATTAACAAAGCGCAAAGGCAGTTTTAATGAACGACTGTTTCGTCCACGGCCAGACTGGATAGTCTGGTAATATTGGACGAAACGAAAACATTGTATACATGGAGGTATTATATATAATAAAAAAATCATGAAAACTATTTTCCGCTCAACAATGTTACAACCATAATTCTTATATTTTTGTTATTAAAATAGAATTTACAATCTGTACCACTGAGGCGCATTAAGTAAATGAGTTACGTGTATTAAATTATAAATAAATTACTGAACCGAGTCTACTAAATTGTAATACATTACAGTAAAAATTTGAGGAAAGCAGTCACAGAATTATAAAAAAATAATATTGTAAATATGAAAAAAAAAAGTAATATATACAAGGACCAGTAGTTTCAAAAATAGGCCCGGTGCACAATATTGTACTTTTTATCTAATATAAACATAATATATTTATAGGCTAGAATATTTTAGTGTACAACTACTACTGTCCAACCCATTGTTCAATAAAACAACGCCGTCAAGATAACACTCGACAAGCGTCGTCGTAGCGCACGGTTTTTGCCGGCCGTAAATAATTTAATGTTAAACGATATTCTAAAAAGACACGGAAACGTCCACCGTAAAAACAATAATAATTTTTTTTTGTTTTTTCTCTCGCGAATTCATCGCCACACGATAGTGGTACGGGGCGTTACAACACCCACGATGATTTTTTTCAAAACGAAAATGTCCGAGAGCACACCACTTGGTCGTAACGGATTATCGTTAGTAACCAATGGTAAATAAATTAATGATAAATGTTTCGAAAAAAAAATAAATTGGAACGTTTCTATTCGATTATTGGCGGGGCGGCGATGAAACGTAATCGATTAACACAACCGCCGGACGGACGGGCGGGCGGGCGCGAAAGTGGGTTTTCGTTACCGTGGCGCAATCCCAAACGCGGCGAAAAAAAAATATTATTTCAATTTTACATTTTGGCCCGGTTTTTATTGTCCACGGAAATACAAACGAAAACCAACAAAAATTTATCAAACCGGTAGATTCGGATTATGCAATATCGTATATTAGAGGTCCTGCGAAACTCCCGCGACGTTATTATTTTCCGAATACAAAGTTTGAGAAGCGAAATAATAATTTATCGTCGCCGATAAACATTTTACCGTCCCCTAGATTCGCGCCCGCGGTAAAATATTGTGCGAGCGGAAATTATTCCGTCGGAGGGTGCGCGCCCGTCGGCGAGAGGGTGGAAAGGGGTCGGGTCGATGGCGAGTTCACGGCGGTCGTCGGGGAGCGTGGGAGCGAGGGAGCGAGCGAGAGAGAGAAACGATTTCCGATAGGACGAACCCTGCCGGCGATGGCGGTGGCTGCAGCGGCGGCGGCGGTAGCGGTGGACGCAGCTGCAGCGACGGCGGCGGCGGCGGCGGCGGCGGCGGTGGCGGCGATGGACGCGGCGGCGGTAGCAGTGGACGCGGCTGCAGCGGCGGCGGCGATGGACGCGGCGGCGGCGGCGGCGGTAGCTGCTGAGGCGGCTGCTGCTGCGGCGGCTGCTGCTGCGGCGGCGGTTTACACGGAGCGGGGGTATTAGTGCGCTAGGTGTGCCCGCCGAACGTTCTAATCGCGTACCCGACGCGACCGCGGGTTTCCATTGGTGCGTTGTCGGTGCTTTATCGCCCGGTGCTCGCGTCCCGCGGTCGACCGACGGTGCTACCTGGTGCCACGTTTTTCATTACAAACTCATCACGGTTCCCTGTCGCCGGACGGCTGTCGCGATATTCTGGAACCGCCGCTGCACCGCGACCGTCGCGCGCCGTCCTCGTACTCGTTGCTTCGTCTTTTCGTTTACGTCCGCCGCAGTATCCGTCAACATTATCGTGTTTTTTTATTGCCGCCGCAGGTTGGTACTACTATAGCCTTTTGGCATTTGACGCGGACCCAGACTCTCGGTCCGTTGCGATCGATTCCCGGCCCGCCTTCCTTCATTTGCCGATGTAGACGCCGACCGGCAGCTCCATCGATCGCGGTTTTTTGCGGTTTTTTTTTTTTTCTCTTCTCATCCGTCTGCGTTATTTCTCTACGATCGCGCTGTTGCCGTCACACGGTCATTTATTCTTGAACTAATTTCGTCCTCCTATTCCGCGGTCGTGTACTATAAACCGCGGGGACACGGCGGTAATTATTTTCCCCGTCGACGGTGTTCTATCATGGAGGAAGAATACGGAGAACTGCTGTAAGTGTAACATATACTACACTATTACAATAGTACCACAATAACCCGAGTACACTCTACAGTAGTTCTAATTCATATCTAATTCATATTTTCCTACGATTTGTGTACGACAGACATTATGACATAATATATTAAGTATACGTATATGTGTGTGTGTGTGTGTGTATGTGAGAAAGTGAGATTGCAAACAAATAAAACAAAACATTTTTTTTTTTTTTAATTTAAATAGTCCTTAAGGTAACACACCCACTGCTGGGATAAATTGAATAGTCGAGCGATGAAATTGTTTCATATAAAACCGTGAGCCAATTTTATCGGTGTCGTCGTGGCTGTGAAAAATTAAATCAATACCTATTATTATTATTATTATTATTATTAATATTAATACACAATTCCTAATTTATTGTATCGAAATATATCAGGTTTTCAATCAAAAATAGTTATAATGTTTTGTATACTAATACAATAGTACATAATATATTATGTTCTAACAATTGTTAACTTGTTTCATCAATTGTGATTTATAGGTATCTGCCTTTAAATAAATCATGGGGTTTTCTGTTATAAATAATACACAGGTGCCTATCATAATTAAATTGTTTGCATTAAGTCAAAATAGGTGTCGTTAATTGCCTATAATAAAAATAATAATAGGCAATTTATATTGTTCTTGACAAATACAGTAAAAAGAATAATAATTTTGTAACGACAAATAAATATATTTTTATCATAGTGATATTATCGATAATTACCAAAATCATAATATAAACTATACTTTAACCATGACTATAATTCATATGCATAATATGTATCAGCTGCTCGTGGGTTTTTAACACTTTCAACGGACTTAATTCTAACGGGCCAGCAACGCGTCAGAAATGTATACGTTTGAATCTGTTATAATTTATTCAGTTTTAATTGAATAAACTTTAAAACTTACATAGGTAAACGTGTCATGGCATTTTTGACACGGCATTGAACGTGTTAATGCAGTAGCGCACATTCAAAAATATAAATTTGATATACATTTTATTAATATCGTTATTAAACTTCCTTTCATAATCTCTAGTTTTAGATTTCGTAATCTTTTAAATTTGGAGTAGGCCGACCTTTTGTTTTTATTTCCATTTTATTCTCCAATGAAATTTTTGAAATTGTAGAATCGGTTGTACTGTATTAATTTTAATAAAATTATATTATTATCGGTATATAAATCAAAACGAGTGAGAGTTAAAGCCATTTACAAAATATATGGTCAATGACAATTTAATTGGTTATGTGAACGAATACAACCTTGCACATCAATTCCATTATAATGTGGGTAGTGTCCAATAATAGGTTTTAATTTTTACACTGTACTACGAGTGACAATAATTTTGTGAATTACCTACTACCATGCCCAGCCCTTTTCGGACTATCAATAACCCAATTTCCCAAATCCAAATATTATGTTTTCATATTATACATTTTTTAAAATGTTGTAACATAAATTTACTTGTTGGTAGGAAGGTAGTGCACACACACATAATATATATATTATTTATTATTGTATATATATATATATATATATATATATACATACAACCATACAACCCGCCACTGCTACCTATGCATGGAATTATATATTCTATTCTATAAAATATATTATTGAATTTAAATGGCATAATTAAAAAAATTATTTTATGATTATACACTAGGTATATAGTGCCTATAATAGTTTTAATGAGAATTTTATTTTTTCTAAATTCTAGGAGATTTTCTGGGAACGATGAAGAAAGTACACGTTTGATACACGAAAATTATACTACTATATTTTCAAGTACGGGATCACATAACAAAGGAAGTTCAAAGTTGACGCTTAAAAATTTCGTCAATTTTAGTTGGGGACAATGCTTTTACAGGGGACAGTTAATTGCTATGCATATTACTGAAAAATTTGTAGCTTATGGTTTTTCAAAACGTAAGTAAACTAAATTATTTATTATTAATATTAAATTAAATAAACAAAAACTGAAAAAAACCGTTTTAGACACCAATACTCAACAAAATGTTAACATTTTAATATAATGTTTAATAAAATATTTTCGTGGTTTATAGCTGATAGTACTGAAGGATTGGTCCGTGTTGTCAAAAGAGAGAACAACAGTAGAGCTTTAATCAAAGGATTTACAAATGGAATTGAAGATATTAATTTTGCGCATCTCTATGAAATTATAATGCTGGCTTGTATCGATCGATCTGGAAATGTATATGTTCATGTTGTTAAAGATGATATTGTAACACAATCACTGCAAGCTTTTCCTGTATTTCAAATCAATGGGGTTTGTATACAATTTTTCATATCAATTAAAACTAATTAATGCTGTTTTATGTTTGAGTTAAAATGAGAAGAATAAATTAATAACTATAATTACTGTAATAAATTAGTATTATTTTTTTATTATATTGCATAAGAAAATAGTATTAAATAGCTGTGCATATTTGTTTAATGTTAAGAATTAGCTTAAAAACAAAACAAAATGTTTAAATTGTGTGTATACCATGCCATTTAAATAGACTTAATTTAATGAACTTAATCTTTTTCTCAATTATACTGCAAGTATATACACTAGGGCAACACATGACACTTCATAATTAACAATTATAATTGTGGTTTATCATTTATTTTTAATGAAACATTGATTAATATATCAGGGACTTTTAATTTGCTTGATAAATAGTTTCCATTACCACAGCAATTTATTTTCTGAACATTTTCCTATTCAATAAGCATACTGCCGGACTATAATATAATTTATTTTAATTTGTATTTATTACACCTATATATATAATTTAAGAGCTAGTGCACACTGTAAAATTTTAATCTGCCAATAGTTTGATCGGTTTTGGAATTAGCATTTGATTATATTCCCATGTATAAGAGCTTGAACACATTTTGTCTAAAAATCAGCCTACTAGACAATCAAAAAAGCATCTCGATTGTCTTTCAATAATAATAAAAAAAAATAAAAAAATGGGGCAACTATCAGTTGACAGCATTCCATTTTATGTTAGTGTGCATAATACAAACTAAACAGTTGGCTCAACTTCTTTTGCAAAATACCATAGTTATATCAAATGTATAATATTGTATCAAAATCACATGCTGATTTGATTTTTTAAATTTAATTGTTGCTCATTCTATTTATAATGCCACACATCATCAACTTTTGAAACTATTATTATTTGTGATTAGTAGATCGATTAATTGTCACATAAAAATAACAAATTTATAAATACATTTTTGTATAATTGTATAATTATACATTATAATTACCTTTGTACCTATTTGCATAATTTATTTTGCCAATTTAGTTAGGTTAGGTTATTATGTTATTTTATAAATCATAGTCCAATTTTATGCAAATAGTTGGGATTGTTAACTTATAATAATTTAATTAATGTTGCGTTTTATTTTTTCAGGATCCATCATATTGTTATACTAACAGACATCTTATAGCTTGGTGTCAATTCATTCCTGAGCATGTAAGTTATTTAAAAGAACTTGAATATGAACCAAGTTATAAAGGAAAAATCTTGGCCATTGTTCGTGGTTCAGATGTAAGTATAATTTTATTTCAATTGCGAAACACTTGATTATGTTATTGTTTTATAAGATTGAAGTGTGGCATGTTGGAATGATAAGCAATTATACGCCTGGACCTGTTTATGGAAAGTTTGAATTAAATCGAAATGTGGATCGAAATGTGATGAATTGTATTCAAAATTCAGTTATTAAGCTCAGTTTGAACGATGCTGATATAGTTGGTTTATCATTTTCTCCTGATGGTTCAAATATATCTGTGGCTTTAAATAATGGATCTATTTATTTCTATCAAGTAAGAATATTAACTATTTTTGTAGTAAGTTACTATAACTTACAATAACTTACAATATTTTTTTATATTTCAGATTTCATTTGAAAACGCAAAGGAAATACCAAAATGTGTATTTCCTTGGCATCCTGCTGAAGTGTTCTTGTCTTTAAGATCTCTGTTATTTTTGGATAATCGCAAATATGTTGATGGAGAGTATGTAGTTTTTTTTAAAATGTATTATTAAATAAATAAAATTCAGTCCTCAATCTTTGGTGGCAGAGAAACCTGTAGACATTTTCAACACTTTTATGCCTCTGACGCGAATATTGACGAATTTATCCGACACGGGCCAGCAACCCGTTTACGTATACAGAGTGTATAATTGTTCTATGACTTATTTCCACTGATACTTCTACGTGTACAAATTACGTGTACAACTATTTTCTAACATTCTGTATCATGCATAAGCCTACTTTGTTTTATTTCGCGTTATCTAGGAAAGATAATGGACGCCCTTTATTTTTATGTAACATATTTCCATATTATATATATAATATGTTTGTATACTGTACAAGTATTTAATATCTAAAAAAATTGGTAAAAACTAATAATAAAAATGTAATAAAATTGTATGAATCGATAGAGTTGTGCTTTTAATGCAATGACTTGTCTGTCTGTGACTTGTCTGTCTGTGACTTGTAACTGCATTATTGACACAGCGTCGCAGTGTAACTGCCGAAATTGTGTACAGCATTTTTTTTTTTTACGATAAACCCAAAAATTGAATTTTGTTAACAAATTTTACAGTTAAGGTATAATATAAATAGAAAGATACTCATTGGTGGGCCGCTGTTGTGGGTAGTATATAAAAGAGAATTTAATTTATATCTGTTCTTAATAATATTTATCATTGCTAACAAAGGACGGTTTTGAGCAAATTTCGGTTAATCAATTCTGTGATTTTTTTTATGATCATATGTAAAACTCTGAAATTGACATTAAACAAAAAAAAATATGTATATTTGGAGCAAGATTTCTGGTAGAAAATTAGTTTATAGTCATAAAATGTACACATAATAAAACCAATAAATCCTCAGAATCTAAAAAAATACTGTATAAATATATTACAGATCATACAGACTATTAGAATTATGTAGATATTAAATGTATTAATTTAAAAATATATATTATGGTTTTTTAGTGTCGAACTTTGGAAGTATGTTGTAACTTTTTCTACTAATAACGAATTAATTTTATGGTCTTGTGAATCATGGAAACTTCTTCAGAGATTGAAATTTATTCGACCATATAACACGCATAATCCCATGAAGTTGTCAGTTGATGGAACAGGAAAATTTTTATTTTTGAATGATATTGATAATAATGTTCGTTAACATTTTTTACATTATAATTTTGTAATTATTATTTTTTAATAACATTTTTGATACATCTGTTTAGTTGTTGTACGTTATGGAAATATCTGTGGATGTCAAGAGTTCCAAAAATACTATCAAAATTGTACGCATTAGTGAAATTCTGTTGCAAAGTCCTATACTAAACATGATAGTCGTAAATTCCAGAATTGATCATCATGATGTGAATTTCATAGAATGTATGTATAATAATTACGTTATGTATAACTATATTTCTTTACATGTTAATATGTTGTGAATCATAACTTATGACAATGGTTATTTATGTAGTATAATATTTTAAATCAATTACATAATAGTGACAAAAACTTAACAATTTCATAATAATAGAAAAGTGTAAGTTAGGGAGTAATTGAAATTTCAACAAATTGGGTGTATTCATTTTTCTTTTTTTCATGCTTTCAAGTACCTATCTAAATAGAAAATAATAAAATATTTTTTTATAATTCTAATTATGTTTTCAAAGTCTGTTGATAATTATATATTTATATGTGTTTGTGTACTTCGCAACCCATAAACTATGTATAATATTAAATAGTATAATATACTCTTATTATTTGTGTAATTTCATAATTTAAAAGTGTTATAAATATCAATTGAATTATATATACATCCAAGATAAGATAATCATAGCACCACAATTGCCTATTTATAATTTATAAATGTATTTTTGTTTATTAGGGATATTATTTTTATGTGTTATTTATAATTATGTGTTTATACTATATACGGTCTAACCCTACTATTTATTGTTTAAAATACACTATGATTATCTACAATTGTTAGTAATCCTTATCTCGCAATCAATACCGTAGTTTCTGTTGGGTTTCCGTTATAAATTGTATTATCGTATTCTATTGATTTGCTGAACAGAAATGATTAAAATTACGTACACTTCCCCAAGTTATTGATTTATATTATACATTTCAACCCTGATATATATATATATATATATATATATTATATTATTACACATTATATTATACAATATATATATATATATATATTGTATAATAATATTTTGTTTATTTCTTTTTAAATTTTATAGTCGATTCTGGTACGAACAAAAGTTCAACAGTTATAAATTTGTTTGCAATACAACCAAAGTCTATTCAAGAAGGCCAATTGTTAATAACAACTCCAGAATTAACTATTCAGAATCAATACGTAGAACGTAAAAAGATTGAACCTGTCAAAATATTTCCCAAAGCGCCCACTCTAGATGCTATTATGAACTCTATAAATATCTCCCAAAACAATTCAGAAGGTAATTTAAATATTTGACTTACAAATAGTATTTTCGGTAATATTTGAATTAAAAGAATGCCAGAATGTTGGTATTTAAATTTTATATTAGCTGATTATTATTTTATTTATAATTAATTAATTAATTATTTTTACTTTCTTGTTTAAATATATTTTTGAATTTATTGAAGATACAATTTATAAAATTAGTATTTTTGTTTCTACTGACTAATACTCCTTCATTAAATTTTATACTCAATTATTTTAATGTTATTTTTTTTATAAGTTATATTTACTGTTAATCTGATATTTGAAAAATTGTATGTAAGAATTATTATCATATTAAATACTTGGAGTTGGTCCGGGTTAGGTTATCCAAAAACAAATAACTTTTTTTAAAATTATTAATATATATCACGTTTATTATATTTCAAGTAGTTAAGATGCCAGAACCAACTAATGTGATTGAACTGAGTGCGATGCAAGTTCATTGTTTGGTAAAAGAAAAATTGAAATTGAAAGGAATATGTATTAAACAGAACAATTCAAGTTTACTGCAGGTACTTACAGATTTAAAAAAAAACAATTTTATATATCCATTTATGTCTACAAAATATACCTTGTAGATAAAACAGAACTTGCAGAGCAATGCTTTCAACACTATGCAACCGATTTCAGTAGTACAGCCACCCAATAGTTATATCTTTCCAAAGGTATTTATAGTTATATATTTATTGACTAATAATACAATTTGTATATTTTATCAAATATATATTTGATATATTTTTTTATTAATTCTGAATGTGTACTTATTACTAGTATAGTAAAAATGCAAAAAGTGGGACTCGAAATTAAAGTAAAATAAATAAGTTCCTTATTTTAAGCTAATTGGTCAATAGTAATTTTGATCTATCTATTTAATGTACCATAATTGACAGATTACTTTTAAAAGTAACAATTTGCATTTATTAGTAAAAAAACTTGATATTTTGCAGTATCTTAATAAATATTAGAAAGGTTTAAATATGAAATTGAACAATTCTAATGATAATTTATATATTCATAAAATAAATGGTTGTGGCAAAAAAAAAAAAAAAAAATTATTTAAACACAAAGTTCAAAATTGATCAAAATGTTATATTAAATAATTTGTATGAATTTGATGATCAGTTTCAAGATTATTTTCAAACTAAATAACTAAATTTGGTTAATATATTACACTAACATCAAAATCGAAATGCTATTTTAAGTCACTGTTTGTTGTAACTGGGTAAAAAATGTGGAAGTAAATTATGTTGGCAAAATTAATATCAATAAATTTATAAACTAATTCAAACAGTTCAGCAATTGAAATACAATTTGTATAGTAGTTTGTGTTGTAATCTTTACAAATAGAAATAGTTACAATAATTTATTTTAAAAGTAATTGTTTAGTTTGTTTAGTCATGTAGGTAATGATTATTTTTCGTTGTTATTTTAGAATACATATGAACTAGAATTGGATGAAGCCAGAGAATGCAGTCCAATTAATAACGAAGTTCAGCAAATTTTCACCCAACTTCCTCCTGATGAAGAATTGCAGTAAATATTTTACTTTGTACGATAAAAACAAACACAAAAAAAACTTATTTAAATTCTGTTATTTTTAAGATACAATTACGGACACATAAAATCACACAGTGTCCACGATGATAGTTATCCAGATAGTAACTATTCCATTGATATTGGAAAAGATGAGCCTCTTTGTTATTCTGGTGTTGACTCTATATATAATAGGTCAATTTCAACAATAAGGCAACCTATAGATAAATCTGATACTGGATTTGTGAATCAAATTGATGATATTTATGCATGTTTACAAGACATTAATAATCAGTTAAAATGGATAACGAAAAAACAAAAAAAAATTGACAGTCAAATCTCTAATTCTTTGTTAACGAATAAGACTGTGGATATATGTAGAAATCTGGAGCCTGTCTTAATAAGTATATTGATAGTTTAACTAAATTAATATATACACATTTTTTTTTAATTTACAGAGTTTTATTTGTTATAGATGTGGTAAAAACTACAAATGAACACGCGCACAGAAAATTACAAGTTTACATTGATCATCAGCTGATGTCATCACAAAAGAAAGTTGCAGATATTATCAGAAATTTGAATCCTAATCAAGTATACAGATATATTATATTAGCACAAATAATAATTTTTAAATAATATAATATAGATGGATGGTTGCTACAGATTCATGTTGCATTATGTTATATACCTATGCCTATCATTAAATCTAATTCAGTTTATATATATATATATATATATATATATAATTATTTTTTTTTAGATCAATACAGAACTATTCACAAGATCTTTAGTTGCTTCGTTAAGTCCAACTCTGGATGCAATTTTAAAAGATCTTTTTATGAGCACAGTTATACCAAAGTTTGAACAAGCCTGTGTTTCCATGTTTAACCAAATTGACACATCCTTTACTGAAAGATCTCTAGAATGTAAGTGTCCAGTAATTTTTAAATAGATATTTTTATTTAACATACATTATTTCATTATTTCAAAGTGAATTTTTACTTGTAATTTAGATCAAAATGAATTGAAGTTACTACTCAATGAAGAAGGCAATATCAATAATAAATTAGAATATGCTTTTGATAAGTTCACAGATAACATGTCTAACATTCTAAAAGTTACTGAAAAAAAAATTTTAAAGTAAATTCATGATATTGATATAGTTAAACATATCTGTTTAATAAAAGGTATTTGTTGAATAGCGCTCAAAGTGAAATGCAGGAGCATTTCTCTGCTTTATTCAAGGAGAAGACATTGCCACACTTTGAAAACATTGTAAAGGATTCTGAAAATGTTGCAAACCAGTATATGATTCTATCTGAGATTGTGGACACTGGGGATATTGTCAGTGCTTTTGAAAAGGTTCAATCTATTGGTTTTACTAATGTTGTATATTGATTTTTTTTTTCTGTCTGACCATGTTTTCACATTTTGGTCCTTATCCTGTCTGGTGTTGAACAATTTTATTTCTAGATATATCACTTTCACAAACTAGTTAATAAACAATATTTAATAACTAACTATCTATGATATTAGTAATATAATTATTATACAGATTCGATACTGTACCTATTATAGATTAACATTTATATTATTTACTATTGTATAGTTTGTAAATTGTAATTATTCTAATCATTATTATTATTCATATTATGCAACATTTTCGTTTAATAAATCCCCATAATTATTAGAAAAAAATATCATTATTTTTTATAATTTTTTTAATTATAACTATATTTTACTTAATTAACATAACATTTACAATTAACTTGATATATTATCAAAGGTTGAAAATTATATATAAATAACTAATAATTAAAAAATAATAATAATACATGTTTTATTTATGAATTACAACTAAGATATCTTAATAGATTTTTCAATAGTAAATATTTATACAAAATAATTGTTTTCCTATCATTAATAAATTGATTATATATGTACAAAGAAAACGTTAAAACTTAAATCCGGTGTTCTTAAAAACAATTTGTTGATTAAAACACCTTTTATTATGTTTTTTCTCAGGCATTGTCTGCTTCGAATTTGGATTTGGTACTCTTTGTGTGTGAAAAAGTGCTCCCGGAGGATCTTTTCCATCATTCGAATTTGCTGTCCATTCCAATAGTCCTATCACTAATACAGCAATTGTCTCATGATTTAATAAAAAACACTGAGATTAAACATAAGTATTTAATTTTTGTAATCCATAATAATTTCACTTGCCATTTATTTGATCTACATCCGTGATATGTTTTTAAAGGTATTTGGAAGCAGCTGTATCATATTTGGATTATACAAATGATTCACACAGGGATACAATTAATTCGGTATTGATTAAAATGAACTTCAACGTTGATAAATTCCTCCAACATTATCCTTCTAATCCTTGTTGCCGTAAGTTGAAGATGTTGCAACTAGCTGTTAAAACAATTATAAGCTATAAAAATATCACTCATAGTGGCAATTAGTTCATTCATTTAAAAAGAAAGATAAGAAACTGACTGCTTAATTTTGACCTACTATATTTATATTTAAGACTTTTTTTTTTTTTTTTTATCTATATATATATGTATACAGAAACAACTTGCAATACTTTAAATGTTTTTAAATTTTTAATTATTATAATTTGTATAATGTTAATATAAAACAAAACTATATATATGTAAATTACATATTTATTTTAATCCACGAATGCGATAAACGTATATAACAAGTATATAATATTTTGCTTAATGTATTAATGTATGACTTTTATAATAATTGTAGGTATTCATTTATTTATAACTTATATTATATAACTTTTTAATATATAACTTTGTAATTTGTTACTGTACAAACATAACTAACTGTTATGCTATTAAGCCATATAACAACAGTTGTTTAATTGAAACCATTCATACCGGTTAAACATAGAACATTGTTGTTATGTTTAAGTGAGCCACTCAAAAGAAAAATAAATACAGTAGCATTTTATCTTAATAGTTAGTTAAAACAAAAAAAAAAAAAAAATTAAAAAAGAGGTTCCTCTTTTGTTTTCAATGACAATGATAATTATTAATTGAGGTGTTGCTTTGTACAGTATTGTATTATGTATTGTGTAAATGTCGGGACACATCAAACTGTACCCCATCTCCGATGAGTCTGTATACTTATGGAGTACAGTGCGGTATTGAGTGTAATTGTATGAATAATTATTTTTGTGTGAAATTCAATTTTGTAGATTTTATTTACTGTAGTATTATTTTGTATAATAAATTTGTGAATGTCAATACATGGTGTACACTATATTATTGTCATAATGAGAATATTGGTGGTCGGATATCTCTAGATCACTATTTATTCGAATGTCCTATGCTTAACATTAAATTGTTAAAAAAAAAAATAATAACAATTAATAATAATTTGTACCACTCGACAAAAATGGTAAATTTGGTACCGATTAAGGATAATTAAACATATTTTCCTAAGTATTTAAGTAAAATAGTAACTGTAGATATTAGATGTACTAATCGAATTGTAAAAAAAAAAATATGACTTGGAAAATGTATTTTTATAGGGATTTCTTGTAAATCATTTTTTTTTTATATAAATAGTAATTTTTATAGGGATTTCTTGTAAATCATTTTTTTTTATATATAAATAGTAATTTTTAAGGTCATATCAAATTGAAAATAATCAAAAGGAAATAACAAATACACTGATATTTTGATTTTAAGAGTGATTAAAAAACCCTGCACTGTATGAACACCCACAAAACCGTAAAATGTTATATACCAATATTTAAGTAATTCGACTAAATCCTATGCGGTAAACACATTTAAGCTGTAGGTTTTGATTATTTATCGAATATCATACAGCCGCTGCACCCATTTTATTTTCCCTGAATTATTTTAGATTATGTACAATTCAATTGTTACAGATTCTCCTCATGAAAAATTTACACAAACCACCTATTGATAAGAATTCAAAGGCCATATATATAATATAGCCTTTTAAAAATCCCTTTTGTTTTCCATTGTAATCGTTTCATTTTCATGACGTATGCGGTTTATTTTCGTATTTCGTTGACCGAGTAATGAGTAGGGCTTGGAAAATTAAGTTCCTATGTGCTCCTAAATTAAACCTACAGGAAAACCATTAGTTTTTTTAAACATGAAAATGCTATGAAAAACCGTAAAGATTTAGTTGAAAATTATTTTTAATATCGAAAAATATTTACTTACTGACACATTTTTCACAATATTCAAAAAAAAAAAAAAAATTACTACTTTGATCACCTAAATATAATTTAACACCTATGTGAAACAATAAATGGAAAAACTGTTCTAATAAATTGATAATATTTCACCATGTCTGTGTAATAATGTCATTTATGAAGATAATATTATTTTAATGTTGATAAATATGTAAGTACCTATCAATACAAATATATAAAGTAAGTTGTAATTTGTTGAAAAAATTGTATATAATAATATTTGTTTATACAATTTTAAAATATCAAATATGCATATAATTAACAAAAAAAAATCTAATAAACTATCACTAGAGTAGCAAAAAATGCTATTAGTTCATAATAAAAATCATAAGAAAATGCAACAAAAATTTTTGTAATTTTTGGATGTTTTTTTTTCTTATTTTTTTGTCGGCCCTCCTGATCATAACCCGAGTACATGGCCGGAGATTGTTACACCGCCTATAAAAATTGTATACTTTGAAATTAGGACTACCGAGTCGACGATTTAAAAAATATTCAATTTTAAAACTTTTCTATTCTTTATGAAATCGTATAAATTTATACGTATAAACTTTTAGACGACAAATAAAAATTGTGTAGCAGAGGGGTTATTTCAATTTATAACAGATAAATAATCTCTGTGATATAAATTATACAACAATCAGGAGACTTGTCTGTCAAAACTACAACAATGAGAGTCAACCAATTAATAGGCAACACTGAATAGACTAAATTGACAGTTTACAATAAGTGTCATAATTGTACATAAAGGAAAAAAAAAACATTTCTTAGTGTCCATTTTAATAATATTAAAAAAAATAATACAAGTCAGGTTTCAAGCATAGTTTTAACTTAATGTTACGAAGAATTGTATTTTTAGTCAATTCTATTAATTAACGATCTATTTAGTGCCTACGTATAATTATAGAGAAAAAAATTAAGAATAAAAAAAAAAGGTTAGATACCTCTATGTATAAGAACCTTTTACTAATTATTTGTCAGATATAAAAAAAAGTCTTATTTTTTCAAAAACACATTGAAATTAGATTGATTTGGAAAAAACTTAATTTAAATGTGTAATATTAATCGTTGTTGGTATGGCTGTAGACATCCCAAAGAGCAATTTGGAAGTCTTTATTCGCTACGGCAAGTAAATAATTGGCTTTCCAAAAAGTTCCACATGATTCGGAATAAGCGATGTCAGTTACTCCAGAGGAATGAGAATCTAAAACCACTAACAGTTTCATGGATTTCCAAGAAAACAGTCTGACGGTACGATCCCAGCAAGCGACGGCCACTATTTTATTATCGGGTCTCACACGCAAGGCGTTAACGCCCGGATTAGTGATCTCAACACTTTTATTAAAAAACAGCTGGTCGGTTTCAATGTAAAACGTATTTATCTTGTTCGAAGAGCCGGCACAAACGCCCCTGGCCACATTGAAGTCCACGTCAAAAGTCATCAAACATTCTACTTCTGGAAAATTGTAGTGGCTAATGATACGGTCGTCTTTCCACGCGATAATTGTATTCGATTCGTAACCACAAAACACAAAATTTTCAATCGACTTGACGACCATAATATCGCCCAGAGTTTCCGGCTGATGAGCATCGAAAGTATTCGTTTGGTCATAAGTAATAGTGGAGTAGCTGTTCACTACGGAATTTCCACCTTTAGACAACACCATGTTCGATTTGTGCAGCGATAGTTTACAAAATCCGATTATGTTGGTCGACAAAGTGTGTTGGAACACAATTTCAAAACCATCAATTCGCCAAAATTGTATATCTCCGCCCTTGTTTTGCGATACTAATCGATTCGGGTCCTTTAACAATTCCAGACTCATTATGGTCAGCTCACCAGCCTTCGTTACGTTTAATAAACGTTTCGACTAAAAACAATAAAACATATTCATTAGCAAAACAAAAAACCATCCATTTACAATTACTTACACCTATTATTTTTAATAACAAAATTGATAAACATATTTTTAAATATCATCGACTAATAAAAATATTACTTATACATTTTAGAATTGAATATTGAACGTAGTCAACATCTATGGGAATTTTTGTTTTTTTTTTCTGTTTTAAACAGCACAATTTTATCATTCCATAATTTAACAGTTTATCGCTATATTCAATAACACATAATGATTAACAACAACAAACACAATAAAATATGTTCTCAATGATAAAATGTTGTTTGGGCATTATAATTTTGTTAGGAAAATTGTAATTTACTTTCAAATATAATACCTATTTTAACATTATTATGTTGATGGCCAAAGATAGATAGGTCTACCGATGTACCATTTTATGAAGAACGTTTACATATCATTTTTTTTTTTATTATTATAGAAAAATAATCTAAATTTTGTTATATTTTTTATTTAGTTTTTTTGCAAATGGCACTTTCGTCTAAAGGATAGACAAATATAATATCTATACTGCAAAGATTTTTTTATATTCTCTTTCAAAAGTGAATGCAATCATTAAAGGCACGTGTGAGACTGTAAGATAATATATATATATATATTGTGAATTTTTAATATTAGATACTGTTTTTAACAATCGTATACTGTTGCGCACTACAACAAAAAAAATCGCAAAGATTTTTAGAAAAATATTTGATTGCGCAGAGATATTGCATAAGCATTTATTTAATTGAGCGCGGTCGTTTTACGTTTTTTTTTTTTTTTTTCTAACAAAATATATTTACCTCTAGGTCACAGATGAGTATTTCTCCACTTTGGGTGCCGGCATACAGAATACGACAATCAACATTGAATTTCAAACACTGTGCCAAGTACTCTCTACATTTCAATGTAAGAATCGGCAAAGGCGTGGCTTTAGTCATTTTGTTTTCTTATTGAATTGCCGAGAAACGAACGTTTTAAACCGTTATACGATTTGGAAATCGACGAACACCGGACGTACAAGTAGGGACGCCCGAATGACAAAGGCAACCACTTCGAGTACCGTACAGTAAACGCCGTTATCGTCTAATGGCCGACGTTTCGAACCACGGTCGCGGTATCGGACGCTTAGATAGCAGTTGGCGGAACAATTTAATCGATAAACGGGCCCCTGCCGCGTTTAAGCGACCGCCGGCGTACCACCCGGCCGGCGCGACGCGTTACAGTAGGGGAGTAGGGTACATGCGACGGTTTCGTGTTCCGGGGTGTCCGTCGGCAATAAATACTTACGCGTGCCGGAGTGCGTTCGCGTCGGCCGGTAACATTGTGATAATCGCGATTTTTCGACACCGACGGTTCGAACGTCGTCGTACGACCATCGGGTAAGTATTTATCGAATTATAAATTATAAATTCAACAATTCGGAAACGTGTTGATTGCCGTATAATTTGGCCGGCGGCTCAATCGGCGAAACGGCGAGCGCGTTTGATAACGCATCGTTCCGCATCGGCAAAACGGCGAGCGCGTTTGATAACGCATCGGTTGCGCCGTCTGCTGCCGCCGCCAATCAATGACGCGACAAATCGTGTACGGTTTTTTTTTCAAACGGTTCGCGCTGGTCTTTTTTTTTTCTCCCGATGTTTAACAATTTAACAATAACAATTAATATACATTTTGATAATAACCATTTGCCTATCCGTTAGCGGTCATTTGTTGTATAGACGGTTGGATTTTAAATTTCTACATTTACCGATTAAATATAAATAAAGGTACTAGTGGTCTAGTGGTAATTATTGAGTATTACAAACGCGTTGTGAGTAGTGTTTGACTCATTCCAAAGGTTTTCGACATTTTCCCCTCTACATCGTCGTTTTCATTAATCTCCTAGCGATTCGAAAATCTATTAGGATATTATCTAAAAAAAATTCTACGCTATCTTACCGAATTGTTGACATATCATCGTTGGCCCCCCACTGAAAATCTAGAATGCGATAAAAAAACTGTATACTTGGGAGGAACCCTTGATGCATAAAACAAATTTATAGCTCACTCTGTCCATCATTTTAATCTGTATTTTTTATAGTAATTAGCGAATGCCACAGAATCGTAGTCCTGCTAATATTACAACATGTGTATTAAATTTATGTTGGTCGCTATTTATGTCGTGATGTATAAAATGATCCAGATGATAAATACAAATTGATGTAATGCTGAGCAATTGAATATGGTTAAAGTACACACAAACTATTTTAAATTGTTTTCCATTAGCTTTCGTATTTTATTGAAGCTATGCTTATACTTGTTAAAATATCAAAAATAAAAATGAACAATGATAGTAATGACAAACATTTAGAGATTATCAAAAAATAATGAACATTGTTTAAACAGTTCTAATACTGATATTTATGAAGTATTTCTAATAGAATTTATGCAATTGAATTTCCTATAAATGTTTTTTTTTTTATATTTTCAGAATAATCAAAGTATGGCGGCTGGTGCAGCTGTAGAACATTCCGTTGCGGATCAAATATTATTGCCAGAAGAAGTGACAGATGGAGTTTTAAAAAATGGTAAAACAAAAATGTATTTATTATTGTACATTATTTTTTAATAATATAATAATAAAAATAAAATCTATCAATACAATCTGGCATATCGTGTAACTAGTTGATTTACTAATTTAAAATTAACACCACACAATCGGTAAATAATTTAAAATTAAATACAATTGGTCAATGTTATTTTTCTAAACTTTTACCCGGCTCCAATGTATATTAGTTTTTGCCAATAAGAATTTTGTTATACATTAACATTTATTTAAAACACACGTAACTAATTATTTTTATTGTGCTGTTTAAAGATTTTGATTCGGAAAAAATAATGTCTAAAGGAATGGAACAAAACATTGAAGTTCCGTGTGCCAGTTCCGAGAGCGAGTTATTACTTAATACTGAGAACAAATGTTTAAAGCCGAATAATACTAAAAAATTAAAGTAATACAATATTTAAATATTTAATATACATATTTGTATTTGATTAAAAAAAAAAAAAATGGTATAGGTCAATCTGTATGGTGGATATTAAAAATAATATACCCGTGTGTACTGGTATTAAAATACCGATTGTTAAACTTGAAGTGGGGCACATAAATGTTAAAAACTATTACACTGTTTTGGAACGCGAGTTGGACATTTTACCGCTATCAATAAAAGAAAAAACACGCATTTTGAAAAACTCTCTACATTCCATATCAAAGTTCGGTAAAAACGACGTACGCCAATGGTCTGCTAGAAAGGTAGTTTTATATCTTCACCAGATATGTTCATTACTGCCACCAAAGAAGAACCGAAATTGTGCTATCGGCCAACAACGAATTTATTTTAAACATTTCACAAAACAAGTACTAAAGCATTTATTTTCATTTTAAATATATTTTTTAATTAATTAATTAATTTATTTTTTAAATAAATGTTATATTTTTCATAGACCATAAGTGGTCAAGCATTATTGATGTTATTTCCAATTGAACTAATACGACTATTAGAAGACCATGAAACCTCATATGCATTAACCATATACGGTGCTATTTTAATATTAAGAAAATACTCTTTCATATTTTTCAAGGAAACATTTTATATAAAAAATTTAAATACATAAAAAAAAAATTATGTCAATACATAAATATATCATATATATGTGTATGCACATTTTGTTTTTCTCTCGCTACTATACAGCAACTATTTTATTTTTCATAATTTAAATTTATTTACTATGTTTTCAATTGTATTTGATATGTGCAGTTTAATATTTATATTATTTCCAAAAATAGCAATATTTTTTTTCCATTATGTATTAATGTAACAAAATATTGTATAGATGGTAGGTTACCTTTATTTTATATATATTAGTATTTCTAACCCTACAAACTAAAACATAACATATAATTATAATTGTCTACCCATCAGCTTAAAATATAATATTCCTATTACTTATAAGTAAATCATGCGTATTTAATAAAAAAAAAAAAAATTGAACTTAGATAGGTTATTTAACTATTTAGATATTAATTTAACATTATTTTGTTTGTAAGTATCATTTATATAAAATGTTTTTTGTGCGGGTAACCTGTTACAAAAAAGTTTTATACACTTACTGAACATTCAAGCCATACATTATGAACAACTAAAAAAATAATAATTGTAGTCTAATTTAGTAATAATAGTATTTAATTTCTGATCATTATTAATGGTATTCATTGCTGTAAATATTATGTTATAATTTCAATACAATTATTATTGTTGTATGTAATGTCACTATTGTTTGCTCAGAAAAGCAATGAATATGTATAATAAATATAATATTTTGTATTTTTTTATTTTTATTTCGATTCCCACATATTTTAAATATTATTTGTCTTGTATAAAACACATAAAGATAATAATCTTTATCTTTATTATTTACATTAATTTTTTCTTCAACTTGCTTGTAAATATTTTCAAAAAGTTTCCATCCACAAAATACGATTCCTTCAATAATGATTTCGTTGTTTTTCGTTTGGATGGATTGAATTGTAAACATTTTGAGATTATTTCAACTAATTTGTTCGGCCACAGAGGATAGTGGCTTTTAAGCGCTTCGATTGTATTTGCAAATTCGCCAGTGGCTATGTAATTCATTGAAAAAACACTATTTATTTCCTTTAATTTTCTGTTCATATATTTTTGATCCCCGATCGGTATACCGAAATGTTTGACGATCGATTTGTACTGTTTCATTGCAGTGGGCCTCCTGATAATCGGATAGCCAATTGTGCATTCTATAAATACTATACCTAATAATATAATTCAAATAATTGCGATTAGTTGTGTTTTATGCGTTGGTAGAAAAGAATACAACTTTAATTTTGCGATATGGGAAATGTTTATTTTTATTAATTCTAAGATTAATGAGAATCTGTGGTATGCAATTCAGTGAAATATTTTAATTTATAGTCATATAAATAGTTCATACATATAAATATATATATTTTCTTTTTATACAAGCTATTCATATTATTATAACTATTACACCCGTCTAGAGTAATAGTATAACAGTAGCAATTTTTATGTACATATTTTAAAATATTCCTGCGTGTACGTTGTACGTTTCCAAAAAATTAAAAAATTGCATTAATTCCGCATACCTATTATTATATACCCACTTTTGAATTGTATATTTTAAATTGAAATATATTACGAAACCCTATCCTGCTGGTAAAGAATTGGCTGCTACAACAGAATGTCCAAAAAAAAAAAAAAAATAATAATAATAATAAATCCACACGGGATTTATGGTACTGGTAAATCGGCTCACCTAACGACCAGATGTCGATTTCGGTACTGTAGTTTTGTATTCCCAGTAATATTTCGGGCGCCTGGTACCACAGAGTGCCCATTTCGGGCGTCAACAATAATTTTGCGTTAAACGTATGCGGGCATATCATTCTCGAAATGCCCAAGTCGCAGATTTTCACCACGTCGTCGCCGGTGACCAGTATGTTCTCCGGTTTTATGTCCCGGTGAACCACATGATTTTCGTGGATATAGTCGATACCTCTGATAACCTTAAAAAGAGAAAAAAAATTAGGTAGATTTTGGTAGCACGGGAGGGCCCGCACCCTGAACTTATTTTCTTTTTTTTTAACAAATCATTTAATCTTTATGGATTTCCCATAAATATCTGATCTGTTTTTATTGACAATTTGGCTTTTTTATTGATGGCCTATCATTGTTGGACGCCCATAAATAAAAATGTACCACTTAGCATAATCGATTTTATTGTATAAGATTCATTATACATGAATAAATTGACTAATAACATTTCATTTTTTCGTCATTAATTTCACAAAACGGTTTTCATCATTTCAAAAATTGATTAAGAAGAATATTTTTAGTGAAAAAAAAAAAATAAAAAATATGGGCGCTTGGGACGCTTATACTTTTTTTTAGTGACTATATCTAGTGACGTATTTACCAAGTTTTATTGGGGATGGGTGTTATACAAATGAAATAATTTTATTAATCAGTGTAAAATGCTTGAAGTCAATTTTTATCTCATTTTATATTAAAGAATTAAACAATCACAGAATCACGAATCGAACATTTTCAAAACTATCGTTTACGTTTAAAATGCAACAAAATAATAATGGTAATAATAATAATATTTGTTGTTTAATATTTGTAATTGATTAACTATAACATTTTATGTACCGATTCAATCAGCACGCGGGTAATGAATCATTTAGTTATAATTCATAGTAATAAATTTAGTGTCCGGATTTGTATGCATTTACATATTTGTAACGAGTGTATGCACAGTTCGATGGAAATAAAAAATGTGGACGATATGTGTAAGCAGATAATGCATAGAAAAAAGTTTATTTCGCATATAAATGCATATTTAATGGATGGCGGCATATTTGAAGAATTTTGCATATTTAAGCATATTTTCTGTAAAAGTTTATTTATTTATTTTTCACCGTAGAAAATAGGTTATGATTTACGATTTATGAGTTCATGACCGACGTATTGTTCGGAAATAAATTGTGTTTCCCGTGTCATTTATTGTGGATAGTTGAAATTTTATCTCGTTAATCACAACGTGGTCATCGGCAACAATGCCGACCGGTTTTTCATAATTAAATTTCATTTTTTAAAAATTATATTTTACATAAAAACACCGTGTCGGAAATAATCACTAGTCAGTGTCAGTATTGACTACTCAGTAGTCGCGCCCGCATCATTTCGTGATTCGCAAATACGTTTTTGTTAAATTAGTTGTTGGTACATTCGTAAATTTTAAAACGCCGAAAAGTCGTAACCAGTGTTCCAATTTTATTAAAAAAAAACTGTATTGCATTTTATAATAAAACGGACCACACCATTATTACCACCTATGGTTCTGTAGTGTTTCGTTAATTGTATGAAAAGAAAAAAAAAAAATGTTCAAATACAACAACACTGATACATTGATATTTATGGAAGGACAAAAATATATATAAATGGATATATTTTGGATAAGAGCTTATTTTTGCATATTATTAAAAAATAATAAGAGCATATCAAGTGTATATTTAAAGATTTTTAAACGCATAAATGCATACTATTTGAAGCTTTTAAAGCGCATACAAATCCGGACCCTTGTAATAATACTGATCTCGACTTCATTCAATTTTATTTTAAAATAAGAATTCGATGGTTTTCGATTTGTTTTTCTTAATTGGCTCAATGTCAGTCGATGGCTCGATAATACCGTAACTCGTAAGCATATAAATTATATAAACTTTTAACGTTTACGTCGTGTCGCCGTCGTTCGTCAAGAATAACATAATGCACCCCACAAATAAAATCGGATAATCGAGAAAGACAGCTTATAGAATGATTAATAATAGTAAATAACGATAACGATCCAATGGTGAACGGTCTAGAAAACTAGTGTAGCAGATAACATTTTTTTCGTAGTAGAAAACACCAATGTTATTCGTACACTGGTTATATTAGAAGTTTATAAATAGTTTATAAAAAAAAAAGAAATCGAATTAATGAAATATTAATGAAATCTGACAGTTACATTAGGTTAAATGTTTTAAAATATTTTTTTTTCTTCGTTATAATTTACAAAACAAACCGACTACAAAAATATATTATTATTCGTGGCCCTCTAATCACGCAATGGCATAATGGGTATTTGTCAGGGGCCCCACCTACCGGATTTGATTATTTTTTTAATTTGAATTTATCCTTAAATTAGAAATACACCGAAAAAAGTATACACAGTCCAAAGTACTAGGGCTACGAAAAATTGGATGCCTTGGGAATCTCATCCATCGTAAACGACATCACTGCACAAGCATAGATTTTAAGGAAGTCATTGATGATGTTGCATTTGCAGAACAAAAGGCTAGGGAAATAAAAAATTATAAAATTTGTGAAGAATACTTACATTCAAATATCGTTTTATTTACTATTAAGTATTGACTGGTTATAATTTAATGTGCAATTCATAATAAAAGGCCAAATTGTTTTTTGTCTCGGGCATCGAAAATTCTAAATCGGGCTCTGGACGTCTTCAGACATTCTCTGCGGCAGGTGGAGGTATGGTGGACCCCGCTCCTTCATAAATACGCCACCGCGCCCTATATCTATAGTTCCCGACCATCGCTACGGGTTTTCCCCACGGATTTTAATCACCGCGGGAGACTTACTTGGACCATAAACTCTTTGGTCAGATCGTCGCCGAAACCTTCCGGGTAAAATTCGTTCATGTACTGGTACATGTTGTACTCGACGTACGGGAAAACGATGTAGAAATATCCTTTTTTGCGGAAAACGTCCAGCAGGCCGACGATGTGCGCGTGCCTGTTGAGTCTGCCGAGCACGGTGATTTCGCGCAACACCTCGGGCGTCTGTAAATACGAATCGGTAATTTTTTTCACCGCCACGATTTCGTCTGTCCGGTTGTCTTTGCATTTCATCACGATACCGTACGACCCGCGGCCGACAATTCTGATCGGCTCGTACCGATTGCCGTAGGCGCGGACGTCGCCCGGATCCGGTTCCGCCTTACACGTTTTTACGGGTATAGTATTATTATTATTATTATTATTATTATCACCACTATTGTACATAACGAATAAAATATTATACGAACACGAATAGCGATAGTAATTGAGCTGTGTGATAGTTCGAGACGAATCGGTAAAAAAAAGCGGGCGGGTGGGGCGGAAATACAAAACTAAACATATAACAATATACACGATAGCGGATACATAATATTAACATATTATCGTCTTGTCTTTGCCGAATGCTTGGTATGGGCGGCAATAATTAGATTATTTTTATTTTTATTATTGTTATTTATTTTGTTTGTAATATTATTACGGCCGGTACGATAACTATAACGACACACTATTAATTAACGCAGCGACTATTTTTTATACGATATTGTTTAAAAAAAAAAACTAAGAGTATCTACACTACATACAGATACATCGGTACATGTATATGTCTTGTTTCTACTGAATATAGTTGACATAAGAATGTCGATGTCCATTTGGTATTAGATACGAGGAGACGAGGATTAAACTGTAGGTAACTTTTTTAACACGTGTAAAAAATAAACACGTTTCAAAGACAGGAATTATTTATTTATTTTTCAAAGACAGCAATTATTTTTATTGAGTATACATTTTTCTAAATTTTTAAATGGAAGACGCGGTGACACTAATCGTTCAGAGATAGGATCGAGAGGCGGTAAATCAGATGGAAATGGAGGATAACAAAAACCGTTAATCGTAGCAAAACGGGGAACTTTGTTACTGAGCAGAGTTTTATAACAAGTATTGCACACGCTCATATTATGAGAACCTAAGTCTGGGTATTTTTCGAGCAAAAAATCTACGGCTTTCTGGGGAACGTGTTTCATGTCTTTCTCGAACCAAAGGCGATCGCAAACAGCGCAGGAAACACCGAATTTGTTTTGGATAAAACGAAAATTGAATTCTTTATCAGCGACGGGAAATTCGTCAATACAGACATTTCGCGGCGGTTCGGTTATCGGAATGACGATTTTGAGCTTGTTCTTTAAACGAGCGTCGCGGTAACATTCTCGGTGTCGGACAAATTAACAGAATGACACCCAGCCATAAGACATATACATGTCAAAAAAAAAAAAAAAAATTCTGCCGAGTATAAAAACATCCCAGTATAATATTATATCCCCTGCCCCCCCGGCATATGAATTTAGGGGAGTATATATATCCTAGCGTGATCGTTCCACCGGTCGACCGCTGTCTGCACAGCAACACAGGTGTCCTGCCGAGCGCAAATTTTCGCCGTCGGCTTCTGGTCTCCCCCGGTACTGAATTTGCCAATATTCCTTATAATTAATACATTTTAAGAAATTTCAATAAACGGCCGTAACTCGGTTATTGTTTAACGTACGCGGATCGGATATTCGCCACTATATAATATATTGGACTGTTACGGGCACAGCATATTAAAATCAACCCGCCTTCCGATTTTCGGATCAAGTCCACTCTCGGTGGGGTTTGATGATAGCAGAGTGATTTTAAAGCGAACAAAAAAAAAAAAAAAAATAATAGAAATGGGCTTAGAAGCCCGCACAAGTCCCGTCCATATTTTTGGGTATCGTATCCATTCCCGTACTTTTATAACAATGCCTAGACCAATTACTACGGATAAAGTCCGTCGGAAGAGATTATTATTTTATTTTATCGATATTTTTTTTCTAAAATAAAATCTTACTAAAGCGTTTCTCTACTAATACTAAACCGACTACCGATTATAATATTTAAAGGTATTATAATATTTGTGTTGTTACTGTTTTCGGGGACAAGACTACATGGAAATGTGTGTGTGTGGGGGGGGGGAGTAAGTACAAGTAGACTTGTAGAATTTCTGAGCTGAACATTTTTCAAACCTAACAATTTGGTACGTTCTAAACCTGCTCATTGCTTTATTTTGTTCCGTTTAGTATCCATAGTGACTTTTGTAATTGTAGTACATAATATATGAATAGCCACCCTTAGCATACTTTCGCAGTATTAAATCGATAACGCAACACTAGCTGTAATAATAACGTTTTATAACATTATTATTCATTTTCATTTAGCAATTATAACTTTATTATTTAGCAAAAGTAATCACGTAGGCACCAGTGTTTAACGATCAGTTACCATAATAAGTCTTAATACTTTTGTTGGAATTATGGAAAACATATACATCAAAGAAATAAAAGAAATGACGCTTCGCATTTTGCACAATTTTCTCGCCAATGCAAACGATTTATCACAGGTGAGTTGATATAAAAACATTTTATTTTGCTAGCTTTAAGCAAAAGTTATTAACCATTTAAATATATGTACGGTAATCAAAATATTACATTTTCTATCCTTTTGATTATTCTGGTTTTTTTCTTAAAAAACTAGAAAGTTTTATATTTTCTTTTTATAATTTTTCGTAATACATATATAGTGCCTATAGCAAATAAACTCGTATGCTTTTTTTCCTATATTTACCATACCTCTGACTTGACACAATTTTATTTGTCCATGAAATTGTATATTTCTTATTTAAAAATGTAATTTTTTGAATTCCAATTCTTTGAGACGACTTTTTATTTATGAATACAATAAATGTAATTTCTCTTTTAACAAAGCAGTTTGAGTAATTCAGTATCAAACTATAAATATAATCAAACTTATCAGATTTTAAACATTCGAAAAAATATGTTTCGTTGATTTGAAATGATTTTCAGTAAATTGAAATTCTAAATGCAACGTTTTTCCTCAAATGTTATAGATTTCCCATCAGACGACCAAAAAAAAAAAACTACAAAATAACCAGCGATTTGTTATTAATTAAATGTATTATAATACATACACGTTTTATAATATCGTCTGACGCGAACGATGCCTACATCGTAGGTGAATAGGTATTCACGTGTAACTAAATCGTATCGAAATTTAGTGGCGGCCCGTAGGAAAATACTCTGAACATTTAAACTCTACATTCCTATTAAATTAAAACATCAAACCTTTATTATTTGTAATGTATTTATCTCTTGAAGTGAACGTGTTGTACTTTCAAAATAATTTTACTTGTTAGTACATTATGTTTTAAATTTTTTATTGACGACGATTCATCAACCATAAAAATAACGCAAATAAAACATTAAAATTTATTTCTTTTACCGCAACGAGCAAGCGACAAAAACTTATTGTATCAACAGTATTGCAATCTTCTGGTATATTTTACCTTAATGCATGTAAGTAAAGGTTAGGAGTTGGACGATTACATTTTAGCTAACATTATTGTTTTATACTTTGATCCAACGCGTTGTCTTTTTCCATTTTTTCCACGTGTTACGATTGAAACTGTCGGTCGACCGCCATAATAACTTTATATAACTTTATCATAAACCCATCAAAATAACAATTTATAGATTGTGTGGCCTACAATAATGACTGAAAATACACGATATCAGATATAGTTTGTAATTCAGATACAATAATTTATTAGTAACTAAAGATTTTTGGGGAAACTCAGTTTGAATGTCTCCCCTGACGGGCCGCCACTGTTGAAATTTTATATTATTCAAGTTATTAATTTGTTGAAGAAATCGCCGAAATTCCCGTTCGACATCAGCCCGAGTGTCGGATTCGTCACTAGACTAATTGAACAGCTGGAAGCGGACCGTAATTGTACGGTTTTTAAAGGAAATTCGGAAAATGATTTCCGTACCCGTACCGTAGTCGAATACGACCGGAACAAATTCAATAAAGATCTACAGACGTACGAAAAACGTAAACAAGGCGTACAGACGATGGCCGACAAACAAAATGACATCGAACGTCATTTCAATATTATTGACCGGCAATTACAGTGGGCGATTAAAAAAAAAATGTTCGTATGTATGTGCTCGTTTTACGAAAATCATAAACGAAAACTATACATTTTTCATAGCAAGCACGTAATATAATTCAAACGGTGTTTTCATTGTTCATATGATTTTATTTTTATTCTAGAATAAAATCGGAAGCGATTATCGTCGCGGTTATGAAAGAACACGAACATAATATGAAAGACTTTGAACTAGAATTAAATAATGTCGTTTCGGAAATCGAGTCTAACGCGAAAAAAAACGTGATTGAAAAAAACAACTTGACGTTAATCAGGTAGGCAGTGAACATTCATATTAACTTATCGAGTAGGTGTAGGCAGTGATTTTCGAGATTTTTTTTTAAAAACCGTGGGTATACTTTTCAATGGATTTGCAAAAAAACCGAATGATATATATTTTTGGTACGGAAATTATTTACCGCCGGTAAATACTGTGCACCGTGACGTCGTTGTTGTACTGAACAATAGTTGACAGTTGCACTAAAATACTCTAGTCTATAAATATATTATATTTATATATATAATAAGTATAATGTTGTGCACCAGGCTTATATTTATTGAAACTATTGTGAGTACCTATTATGGTTAGGTTGGTTTAGAACGTGTTTTTTTTTTTTTATCATTAACAGCCCTCCCTTATTATACCAAGGAATTCAATATACTTAGATGGTAATGCCAAATGGAAGAGACCTTATTATTATTATTAATTTTTTTTTCGCATCCTACACTTTTACAATTTTCATTGAAATTTTTCAAACTGTGCCGAGCAAATCCTCAATAAATTTGACGGGAAGCACATCGGGTGTAGGTTTTTACGTAAAAACTGTAACGGTAGGTACACGGAGGTGACGCTTTGTCCGGATCAACCGTATACTAAAGAAAACTCACGGTGGATTTTGCAACGGAAACTAGAGGTTTGTTTTCACGTCGTATTAAAAATATTTACAAATAATAAGGGGAAGGTTGCAAGTATTTTAGTCACCGATATATACATTAATATTTTATGTATATTCGTATCTAAATGTCATTAAATTATACTATAAAAATCAAAATATGTTTATGCATTTAAATAGAACAGCTACGCTGTACCGCTACATTGTACCGCCCACACGATAGAATTTCACCGTCAAAGCGATCATAAATCTTAAATACCGTATCTAGAAAACACAGATCAAATCGTAAGACTTTTAAGTCTAATCACAGAATAAGTAAAATTCGAAACAAAATCAAAAAGGCGTCACTGTAGAAGGTTTTGCAAGGTAGTATGGATAGAAATTTCTGTACGATAAATATTATACAAATTTGTATGACAAAATTGAAAGATTGTTTCATGTTCATATCTACATTTATTGATGTTCATTTTTGTTTTATGTAAGGTTAAGCTTTACCAAGACGACTAACCTATTTATTACAATTTGTTAAAAAAAAAAAACCACGAATTTTTTAATATATTTCTAGATATAGTGAAGTGTTTTTTTTTTTTTTTTATGATTATCAGTCGGCAATTTGAAAATAATTCACCCCCCTCCCATTATTTTGGTCCTAGGTTCATCCCTGACTGTTGTATATCTTAGTGTTTTGAAAAATTATTTGTTTTATTATAATTTCTGCGGATTGCTTTTTTTTCTTATTTTTCTTTATTTCGTATGAAATTTCTTTCTACAATTGTGACACTTTATATGTGGTGATAAATTCACAGCAAATAACAGAAGGCTGTGTTTTCTTTTTGTTATTATAATTAGTGATATAATTGTATTGTGTACATATTTACCTGAGGACAGTGCTGAACATTTTTTAAACCTGTCAATTTTGTACGTTTTAAACCTGCACACTGATTTATTGACAAAACGACGTTATGCGTGCGATCACAAATCTGAAATATCTTATCTAGAAAATACAGATCAAATCGTAAGACTTTCTAGTCCAATCACAGAATAACTGAAATTCAATACAAAATCAAAAAGTTGTAGATATTTTGCACCATGGGTTACTGTTGTAGGGGGGACGTTGAAAAGGTAGTATATAGATAGGAATTTTATTTATATCTGTGCAACGATAGATTGCAAACGAAAAACGATTCTGAGCGAAGTAGTATTAGTCATGTTTTTTCACTGTTGCCACAGAAATCAACACGAATAATAAAGAATTAATAAAACTCGATTTGGACGAAACCCGAGTATTTGCCGTTTTTTCGTCAGTTTTTGGTAGTTTTTCCTGCCACGTTAAATACCTAGTAGGTATACCGAATTAGACGACATCTGTAAAGTACCAACTAGACACAATTTGCTACCAGAAACGGTATAGGAGTGTATAGATCGGACGAATTATTCCGGTAGAAAAAGTTTTTGAAAAAAAAAAAAAAAATTATAATAATAATAAAAAAACATCATTGTACGTAAAATTACAAGACCCTTCGCTCCGCTCGAATGGTTCGTCCGACAAGGCCCGCAACGTCAGCGTGCCACTCGTTCGCCGTGAACGGTCTGTTCATACCCGCAGAAAGCGTGAAAAAAGCACCTTCCGTAAGTAGGACGACTGCCGGAATGGTACCCACGGAGAGAGGACGTCGAGACACTTATTGGTTGACATCAATCCTGGAACCATAGAAGCACTCTGGACGCGTAGAGGAGGAGAATCGAGTAGGTAGAAGTGTAAACACACCGAAAAAACAGCGTGTTTACTAGTCGGTACGGCCATCAGTATATTATAAGATCGATCACCGACGACGCGATTTTATTTCTTCTTTAACACTCGTCAAGCAAACAACATTGGACCACGACGATTTGCTTGAATGAAACGGAGACCTACGAACCAGACCGCCACCGCCGACAATCAAACCTTAGGCCGCCCAAAAACTATGGACAGAATCACCGTCATCGATCGAAATCCATTTTAGGGCCAACGCTGGGACTTTTTTCAATCGCCGACCACACGACACTGACGAAGTGACTGGTGGCGAACCGGCGTGCCATCAACTCACCGATGGACGCCACTCAAGACCACAGACCACCGTTGACCAGTCGAACCATACCGCCGCCGGCCACTCAAACTTTTGCTAGTACAGCTGTCAATCGGAACCTACCGGTTCCTTGTCAGGACAGAAGTTGGGACCGTTTAAATCGTCGACGACACTGAGACAAAGTAACTGGCGTAGTGCCATCGGCGATCCGGTGCCAAGTTTCCCTAAATTGCCGGTTTCACGGCTACCACTTCTCCCACGATCTCCCCCCTGGACGTACTTACTCAAGTCACGTCTCCTAGACCAAAGTCTGGTTGTAAACGCCACTTATTTAAACGGCCCTACACCCAGCGGGTGTCTACTTCCCTTCCCCGCATTTTGTATATAAAAACCGCGATCACTATAACCGAACCATTGACTTTACTTTATTACAAGACGGCAACGCGGTCAAGGTGCCCGTGCACCGTTTCAACCCATTGTGTACCGAAACTATGACACATTTATGCGATTATGATGTTTCCTAATCGGGTCAATATATAATATAATAATGTAATTTTAATTATTTTAAATTTAACAGCACGGATTTTAAATATGTTTAACATTTTTAATACAACAAATACTAAATATTATTTTTTCCTAATTTATTGGGCCGTCGACCGTATAATCTGTGAGCAGCTCAATGTCGCGGTACCGGTATTTTCGTGTAACCTTATCGAAAGTCTACACCGCCACTCTGTTGTTATGAACATTAAATAAAGAAACATTACACAGAGAAACTATTGAAAACTTACAGATACTGGTCAAATCAATTAATTTGTTTATTAAATTTTACAATTCGGTAGCCCATCCGTACGCTTAATAACGCGCTTTTCACATTAAAGAGGGGCGGCGTTGAATAATTGTATTCTCCACAGTGAGACGATAACTTAAACATGGAAAAACTGTACTATGCGTACCACATCGACTGGAATTAATATAAGGAAATATAGGAATTATAATAATAATACGAAAAATGTGTGTTATAGAAACGATTTGAAGACCAGAAAGGCACAAATCGTAAAAACATACGATTCTCGGATGATGGAAAAACACAAAAACGTCATGGAGGTCGATTCGAAAATAAAAAAGATCGAAGACAATATTCACCAATTACAAGTAAGTCGGTAAAATAATAACTTTATACGAATTCAATCCTATAATTTAATACCTACAATCTAATAATTTATTGATATAATATAATAGTATTATGTATAGAACTTACAAAATGACGTGAAAAATAATTTCCATTTGTCATCATCCGTGACCAAACTATAAAATAATTAAAAAAAATAAAATAAAATAATACATACAAATATTTTTCGTGGATTTGTAATTAGTCAAACAAAACGAATTCCAACTGGTTTTCGTTAAAAATCGGCAGTCGGTATTGACATAAGCAGTGGCGTGTTTACAGGGAGGGATCCAGTATAACCCCTCCTCCCAGAACAAAAAAAAAAGAAGGATTTCTAAAGTGTACACCACTTTTATCTTTATACGTGTATAGTTTATAATTTATATGTACATAATAGAATCCGAAATACAGCATATAATGTGGGAAATATTATAACTTATTTATTGACAACAGACAGTAGTAAAAAAAAGGCGATACAAATTAAATGTTGGTATTTAATCAACATGGAAATAAGATTTTGAAAACTTTAAATTAATTGATTTTTATACAATGTGAAAAAAATAATACAAGTTTAAATTAATATATATTTAACTAATGCGACTAATGTGAGCACGCGATTCTTTGACCAGTTGTGGGATCATGAATTACGTACACTAAACCGTAAATAATATAAAATATTATTTCGCTCATTTTAATTTAATTTTCGTGTACACATTCGGATACGAATACGATTACAAATTTGTACAAATAGAATAATAATTTTTGGTAAAATTTGTTTTATGAAATTCTATGTGGGGGTGCTAACCTAACCTAACGAATCTCATTAAAATTGTGTAACAAAATACAATTAGATTTTATAATTTAAATTTGTAAAGTCTATTAAATAAAATAAAATAATGCATTTTAATAGTACATGCTATGTATTAGCTTAAATCAGCCCAAGGTATTTTTAATATATAACTAAAATAATTTTGGACTTAAAAAAAATTTGCCGCTGGATATAAATTCTTAAATATTGACATGAAATCATTTCTTATGAAATTAATTTGACAGTATGGAAATGCATTAAAAATCATTTGTTTAATATTAAGAAAATATATTAAATGAATGGTTTCGATTTTCTATAAACTAAATTTGTTTCGTATTTTATTTTTATTAAAAATATTTACAATCAACAAACAGTAGAATTCTCATAGTGTTATTTTAAAATAATAATTATATTATTTGCTCTGCTCATAATTTATTAAAGGTATGTATGCCAATTAATTTGGTCAGTACAATATCTAAATATCTGAAGGACACCTAAAAATTATTTCATGAAAGAAATTCAACTTAAAGAATATATTTCGTTTATGTGTTTATAGGAATCGATTTCGCGTCAAATGCCGTTCTATAGCAAAGTGATTCTTGAACAAGAAATGGAAAACGAAAGGATTTGGAACGAAAAATTACATGTAATCCAGCGTAATATAGCTGCTCGAAAAATACAAATACGTTTCAGGAGTTATCTGAACTACATTAAGACTCGCGACGTTAAGAAAACCAAAAAAGGACAACACAAAAAACCGCCAATAAAAACGAAAAGAAATTAAATATTTATTCGACAACAGCAATATTTGATTACGATAATTAATGATTTTTAAATATACGTTTCGTAGGTACGGGTTAAAATCTAAAAAAATGTAGTGCAAATTCTCGTATTATTACAATTTTATGTATTACTATAGCTGTCCCGTCCGATGTTGTCCGTGCCAATTCAAATCTCTTGTGTTGAAGGTCTGTAAATGTACCACAATGTCTACAAGATTAGAATAAAATTGTAGATTTGAATAGAAAAAAAAAAAAAAACTAACAGACTATCGATTTTATATAAGAGATTTTAGAAACTATAAAATTGTTCGTGTTTCTAACGAGTTATATTAGAAATATGAACTTGAAACCTCTCTTTTGAAAAATAAACTGATGATAATTCACTCGACTTTATTTTCACCATACTTCTTAGTAGCAGTAGTAGTAGTTTGTGATTTATACGAGTTTCATCGAAGTTTTAACATTGAATACACGTGTAAAATACAAAAATAAATAAAATTATAACTACGGAGTTTCGACATTGTTATACTGCAATAATTATTGAATAAAATACAATTTAAAAAAATATTATTAAAAAAACGGGAAATTGTAGTGACTGTACATTTTAAATACAATTTCTAGCCATGCGTATTTTAGTATTGTGCAATATCATTTTTTGATAATTATTTATCGATAAGAAAAAAATGAATTTGGGTAAATTAGTGTTCATTTTATTTTTCGTAATATTTAATTATGTCTTAGGCAGTGGCAAACGCAGGAAAAACGAGGGGATTTTTGAAATAATGTAAAACCTTCATAAATATCTTATTTCAAGTACTCTTTAGGCACTCGAATATATATCCGTACGTCTTGGTATGTTAATAATTGTATTGTATTGGTTTGTATTATTTATCCATCTATTTTATTTTGTAAGTCTCGTGGGAAACGTTGAAATAACTATTCAATTTTATTTTTATAGGTCGAGTAATTTATTTTCGGACATTTTTTCCGATATTTCGAGGGGTTCCTCCCGCGTTCGTTCCTGATCCTAGATACTATAATCTAGAAAAAATAAAAATATATATATACATAAACTGATGGAAATCATTAATTTTATTTTTATATGCGAATACATTAGAATGGGTCAAGAATGACTGGCACCCTTCTATACTACTTACGTTAGTTAGTCAATCTCTGGAGGGTAATTAAATAGTTTTAAATACGTCACAAAATTCATCATGTTTAGAAGTAATATTATTACAAACAGTCGTATTCGGTGATTTTTGTAAATTTTCAATTTCGGTTATTTGCTTTTGTGAATCGTTTAAAACCTTTGATAAAATATCAATTTTGTTTTGCATCGTTGATGACACCTATACAAAAATCACTGTTAACAATACCAATTTTGCGTGAATTTCGCATGTTAACGCTATTACAAGTTTTAGTTTTCCTTCCTCGGAACAAGAATATGCCTCGATTTTCGATACTTCGTTTTGAAGTTTATCAGTTGTACGTAAATTCTCTTCGGTCAGTTCGTTCAGAATACGCCAGTTATTTTTAAGTTTCAAAGACGTTTTGGCTTTTAGATCATCTAATTGAGATTTCTGTTGATTTATTTTTAATTGTATTTCATTATGCCGTTGCATTAAGTCGGAAAAAATCTTTTTCATTTTTTCTTGTTCGTCCCTATTATATATATATATAAAAAAAAAAATTGTTATATAATAATTAATTATAACTACAGAGATTTTTATTTTGTAAATGTCCGTGTTAATTTAAACTGTAGTAAATTTAAACTATGTATTGAACATAGCGATAAATGTATTATCATGATGAACAATGATACTTTAATCCAAGTATTTTTAATTATTATTATTATTTAAAAAACAAAATTTGTTTTATATATCATACTCAATAAAATATAAAATATATATATTTGACACGAATAAATAAAAAAAAAATGTAAAAAAAAGAACAGAAAACATCCCAGAAGAGCTAATATAATCTAAGTAATAACTATTATTGTTTTATATTAATTTATTACTTTAAGCTAATATTTTTGGCCTTTAACTTCTCTAATTGTCTCAATTGATTTATGTAATTACCATCAGTCTTTTCAACCTGTAACCATTAAACATTGCATTTATGATTTAAGATATATTTGTTGGTACATTTTTATATTAATATTCGTACAAGTGTTTTTAGTTTTTTACTGAGAGTTTCAACAGTTTTTTCAACAGATATTTTTAATTCTTTTTGAGCAGCTAATTTTCCTTTAACTACTTGTAACATCGTAGGTAAATTATCAACGTTTTCTAATCGCCTTTTAAATAAATCCTGGGGGGAAAAAAACACATTAACAATGATGTCGATTTGAATATATCCAATACTCTTCAGCACACTTTAATGCGGTCCGCTTCAATTTCGAATTCCATGGTCAGCTTTTTTTTTTCTTTGCACAGATTGTTGGTTCGGATTATTTGATATTCTTTTTCGTGGATAACGTCCATATACTAAACCAATAGATATATTAATATAATTTAGGAATAACTTTTTATTTATTGTTTTAATAGCCCAACCAATTTTTTTTTTGCATTCAACTCGTCCAATTGATTATCAATAACTGATTTCAAACAATCCAAACGTTCTTTAGCCTCATCAAGGTCTTTTTTTAAATTTGCTCCATTTTTGGACTTATCACTGATGTGCTGAAAGCAAGGTAATATTACACACCAGTAATTTACAATATATTACGCAATGTTATTGCGTGTGTAATAAATAATGTTATTTTTTAGTTGTTTGTACTTACTAATTCTATTTTCGCTAATTGCGCGGTGGCTTCGTTAAAATCGAATTCGGTGTCCTCTAGTTGTTTCTCGTTAATATCTGATTGTTTCTTTACATCGTCAAATTTTACCCGATACATTGATATTTCCAACGTCTTTGCACTTTAAACAATAATACATACACAATACAATTACGGTATCTATACAAGGTAAAACAAGAAATTAACTCAAATGCATTTTTCATTTTGTTGTACTGTTGGTCTAATTGTTCAATCAACTGTATCTTCGTGTTGCCCTCACTGTTTTCATTGGCATTCTAAAACGCAATAAACAGTGGTTAGGGGGAAGGGTTTAGTGGGTGGGCACTAAACCCTCCGCCCCTTATATTTTAAACATATGTATATGTAAATGTCTCTATTTAACGATCAGTAAGTGTTCGTCAGAACATCCTGTATAATACACTCACGAAACAGCTAATTGAGTTGAATATTTGTTGAGTCAAACTGATTTGACAACGGTCTTTTTTTAAACCGTCCAATACCGTTTTTAACTTAAATATTTCTCGTAACATAACACGCAATTTGACTTCCTAGACAAAAATTACATAGTTTTACGGTTTTTTTTTCGTATAAGAATAAACGCATATGCATTTGAACGATAGGTACCATTGCTTTTTTTCCCGGGAATATTACTTCACCTGTTTTCGTTCGAATAAAAGGCTTCTGCAAATACAATACGAATAATAAATAAATATAAGGATAAAATGTTGTAAAAAACGCGTTCGGCATGTAATAGGCGTCATATACAATAAATGGATTGGCTGGTAGAGAGAGGTCCGAGGACCAAGGGGGTTGCTAACGGATTTTAGCCGCCCTCCCCCACGCCAAAACATCCTAAAATTTTTGTAAATTTATTAGGTGCCGAATTTAAATTTTCGTGTCAACTGTCAAAATTAAAGCGCATACTCGTATTTATACAATAATAAAATATATATTTATGTAGGTCGTACCGGTAAATTAATAATATTTTATAGGTACAACTTCACCCCGTGACTAGATAAAGACCCAAAGTGCAAACATTGATAATTAATATTAACTTAAAAGTTATAATATAACTTTCGTCGTTTTTTTCTTCTTCTTTTTAACCATTAAATTTGATTATCTATTGTAGTTTATTATTTCATAAACAAGCGAGTGAAACACTCTCGTGCACACTTATGACTTTTAGGTTTCTATACATATTTAAAAAATCAATTAGGCGTTATTACTATTTATAAATAATTGTATATAGCCCTACAGCCCCCACCTTCCCACCAAAAAAAGGGAGGAAGAGATAGCATATTGGCTCTAAGTACCAATATCATTAGCCCAGATCTTGACCATCTTTTTATAACAATGTTGGTACTTAGCAACCTATGGCTGAGTACAGTGGCGCAACTAGGATAGGATTGTTTTACGGGGTGGCGAGGGGGGGTATTATACATATGAAAATTAAAAAAAAAATGTACAGTTTACAATAATATGTTACTTGATATTCAATTTAAGGGCAAAGGGAATCATAACCCCCCAAACTAACCTCCTGGTTGCGTCACTGAAAGTTGACAGGGCATGAGGGACGCGCATATTCAAAATGATTATAGGCATACGTACCCTGGCGCGTAACAGTCTCGTCATTTCCAAACCTTTTTTGTTCTATACGAAAACAAATTATATTTTTAAAATTAACTGCAGTATAATAACAATTGGCTATTAGGTAATTCAATATAATGTTCCATACTTCTTCGTTCAGTGTACATTGGATTACCAAGTTCTGGTGTTCTAATAAATTTATATCTAACGTCAAGTCTGTTAAAACGGCATTAATTGTCTCATTTTGTATATTGATTTTCATATTTTCTTTACACTCGTCGGTATTCGTCATTTTCAAATTTGATTTTTATACTTTTTTTTTCTTCAATTTATATCATAAGAATTCATCCATATAATAATAACTGCGACATTTAATTTAATAATAATATTATACAAATACCTACCAGTGAAATAATAACCATGGAAATTACACTATTCCGTTTACTAAACATAACTGTAATAATATACCTATGTTATATATATTTTGCCTGATGGCACTTTAATTGGACATTTTAGCAAAATTCCCCATAGTAGGCACTTTTTCCAAAAAAAAAAAAAAATGATTTATTTATTTTACGTATTTAGTGAATAAAATGCTCCGATTTCTTCACGATGCGGAATTTTCTTAATTTGAAAACGTTTTATATATTTATAACAGTTTTTTTTTTTTTTTTTAAATTAAAACACCGACAGCGAATGTCGGTACACGGGTTTAACTATTGTTGATTTCTGAATTTCCTTGGCCACAAAGACAATAAAAATACAAACAACTATAACCTAACCAGATTACCGAGCTCTGGTCAGATTTTTTATTGCAATGATTTATTATTTGCTCTGGAGTACGTAAACCAAATAATTAGCCAACACTCTATATCTGACCAACTCACCACCTACAACAGTGGCCTCGAACCCATGGCGCGAAATATGTCCGGATTTTATACAAATTATTTCACGTTCGGTATTATTCCTATAATATATAGGAAAAAGTAATATGAAAAACGTATCCGCTTACTTAGGTTAAATTAAATTAATTTGGAAACATTTTTTTCTTACGGACGGGAATTATAACGGATTATATGTCTCGATATCGGCCTTCACATCGACGGTAACGTTCCTACAAGCCGTTTCCAACAAGCCGTCAACCGATCAAGCGTGTCGGCCAATCGCAGGCCAGCGTACGTAATGGTTTACACCCGCTCAAACGTTTAACTTCAGCTCCAAAAATGGTACCTATGCAAAAAAAAGGAAAATTCGGACCATAGGGCAACGCCATTTTTGGAACGGGATCATTAAAGGCAACCAAAAAAAAAATGGGAGGGACGGTCTGTTCATACCCGCTGAAAGGGTGAAAACAGCACCTCCCGTGAGCCGGAAATGGTACACCTATCGGCGGATATTAATCCCGGAACCGTAGAATCACTCTGGACGCGTGGAGGAGGAGGAGAATTCGGTTAGAAGTAAACACACCGAAAAAACAGCGTGTTTACTAGTCAGTACGGTAATCAATATATATATAAGACCGATCGTCGAGGACCCAGATCAAAGTCTGGTTATAAACGCCATTTCCTGAAGCAGGTCTACGACTGACGGCCGCTCCTTCACTCTTTTCTCCACGTTTAAGAGCCGGCTGTTAGTGACCCGGGTTTACCCGTCTTTTTTTTTAGTTTTGAGGGCTTGGCGCTGCGCCGTTCTGCCGACTCCTTCTCCGCGATGGCGAAGTCGACCACGGCTTCCCAGTGGTCTGGGGACTCCAGCATGAGCGACACCAAGTCGCCCGGTTCGACCGGACCGATCCTCCGGACCAGGCGCTTCCTATGGGTTTACCCGTTCTGACCACCTGCTTAGGATTCGTCAGACGGGTCCGGAATTACCGACTACATATTAATATATAATTGACCCCTTTTTTTTTTTTTTTTTTTTTTAAGAATAATCACGCAGTTACTAACCGAAACTCGACTGTTCTACTTTTTTTTCGAGACGGTTACGCGCTCAAAGAGAGTAAGTAATAAATTAAAAATTATTTGCTCGGTAGATGCCGTTTTTAGCGGTGATTCTGGATTAGAGGTGCGCGATTATTTTTTTTTTTCAACCGAATATCAAATTTTTATTTAATTTGAAGGGAAAATATTCGCCAATGACGACGCCGAAAAATTGAAAAAAAATTCTCGTTTAAATACAATTTGTACAACATTCGACTATGTTCGACACGGAAGTCTCTTTCGTTCCTTGCTGCCCCCGATGAACACGGCGTTTGTAATTTAAATACTTATGTGCCCATGTACTGCACAAACATTTAAATTATCCGTTGCACATTTATAAAACATGAAAATAAATCATTACACTTTTGAACGGCGTCCGGGGAAATAATGAATTATCGGAACAAATATTAGAAATAATACACGAAAACCGTAATGTGTTGAATTTTCAGATGAACGCCGTTCGTTTACAATAGTGAAAGTGGCCGCAACCGATTATTTTTAATTTATAACAATCGATTAATCGATATAATCGAGGGCAGTCTTATTCTGGATAACCGGAGACATGACCCGAGCAAGGCCAGAGCAATGGCAGAACCTAGCTGTATATATTATATTATATCGCACGTCGAATAATATTCGATTATATTAATGCACTTTTTTTTTTTTTTTTTTTCAATCACGGGACAAAAAATATACGCGACAGCCCGTGTTATAAAAATTATAGTACGACGATGTTTGCCCGCGTGCGTTGTGCGCCGTGCAATTATTTTTAAAAGGTATCGTTAAAACGAAAGTGTCTGTTTTGTAGCTTTTTTTTTTTCATCAGCTAAGTGTAACGAGTGGCCCGGACGGTAAAACTGTTAAAAAAAAAAAAAAAATTGTATAGACTTTCGATAATTTTATAGGTACACGTCGTTTCGTACTATATTATTATTTATGGTGGTTTGAAGTCGAAGACTTCGGCGCGATAATTGTATTATTCGTACCGTATTCGCGATGAGCAAAACGTTTGGATTTAAAACTTTGGGCCCGTTTTATGTTATGGCCCGAATATTCGGGCTGTTGTCGGTAAAAGAAATCGCGGCAGATAATAAAATATTTTGTTCCGAAAACGGTAAGTGGGGTTCTTTTTTGCTTTCTTTCTCTCTCTATCTTCTAGAATATTAAATTCCGAACGTAGCGAAGAGAAACTATTGATTTTATGCGGTATTATTTAAAATTTTGTTTCGTTTCGTTTTTGTCAGAAAACACTTTTTCCATTAGCAGAAACGTTCCGATTTCGTACCTTGAAAGATCTCCCCAACGGTACTTTATTTGACAAATTTTTATCCAGATTTCATAAAAAATCAACCTTACCGAGCACCGTTCAGAGGTCGACATTCGATTGCAATGATTTATCGCCGCTTTCAGTAAATAAACTAAATTACACAACCCCAACTGTCCCCATCTACGACCAGTGGCCCTACCCTCTACCCGTATTGCGTTATGTCAGGATTTTTTTTTTCTCATCGAACATTAATAATTTGATATCGTATATCGTATTTAGTTGATAATAAACTAATAACCAATAAATAATTTACTTGCGTAGCTACAAAATGCAACTCATTAGTTCTACGCGAGTATTATTGTGTACGTCTACGAGTTTAACGTCATCGTGTTTTATTTTTATAATCGCATTTGAAATTATTATATTTCCGTATACACAACATCGTCGTCAGTCGTCCGATATTATATAGACGGAACTAAATCGGAATTATAAAACGTCGATTTATTTATTTTTTCGTCGTAATATTTGAAACGACAAACGTTGTTTTACTCATGGAAAAAAAAAAAAATTCGAATTTTTAAATCCTAAAGCCGGATTTATTCGATTCCGACGACGTTTTTCATTTTTCGGATCGGTCGTTGGAACGTTCGACGCCAAAGAGGTATGTATGGTAAGCGCGGTCTACTCGTTCGTTTACCGCGACCCCTCCGATCACTAGTGCTTTGGTGCGGCGAACCAAGAAAACAGTTGGCACGCACTGGGAATCGTTCCCGTGCAGTACACAAGATTCGAGGGTCGCCCCGTCCCCGGGATTCCCGTGGATTATTCAGCGCACAAGTCGCGCCGAACTTTTGGCAGACGGCTCTGTCGCAGACTCTCGTATTGGCTGTGAGACGTTTTCGACCCGCGCGCGTGACTTCTTGTCCGGCGACCGCAATCCCCGCGGCACGGATTTATCCCGCGGGAATTCCCGTAAACCGTCCTCGCGGAAATGGCCGTCCCCGTCGGCCCGATCGCGCGTACCGAGAGTCTGTCGGGGCCGAGCTTCGCGGCTCTGCCCAGCGACGGCCCGCCCGAGCATATATTTACTTGACGTAGAGGTAACGTGTTCACGAAGGCGTTCCTCCGGGCCGAGACTCCTCCGACAGGACGGTATTGATCCCCGCGAATATTCCCGGACTGTGGGAGTATCTCGGACGAACAATTTTTGGTAGCGGGGATCGTGTACAGCGAACCCCAATGTCATTTCGTATTTCGTTCCTTATTTCGCAAATACGGGAGTAGCGCGTCGCCTTGGAGCTACTAGTGTGACCGTAATTTTCTAGAGTGTGCTGTCAATACCGAAAACGATTAATATATATATATATATATATATGTATATATTTTTTTTTATAATACTAAACCGCCCATAGGCGGGCAAATAAACAGCCGGGGAGGAATCATTTCATTCGTTTTTTTTTCCGGGTTGACGTATTATTAGGCTGGGTAAAAACCTAGCCAAAACTGAGAGTTTCAAGCACTTCCTATGACGTATAGCAGCCCACGCAAAGTCCGGCCTATCGGCAAAATGACCGATTTCCCGCCCCTGGTACCTATACTAACAGATCATTTCAATCGATAATCGTTCGAACCGTATAAAATAAAATTTGTTTTTAAATAATATCTAATTATTTGTGTAATATTCACAATGGACGGTTCGAGTTGATAACTTCTAAATTAATTGAAATTTGATGGAGATGATAATAAAGAACGGACCGGTCGGCCCGATCGTCTGTAAAATTTTCATTTTCAGACCGACCACATCGCCTCTGATTATTATTGAGGTATGTGGGTAATCTATATTTAAACATAACTCGGTAAAATTGATTAAATTGTACAGCGTATCAAACGGTATTTGAAAATTATTTCGTCGTTATAATAATATTGGAACGCGCGATCCCAGAAATTTGATAAATCTTGATTCGATATGCCTACCATTAGCGCGGTTTTTCAGCGAATCTATTTCAATGGGTTTTTCAATAGTGGCGCTCGAACTTTATCAGGTTATGGCGGCCACGTTGATAAAGCTTTATCTGTCAAATTTGTTGCGAGTTTACTCTTTTTATATTTAGTAATTACTCGGTTACAAGTTACTCGAAGAATAAAGTATAACTCCGTTCAGTCAGTATATACTAGTGATGTGGATTTTACGTAAAAAATGTTTTGGGTAATTTACCGAACAATTTTACCCGTAAATATACGGTGAAATTGGTAAATTTTTATTAAAAATTGATTTATTGAAATAAACTTTATTTGTACGTTTATACACCCATTGAATTTCGTCATACATAATGTTATATATTAAGAAAGCAAGAAAAATATAAAATAAAAAAAATGGTCTTTGACTCATTGAGTATAACAATCTAACCATACCATAGTTCTAGTTATTTTCTATTAACTTAATTATTTCAACTTTTTGATCTAAAATTATAGTTACGTGTCTACGAGAGGTCATTGTAACAAACAATAATAATAACCACTCGACAAGAAAGAAGTGAACGAACTGACGATCGATTTATTACTGTCAGTCTTTAGTAGGAACAGTGGGTAATAAAAATGACGATTACCGCGTTCACCGGACTATCGAGGCTCTATTGTATTATTGATTACCGTACCGACTAGTAAAAATGTTGTTTTTTTTCGATGTGTTCACTTCTACCCCGATTCTCCTCCTGCACGCGCCCAGGGTGGTTCTATGGTTCTGGGATTATTTTCCCCCGATAAGTCTCAACGTCCTCTATCCGTGGGTATCATTCCCGGGATTGTTCGACTCACGGGAGGTGCTGTTTTCACCCTTTCAGCGGGTATGCTTAATGGTAAAAAATAAAAAAAGTTGAGCATAATTTATATACATTAAATACATTACATTTCGACGGAAATCGTAAAATGCACGGCATTTCAAATTAACCGAACGGCGTAATTGTCCGACTTTAATACGCGTGTATTTATATTCTGGGTGGCAGGTGACAGAAGCAGGCGCGTAACACGCGTCTTCTCCCCAGACAGGCGGTATTTGGTGTGCAATGCGTTGGTGTTGGTGCTGTTGTACTGCGCGTTTCGAAGGTGCATGACACTGATCGGCGATCGGCCGTGCGATCAGGGCAGTAGTGCGGCCGAGTGTTCGTCGGCCGTCGAGTGGACGTTGACCGCGGCCGGCGTGGCGCAGGCCATGGTGTCCGTCGTGGTGGCCACCGTGCACCGGCAGTCGAGCACGGCCGGGCTGTTGAACCGAACGTACGACGTGCTGGCCCGTGGACGCGGCGGCGGGGACGAGGCGACTGGCAGCCGGAGGCGGTCGCACCTGGGCGTAGGCGGCGCGTACGCGGCCGCGGTGGCCGCGATCGTCGTGGCCAGATCGGCGGCCATCGTAGCGGCCCGGCCCGGTCGCTTTACGGTCGCCGACGTGTTGCTGTTGTCCGCGATGCCGGCGGCCGTCGTAGCGGTGACCGTCGAGTGTTCGATCGTTTGCATGTGCTCCGTCGCGGAGAACGCGTGCCACGACGTCGTCGACCGATTGAGCAGGTTGAGGCCCGACCGCGGCGGAGTCGCCCGGGCGGCCAAACGGTGTTCGTTGCTGCACTGGCGCCTGGAGTTCGTGTGGCGCGACTACTGGCGCACTTGCCGGCTGGTCGACTGCCTGTCCGAGTGCTACGGGCTCGAGCTGGCCGTCGACTTGACGGCCAACATGCTGTACTTCATCGTGTACGCGTATGTGACCATCAAGACGGTGTACTACTACGCCGCGCACACGGGCGGCTCTGGCAACAATGTGGACGAAGACGCCACCTCCGCGTTATACTGGAACGTGGCGCTGGCGTGTCAGCTGGCGTGCGTTTCGTTCCGGATCGTGTTCATATCGTATCGGGCGGATAAAATCAAACAAGTGGTAAGAGGTGTACACTACATTAGTCGAGTCCCGACAACTGGAATTTCGAGAGGATTAAAAAATAAAAATTTCCTTTTTTTTTTTTTTACTTCATACGTGTAGACAGAGGGGAATTAAACATTTTTTTTTTTTCGTTTTAAAAATAGTGTGGGATTTAATTTTGTTAACAGGCCGAAGATTCGGTATTGGCATCACTAAGAAACCTTTTAAAACACAACAATTTAGATATTTCGACTATCGTGTTGGTAAGTATAATAATAATTCGAAAATTTCAATAATATATATATAAATATTACACGAGACGCATATTTATTAAGAACTTACCGACGGGTGCGAATTATTGAATGAAAAAAATAAATAAATAAAAAATTTGGTGGAGCGATTCCCTTTTAGGCCCGTGTTTAATGTGTATAAGTTTAGTCATTCGTATTCTGTGAGCACTAAAGCAGGACGTATATGTATAAATATGTTTGCACTCCTTGTCAAGAACCACCCGTAAATCGAAAATAATAAAATATAATAAATGCGATTTTCGCATCGAAAATACCGAAAATCCCGTGTGAAACGTCCAAACTAATTTTCATCACAATACGTATATAAAAAACATAGCCTAGGGGCTAGGAATAGTCTAACCTATTTCCGGAGTAGGATGAATAGTTCCAAAGAGATTATGTCACCCGCACAAACTTACACACAACTCTGCTGCACTATAACATGTTAGGTTAGGTTTATAATGAATTGGGGAATTTATATTTTCAGATCAACGCGTTTACGTATCAAATCGTGAACAGAGAAGTCAAAGTTTCGGCGTACGGTTTTTTCCCCGTAAACCTATCATTCTTCCACGCGGTACAACTATACAATTATATTGTTCATACACGATCGACTTATTTATTGCGTCGGTACGTTTTATTTTTACAGCTCATACGTTTGGCCACGACATATCTGATCGTCATTACTCAATACAAATCGTAGTGACTGCCCTGGAAATAGATTACTATTCTTCTTTTCCCGTTGTCGTTTGTTATCCCTGTTAGTCCAGTGATCGTCCCCCTTCCGCACAATCCTTCCCTGGCCTGTTTATTATCGGCTTAGCCCCCCCCTATAGTTTTTTAGATTTTTATTCCCACCTGGTTATAATCCAAAAAAAAAAAAATAAAAAAAATAGGGGGCGTGAGTACTATATGGTAATATGTATGTACTATTAAAGATTGCGTTCGCTATGCCTATAATTTCAGCTACGTGCGAACGATCGTTTTCTCGTACGAGGAGAATAAAAAAACATACATCTGGTCGACTTTGACTCGGAATAGATTTAGTGATCCGGCTGTAATAAATATTGGACGATAGAATGTCCAACAAGATATATAATATACTTATTGTAAAGTTTACATTTTATTTTTGAGTTTTATTTTACAAAACTCTCTGCGACTAGTAAAATTTATTGACGAATACTTTGCCCCCGCTAATATGTTTGGACTTTAGTTTGTCTAGGATTCTAGTTACTTTAACTATTAAATTCTAGTTACGCCCATGCTGCTTCGTCATCAATTTTTCATCTCTGAACCAAACTGCAAATATTATACGCCATGTGGTCAGAGGACTCGTTTTCAAATCTCAAAACATGTCCACGCGAAACGATTTCAATATTTTAGTTTCTACCTATCTACGCGAGAAACCTTTTTTAGAAATGAATTACGTGAAAACTCAAAGTGTCGGAACGCGGCATGGTGCGGCGTCGTTGAATTCTTAGAGCTTACTACACGGGGGAGGAATCCATCCCCCTCAATTCCCCGCGTCTACGGGGTCGAACAATTCGTATCTATCGAAAAATGATACCGGGCGGGAGACTGGCCAGGTATTCCTCCGGGATTCGATTAATAATCCCGAATTACGGATATCGTGATTTTTTTTTATCGCACGATTTACATAATAATTGTGTGTGTGTGTGTGGGGGGGAGATGAGGGAACCAATACGTCACTCCGTTCGCTATGTACGCAAAACGGGCAGCTTTTATTATTTCATTAGCAAATAGCTCGATGAATAACGATCATTAAAACGGCGGCGCGGCGCACCGGTGACCGGATTACAAATAAAAGAAATATTACCGGAATATTAAAAAAATATCGACGCGTTTCTCGTAATAAATAGGCACCCCCTCTCAACCGCCCCGACGAAACCGTCGATTTTCGTACCGGACGTCATATTCTTAATAACGCCGATATAATACAAGACGGTACATTATTATAAAATACACTTACCGTTAGAGAAAAAAAACTGAAAAAAAATACAACGATTCGCTCGACAACGCGCGCATATTTGTTTCGGTAATCGCGGGGGAGGAGGTGCGCTTGATCAGGTGCAGTTAAGCGGTGCGAAAAAAAAAAAAAATAATAAATTAAGCGGTAAATTAATGTTCGAAAATCGTTTATTTCTAAAGTAGAAACGTCTAATATCGATAAAAGCGCAGTGAAATGTTGAAAGATTGCGGAGCGTGATGGGTTTTTTTTTTTTTTTTTTTTTAGACGTCCGTCACAGATAACCGTCGGTTTCGGCATGTATAAAACGACAAAATATCGAACAGTATTATTTTACCAGAAAAGTACCGGGGCCGGACAGGCCCGGCGTGCGATCGAACTTGACCTAACCCGACCCGATGGGCCGCCAGGATTTTAATAATTTTGGCCGCTGAGCCGCCCGGAATTTAATAACTTTGGCCGTTGAGCCGAAATGTTTTTTTTTTTTTTTTTTCATTTCACAATTGGAATTTAATCGGCTGAACGGTGATATATTGTTCTTGGGGATATTTATATTCGAAATACTGAGCCGGTAAAAGATTGCGCACTGAAATCGCCCAAACGTGCCCTGAATATTACTGCTCACGAGTGGGACGCCTATGGTTGGGTATATTGTTGGTAAGGTGAGACGCAGAGAGGAATTTATTAAATTTTTATCCGCCATGTACGTAAATCATAGCTAACGAAAAACGATTCTGAGCGAATAAAAAAAAAAAAAATAAAAAGTAAAACGCGTCCACGGATTTTCGATATTTTCACTAGTTTCGGTCAAAACACCTACTAGTCGCGGTCTCCCCCCCCCAAAAAAAAAGATTACCTACTTGATTGCGGTCACTCGGTTGTTGGACTGCAAATCGCCATAATAATAGACCGTCTAAACTTTTATTTAACGTGTAGGTATTTCAGTTATTATCAGGGTTGGGATTTTATAGCATTGAAAATTCATATCAATTAAATTTATCATTTTATCGATTATCAATTTAAAAATTCCAATGACAACAGTCAAAACACACATCTATTAAAATGTTATTATTTTATAATATTTAATAAAAAAGATTTAGATTTTAGCATTATTTATTATTATTATACTAGATAAAATATTACCGATTATGATTAAAAAAACAAAAAGCCGAAATGTTTAAACATACGCAAGATTAAATTTCAAATAATTGTTCTCTGAGTCACGAAACAAATTTTAAGCTTACACTGCTATTTCTAGAAAAATCTTTTAAGAAATATCCAAATGCTATATAGTCCTAACCGTGTTGTGATACTAAGGACAAGTAGTGGTGTTGCGAAAAACATATAAACCGTATCGCAAGCACATAAACAATAATTATAGAATATTATAATATAAAAAAAATATTGCGTTAAAAAGACACGGACTAAAAGTTGGCCAATTGCTCTACCCACTCTCGGGGTATAAAATCAAATTAATCGTTAGTAAATTAAAAGTATTTTGTACGTGTATTGTGTTCAAAACGGGTCGTGACATTTTTTTTATTATTATTTAATTATATGTATTTTGAAAGAAACCATTCCTAAAAAACGCCACTGGTTATAGTTATTTATTCGTTTGCGAACCTAATCGTTTGATTAGAATGCACATTTTTATTACTTACATTATTAAAAATATTATACTGATATTGTAGTTTTTCTATACGGTATAACGCCGAAAACACCGAGTGTTTTCATAAAATCGCGGACAAATTGACTACATAATAGCAAAATAGAGCTCTACTGTTTACGGATGATTTTTTTTTCTTTCTCAAACATTTCGTCAAAATTCCCTGTGTGCAAAACCTCTTAAATACTATTAGACGTCTCGATATACTCGAGTCGATTATTATTCGATACGAGTGGAGTCAAGTTCAAAAGTCGAGAAAAAAAAAATTATCAACTCTAGATAACACGACCGGCTCTGAAAATAATAATATTAAATCGTTAGTTTTTATAACGTTACATAAGTAGGGGCGTCACAGTTCAACAATAATGCGCCGCGTACTTACAAAAAAAACTGCGGTCGGCACGATAAGATTTTTGCATTGAATTAAAAAAAATAGAAATAATTATTGTTGACTTAACAATAAAATAAATGTAACATTAAACCAGCGGTTCCCAATTTTAGTTTCCATGTACCCGACCATCGTAACAAACGGATCGTTTCTTCCGCAATTAATCGTGACAAATAAATACTTATAAAAAAAATATAGTATGGCGCGGTGGCGGATTTGCCCGGGGTGGCAAATGGGAATCACCTTCATTCCCGGAACGAAAGGAGAAAAGAGAAGAATTTGACTATAATATTAAAATAAAAATATTACATTTTTTTTATTATTTATACATTTATGAACGTTTATTATGCAAATATGTAACGTAAAAAAAAATTTAAAAAAAAATCGTAAATTAACGACTACCCATGATTATACAATGAGAATTTTCCAGACGACCTGGCAAACAGTTTTCAAATAATAAATCCGATTGACCCGCTTTCGTCTCCAAGAGTAGCGGTTTCGGGAGTGGGTTTTTTTTTTGTTGAAAAATGTAAAATGTAAAACGTTCAAAAGTATCATAATTTATTACTCTTTGAATGCTCATATTTTTATTTGTAAATCTCACAGAAGGCTTTGAAGTAATTGTTACATTATTGTAGTTCATGTAAAAAATTTCAAAACATGTTCCTGATATTTCCAGGAGGGGGGGGCGGTAGAACTTTCAAAATTCCCCCTGCGTTCGCCACTGGTCTTCAACGAATTTCATATAATATTAAAAAGTCTACTGGATCTTTTGACGAAATTACCTCGACCAAAATTTAACCGCTTATCGCATATCTCCGGTGTATTGTCATTATAAGTCCAACAAAACATCGTTTTAATAGTTAGTTATTGACAATAGAAGAGTTTATCTTTACGCGGCGTAGAACCTTTATCGAGACCGGCTAGAACAATTTTTCCGTTAGGTTTTATTGGTGGCAAGAAGGGAAAAAAAATGATAGTGGTCTGATCGCAAGGACTTTTACAGCCCACTCCACCGATGCGCAGGACGGTTTGCAAACCACTGGCTTGTCGATCCGTTCCCGAACAATCGGTCCGCCCGGTACAAAAGTCGGTTCAATACATAAAATTGTTTCGTAGCCGTGAGTCCGTGTCAAAGCTTGGCAGTTATTCGTGCCGAAACCGCAACTGAAATATAATCATATTTCGTAAAATTCTTGTTTACCAACTCTACCGGAAATGGAAAAGTGGATAGGAAAAGTTGCCGTGGTCACTGGAGCATCGGCCGGAATCGGGGCCGAGACGTGCAGACAGTTGGTGGACAAAGGAATGATCGTTGTCGGGTTCGCCAGACGGCTTGAAAGACTTCAGGTTAGTGGTAGGGACAATTTACTGGATTTGTAAGCCGGAATTTCGGATTATCAAAATACGAACATTTATTTAAAAACCCGACGTTACAAGAACGGGGCTGAGTAAATTAATAAAATAACGCTAAAATACCGATGAGCGAAAAGTGGTAAATATAATTAAAAACAATTTTTTTGTATATTTCATTTATAACGCATTTTTTAAATATAAAAAAAATAACCATAAACTCGTATTATGAGGTCTGAAATTCGTATTTTCGTATTTTGAAGTCTATTTTTTCGAAATCCGGATTATAAAGGATTTTCGAATTTATATCGTATCACAACTTCAGATACTTTGATAAAATATGTTCCGCGTCGTATTAACCGACTCCTTTTTTTTTTTTTTTTTTGCTATTTTTTTCGACTTTTTTCGAACGCGAACCGATTAAAATATTGCACAACGAGAAATCGATCTGATTATTGATTCGATGTATAGGCGTTGCAGAAAGAGTTGAACGGAAAACCTGGCAAATTTCATTACGTCGAAGTGGACGTGTGTTCCGAAGAGAACGTTGTGAAAGCTATCCACTGGGTGAAGAGTACGTTGAAATCGGTCGACGTATTGGTCAACAACGCTGGAGTTTATAAAGAAGCCAACTTTATAACGGGTTTGTATGGGTGAAAAAAGAAAAATTACTATATTCCCGAGATAATGATAGTGTTTAAGAGGGTGGGAAAAATCGCCAATTATTACGAAAAAAAAAGAAAAACAAAGAAACAAAGAATGTCGAGCGTGGTCGTTCATTAGTTACACATTAAAGCGTCCCAGGGCAAAATATTTGTTCGCCCTTACAATTAAAAATAGAAATTATGCTCATTAACCTTTGTCATTAAAACAATGGTGTTCTATAATCGTATTTTCTAATATATACCCAATCATTTTTTTTTTTTTTTTGGAAAAAATAGTTACATTATTACATTAAAAATGTTGTTTTAAACTTAAATCGGGTAAATTAACATTTCCATCATCGAGTGCATATTTGTACTTTACATTTATATCTCTATATCTAATACATTTTTATGAAAAAAAATGAAAATCTATCATTTCATTATACTTAACAATCCAAATTTAATATGCGAAATATTAATAATTTAACAAATTGCATTATAATGAAAAAGCAAACTAATCAACATTTGTTTTTTCTTGGTCTTTCTCCGGAAAAAACATCAATTATATAAGGTAACAGAATTCAATGTCCGCATATTATCAGCATTTTCAGTTCGTCGCTGCGGTCGACACGTACACCGCAGTCAATTAAATTGGCGTGTACGACTTGCTAAATCGTGCCCGTTTCACATGCACGTTAAGGTTATATTGATTCAATTTTAACTATTATTTGTCTACCAGATACTTAACAATCATTAGTGCCACTGTCTTACATATTAAAGGTCTCCAAAATATTTGACGTCCTTAGGACACCCTCCCTTCGAAGTAGCTACGCCACTGATCGAGCGAATACCACTCGCGGGCGTGCCACCGAAAACGTAGATGATCTAATTCGTATCCATCGATAATTCGAAATAACAGGTTTTTATGTGAATTAAATTATATTTTTTTTCTGCTTCTCAATAATGTTCGAAAATTTCGCACAAGATTTGACGTAAATTGTTAAAAAAAAAAAAAAAAAAAATACGTTGATTGTAAACAAATTTAACACTACTATATAGTTAAATTTTTCTCAAAGTGCAAATTTTTATGGAAATCGTAAAAAAATAACGGCATTTCAAACATCAAAACACAATTGACCGAACATCGATCAGTATCGATTTTTATTATTAGCTATGCGATCCATAGTTGATGCGTTTTAAAAACGTACATTTAAGGCGTTTGAATTATTATCTATAAAATATTAAATAATTCATTTCTTTTTTTTCTATGTAAAAATAATAATTATTAACGCACAGGGAATTCGAGCAATTGGAAATTGATGTTCGACACTAACGTGTTGGCGTCGTGTATATGTAGCAAAGAAGTGGTGAACATCATGAAAGAATTGAAAATCAACGGCCACATAGTAAACATCAACAGGTCAGGCTTTTTCTAATTATTTCGTTAAAATTTAGTAATAATTAGTGCACGGATTTTTACGCGCTAAAAAATATCAGAATCTTCGAAATCTCGAAAATACGCAAGAAAAAAAAAAATTGTATTTCCTAGTTATTATAATTAGTTTAAAAATGTACGAGGTATTGAAATAATTTAAAACTACTTATATTTGGGTATCTATCTATTGAAATGTACGAAAAATACGCTTGGATGCGCAATAAATTTAGATTTTAGTCCTCCCTGAAATATCAATAACAATTTGAAAAATAAATAATTTACAAATTTAATAGTCGTTTCTAAATTTCCTATGAGATTTCCAATTAAAAAAGTTATATACAAGTACCTTTAGAGTAATAATGGATGATATTTATGAACATTTTACATTTTTTCAACACACCTCTACCTTCTACCCCGAATTTTTTTTCCTGCGTTTGCAGTTTATACATTTTCGTCCCATATTAATGTTATCCTTTTTTTTTTTTTATTATTATTATACGTTTTTATAGTGAAGCTGGTCACTATCCGCCGATGTTATTGTCCAACTTTGCTGTGTACAGTGCGTCCAAGTTTAGTAGCGTCTCCATCACCGAAAGTTTACGAGAACAGTTGTCCTTGGAAAATTTACCGATTAGAGTAACGGTAATTTATTTATATAATATATATTGGTTTTTTTTTTTTTTTTTTAGTAGGTGCTATCATTATAATTATCGTTTCGCGGGTAATTATCATTATCATATTATCATTTCTTGTAGAAACCTCGTATAGCAGGGACGGGCAACTCAATGTTACCGGGGGGACCAATTTATGGAGCTTTAAAATTTAGCGGGCCAGAGCGTAGAGAGCAATGAAAAAATAACTTCATTAAAAATAACTGTTTGTAATTAGCATTTATTTCGTATGCTTTCTACAGCTTTTATATTGTGACTTTACATAGCAAAGAAATCAAAGCAAAAAAAAAAGAAAAAATAATTAAATAAATAAAAAAATCAAATCATTTTTTCTGATTGCGCATGTCTTAATATGTCAAAAGAATCTCTTTTGTAGATAAAAATGGATAGACTATAAGAGTTTCAATAAGATCAGTTTGAAACTCTTATAATTCTATTTGTACTGAAGCACACACTTGTTTTCCAATTTCAACCGTCATTAAACAGATTTATTTGTGAACGCGCGAGTTGAACATCTTCAAACCGTCTTTCGAATTCTACAATTAAATCGTCCAAGTGGGTAGGTAATGCAACGTGCAAAATTAAACATATCGTTTAATTTTTGTAACTTCGCGACACGCAAAACTCGCCGGCGAGTTATCGAGCGAAACCCGGTGGGCCGCGATAAATTTGATATTTTCGGGCCGATGGAAATACTTATAAAATGCCACAGAATACGGCAACGTTTTCGATGAAATAATGGAATTTTGAACAGCGTAACAATTATTTCGATTTGATTCAATGGATCAGCGTACGTTTGGAGAATATGTTAAAGAGGACGCTTTTTAAGCGCAATCAGAAATAGTGAGGCCGGGTCCCCTTGCGTCCCTCCACCTGAACTCCTGTCCTAAGGATAGGTTAGAATCGATTCGGCTATTTTATTTTTGTTTTGTAATTCAATGAAATCTATCCGGCTATAATATTTGTACATTTTGCAACGAGAACAAAAAAAAAAAAAAACGCGTCGTTCAAATATCAAACGCTTTAAGGAAAAAAACTTACTCAACCGAGACATTGGACGCTTTATATTTTATAACTCTTATCACTTGTTTTACTTATCGACCCGGCAGTGCACCGTGATAATAAACGAAACTGCAGTATTTTAGAGACTATATAAATTGCAAATCTGCGTTTAAAACCAAAAAACTTATTTATGCCGTTTTAGAGTATTAGTCCGGGACTAGTGGATACGGAAATGGTTGAAAAGTATTTCGGTGATCTAAAAATGAAACCGTCAGATGTGGCCGACGCGATTTTATACGTTTTATCCGTACCGCAATCGGTTAACGTAAGTACATAGTTACTCACATACTCACGTACTTTATTTTTATAATAATTTTTCGAGTCGTTTGTGACGTCGGGAGAATTTTCTATCTTAGACGATAGACACGGTTTTTTTTTTTCTAGTAAAATTAATTTTGGATTTGATATTTATTTTTTATTCGCAGGTCACCGAAATGATAGTAAGACCGACGGGCGAGACTATGTTATCCTTCGTCAATGACGAGTTGAATGGCAAATCAGTTATACCAGAAACTTGTTGATCTAGTGGATGATGGGTTTCTGTAATATGTTGTGTAATTTTTTCATTATTCGTTTTCAATTTTATTTGGTGTCATTATATTTATAGAAATAATTAGTGTCAAATTTAAAGGTCATTAATATATGTTTTTTTTTTTTTATGTGTAACGTTTATTTAAAACTGAATGTTATTTGCAGACATCGATAAGTGTAATAGCTCTTACCACGTCCGCAATCGAATTCTAATCGCAATCGGAATAATAACCGCGATGGTGTATGATTTATTATTATTATACTAGATAAAATATTACCGATTTTGATTAAAAAAAAAAAAAAACAGGAAAATATGCAAAAATATCTCCCAAAGTTCAGTAATATCAGTCAAATCTAAAAAAAAAAAAAAAAACTGCAAAATATTTAAACATATGCAAGATTAAATTTTAAATATCAGTTCTCTGAGTCACGAATACAATTTTAAACTTACTCTACAAGTTTGATAAAATCGCGGACAAATTGACTATATAATAGCAAAATAGTGCTCTACTGTTTACTGGTGATTTTTTTTTCTTTCTCAAACATTTCGTCAAAATTCCCTGTGTGCAAAACCTCTTAAATACCATTAGACGTCTCAATATACTCGAGTCAATTATTATTCGATACGAGTGGAGTCAAGTTCAATAGTCGAGTAAAAAATAATTATCGACTCTCGATAACACGGCCGGCTATAAAAATAATAATAATAAATCGTTAATTTTTATAACGTTGCATAAGTGCACCGCGTACTTATAAAAAAACTGCAGTTGCTACGATAAGATTTTTGCACTGCACCAAATAATAATAATAAATATTGTTGACATAATAAGAAAAAAAATTGTAAAATTATACCAGTGGTTCCCAATATTAGTTTCCACGTACCCGACCATTCTACAAACTGATAGTTTCTTTTGCAATTAATTGTAATAAATAAATACTTATAAAAAAAATATAGTATGGCGCGGTGGCGGATTTGCCCGGGGTGGCAAATGGGAATCACCGTCATTCCCGGAACGAAAGGAGAAAAGAGAAGAATTTGACTATAATATTAAAATAAAAATATTACATTTTTTTTATTATTTATACATTTATGAACGTTTATTATGCAAATATGTAACGAAAAAAAAAATTTTAAAAAAAATCGTAAATTAACGACTACCCATGATTATACAATGAGAATTTTCCAGACGACCTGGCAAACAGTTTTCAAATAATAAATTCGATTGACCCGCTTTCGTCTCCAAGAGTAGCGGTTTCGGAAGTGGGGTTTTTTTTGTTGAAAAATGTAAAATGTAAAAGTTCAAAAGTATCATAATTACTCTTAGGGTGCTCGTATTTTTATTTGTAAATCTCACAGAAGGCTTTGAAGTAATTGTTACATTATCGTAGGTCATGAAATAAATTTCAAAACATGTTTCTGATATTTACAGGGGGCGGTAGAACTTTCAAAATTCCCCCTGTGTTTGCCACTGGTCTTCAACGAATTTCATATAATATTAAAAAGTCTACTGGATCCTTTGACGAAATTACCTCGACCAAAATTTAACCGCTTTTATTGGGGGCGAGGGGGGGGGAAATTGCTAGTGGTCTGACCGCGAGGACTTTTACTTCCCACTCCACCGTTGCGCAGGACGGTTTGCAAACCACTGGCTTGTCGATCCGTTCCCGAACAATCGATCCGCACCATCGGTTCAATACATAAAATTGTCTCGTCGCCGTGAGTTCGTGTCAAAGCTTGGCAGTTATTCGTGCCGAAACCGCAACTGAAATATAATCATATTTCGTTAAATTCTTGTTTACCAACTCTACCGGAAATGGAAAAGTGGATAGGAAAAGTTGCCGTGGTCACTGGAGCATCGGCCGGAATCGGGGCCGAGACGTGCAGACAGTTGGTGGACAAAGGAATGATCGTTGTCGGGTTCGCCAGACGGCTTGAAAGACTTCAGGTTAGTGGTAGGGACAATTTACTGGATTTGTAAGCCGGAATTTCGGATTATCAAAATACGAACATTTATTTAAAATCCGGACGTTACAAGAACGGGGCCGAGTAAATTATTAAAATAACGCTAAAATACCGATGAACGAAAAGTGGTAAATATAATAAAAAACAATTTTTTTGTATATTTCATTTATTACGCATTTTTTAAATATAAAAAAAATAACCGTAAATTCGTATCTTCGTATTTTGTTGTCTAAACTCCGAAATCCGTATTATACCTGATTTTCGGATTATCCGAATTTATATCGTATTACAACTTTAGATACTTTGATCAAACATGTTCCGCGTCGTATTATACGTTTCTTTTTTTTCTTTGCTATTTTTTTCGTCTCTTTTCAAACACGAACCGATCAAAATATTACACAACGAGAAATCCACCTGACTATTATTATTACCTTATTATTATTATTCGATCTATAGGCGTTGCAGAAAGAGTTAAACGGAAAACCTGGCAAATTTCATTACGTCAAAGTGGACGTGTGTTCCGAAGAGGACCTTGTGAAAGCTATTTACTGGGTGAAGAGTACGTTGAAATCGGTCGACGTATTGATCAACAACGCTGGAGTTAGTAAAGATGACGACTTAATGACCGGTTCGTATGGGTGAAAGTAAAAAAAAATTAATATATTCCCGAGATAATGATAGTGTTTTAACATGGCGGAAAAAATTACCAGATGTTACGAAAAATAAAAAAAGAAAGTCGGTCGTGGTGGCCCCAAGTAGCTACACATTATAGCGTCACGAGGCAAAATATTTTTTCTCCCCTATAATTTAAAACAGAAATTATACTCATTAACTTTACATTTATATCTGTATATCTAATATATTTTTATGAAAAAATTGAAAATCTATCATTTCTTAATACTTAACAATACAAATTTAATTTGCGAAATATTAAATAATTATTTAACAAATTGCATAATAATGGAAAAGCAAACTAATCAACATTTTTGTTTTCTTGCTCTTTCTCCGGAAAACACCGCAGTCAATTAAATTGGCGTGTACGACTTGCTAAATCGTGCCCGTTTCACATGCACGTTAAGGTTATATTGATTCAATTTTAACTATTATTTGTCTACTAGATACTTAACAATCATTAGTGCCATTTACTTACATATTAAAGGTCTCCAAAATATTTGACGTAACAGGGTTTTATGTGGATTAAATTATATTTTTTTTCTGCTTCTTAAAAATGTTCAAAAATTTTACACAAGATTTGTCGTATTTTGTTAAAAAAAAAAAAAAAAACACGTTGATTGTAAACAAATGTAACACTACGATATAGTTAAATTTTTCTTAAAGTGCCAATTTTTACGGAAATCGTATAAAAATTGTTTATTAAAAATCACGGAATTACAAACATCAAAACACAATTGACCGAACGTCGCTCAGTATCGATTTTTATTATTAGCTATGCGATTTATAGTCGATGCGTTTTAAAAACGTACATTTAAGGCGTTTGAATTATTATCTATAAAATATTAAATAATTCATTTCTTTTTTTTTCTTTGTTAAAATAATTATTATTAACGCACAGGGAATTCGAGCAATTGGAAATTGATGTTCGACACTAACGTGTTGGCGTCGTGTATATGTAGCAAAGAAGTGGTGAACATCATGAAAGAATTGAAAATCAACGGCCACATAATAAACATCAACAGGTCAGGCTATTTCTAATTATTTCGTTAAACTTTAGTAATAATTAGTGCACGGATTTGTACGCGCTAAAAAATATCAGAATCGTCGAAATCTCGAAAATACGCAAGAAAAAAAAAAAATTGTATTTCCTAGTTATTATAATTAGTTTAAAAATGTACGAGGTATTGAAATAATTTAAAACTACTTATATTTGGGTATCTATCTATTGAAATGTACGAAAAATACGCTTGGATGCGCAATAAATTTAGATTTTAGTCCTCCCTGAAATATCAATTACAATTTGAAAAATAAATAACATACAAATTTAATAGTTGTTTTTATGTTTCCTATGAGATTTCCGATTAAAAAAGTTATATACGAGTACCTTTAGAGTAATAATAAATGATACATTTGAACATTTTACATTTTTTCAACACACCTCTACCATCTACCCCGAATTTTTTTTCCTGCGTTTGCAGTTTATACATTTTCGTCCCATATTAATGTTATCCTTTTTTTTAAATTATTATTATACGTTTTTATAGTGAAGCCGGTCACTATCCGCCGATATTATTGCCCAACTTTGCTGTGTACGGTGCGTCCAAGTTTAGTAGCGTCTCCATCACCGAGAGTTTACGAGAACAGTTGTCCTTGGAAAAGTTACCGATTAGAGTAACGGTAATTTATTTATATAATATTTTTTTTTTTTTTTTTAAGGAATTAATAAGTAAGTAATATCATAATAAAAAAAAAAAAAAATAAATATATTAAAAATACAAAAAACTTATACATGCCGTTTTAGAGTATTAGTCCGGGACTAGTGGATACGGAAATGGTTGATGAATTTAGAGGTTTTTTAAAATTGAAACCGTCAGATGTGGCCGACACGATTTTGTACGTTTTATCCGTACCGCAATCGGTTAACGTAAGTACTTATTTACTTACATACTCACGTACTTTATTATTATAATAATTTTTCGTGTCGTTTGTGACATCGGAAGAATTTTTTATCTTAAACGATATACACGGTTTTTTTTTTGTTCTAGTAAAATTAATTTTGGATTTGATATTTATTTTTTTTTCTCAGGTCACCGAAATGATAGTAAGACCGACTGGCGAGACTGTGTTACCCTTCATCAAAGAGCTGTTTAATTTTTAGTCCGGCAAATCTACTATACCAGAAACTCGTCGATCTAGTGGATGAGGTTTCTGTAATATGTTGTGTAATTTTCATTATTCGTTTTCAATTTTATTTTGTTTTATTATTTTGTCAACTTTGAAAATCGCCCCAAGTCACTTGTTGGGGGGTTACATACCTTCACACTTTCTGGAAATCCACAACGCAGACTCAAATGGAAATGGTGTCGTGACCATTTAAAATAATAAATAATAAAAAAATAATTCAATAAATAATATAAATGCCCGGCTAAGCTGCTTCTTACTCAAACAATTTCATGTTTATATAGTCTTATACGGTTATTGTGCATTAATTTGTATAGATTGTGTGTGTTAATTGTGAAATTAAAAAAAAATAAAAATTTTCTCGTTATCAACTATATATATATATGCTTAGTGTCAATCTTAAAGGTCATCAATGTATGTTTTTTATTTTATTTTTTTATGTGTAACGCGTAATTAGAACTCAATGTTATTTGCAGACATCGATAAGTGTAATAGCCACTTACCAGGTCCGCAATCGAAATCGGAATTATAAACGCGATGGTGTATTTACAATTATGCAGAATGGAATAGCGTATTGCAATTACTAATTACTAACAACGGCGGTATCGGATGGTGATTAACCGTCTGCGGAATGATTAGAAAAAAAAATCGTACGGTGTACGCGACGAATAGATTAAAAGTATTGATCATTTTTTAATACGGCTCAAGGTTTACGCGAGACAAAGCGCACAGACGAAAAATTGATAAATTTTCGCATCGTAAACATTGTAATTGACGTATACGCGTAATCGTCGAGTGGGTTGTTAGCTGTCTGTGTTTATAATTGTCTGACAATGCGCCGACTGTACAGGGGATACTTGTGTCAACGGACAGTATACGTGAAATGATTTAAATTTAAATTTTTAAAATAAATTATTTTCCGGTATTTAAATACGAGCATTCGGATTTTGCGAAAACACATGCAAAAAAAAAAAAAAAAAATACCATAAACGTACTTGAAACGTATTCGATACTTTTACGAGTTTGATGTGTTCAACCGCCGTGTAAAGATATACAGAACCGAATACAAAAAAAAAAAAAAAAAAAATAGTTTGGACATTATTTTGTTGAGAGTTTGGCGCCGTACACTGGCAATTGGAAAGTACAGTGCACATTTCCGGTGTCTGCGATTATTTCTCGATTAATAACAACGTGTAAAATGGATTTCGCGTAATTTATTGAGCATTTCCGTTTATCCGACGTTTTTTTTTTTTTTTGTTTCTTTTTTTATCCAGAAATTATTTCTCTTAAAAAACGTGCGAATAAATACGATTTTATCATACCGTACGTTAAAAAATACGCGAATTGTACCTCGCCCCCGGTATTTGTTATATACATTGTTTGAACAATTTTTCTAGATTCCTTACCGTTTCGTTTTTAAAAATTAAAAGACCAACAACAAAGACATCGGTTTTATTTTTTGTTGATTTCCGGGTTGCCGTGTATACAGGCGTAAAAAAAAAAAAAAAAAAAAAAAAAAAAAAATACGACTAAACCTTATTACCGCCGTGGTTTACCGAGCTCCGCTCAGAATCGTTTTTTGATTACAGCCAATTATCGTTGCTTTTAGTATACAAACTAAATTGCACTATATCTTATATGTAAGATAAAACATTTTTTACAAAGATTTTTTTTTTTTTATAAACAACCGGCAGAATAATAACGACAATATATTTTATTGACGTGAGTAATATTATTCTTTTTAACGAATATGTATTATTTTTTTTTTCCGTCGAAACCGATACGTGTACAATAATACTTTTTGTCGATTCGAGTGTACCGCTGCAGAGATTAAACTAATTAGTTTGGTATTAATATTAGTCGTATAACATAATATTATATTTTTTTTTTTTTAGATAAATGTCATATTCCTGCACTGTTAAATTTTTTTGTTTTTTCAATTTTAATGATTCCCTACATACCGCGAGTATAGTATTATCGGTTTTTTAGGAAATCCCGAATGAGATGTCGTTATTATTACTATTTTTCTTTTTCGACCAATCCGTACACACTACAGTTATTTTATTCGTTTTTAATAGTAATTGGAAAAAAATATAATACTACTCAATATATTTGTATTGTTATTATAATATTATTGTAGTCGTGAAATACGAGAAATAACAAGTCCAATTAACTTGTATTCGGTATTTATATAATAGGAATTTTCCGACATAGCGCATGTATAGTTTAAATTCTGTTTACGAGTAAAATTCATTGAAAAATTAAAAAAATTCCATTTTGCACGAGTGGACGAAATTAACAATAACTCTGGCAAACCAAGATACGTACAATTTTGAAGTAGAATACGTTCGATAGGTACAAAAACATTGTATTGGTCACGGAGAAACGCAACAATTATTTATTTATTATATTTTCTGTAAATTATCACATTCGGAAGAAAAAAAAAAAAAATGATAACGAGTTAAATTCCCTGTGTTTTTTCATCGGTTTTACCGCACCGCTTCATATTTATTTAACTCGGCAACGCTAGGTGTACGGTTTCGTCTGTCTTTAATTTTACAGCGCGACTGTTAATATAAAACATTGAAAAAACATTTCGTATAAGTTATAGGATATAACTTTTGTCCTCAAAGACCGTTAGAATTAAAGGTTAGATAATCAATGTTCTTATTATTATTTTCTGTCAATACTTAGTGATTTTTATAGTTTAACAAAAGTGGATTTAATAGAGAGGTGACTAGTGCAAAATATTTTATATGTGTTTATCGCGTTATGAATCGCGTTGGTGACGTTATATTTATAACGCTATTGTTGACGTGTGAGCGTAAAAATATTTAGTATTTTTAATAGAAATAAATACAATTAAATTTGTTTAATGGTATAAGACCTTATATTATAAGCTGACAATAAATTTTGAAAAAAAAATTAACTTTTAAAAATATTGGAAAATAATAAAAACATTTGCTTAAAAATGACGACTATACTTTTATTCTGATAACGAATTGTCCATTGTTATCTGTTTCCACTCTATTTGCATATGCTATGCAAATACGGAGAGTGTGCTAATTAGCCTTTTTAACATTTCTCGTTTCAATGCCGTAAAATCGAAGTGCCCGCAGTTGTATGTAAAATAGCTGTTCAGACACGGTTGATCAAAAAAAAAAAAATTCCGGACAAAATCCGTCATGGCACCATAAATCTCTTAGATTTACATGCCTACTACGTAAGAATCCTGCCAAGTATAGTAGTCCTAAATTTCCCGATTTCTTCTTTATCAGTATCTGGTGTAATCTGGTGGTTCGTCGGTACTTTACGCGTATTTTAGACAAATATTTATTCGTACATAATACCATAACGTTGATTATAGAGTCAGGGAATAATAATTTTTCAACAATCTAAAATATTTGCAGTGTTTTTAGCGCCGGGTCGCTGAGTCATAATATTATGAGCACGCGTGTTCCGGTATGATTGGTAAAAACGTTTTTATACCATTTTTTTTTTCGCCTTTACTCGAGTAAAACTCGGGTTCCGATGTAGAGCTGCTATTATTATCGGGTATCGTAAAAATCAACATAGTTTTCCCATTCATTTGCACTATTATTATTATTATTATTATGCAAGTCAGATACATTATCTGGTACGAAATTGGAATCGGCGTCGTCATTGCTTATCACTTAACACGACGTCTTCGTAAATTTCATCTAACCAAGCACTCGTTTGTTGTTCTCGAGAAATTTTTCGAATAAATAATTCGTAAAAACCAATAATAACCAATAATATATTTTACGCGGATAATAATAACGCGCGAGCGTACGTTTATAAAAATCTGACAGTATTGGGGCCAACGCTATTTAACATTTACTGCCATGACATCCCCAATCCCCCGTAACTCTCAACTGGCAATGTTTGCGGACGACACAACAATACTCACGCAAGATAGCGTATTAAACTTATCAATCGAAAAATTACAATCTTCACTAAACGAAATTACCTCCTGGTTCAAAAAATGGAAGCTGAAACTAAATCCGACTAAAAGTGAGGCTAAAATATTCACATTAAAAAGATATAACGATCCAATAAATATAACCATAAACAACCAGATCATACAATGGAACAGAAAAGATGACTCAGTGAAATACCTTGGAGTTTTTCTCGATGAAAAACTGACATGGAATATCCACATAAACAAAAAACTTACACAGGGATATGCCAGGATGAGAATTCTCTACCCCTTAGTGAATTACAAATCAACTCTCCATATAAAATCTTCTCACCTTCTCTACACCGCAATAATCAGGCCTCTAATAACTTATGCCTGTCCTGTATGGTCCGCTGCCTCTATAACTAAAATAAATAAAATACAAATCTAACAAAATAAATTCTTAAGGATATGTCCCAAAGCACCGTGGTTCATGAGAAATCGCCAGATCCATAATGACACGAAAATACCCCTGATAAATACATGGATTAAAACCCAATTCAAAAATTTCCACGCCAAACTAAAAAACTTGGACTGGTGCTCGTCACTACAATATAGGAAAAAAAACACTCAATAGACGTCTGCGGCCTCGAGTTCCCTGGGACATCCTTTTAACAGACTCATCATCAGAAAATGAAGATCATTATTAACATACTAGACCTTATCGTTATTATTATTATTATTATATTCATATATGTAACACATTATTATATCATTCTCACTATTAATAATTATGTAATTAATAGATTTATAATCATCTAAATTTGTAACAAATAAAATTGTAAAAATTAAAAAGTTGTAATAGCACTAGGTGTGCTGAAACATTTTATAATTATAATAAATAAAAAAAAAAAAAAAAAATATAGAGTAACGTGCGTGCAACGTATATATTACGTACTAACAAACACGGTATTGTCAAATTTGGACTACGATAACATTGTTGGTTTATTTATAACTCTTTATGTTTTACTTGTAAATGTATTTATATACACCTTTGATAATGAATTGTTATAAAGATATTTTGATTGTTACAAAAAAAGCTTTCGGGTGGTTAAAAAAAAAAAAAAAAAAAAAAAAAAAACACCTATTAATGTTGTTTATTATTTTATTCCGTTGACCACTCAATGGAGCAATAGGTATAATGTTGTAAAAATAAAACGATATTAAAAGCATTGGTTCTAAAAATGGCAATTGTGTGAGCGAAAAAAAAAACGCTCATAGCGTCCAACAATCACCGTGGGTGTTTGTAGGCGACGTGGGCGACGAAAGGTCCCGCGTGTGGGTTACTTGTCGAGGCCGTCCGACGACGATTCGGGGGCGTGCTAAAATTACACGCCAAACCAGCGCACGTTTGATATTTTACAATGAAACAAATCGGTTTCGTCAAGTTATATTTGCTGTTATAACGTATTATCAACGAACGCCGGTACACAATTATATACGTTTACATATAAGATTAATGTTGAATACGAATAATATTGTGATTAAACGTACAATACGGTTCGAAATCAATTGTACGGTATTCCGAATATACAGCAAAACAATATTTGGTACGTAAGCATTTTTTTTTTTTTTTTTTTTCTAATTGTAAATTATATAATTTCAATTTGTATAAATCACTCGGAGGTAAAATTATAATATATATATATATATATATATATATATATATATATATATATATATTACCATTACGCATAAAGGTGCGTTAAAAAAAAAAAAAAAAAAAACAATTATTTTTTTGGAAATGTCGAAAATGGTCGTTATTATTTCTAAACGACGTATTCAGTGTTATACGAGAATAATCGGAATAATGAAAATAACGCACCGTCTCGGACCCCGGGAAAATCGTCCTCTTTTTTTTTTTTTTTTTTTCATTTTATTCCGGTGCGGTTTTACTCTAAAACCGATACCAAGCGAATTCTATTCGGACGAATTTTTTTTCTTTTCCCCGCTATCGCCCGTTAGATAGACGTAATTATTTACGAATTCGGCACTTGTAATTTCGAATATTATTAGCGTCGACCCGAAAGCCGTTGTCGCCGTTATTGCATGTACGGGCCGGGCCGGGTTGTGCTTTCCCCGGGTGCGCCTTGCACTTCGCGAGCCACTAACCTTCTGCGTCGCGTACCCGGTCGGTCGGTCGGCCACACATTGTGCCGGCGTGTAACGCTCGCGTTTGTAGCTCAGTCAGACATTTGTTGACGAGCTACGGCAGTGTGTTAAAACTATGTAAAAAAAAAAAAAAAAAAAGAAAAAAAATGATAACTAAAATAAGGTAAACTCGTTGTGGTAACCGGTGTGGTGGCTGTACAACGAACAATTAATAAATAATACAAAGAAAGACATAGTTCACGGCGACACGGAACAAAATCCCTATTCCGAGTTTCGTTTTTTTTTTTTTTTTTTTATATCAAAACGGTCATTACGATCAAGGTTTTTATCATTTAATATTGCGCGCGATTACTAATATTAGCAATCACTACAAGTCCGTCGTCCATATACCGCTTGTTAATATATTGATTTCTCCATTTCCCGTCTAATTTCAAATAACGATTGACGATTGATACTAATTCAGCGTCTAAAACTTATGGTATTTTGCTACTGCACGCGCAATATTTCCGCCGCTGTTTGCACTCCCTCCCGTAAGAAAATTTGCAAATTAATTCAATAGCCTCGTGTAAGCAATACGTTTTGTTACAATTACTTTGTTCTATATATATATATATATATTTTTTTTTTTTATTTATTATAATTATAAAATGTTTCAGCACACCTATTACAACTTTTTAGTTTTTACAATTTTATTTGTTACAAATTTAAATGATTATAAATTTAATAATGACATAATTATTATTAGTGAGAGTGATACATATATGAATATAATAATAACGATGAGGGCTAGTAAATTAATAATGATCTTCATTTTCTGATGATGAGTCTTCTGTGTCTGTTAAAAGAATGTCCCGGGGAAGTCGAGGCCGCAGACGTCTATTGAGTGTTTTTTTTTCTTATATTGTAATGACGAGCACCAGTCCAAGTTTTTTAGTTTGGCGTGGAAATTTTTAAATTGGGTTTTAATCCATGTATTTATCAGTGGTATTTTCGTGTCATTATGGATCTGGCGATTTCTCATGAACCACGGTGCTTTGAGACATATCCTTAAAAATTTATTTTGTTAGATTTGTATTTTATTTATTTTAGTTATAGAGGCAGCGAACCATACAGGACAGATATATATACATATATAAATAATGCCGAACGTAAAATAATTTTTATAAAAGCCGGACGCATTACGCATTATGTGACGAGGCCACTGTCGTAGTTGAGAAGTTTTTATGCTGAAACCAAATGATAAATCGTACCAGATCTCGGTAAACTGGTTAGGTTATAGTCGTTAGCATTTTTTCTTTTTTCTTTTTTCTTTGTCTTCGTGGCCAAGGATATTCAGAAATCAACAAAAACTAAAGGCCATGTACCGTCGCTTGCTGTTGGCGTTTTTATTTAAAAAAAAAATAAACTGTTATAAATCTATAATACATTTTCGAATTAAGTACCACCGGGCGAATAAAAATCCGCCGCACAGCGAAGAAATCACAACAATTTTTACTCACCAAAAACGTAAAATAAATATAAAAAATGTTTTGGAAAAAGTACCAACTATTGGATCTTTGAAAAAAATTTCAATACGTTTGCTACTGCGCACATTTTAGGTCCTAGACACTTTAAACGACGGATAAAACTTTCGATAATATTCTCGTCCCGTGTACAAAATCCTAATTGTTTCCGTCTCACGTAACGTTAGGTTATAGTCCGGATTTATATGTTTTTGCATATTTTTATTGAGTATATGCAGTCTTATGAGGGTATAAAAAGTAGACGATTTATTTAACATAGAGCTCACAAGAAAACGTTTTTTTTTTTTTGTTGTATATTTAAAAATATTTCATGGGTTAGGGAATATTTAGCTTATTTAGCATATTTTGGAATGTTTTCTAAATTATAAGAAAAATATACTTGTTTATTGTAATTTTGAAATATCGTTATTATTCATTTAAAAAAAAAAAAAAAAATGTTTGAATCACTTTTCTGATGGAAAAAAAAAACACGCAGTGACTATTATAAGTTGCTGTTATAAAACTTTGCCTAGCTATAATTAACATATACCAAAGGAATATTGGAATATTAGGAATATAAGGAATATTTTTATGTTTTCTCATAGGTAATATTGTCGATTTATATTCCTACTGTTACTATAATACGTTACCGCAAGTTCATATTGCAAGTTTATATTATTGCAAAAAAAAAAAAAAAAAAGTTTAAATAGGTACTATTTTGTTGTGCATCGATTATTTCTAGTGCTCCTTATTTCACGTGAAATTAAGGTTTCGATTTATAAGACCTGTTACTTAAAAGTATTCGTGAATTTATAATATTATTGCATTAGAATTATTACATTCACGTATACCCGTGAATTTGTGTACTCACGTATTTATGCCTAACTTACTTAGTTCTCTATTTTTATTTGTAGGATAAATATGATTTTACTCATATCACAAATATAGATTAGATTGTTAAATTATTTTGAAGTATAACTATATTAAGGATGGTCAACATATAGGTAATAATAATAATTAATGTTTTATTTAAAAAAAAAAAAAAACCAACATTAAATATTATTAAACTAATAATTTTCTATTTTTACCTAACCACCTTTGGAACAAAAATGTTTGCATATTAACATTTTTTGTCAACAAACAACTTATTTTTGAGATTACTATATTTCCAACAGTGGAAGAACATCTCTCGGAGATTACTGATGTGGCAGGAATAGCGAGATATTGTTTTGCTAGCGCTGCAAGAGTTGGGTATTTGTTTTCTCGCGATTTCCACCACTCATATGGATTTAGATCAAAACGTATTGGTGATTCAGCAATATAAATTTAAAGTTGAGTAGTTAAATTATCATTAACTGTAATTGTATTTCCGTATAAATATTCAAGATCGCTGTTTTGAACTGTTCCAAACTAATGTCCTGTGTGTTAAATCTTTCTAGCAAATCCTTTACAGTCATACGAATATTTTCTCTCGTAGCAATCGGTTCGCATTCAAAATCTTTATACCGAGGATCTAGAAAAGATGCGATTAGTTTGACAGAGTACAAAACTTGTTTCATTACGGTCAAGTTTGAATCGTTCTTTAATTTCCAATATTATTGTACATTTGAAATCCGCGATCATTGGTTTCTTTATGCTTTATATGATAATCCAATAATAGTCCCCCACACCCGACTTTTTCTTTTACCCATTTTTTGAAAAAAAAAAAACGTATGTATTACGTTCGTTTAACGTGGTTGCACGTGAACCTAACGGTTGACTGTTGTAACTAATACGAATTATAAGAGTTGAAACTCAACACATAATATCAAATCGTTTGCAATAAATAATGCGGTATAACATAATAAATTCTGATAAAAGTTCGATAAAAGATAAAATAAAATGAATCGTTAAATTATATGAAAAAAAAAAAAAAAATCTTCAAATAAAATACTATTTATTATGGTAAAAGGTAAATAGTAAATAATATACAATTGCATACGAATTAAAATTATTCGCGTGATCACGACTCCGATATACGTATAATAATCATACGTGTTTTGTTTTGTTACATTCGCGTCTGTATTCACTTAAAAAAAAAAAAAAAAAGTAAGACTCCTCTAATTATTTCTCTGACTTTGAATAGAATGCAAGAAGAATTATTTGCAGGTTTCTCTTGGACGCCGGCATTGGCGTGGTATTTTAAACGTTTTAAGAGATTTTCATTAATCCCGGACTATAGTTATAATATTATACGCGGGCCGGAGTAAATTTTCAAATATTTTTTTTTTTTTTTTTTTTTTTAGAATTTAGAATTTTACTAAACGAGATCCGACTACGCCGGAACGGTTACCCTACAGTTTACTATAACATATTAAAACACCATCATGACGTTTTAACTTAACTGCAGTTTACGTGCATTACGGTTTCCCCATCGCCAGCAGCCCTCTGTCGCGTTATTTCGTACGGTGTAAATTTTATTTTATACGCAGTTGGCCGATAACCCCCTGACCGCCCCCCCCCCGCACCCGACGCCCGCGAGCTCAGACGGTCGAGTTTTGATCGCTGCAGCCCCATATATATATATATATATATATATATATATATATATATATTATAATTATATACACCCGTTCGATTTTATTGGACGTAAACGGACGGGTATTTTTTATTCGACGTTTTATTACATTCAATTTTAGCGTATATTATAATAAACGTATTTTTTTATTACGTTTTATTTGTCGCGCGCAATTATTTATTATCCCCGCGAACAGCGAGATACGGTGAGACAGTTACAACGGGAATACACGTATAATATGTAAATTAACGATTTTCGTATAAATACTCTCCGGGGGCTGGGGGCTGGGGGATACACGATTTTAAGTGAACTTTATATAACATTTTCGAAATCAAATAATAAAACGGAACCGTTTCCGCTTTTATTTATTCCGTACGTTATAAACGATATTATAATATTTTATTATTATATCCGACGCGTATGTCGAAATCGGTAACAACTTTTTCGTTTTTGTAGGTACGGAATGCACAGTGTCGGTTTATCGTTTTGTTCTCTAAATCGTAATCGGAATTTCCGTATTTAGGTATATATATATATATACACACGAGGTCTAATCGAGGAAAGTATCGAGACCGTTAAAAATAAAACTATTTACATTCAATCTCCTTCGAAATATGCTCCTTCTCGATCTATACAAGTCCTCCAACGTTCCTGACATTTTTTAATACCCCTCTGGAAGTCACTTTTAGGAATTCCTCGTAGCTGCTCCGTCGCATTGTGTTTTATTTCATCCACACCTTGAAAACGTTTACCCTTAACCGCCATTTTTATCTTTGGGAATAAAAACCGCACGGAGCTAGGTCTGGCGAATAGAAGAGGTCGACAAACAACTGGGATATCGTGTTTGGCCAAAAACTGCTGCACAACATGGGCTGAATGGGCTGGAGCATTATCGTGATTCAATTTCCAACCGCCTAACTCTTTAAGCTCGGGTCTTTTTCTTCGTACAGCGTCTCGTAAACGGCGAAGAACATCAATGCAGAGCGTCTCACGTTATGATTTGTCCTTTTGGCGCATACACATGATACCTTGGTAGTCGAAAAAAAAAAAAACAACTCATTACAGCTTATTGACGGACGTCCTTCACGTTCATCACTTTCAACAGTTTTTCTACTCTTATTAAATCGTTTAAACCATTGAAAAACGCGAGTACGGGACATGGTTTTATCTCCATAAGCTAACAATAGCATTTGATAGGTTTCAGTAGCCGTTTTCCCAAGTTTATGGCAGAATTTAATGCAAACTCGTTATTCTATATTTTCGCCCGTAATGAAATCCGACGGGACGTAAAAACACACTTTACTTCATCGCGCCTAGCAGCCGACTGAGTCAGTTTTAATCTAATCTATTTCTAATACATTTTCCCGACATATAAATGTAGATAAATATAGTTCATACTCAAACCGGTTAACGATTAATCTTATCAGTCTCTCGATACTTTTTTTATTAGACCTCGTATGGATAATCGTTCCGTGTCCAAAACGATTTAGTACTTTTTTAGTAATCTTAAAAGTCCCGGTATACGATATACGATTTACAGTTATTCTTCATCCCGGGGCATTTTTTGAAAACATTTTTGTGTCCAAAATGAGAGGCGAGACTAAGATTTACCGGTATTCATACGTGTACGTTTGCGACTCATGTCCGTTACAATATACAGTTTGATCGGTACAGATTGGACGCTTCTTATAAGACTCGCGGATATAAGGTTCGATCGCTTATAAGACTGAAAATCGCTTGAAACGGCTCGGACGTTTACATTTTTTTTTTCTTTTTTAAAGTCGGTTATAATACTCAAATTTCATAAAAAAAATTTAAAAAAATTGTAGAAAATGTAGACATTTTTAGTGAAATGTTGACATGAATTAATTTTAAAAAGTTGTTTGTGTTAAGCAGCCGTCGAATAATGAGGTCTAGAGGCTCTAGAGAAGTGTTGAGGATTGTTGTACATCGCCGAGGCCCTAATTTTAATATATGCAATACGAACACGACATTGGAGTAGCCATGGAAACGGCACGGGGACCACATGCCCAACCCCCTTTGGCCGTATTTATGTAAAAAAAAAAAAAAAAAAATTGGTTCAATTTTTAGTCATAATCATATTTATTATATTTATGTAATTTTATTACCTATTGGATATTGATAAATAAGATCGATAATTTTGTTAAGATAACCGTAGATAATAAATACGGACTAAGATATAACCACAGAACAATAAATCCCGTGTGGATAATTATAAAGCAATTGTTATCTACGAATTACTAATCGATGTGTTACCAACAGATATATTTGATAAAATGCGGTTGCCGTAGATAATAATAAAAAAAAAAAATGTAATATCTATGGCGGTTGCATATGGTTATAAACCTGTAACAATTATTTTATTAATACATTTTTCTATGAGTTTGACGTTGATCCTAGTTGGTTTTTTTTATTTTGGCCCTCTCCCGGCTGCGCCACTGGAGTACGAGCAGTATATTGACGAAAGTAACAAAAATAATAATTTTTTTTTTTTTAATAAATAATATATACTATATAATGCTAAAAACGAATTCATTTCGCCTTCCCCATTTCTACTATACGGTTTTTTCGATTATATTGGGACGCGTCTTAGACTATTATTATTATTATTATTATAGGTATAGTAATACAATGTAAGCGATATAGTTTTTTTTTTTCGCTACACCAAAAAAAAAAAAAAATAATAATAATACTAATCCGGTGTGACCACTGACGTCGCCGGTAGACAGTGGTCTCGATAATATGATATTTTCAGTGGCGTACGCAGGGGCGATGGTGGATAATCGCCCCCGTGGGCTTTTAGGTATACTTAAACATATACTTAAACATGACTTCAAACAACGTATCTAGAACCTTATCTGGGGGGGGGGAGATTTTTTTTTTTCGGTAATAGACCAAATCCTCGATAAGTTATTTTCATTGCACGCGCCTGTGTGCTCCTATATTAAAAAAAAAAAAAAAAAAATCGGCTTGTGATAAAAAGAACATAAAGTGTATTCTATTATTTATAGAAATTTTGAATAGTAGGTAATAATACGCTAATATTTATAATCGTATAAGACAGAGTATAAATACTTGGCGTTTGGGAGGGGTGGGACGGATTGCTACCTCGAATACGTGTCCGTTTTAAACCTGAACATAAAACAAGCAGTTTGTTTGGCAACGAAATTTGCCGTCAGAATTATGTGCTGCGGCGACAACCGATAAACCGATCGATTAAAATCATTGTCAGATGAAAATGTAAACGATTTTCGTCGTCCCGGTTTATTGCATCCCCTTTCCGCCCCGTACCGGACTCACGCGCACGCCACTGGATATTTCGTACCGCCCGCCCAATTGCACACCGGCCGTTGGCGGACGGCAACTTGGAGTGCCGAAAAGCATGCGCGCCCGCGCCCGAAACGACAGCGAGCCGCGCGCCAGTCGGTCCGTCCCAACACATTCCTGTTTTCCGCGTGTCCGGAACAAGTCGTCCGGTCCACGTCGTCGGGTTTTCGCCGTCGGCTTTTCCCCCGCAAATCACCGGAAGGTAAGCATTTTTTTTTTCTTTTCTATCGTACGATTTTAATATCGCCGTCGCGTTTCGTTGAGTATTTTTCGTTTGTTCTACAATTCGATTTTTTTTTTTTTTTTTTTAATATTGCGGTCGGTTATTAAAAATATATTTACGGTGCAAAAAAAATATCTCGTATATTATTTGTTTCCCTCGCCCCCACCACTAAACTAATATATGTATTTCTATTTATTTCGAATAAAATACCGGAAATACGATTTTCAGTAGGCCATTCACGGGTGTTGACTATTTTATCGTATACCCGTATGGAATTTCTATATTTATATTTCGACAAATCGTTTTCAGTTTTTTAACGTTTAATTTTTTTTTTTTTTTTTTATATAGATATTTTACTATTAATTTTTTTTATGCATATGACGGCGGGCAATGGCGGCCGAATAAGTTTTAGATCGTAGTGTCGCAGCATAGTCGTTACCACCACCCTAACGATTTTTTTTAGCTATACAATCTGGACCGCGGAGGGTTTTTTGAAAAACGTTTTATTTATATTTATCGAAATTTCTCAATATTGAAAATTGAATACTTCTATAGTTTTTTTTTACATATTTCGTCTCGTTTATATTGCATATATTTTAAGCAGATTATTTGTTAATTTTCAACCGCTTATTATAACACCTGTAATCGCAAATCCGCGATGATTTATACAATTATTTCGTGTAAAAAAAAAAAAAAAAAGCAAATTGTTTATTAAAATAAAAAAAAAAAACATAGACGAATTATTAACTTCGGGTAACATCGAAATATGTATTTTTATAATATAAAATCGAATTATCGAGGTAGTCTTGCAAATCTGTTAACGACTTCGTCAGTATCAATGTCATCGTTTCTATAAATACTCGTGAGAGCTAATCCTGTCCAATATTATTCCTTAAATATAACGTTTTCAGTCTCCGCGATGTCGAAAACGATCGTTGGGCGGTAACAGTCGTTACAGGCAAACTAGATAATATTGTTAAAAAGCACTTTATACTTGGCTAGAAATCACTAAGCATTTGATTTAGAGTAGTTGATATAAGGGAATTGATCATTACATACATTTTGCAAATGTGTTTGCCAGATTCCAATCACAACGTCAAACGTATCGACATTTGGTAATATTGGTCTGTAAAAACAGTGCACAGTACATATTTCAAATCGATGTATATTGAAAAAAAAAAAAAAAAAAACGAATAATGAATTTGGAATAACGGACAAAAAAACCCTTGCCCTCCGGATTATTGTCCTCTTAATTGTATAATAGGCGCCATTAATTCTAAAACCAAAATTACGTGAGTTCTACGCAGTCTGCGTAAACGGTTTTTTTTACTATGTTCCCCGTTAGTGTTGGACCGAGACAGTCAGACGAAACCGTTAATGCGAAAATCATCATACAAAAAACACGAGGGGAAAAAAATATCTCGTTTAATTCACAATGAATTATGATTTAAACAATATTTGAGCGTTTTACATAATAAAATTATGTTTTGAAAAACTTTTTTTTTTTTTTTTTCTTTAATTGGACGACAACTTTATTAATTTTTTTTTTTTTTTATTAGGATTTTACCTCTTTCTCTCATCTAAAAAAAAACTAGTTAGATGGGACGTATCGTAGCTAAAGTATTCTCGTATATATGAATATTTCAATTGGGCTTTAAAATTCATTTTCACGTTTTTGAATATTAACGCTATCGTATTATTTTTTTTTTTTTTTTTTAGATAAAATATACATTCTGAAATTGTACATCCATTCGTACAAAGTATTTTCGACGATATTCATATAATATTAGAAATAAGGGACTAGGTGCCTTTATATAGTTTCTCGTTACACTATATACATCTATGGCTTTCGTTATTTTTTTTATTTCACCCCCAGTCTTTCCAAATAATTCAAATATCGAATATCGTTAACATTATTATTATTATTATAGTTTGTTACGACAATACGCGTTTCGATAAAGTCACTTGTATAAAGTTTACACTCTTTGGTTCAATAGATTTCCGTAATACCCGTAAAATGACATTTCCTCGGGGCACTGTTTAAACGAACATTGTTCAACATTGAAATTTCTACGTTTGAAAATAAATCGGTTTAGGCATATTTGTGATCACAAAGCCTAAATTATGCGAATAAAAATATTTAAATGTGACCATAAGAATAGGCTAAATATCACACGATATTGTTGTTCGTTAAATCAAAAGAAAATTATTATCGATCATAGTTTATTTTACTGTGAATCCGACTGCACAATCCCAGTATTTAAGAGGACGTCTGTCTGACGGGCAATATTTAGTAACAATTTCATTTCGTACTTCCGAATTCCAATAGTACTCAGACTGTAATAGACTTAAAATAAAAATTATTTCACCATGACGACAGCCGTTTACTATGTTTTCAAAGAGAGATTTTTTTCGATATCTATTTCCCAAACAGTCTGTCCGCACTTTAAACTTTAAACAAAAATTTTTCAAACAATGAAAATGTAAAAAAATTATCTTTGAAAAAATATATAGGTAGTATAAATGTTTTTATCTTTTTAATTGTATGAAATAATTTTTTATTTGAAATCCAATACGACCCTGATTGGGTACTATTGGAAGTACGAAAACACATTTTTGAATTCCGGCGTGTCGTACTCTTAAAGTACTCTTAATGTACAGGTAATTTTTTGGGGTAAAAAATAAAAATTTCATCAACTCGCAAATATTTTAATAAATTCGTTTTTAAATAATTTTACAAGTACTTACCTGTATCGTCCTGGGTGCCATTATCGCGAACATATTTATTTTGAATTCTTCGAGACATTTTTGAAAAATCAAGATAATATTGTATAAGCTGAACGATATAATGATGAAATATAATAGATGAAACGCTTCCCAGCTCCTTGTGCACAATAAATAATGTTAATCCTCATAATATATAGAACACCCTGTATAATAACAATGTATAATATTACGTATACTGTTTTCAGAGAATATTTCATTTTATTCAAATGGATAGGATACGTTTACGAGTGTTTTTTTTTTTTTAAATTTTTTTCTTTTTTTTTTTTTTACTATCGATTATATGTATTATATTACACATTATAATGTTTTATGGTTTCAAAGTCATGTTGTTAAAGACATACAATAATATTGGTTTAAATAAATTAAATGGTTTCGTTCACCGAGGGGGTACATATCTGTCTATAAAATAAAACTGTTCGGTTTATTTCGTTCGAGTATAATAATTGCAAATATTTTAATACGTAACAGATTACGTTTATACGTATATTAAGAAATTACGAATTAATAAACGGTTAACGTGTTAACTGGCCAATATATTTTATATAGAATATTACTTTTTGCTCTTTTTTTTTTTTTTTGTTTTTTCAACTTTGATTCTATCGTTCCAATACAATAACAAAAAATATGGTGTCCGATGAGTTCCTCCTAACTCGTGGTAAAATAAATATAATCGTCGTCGACAATTTCAAATAGCCTGTGTGTTCAGCAAAATAACAATATAAAAAAAAAAAAAATCTATGAATAAAAAAAAAAAAATTGCCAACGGCACGTAGTGTTCCCAAGCGGTCACCCATCCAAGTACTAACTACGCCCGACGTTGCTTAACTTCAGTGATCGGACGAGAACTGGTGTATTCAACGTGGTATGGTCGTTGGCGACAATTCGTACGGTTTAAATCATATTTCGATCGAATTCAAATATAGTAAATTAATCCAATTCATAATAGTGTTATAATCTGTAATGTGTATTTTGTCTTTCGAACATTCGCGTTCAAATTATTATCGATTATTGATAAACTAAAATATTGTTCCAGAGATTAATACTCGATAAAATAACACCAATAAATTTTTAAAAATATATGTCTGTCTTCAATACAAATATATATATATATATATAAAAATAGACTGACATACTTCGCACCGAGGATTGGCCTCTATAGGTGTGTGTATAAGGTGAGATATAGAGGATAATTAAATTTATATCTGTACGCAACGATAGATTGCATTGCTAACGAAAATCGATTCTGAGCAAAGTTCGGTAAAAATGAATTGAAATATCAAAAAAAAATTAAATTGTCGTACTTTCCTGTGTCATTTCGTCTTATATTGGTTGTGTATTTTTATGGAGCCAAAAAAAGTTTCCGGTATTCGCATAAATTGGAAAATAGAAAAATACCTCGATTTCTACGATTACAAAAAAAAAAAAAAAAAAAATGATTAATGTAACTATTAATGTTCTACTTTTTTCTTTAACTACTAAGTACAAATTATCACGAACTTCATGTATAATTTGCAAGCATTTCTGCTCGGCTAAAACAGTGTTATCTACATAAAATAAAAAGACTAAAAAAACTCTAAAATTTCAAATGCCTGTAAATTGCTCAAAAATATCAAGAATATTTTAAAAATTTGTCCTCGTCTAAAAAGTGCAATTATTAATATTCTGTGAACATTTGAAGTATTTACGATTATTTTTAAGTGGATCACAAAAAAAAAAAAAAAAAAATCAGTTATTTCCGTAAATTTCCTCGGTTTTTTTTTTTTTTTATAATTATTAAGAAAACTACAATGATAATCAAAGAATGCGCGATTCAGGCCCCAACTAGATTCGACATGTTTTTAGGAAATGTGCTACATGTGAAAATTAAAGCAAGATTTACGGTAGAAAAGTTTTTTAGACGGAAAAAAAAAAAGGAATGCACACACCTCACAGTAAAACCAATACTTTCATTCTTTTTGTAGCTCGTTTCGTTCAAAATCTAAAGCAATAATAATTCAAATTATTTTTCCGCCTTTAAAATTCGATGATGATTTTGTTTAAAATCGAAATCGTTCGTATTTTTCCCAACCAATATCCTGGCCTCCGAGCTTTGTTCGTTTCTTTTTCTACAAATTATTATTTTATTTATTTGTATTTCAAGTATATATTCTTTCATGTTTATTATTAATTTCTATCATTTTTTTTAGATTAATAATATATTGTGGTACATATTTGCGTTTCCTTTTAACTTATTACGTGCGAAACATCGCGACGGGAGTTGAAGGGAAACTACTTGAAAGACGGATTTTATTATAAATATTAAAGCGAAGATGTAATACACGTATATGTATATGATGGACCAATATATATGGTTACGATGGTAGGAAACAGTGGCGTACTTACAATTTCATTTTTTTTTGTTTTTGTTTTTTGAGGAAAAAGAAATTTATAATACGATTTCTAAATAAATACGCTTTAAATTAATTCGAAGATATTGTAATCTCACGATACGTCTTATCAGTCATCACATATTTAACTTATTGAATCTTGGGCTAACTAAAATTTTCTTTTATAACGATTTAAAATAACAAAAAAAAAAAAAAAAAAGTAAATGACAAGTTCCCCTTTAAATACGCCACTGGTAGGACAGCCAAGACGATAATTAGGAAGAGACGGAGAGAAATGGATCGACTCGGTCGGCGAGAAGAGATAAATGCCACCGCACACGGGACATTGACGGTTTGGCGCTAAGGCTAAATAGGGAATAAAATACGGAGAGGAATAATGACCGGCGAATGGTCCGATTTAAAAAAAAAAACCAATCTATATACCATATAATTTCGTTCATGTGTCTCGATATGTAGAATTATTGTTATACATTTTGTAAATATAGGACGGAATTATTATTATTTTTTTTTTTTTACTTACGGCATGCGTATATAAACGTAAGACGAGATTAAGCGTATTATATCGTGATCGATTTAAAAATAATTGCCGAATTATGTTTTCTTTAATAAAATTAAACGTCAATAGACAGACAGGCGGCAGACTCTCATAAATAACTTTAAATAGCAAATAATATATATATATATATATACACATAATTGGAAAAGAAGAAAAACACGAATGTTATCCGGCAATGTATGCCGGTTTAAATGACTATATTGGTTTTTTTTTTTTTTTAAACTGCGCGAGTGATATTTAACCTAACGATTATTATGGCAGTAAAAAAAAAAAAAAAAAAAAAACGCCAATGTAAGTAATTATAGGTTGTAGTAATACGTTTTAAGGGTGCCGCTCATGGCTTTTTATAAAAATCGTTCGCAATTGTTAACAACAAATTAATCGCATTTACAATTAACAAGTCTTAACAATTCTCAACAAAACAATCCAATCAGTTTCAATCGAAAAACTCGTTTAGTTTTTATTCGATTATATGATTGTTTTAAATTCTCAAAAATGCAAGACAATTCGACGTGCTCATTTAGCCGTATTATATTTTATAAGTGTTTAAAGTTCATATTTTCACGAAAATCGTAAAAATCATCGCACTTTGCGTACTATTTTACGATTTACGTGAATACGATCTTTTCGGCCTAACAGAAATGCACAAGTTGAACTTAATGGCAAATAAGTAAAAGAGTTGAGGGTAATTTGTTTTGTTTTATAATAATTTAAAGGCCGAATTTTCGTAAAAAATACTATACGTTTCTAAACGGCATTTCTAAACACGATTAACCGAACTATGTTCAGAATAGTTTTTCGTTAGAAATCCTTTGTCGTTGCGTACAGATATAAATTAAAATACCCTCTGTATCCTGTGTAGTATGGATTTGTTCTATTTACAATATTTTTTTTAATTTTAAATTGAAAAGAATCGTACTAAATATGTAGAAAAACACCGGGAAATTTGCGTGTCAGAACCGCCGAATCTATACTACTCCTATACCTTCCCACCTACACGACAGTGGCCCACACACGAGCATCCGTGTATCTTTATTTTTATAGATAAATCTCCGGTATATTCGTATAAAGTACCGAGTGTGGCGGAAAAAACCTTCGCGATTTGTAAAACTTATAAATACCAAATCAAGTCGAATCAAAAAGTATGTTTTATTTATAAATTGTACATATAATGCCATTTTTAAAAATTACATCACTTAAGTGGCGGCCCTCGTTTTTAATACACTGTTTAAGCTATTCTCGGCAGCTGTCTATGGCCCTACGGGCCATTTTGGGCGGAATAAGAGCAACTTACTGGGTTATTACCTCCTTCAGGACTTCCAAAGTTTGGGGACGATATTAGGTTAGGTACAACATGGCTTTTGACATAGCCCCAGAGGAAAAAATCGCATGGGCTCAAATCTTGGGGCCGCCCAATGTCACCACGCATAGAGACAATATGCTCGGGAAAGATTTCACGCAGAATGTCGAGCTGTGTGTTTACAGTTTGACAGCACGTATCTTGTCCATACTCATAAAAAAAAATTGTCCAATTTCGGCCGAAAATAGTCGATCCGATTTAAGGAACACGGGTTTCCGTTCGAATTGTCACGAGTATTGTCTTAATGTAGGCGACGAAGTGGGAGGATTTATGATATTGTACGTGTTATTCACTTTTGTTTAAAGAAATCGAATATTTAACGACTGAGTTTAATACCATTTAAAACAATGATTCACCATTTTTTAAAAACATTTTTTTTTTACATTTAAAACAAGTATTAACTTGTCAATATTAAAAATGGTACGTGCCTATACCTTTATTTACTGTTTTACTGGCAAGTTAAATTAAACAAATCGTATTTATATTCCCAGGCGGACACTTGAAAAAAAAAAGAAAGTAAGTACGTTTAGTAAAATAATGATGACCATCATAAAAAGTAATTGAGCGTTATTTGTCAATAGCTTTTGATATTTTATTAGAATTAATTTATCGATCCTGCGGGTACCCAGGTGAAGACGTCGGCACTTCACAAATTACAACGTTACTTATACTTATCTTAAACTAATCTTATATAAGTGTTTTCGTCAAACATTATCGTTATTGTTATTTGGTAGTTAACTTAAAATACGCGCATTTATCACTGGCGTGTACAACGCGTTTTAGCTATATTTTATGGAGGTAGTTAAAATAAATTTAAAAAAAAAAACCCCTCTATAATTATACGCGCAGCGATCAATTTAAGTCACGAAAAAAAAAAAAAAAAAAAGTCATTCCTCGACAAATATTTTAACGGTATATACAATGTACGTTAAATTAATTAATTGTACGAGGATATTCTGGTAAAACATATTGTTTTTAACACAATTTAATCGGCAGATGCTGCAGGCTATCCGAGGCGTAATCGTTTAGAAATGTTAAAAAGTCGAAAGACATTCGACTATAAGATAACTTTTTTATCTTAGTGAAAACTACTGTAATTAATTTATCAAAGATAAATAAATAAATTACTTTTACAACGAGCATAATCGTTTAGTGGTATGTACACAGTTAATACCTTTAATACTGTGTCGTAGATTGTATGGATAATGATACTTTTTCGAGAAAGTTATCCGGACCCGGTGAACGAATCATACCAAATTAAATTGTTATAATTTGTACCCCGAAACAAAACTAACGCGTGTATTACTTTTTTGTCTATATAGAACAATCAACTTTGATCAAATCACATTTGAAACGGGCATCTGCAATAATGGATTTCGACGAGTACAGAAAAAGAGGTGGGTAACATGCGTATACTTGCCCATAATTTATGGCTACGTACGCGCAAACAAATACAAATTACAATAAATTTTAATTTTTTACCGCGACTCTTATTATTATTGTTATTATTTTTTAATTGTATTGTTTCATTTAGGACAAACGACGCATATAATTGTTTTCTGTTTAGGAACAAGTAACAAAATAAGAAAAATAACAAAAAAAAAAAACCGCAGTCAAACTATATAATACCATGTTTATAAAAATTACATATCTGATATTTCGGTTGTTGACGTGTTATTGTACGAATTTCGTCGTATGGTTAGGTTTACGAAACGTCCAAATTAGTTCGAGGATTGTTACGAAGGGCAGTGGCGTACTCTCGGGTGGGGAGGGGAGGAAACCCCTTCTATAACAATTTACAATAATAACTAATAAAAATGACTAATCTATTACAGTTTACGAAATATTTTGTATTGTTCGGTTTTTAAATCGAATTTTTAAATTTTAACTCCACACCTCCTCCCCAAAAAAAATTCAGGTATAGATATGCTACTGACGAAGAGTATATTCGAATCGATTCCCGGATTATTTTATTCAGTCCTTCCCTCCCCCCTCTCAAGTCAAGCAATGGGTATGGCTAAAACTTGTGTTTTTTTTTTTTTTTTTTTTTCAATAATTGGCCATCGTGTAATAACGATACAATATTATAGTGTTTGAGTATTTTTTTATTAACAACTTTATAACGTCAAATTATAATATATATATATAAATAATATAAAAATCAATGTATGTAAGACCATCACTTACAAGAACGGCTTGACCGATTTGACTGATTTTTTATTGTATTCATAATTGTCAGTATAAAAGAAAATTATAGGACAAGTTTGGAAATTAGTAGCCCCTTTTTTCAGAAAACATTGGTTGATTTACCGTGGAAACCAAATATAGTATAAAATAATAATACAAAATAAAAAAAAAAAAAGGCGAGTTTGGTTACCGTGGTGACGAAAGCGTAACGCTAAATCGGTAATGTGGAGGAGGCTCCACAAAATATACAAATAAAACTACATTTAGTTTTGACTCTCGAAATGAAGTGAATCAATTCCAGTCCGGTCAATACACATGAAGACCAGACAATCCATACCATTCCAATTTAGATGGCTCTCCAATTTCTCGTAAAATTATGCTTTTCAGTGACTATAAATAAGGCACAGGGTTAAACATGAAACGTTGCTAATTTAGCACATTTTAATAGAGGGAGAGGGGATATGTCCACCAATGGACGCCCGTGCCACTTTTTGAATATTTTCACTAAAACAGACAGTACTCGTCCGGAGGTATTATTGGTTCGGTATACGAAATCGTTTGATTTTATACATGATTTAACGTAAATTTTAACGACAGATTTCGCCTTTCGGATAACCGTCTTCGGCACTTTCTGTTTTGTTGCACGCGTAATATTTGATCTATACGTGAAAATCGTTTCAGGAAAAATAATGATAGATTATATAGCGGACTATTTGGAAACCATACGGGAAAGACGCGTTTATCCGAACGTACATCCGGGATACCTGAGGAATTTAACGCCCGACTGTGCACCCGTAGAGCCCGAATCTTGGGATCACATTATGGACGACGTCGAAAACATCGTTATGCCCGGGGTAAACATGCAAACGAAACGAAATGCCAATTTATCGGTTGTCCGTATTGACGCTGGCAGAATTTTGATTGTTTTTCGTTTTTAATTCATTAGATTACACACTGGCAATCGCCACAAATGCACGCTTATTTCCCCGCGTTGAATTCGTTTCCGTCGTTACTGGGCGACATGCTGGCGGACGCCATCAACTGTTTGGGATTCACGTGGGTAAGTTGAAATCCGCGGGTTTTCCGTTTAACAATGATTTCTCCGCCGTACAAACATTTTTTTTTTTTTTTTTCTAATTGCTATTGAAGGCCAGCAGCCCAGCTTGTACGGAACTGGAAATCGTAGTGATGAACTGGCTGGGTAAAATGATCGGACTGCCCGAGGCGTTTCTGCACACGCACAACGAGAGCAAAGGCGGAGGCGTTATCCAAGTATGACGTGCTTCACCCTATAATAATATTTACCGATTTTTTTTTTTTTTTTTTTTTTTTTTTAATTTTCTCTCATCGGATTCTTAGACTACGTCGAGCGAAGCGACTTTCGTCTGTTTGTTGGCCGCCCGAACCCACGCGATCCAACGGATACAGAAAACAAATCCAGAACTCGAAGACGTGGACATTAACAGCAGACTAGTGGCCTACTGCTCGGATCAGGTACACGTACGGCCATGCGCCATTTGAAATAAAATCGTAATAAATCTTATCTTATCTTAGTCTTATTGTCTTAATCTCGTACAATTATAATTATATATATATATATATATATATATATAATCGCATTGACTTTATATCGAAACTGTCGCTATATAAAGAGCTCTGGGTGCCATTATTATATCACTAGATCATTGAAGTCATTTGCTTCGATTTTTTTTTTTTAAACGCTTATATCCATTGTTAAGTAAACTAGAAATGCGTTTCGCTTAAAAAAATTAATTTAAATTAATATTATTACAATTTTCTTCGTAATTTTAAGAATATTTAACTTAATATATTTTAAAATAAAAATTACGTAGCAGTGTACAAATGTATGTACTATGTACCAGTTAAAAATATTTAAAATCGTACATATTTCTATATCGCTTTTTTTTTATATTTACTCGTTCTTCAATAAATAATATTATCGATCGACAATCAGTATAAAATATTCATGTACCGATATCGTTGTAATTTGTAATCGATATCGTTTGGTTCGCGTCCATTGCGCCCGTAAAAAATGCCGAAAATCAAGCCGTTTGAATTCGGTTGTTTTGAAAAATTACGTAAAAGCTAAATTTTTTCAAGGCAATTTTCAAAATTATAAGTGCGATTTTTAATACATTTTAACACGATAACAGTGAGATTTTTTTACGCAATAACATCACTACCTTAGTTATCACGAACCGGTAAACGTTGTGTTATTCACACGCATTTGCGTTAACAATATTTATCGTTGTGTCAACAGGCTCATTCTTCGGTTGAAAAGGCCGGTCTCATCGGCCTTGTAAAAATGCGATTTATTGAAAGCGACGATTCTTTATCGCTGAGGGGAACACAATTGATGGAAGCTATTGAAATCGACAAAAAACAAAACTTGATACCGTTTTTCGTGAGTATTCTGTTCAGTGGTGCAACCAGGATTTATTTTCGGCGGGGGTTATACATAATTATACTTATACAAATTTAAAATATGTACAATGTACCATAATATATCGCTTGAAATTTAATATTTAAAAAAACATTTCGATGAGGGGGGGGGGGAAATCATAGCCCCCAAACCACCCCACTGGTTGCGCCATTGATTCTGTTCAATCGGACGAATCTGAATTGTCGCGGTATTTCCGCTTTGTAAAACGCATGTGTTTTCTTAATGTAAAATTTGAAAAAATATCGACTTTTTTGTCGTTTTTGTTGTTATACCTTAGTCCTATTTGAATATATATATATAATATCTGATGTACGTTATTATTCCTACTGTCGTTATTATGCCAACAGCTGTGCGCGACATTAGGTACAACAGGTGCCTGTGCATTCGACAATCTAGAAGAACTCGGACCGATATGTAAACGAATATTTATTTATATATATATCTGTATCAGTGTTTTCCAATTTTTTTTATTCCACGCCCCCCTCCCATCATTGTAGATTTTCAATTGTTATTATAAAAAAACAGTAAAAACAATATGATTGTCAATATTACAATACTATTTTTAGGCACTAAAAAAAGCTTTTATTTTAATGTGAAATGTGTGATTGTTTATTTCTCACCAAGTCATCAGTCCTTGGGGAAATTGTTGATAACGCACAACGAATGCCATTATCCACATCCAATCGATTTCTCTGTCTGTTTGTTATTTGTAAAAGTGTAGAAAATCCCGATTCACAAAGATACGTCGACACAAATGGGATGGCATTAACGTACGGTCAAAGACCAGAATTCCGTGAAAGATAAATCCTTTGCACACGAATCCGCTCCGAAAAGCTCTAAAAATTAATCTGGAACTTTTGCAGCTGGCAATCTGAACGGGTACAGTCCTATGTCCAATTCATCTTCATATTGAGGTTTGAATGGTAACTTTCAGAATCGTCCTCTGGGGCAGTTTAATGTTACAAAAATGCTGTGTTTAATGATCGAGACAGCGTAACGCGGTAACGGTCCAAAATAATAAAACTATAACTTTTCTTCAGATTCACTTATTGTTTTTTTTTTTTTTTATTTTAAAAAATTGATTTCATCATTACTATATCACCCCCCTCCCCTCCCCGTGGAGTATCTAAATTTCTCCCTAGGTTGGATCCCCCTGGTCGGAAAACACTGATCTATATTAAACCGGACGGTTTATATAATTTTTTTTTTTTTTTAAATTATTTCAGGCCACGCCGAGGACATGTGGTTTCACGTGGACGCGGCTTACGCGGGCACGGCGTTCATATGTCCCGAGTTCCGTCACTGGCTCACCGGCGTCACGTACGCCGACTCCATCGCGTTCAACCCGAGCAAATGGATGATGGTCCATTTCGATTGTACGGCCATGTGGTAAATGAAATAAATCTTAATCGCGACAACGGGCCGATGATAATAATTATTGGTATTACACGTCTTTATCTTTGTTGCCAGGGTGAAAAACAGCGAGTGTCTCCATCGTACGTTCAACGTCGAACCGTTGTATTTGCAACACGAAAACTCGGGTGCGTACCTCTAAATTATTATTGAATTTTTTTTTTTTTTTCTGTTTTCCTCTCAACGCCGCGAATCAACGGAAATATTATAAACAATACGATCCGAAAATGCGTTCGGTCGTCTTTGTTCCGTATCCGTTTTGGTCAATTGACATTTTAAACATTAAGCAAATAAAAATGCTCTCTGTGGTACCTACACGAGTTATATCGCTACACTCGTTATTTTCCACGCCGGCCATCTTAAATGTTTAATCCCCTATACGAAACGCTTACAGATACGATAAAAAAAAATAAAATAATCTTTGTGTAAAATCTGTAGTAAACACCAATGCTATAATATTATTGTATATTTTTTTTTTTTATCAGGACTCGCTATTGATTATATGGTAATTATATTTAAATTAAAACGATTATTATTGTCTATAAATTATATATATATACCTACTTTACGCGCTTACGTTTGGTTTTTGTAGCACTGGCAGATACCGCTAAGTAAACGGTTCAGAGCGCTGAAACTATGGTTCGTGATTCGTTGTTTCGGCATAAAAGGTCTTCAGAAACACATCCGAGAAGTGAGTGAAATAACATAAAAAAAAAAAAAAAAAAAAAACGTTTACACGTGCAACATTGCGCCGTCAAATAAAAATGCTCCTCTGAAAATGCGTGTTTTTATTTATGCACATTTTATTAACAGGGCGTGCGTTTGGCTACGAAATTCGAACTACTCGTGTTGAACGACGGCAGATTCGAAATACCCGCGGCCAGGCATTTGGGCTTGGTGGTTTTTCGTCTGCGTGGTGAAAACCATTTGACCGAAAGACTGTTGAAGCGTTTGAATTCCAAAGGAAGAATACACTGTGTCCCGGCGTCTCTTAAAGGTGACCTGTAGTACCATTATTATCATTAGAGTAATTTCGGGTATTTTAAATATTGCCGATTATTATTATTGATTTATTAGTCCAAACTGTGCGCGTAGACTGCACCTGATCGCGAAACTGCCGCGCCTACAAACTAATGATGCGGGAAAATCCGGATTTGCCGAAATACAAGAATCCGGATTTTTGGATCCCGACATTTATTGTAAATCCGAAAATCGGATTTTGATCTAAATCCTGATTTCGGTTTTTAAAATTGTGATTTTATATGTTTTAAATAATTTCTCATAAAACTATTATTATTATCTAATAAACGTTTTTACTATTCAAAAAATATCAAAAATAGAAATTTTTTTTTTTTTTAAAAATAAGTACAACAAAAAAAAATCGTACATATTACATTCTAATTTATATAATACATTAACTAGATTAACTCGGCAAACGTTGTTTTATTCATAAAAATAGAAAATTTCGGATTTTAAAAATCCTAAATCCGGATTTATTGAATTTTCGGATAATCCGGATTAACGTCACATCCACTAGTACTAACACCGTGTGCACTTAATATTTTTATTTCTCTCTCTCTCTCTCACTCTCTTTCTCTCTCTTTCTCGCTCTTCTCCGCAGGTAAATACGTCATTCGTTTTACCGTCACGTCACAGTATACTACGGTTTCGGACATTACGAGAGATTGGGCGGAAATCAAAGCGACGGCCACCGAAATTATCAACGACAAGAAAGCCGACACGACCTACAACAAAACAAAAGTTTCGCTAGCCGGTAACGCTCAAGTTTAACATTTACATATTAAATAATTAATATATTATAGCGTATAGCAGGCGCAGGCTGGCCGACGGTATTCTCGTCGCTCCGTCTAGTCCATATCGGTTGGGAACTGATAATAAATAACGTTAATATATATATATATATATATTTTATTTATTTTTTTTTTTTCGGGATACGCGCCATACTGTAAAAAAAAAAAAAAAAAAAAAAAAAAAAAAACATAGTTTTAATCGAATCCAAACTGTTATTCGTATAATTTATTATAATATATTTAAACCGTCGTTCGAATAGATTAAATTTCAACCGTCGTCTTGGTGCCGTAGACAACGCTCGAATTGGAAAAATAAAATTACATAGTTGACACTATGAGACTTGAAACGATTTGCGGCACTTGCAACTCAACATAACTCGCTGGGTGGTACCACCCCCTTCTTCTCACACACATAATTCAATACTTAATTTACAAAAAAAAAAAATACAATCAATAATACTCCTGCAGACGAAGTTTTTACTTGCGTAGTTATTTTATATGTTGATTCTTATTTTGGTAAAAAAAAAATTTTTTTGACGAACATGCTTAGTTTTTAATAAGTTAACTTACTGTCACACGGAGGAAAAGTGCAATACACACAACCGAACTATAATTATTAAATTCTAAAAAATAATACTATTATCGCATGTTTTACGAAAATATCATTATTTGCGACCCACTTTCCCAATATACGTAATTAGTAAGGAGACGCTAAAAAAAAAAAAAAAAAATAAAAAAAGCAGAACAATTTTAAAGGAGCTCCACTCCCCCAAATTCGAGCATTGGTCAAAATATAATGACTTCGCTGCTCGTACTCGGATCCAAAATACGCGTTAAAAAAATACTCTGTACCATTATATACACGTTTCCATGTTAACTCGATAGAAATATACCTACGAGTAAAAATCTGTATTGATTTAATTATAATTTTCCATTAGAAAAAAAAAAAAAAAAAAATGAACTAAAAATTTGAATGTTGTATATTTAGAACTGCAGTAACTTGTAATTCGTTATTATAATGTACACTGTTTATAATAATATAATAATAATGTATTATTTATCACGATAATATAATAATGTAATTATTTAAATTTTATGTTAATATTAAAGTTGCCCATATATATATATAGCTACTATTGTTCGTAACTAAACTTAATATTTTTTTTTTTTTAGTTTATATAGCAATATTTGGTCTGCACTAAACATTTTTTTTTTTTTTTTTTTTTATTTAAACGTGGACATTTGTTTTTTTTTTCGTATTTCCCGATTTGACCGTATGCAACGGAAAAAAAAAAAAACTATCTAAACATAATGTCGTGTAAAGTTAAACGATAGACATCGCGAATGTACGTATGTTCCAATAATTCAATCGCAAGCAAAACCGCCGCTGCGGCTACGGTCAACGGAAGTCGAAATTTATCGGACTCTGCGAAACGAGAGATTTTCCAGATTTTCCGTCGGTTTTAACACAATCAGAATGTTGTGCGTGCACGCGGAATTTACGTGAAACCGACGAGAAAAATAAATGTCGTCGCTTCACGTCCGGACTATTTTTCACACATTAATTTAAGTCGGTTATTGCCGATCGGTATATCTATTACTTACCATGGACGTAGACACAGCGGGGGAGATATGGGGGATAAATCGCCCCCTCCATGACTTTTGTTATCATTATTAACCCGACGGATATAAGAAAAAAAAAAACGAAGAAAATTATCTTTTATTATCAATTTGATTTGGAACGTTATTTAATTGTTCGACACACTGATAAGTACGGGAATGCCACGACGCTACATTGCCAACCAAAAGCTAACGTCCTTATCAGTCTGTCGGAGAACTCGCTAGTCATTATCGTAGACCTTATACTAGCTGATAGTACATTACAGCCGGTCATTACAGCCGGCCTAGGAAGGAAAATTATTATTTTGTAGAACAAACGAAATAAAACGTTTGGAATAATTATTATTGTATTAAAATCGGGTTATTTTTCCGGGTGCGGGAGGGGGGGAAAATACCCAGCGGTTTGTCTTAAAAATAATGAATTTATATACAGGGGGGAACCCGTGAAAATTCCTGTCTACGCCAGGGGTGGCCAACAGGTCGATCACGACTCCCCTTTTGTCGTCTCTTGAACTTTTCCAGAAAACCAAATAAAACATTGTTTTTGGTAAATTCGTGTATTTTTGTTCGACCCTCAAAAATTAAATTAATAACAATTAATTATGGCAATAAATAACTACGCAAAGCGAAATTATACACTGAGACCGAGTAGCTATGCTGGTAGTAGGTACATTGTACGTAATCTGATGGATATCCCGTATTATTTCCTATAAACAGCCTTTATCGCGTTCTTATAAATTCATAAATTCAACCAGTCCACAATGACAGCAACAATATATATATATATACACACACACACATATATATATAGTATAAATTAATTTTATCTAATTCTAATACTGTTAGATACTATTAGTATTATAATAGTAATGTGTTTCAAGTTAGTATAGTCCACATTATAGTTTTCCGTACAATTCTACGATTAGTTGTTTGTTGTTTAGTATCGCAGTCGTGTATCGCGTGTTCGTGCGTTTGTGAATTTTATGTATCAAGTGCGCGTATAGAATTGTTTTCTAATACATTCATGAGCTACCGCCAAAAAAAAAAAAAACCAAAACATACTATTTTAACGGAAAGTGGGAATAGACTACTTTTTTACTACGGTGAATGAAAAATGTTGTTGTTTAATTTCCAATACATCTGTTGCAATGCCGAAGAAAGGAAATTTAGAGAGGCATTTCAACACAATACTTGGCAAGTGTGAATCTGATTATCCGTTCAATAGCACCGCGAGAAAGAAAAAAATTGCAAGAACTGGAAATGTGGCTTCAATGCTCGGCGTAACATTATTTTAAAACCAAACAATTAATCAAGATCCGCAATTATCGCTTCCTATATTGTAGGTTATACAATAGCGTTAAAATGTAAACCTTTTTCAGACGGTGAATTCATCAAAATTATCTTGGAAGAAATAGCAGATCCTTTGTTTGAAAATTTCAAGAATACGGGAGAAATAAAAAAAAAAAACAATTCTTGACCTACAATTATCACGAAACACTGTAAAGAGGCGAATTGAAAAGTCAGAGCAGTTACAAATCGATATTGGTCGGTGTGTTGTTACATTACCTACTTGCAAGTAGATGAAAGTACTGACGTATCTGACACAGCTCAACTACTTATTTGTATAAGAATTTTAATGGACTTAAAAAGAAAAAGAAGAACTGCTTTGCATGATTCCGTTAAAAGGAAGAACCAGAATCAGTTTAAAAGAAATAAAAGGAGTGCAACACATGCATGTATATAAAATATATTTTTGTTTATTAACAACCCTTTTTTTGGTCGGTCGCGACAACCTAGAAAAACTCAACGGTCGATTAATTACAAGTATATTAAAGTTGACCACCTCTGGTCTACGCCACTGATACTTACCTATTATTTTATTATTATTATTTACGACTGTTTATGTATCTTTTTACTATACCTTATTTTCAAAAGATAATTCTATGCATTTCAGATAACGCCGCTGAAGAGCATAGCTCTAAATAAGCTATATACTCGTATATATATATATATATATATATTTATAAAAAGTAACCTGACCTAGTGAATTCCGCAGTTATTTTTTTGACAAATACTATAAATATGTACCTACGCGTATATAATTACATTAAAAGACGGTATACTATTTACATATATATATATATATATAGATCGAAAATTTAAAAATTGTTGTTAAAACGTATTATTTGTTTTGTTTTTTTCTTAAGTGAGTCTTTATATTATAATGTTTGTATTCATACACCTATACGTACCTATATGTTGTATAACATTTTAATATTAATTCCGATACAACCTTACGACTTACATCCGTTTCTATTGCGTACACCCGAATCTCGTAAATATTCCGCTTTTGTACTCTGCAGATACTCTACACCAGTGCTTCTCAAACTGTGGGCCGCGGCCCCCTAGGAGGCCGTTAATATATTACTGGGGGTGGGCGGGGGCCGTGAAATATTTGTATATATTTATATTATTTTCGAATGCGTCTACAGAAAAAAATCATGATTATTTTCGATTATCAAAATTCCATTTTCACAATTTCAAATAATAAAAAAAAACAGACATAGATGGTGCTTTTCAGAACGAACTTTAGGAGCAAACTTGCGCATCGTAAATATCACACCGGGCATGGATTTATTATGCAGAAACACACAAGCCCACCCAACATATTAATTTTCAAAATGTATACTGTAATTTTATCTTGTTATAGTCAATCATTTTTTTATCTACTCAAAGTTTAAAATTATTATAAAGTTTTTTCAAAAGTATATTATAAAAACGTATACGAGGTCTGTTTAAAAAGTACCAAAAAAAATGACATTACAACTAATCTACACATGATAACATTTTAAATTATATATAGATTTATTCCCCACGTATTAGTGAATATTTTAAACAAAACCCGAAGTCGCTGTCTTATCTCAATTTAATATTACACGTGGTAAAATTCAGTCAGCGCCGTTTTTGACATGTCCGAAATTAACGAACAACGTGTGTGCATCAAGTTTTGATTGAAAATTGAAAAAAATGACGTACGGAACCGTAAGAAATTATTAAAACTGCTTTTGGGGGATAATTCCTTAAATCGTTCCGTGATTTTCAAGTGGTTTAAACGTTTCAAGAATGGTCGACAGTCAACTTAAGATGATCCACGTTCTGGAAGACCGTCGACATCTAGCAACGATGATGTTGTGGCAAAAATTAGCGAAAAAATGCGAAATGACCGCAGATTAACTGTTCGTGAGTTAGCAAATGAAGCAGAAATCTCGAATGGATCTTGTCATGAAATTTTAACCGAAAATGTACAGATGAAAAGGATAGCTGTATTCGTTCTGCGATTGTTTACTTTGGAGCAAAAGGAAAATAGTTTAACGATTTGTCAATACCTTAAAAATCGTTCTGCTGATGTTAATTTCATAAAAACATTATCACAGGTGTCGAGACGTGGGTTTATGGATACGAGACTTAAATCTGCGCTCAAAGGACAACGATTTCAAGATGTAGAGGAAATTAAAGCGAATACGGCAGCAAAACTTAAAGCTATAACTTTGGAACAGTTTCAACGGACTTTCGAAAAATGGCAAGATCGCTGGGATCATTGCCTATCGTCCGGTATTTCAAAAGAGATATCTTTAAATAATAATAATTTTCATTTTTTGTAATTTTTAAAAATAAAATCCTGGTACTTTTTGAACAGACCTCGTATGTATTTACTATTCATTTAATATGTGTTCAGAGTATGTGTCCAACAATTTAAATTTAGTGTATAGTTAAGGAAAAAAGGAGGTCCGTAACTATTTTACATTAAATTCAGGAGTCGCATTACAGAAAAGTTTGAGAAGCACTGTTCTACACTACAACCTTACCCAACTTATCGTGCACATAATATATTTCTCGTTTCAATCCGCAGAACGACGTCCGAAATAGCCGGAAACGCTTTTTTTATTTTTTATCGTTTTACCCCGGCCTTACGTGTAATAAGCACAGATATAATATTATTAACTTATTGGCTTAAATTGTTATTCAAGAACAAATCAGTTAAAATGAATTTAAATTGAATTTTAGTGGTATTATACCAGCCTCGCGTATACAAATTGGATTATTTATCTAGATAATTGTATGAATAAAATATACAGGCCTCGAGACCTTTAAACCAAGCCCAATCGAAATCATTATTTATCGTATTTATTGCCCTTCACCCCCCACTTTTTTGGTGAGAACAAAATCGTTTATCTTTTGTAGTAAAAAAAAAAAATCGAGTTCAACAATTGAAATCTTAAAAAAAAAAAAAAAAAAAAGTTTCATTTGGATACCATGAACACTGCCAATCTCACTGGGAAGAAAGATGACGATTCTAAAACCCTATTCGAAAATCTCGGCCCCAAATTTAAGGCCTTCCTCGAGCCCCCCCTCACCTTAATATTTCCAAATACTTTTTTTTGTTTTATATATATTGCAATGCCCATCTATGTTTACTATTAAAAAAGTGTCTCTAATGTACGTAATCTACCCTATGCAAAAGAAAGCCGAGTGCTTCCGTGCTGCCGAAACCGTTGAGTTCAATAATAAAAATACAACAATAATAATATTTGTCTGTGCTTATTAAGAAAAAAAAAAAAAAAAACGTTTTGCCAGTCCGCGCCTGATTAGAAATTATTATTGTCCGATAAAAGTATTTTGAATCGCTCCGAGCTAATATAAACGCCAAACACGATTAAAACGAATTACAATATTTTTCGTACCAACAATATAAAAATTATATTACAATGAATATCGTAATATTTGATTCCTGTGTACAAATCTAGAAATCGGTAGTGCGTAGACACCCGCACATGACTGTGCTTTTTTAACGGATTGCCTTACATACATTTTTTTTTTTTTTTTTTTTTTTTTTTTTTTTTTATCTGATTACAGAAACACGTAATTGGAATAACAATTTCGGTGCTAGTTTATTGTTGGCCAATTCGCCGATGTCGCCGAAAGTCGTGAACGGGAGTTTTGCTGCGTTATTCGACAACGAAGACGACTGGTCGCGTAAACTGTTGAGAAGTGAAACGAAAGACAGTTCTTGTAAATATATAATAAATAACCGTAGAGAAATTGTGATAACAATTTTTATTTTTTTTTATTTTTAAAAACGCTCTTGATTTGTTTTATTTTTCCCGCAAGCGATGAGAAGAAGAATTCGAGGGATTCTGATGTCGGGAAAACAGTTTTCTTTGGATTCTCGAATGGACCTGGTCCAGGGAATGGTACCGACCGAGTCGAAAAAAGCGATATGCATGCCAGAATCTTCGACAGACACGTCAGGAGACAATCCGGGTAACTATATTTTAACCTTATATATATATATAAGTTTTTGGGTAACTATACAACGAAATATTATTCCGATTTTGAATTCGATAATTGACATTATTAACGATAGACGTCATTGAACGGTGGTATTCATTTTTTTTTCCACAGAAAATAAGAACGACGGAAAAGAAGACAACGAGGAACCGGCGAATCAAAAAACGCGAATTTTCCGGCACACACAACACGAAACCAGCCTTACGCCATTGATGGAGGGCAACAACGCAGATAATATTGATTAATTCCCACCGTATGCCTATGGACAACTATGACACGGGACTACTACTACATCGTTTTTCCATAATATACATTTCGAAAAAATCATATTATTATTATTATTATCATCTATTAGTATGGTAGGTTATAGTGTATAGTATATAACCTAAGATAACCTATATAGTATATATAAGTATAGTGCTTAAAGTAGGAACGGAAATATTCTCGCGGAATACAATATTATCCGTGTCGATTGTTCGACTTGTCCTCAAACTACGTCACAAACACTATTTATCGTGTCAGTTTCGATTGGACATTTACAGAACGCTATTTAGCGATATAAAATATCTGTACCTACGTCGGTACGCTTTTCGTAAACTTTATTCTAATAGGCAAATTTTCACATAATAAACAAAATAAAATATTACTTATTTGGTTTGATTAGAAAAAACAAAAAAAAAAAAAAAAAAAACACCCGTCATTAATATAGTTTTGTATTAGAATTGGATTAACTAAATTCAAACCCATAAAAAAAAAAAAAAAACACCAGCTGTTAGTACTTATTATATTATAATTAATAATACACGATATTTAATAATTTTAAATTTAATTCGATCGACTTTTATGATTTATCGATAATATGCAAGGGTATACCCAATTATATTGTATATCGTAATTTTAAATAAAACTCATCTTATTATTGGTCGTTATTGAAAAATTAGAATTGTATCGCACTTAATGTGGGGGACGTGTGTAGAAGTAAATAAGTATTCTCTGGAGAAATGAAAAAAAAAAAAAAATACTAACCCAGCGTTTATTATAATAAATGAAAACAAATAGAAATCCATGCAATTTTTAACGATTCATTTTTTATTACAGTATAACACTAACCTTAAAAACTATGAAATTTTCGATTTTACAATAACTATCATTACGGCCGACAGTGTTTAGAGAGTATCATAATTATATTTTATTAGGAAAATTACGTCGTACCCCGTATAGATTGGAGTTGTGATTTTTAGTTTACTTTTAATTTGTTCGTATACACCTCGGATTATACGCCGGTGATGTAAAAAAAAAAAAAAAAAACGTGCTGACGTACTTTCAAATATAAAAAGAAATACCTATAGCTATCGGATATTATTGCGTTAATATTATTTCGCGGTTACATTCTATGAAGTTTTATGATATTTTATAACTACATCCGCTAATATCTCGGTCTATTAAAACTTTTTACAGCGTAGCATACGAATTCGTCCGGTGGACAATTTTTTATTAATTTTTTTTTTTTTTAAATTACTACACGACAACGCCATTGTACTCGTCATTGAAATGATTTATTATTATTAATCGACAAACGGACGTACCCACTATAAAAATAATAATAATAATGATAATAACAATAATATAGCGTCTCGTGACTTTATTAAAACGTGTGTAGAGGTCACTTGCTCGAGCGACATATATATTTAACTACGATTTGTACGTCCGATTTCTCTACTCGTCTACTCACCCCCGGACGACGCACGACAAATATTTTATTATATATAATCACAACGGACGTCAAGTTATATTACTGTTGGATAAAAATCGTTTGAAAATTTAGTGTATAACGAAAAAAAACAAACAATTTTATCGGAATGTTTGTCAGTTACTCCCTCCCCGCCCACACACACACACACACACATCCTAAACGGTTTTTTTTTTTACAATTTGTGAAGATATTCTGTTCATAATAATTATTGTTAAGTCCGCGAGCCCACGATTATCACGTAAAATTCCGTTTTTTTTTTTTTTTTTTTTGATATCTGTACTCGATAACTATAGTATAACATACCTAACAACGCAAAACTATAATTTATTCGTAACGATTAATATTTACGTACTCGTATTATTTTTAAAAATTTAATCTCATATTAAATTATAGTAATATTATTAATACGATTAATATACATAATAGTCTTAGAAAAAAAGAAAAAAAAAACATAACATATAATCATCAGAATTATATTATATTACCTATTTAATAAGATTAATGATTAATGTGTATTATTGTTTTTATTAATAATAAGTAAAAATATATATATATATATATAACTAAATACTATTTTAACAATATCGTTAAGCTTGAAAAACAATATAGCCTTTACATAATTCCAAAGGAAAGCAATTATTAGACGCGTTTTCCCATTTGTAATTATGCAGAATAGTCGAAATGCCAGATAAAAAATATGTCTCATTATAGTCAAACGAACTAAACTCGACGCGTAAAAGAAAAAAGAAATCAATTTTTAACAAAGTAGTAGTAGTTTCAAACCGTTTACATTTTCTACGCGATATTGTTAATATACCGAAGTCGTTATTCTTATGTCCAAATATAGGTAGTGGGTTAGTATTATCGATAAATATTATTCGCATACCTACAAATCAACATAATATTACGATATTATTCATAATATTTTTAATCGTCAATACTCGAGTAAATCGATATTAAAGTAATATTTAAGTAAATCAATTTATTAATCTGTACGCCTACGTTTAAGCCTACTAAAAAACTATTACCATATTTGGAATTAATCATACGGCATATTATTACAATACATATTATCACTGTACACCTGCTTGTAAATATCGAAATACGATATTTCTATATTGTTTATTCCGATACATAAATATTACTTTTTTTTTTTTTTTTCCATATCAATTATAAGACAATATTTATTATATTATATAACAATACTTACTATTATACCTGCAATACAGATATTATAATACTATTGTAGAGATTAAAAAGAACGCTTGACACTAAGCCCGACTGTTGCGGTATTATTATTATTTATAAATTTATTTTTTTTTTTTTTTTCCTAAATCCACAGTGAGTATTCATTTACTTAATCAACATTATTCAAGACGTATAATGTGTTATTATGGACGGACGAAAAAACCACGCAGCTAAAATATAATCCAAACAAGCATTTGGTTAAATATTTATAACTATAGTTATAAATTATTTTATTAGGTAAATGTAAAATATAAAAATTATTACAAAAAAAAAGGCGTACATACATCGCACTGTGGGTGAGTCACTGTTGTAGGTGGCAATTTGGGAAGGTAGTTTATAGACAGGAATTCAATTTATATCTGCACGCAACGATAAATTGCAAACGTAAAACGATTCTGAACGAAGAAGTATTAGTCGTGTTTTTTTTTTATTATTGTAACCTAGAAATCAACGTGAATAGATAATAAATAATAAAACTCGAGTTTGGGACAAAATCGTGTTTTTTTTTTTTTTTTTAGTAGTTTCTTCTGCCACGTTAAAATACTAATAGGCATATCGAAAAATCACCTCTTTAAATTATCAACTAGACAAAATTTGAAACCGTACAGGAGTAGTGTAACAGATCGGACGAAATCATTCGGTTGAAAAAGTGTTTACAGAAAAATAAACATCATTGTAAAACCACAAGATCTAACCTGGCTCTGCTCAGAATCTAAATATGTGGAAATCTTTTTATCTTTTTTTATAGTTAACCAACAAATATTGTTGTTTTAATATTTACGTATTCGTATTATTTTTAAAAATTTAATCTAATATTAAATTATAGTAATATTATTAATACGATTAATATACATAATATACTTAGTAAAAAAGAATAAAAAACATAACTAATCATCAGAATATTATATTATTATATTTAATAAGATAACAATAATATTACAATATTTGGACCTGTTTTTTTGTTTTTATATAAAAATTGTAACACTAGTGTAGACAGAAAATCAAAAATTAATATAAAATTTACGTCTATACTTAACACGTGTGCTCTCAGAAGAGACCAAATAAATAAATAAATTGAATAAGAGTAGAGCGTTGATTATCCGAATTTATTAGGACCGAGGGGGGGTGCGGATAATCAAATAATGATTAAAAATAAAATTTAAAATTAAAAAATATAATATACGTACGTAATATAAAATAAAAATTCATACATTTTTGTATTTATTTAAAATAATAATCAATTTTTTTTTTTTTTTTTTGCATTTCCATTGAACTGCTTTTTTTTCGTTGCCTTTATTCGTTTTATTAACAATAAAAGTTCGGTTGAATTGCACTCTGGTTGTTGTTCGTGCAATTGCATTGCTGACTCTGATGCTGCAAAGGCTTCACCAGGCCAGTAGGACCAGTATAATTTTCAATTTCAAAGGCAGTTCTGTTTCTTTTACAGACTCGACGATTTCAGCGTCGTTCAAAATCTCGAATCCCATCATTTTCTAGCCAGTCGTTCACATCAACTTCGGTATTTCCTTTCGAGTCCAGTAATCGATTTCAGTAAATTTGCGATTTCGGTAATTTCTCGTGTCTCTCGTTCTGCTTGAATTACTCGGGCAATATTGGCGATAATTTATTACAGGCATTTGTTTTCTATTTTGTGTTGAACATAGCGAACGATAAAACAAAATGAAATTAAACTAAACGTCTACAACAATTTTGTAGTGTGGATAATCGACGCTGTAATATAAATAGGTGAAATATCTGAGAGGAGTCCCCCGAGTTTCAGATAGATATTTGTGTAAACGCTAAATAATATTTAATACATAACTATAATCGTATAATAATAATAATATTATTATTATTATTTTAGTTTTTTTTTTTTTTTTTTTAAAAAAGACCCGGCAACAAATTTGAAATTTTTTTTATGGGAATGTGATAAAAATCGTACGGGAGTGAACGCGCAAACAACTGAAATCAAGCCAATTTGCACGATTGTTCGGGTTTGTCCTCGGTGCAATGCGTTTGGCGTTTTAGATCGCCGACGAAATTAGCGGCTTCTTTGAGTTTCTCCGACATTTTTTTGTCGGGGTTGTCGTTCGGACAGCGCGACGCACACGGACCGGGCGCGGGCGCCGGCCTTTTGGATTTCTCTTGCAACGCTCGGATCTCGCGGTCCGCGTCGGCTATTTTCCCTTCTACGGCGAGTATGTCGCACTGCAACGATTTGGCGTCTTTGCCCAACTGATCGTCCGCGCCGTTCTTCTGTTGCTCGTACACCTCGGCCGACCGTTTCATCTTTTCGATCAGACACTCGTTGGAGGCGACCTGCTTGGACAGCGACACGATTTCGGACGCCACGCACGCGTTCTCGTCGCACTGTTCCCGCGCCCGGTTTTTCACGCAGCACAGGCCCTCCGCCATCGCCCGGTTCTCTTCTCGCAGCTCGCGTATCCTGCAGCTGACCAGCCGGTTGTCCCGCTCGCGCGCGTCCCGCAGTTCCGCGGCCGACGCCTGCAAGTTCTGGGTCCTCGCCGCCTCGTCGTCGGCGGCGCGCCCGGCCTCCTGGCATTCCGTCTCCAGCACGTGCAGCTGTTGCCGTTTAATGTTCGACTCGCTCACCAGCGTCTCGGCCGCGTGGTCCAACCTCTGCACCGTGAGCGTCAGCCGCGACTTCGCCGCCGCGATGTCTTTCGTCTTGCATTCCACGTCCACCGTCAGTTGCGCGCACGCGTCGTTCAGCCGGCCGCACGCGACTTTCTGTTCGTCGAGTTCCGACCGCACGCGGTCGCGTTCCTCTTCGCGGCACCGCAGGGTTTTCGACCAGCTTTGCACCAGGTGCCCGTTTTTGTCCGCTTCCGCCTGAAAACACGTGCGCGCGCGAATCAACGGAATCGGCGTATTTTTGTTTTTTTGCCGTATTCCCGTCGCGGCGTGGGATTATACCGCTAGCCGGGGGGGTGATGCTGAACATAACGCGTATATCGTTTTTATCGAGAAAAAAAATACCCGTGATTTAAAAAAAAAAAAAAAAATCTAAAAATTACTTCAGAAACAATCGAATTAAATAGATAAATTAATATCGCTCCGATATTCTCGATTGTTTCGATATTCGGCGTACAGATCACGGGGAACGGCCGATGCGTTTATATTTTGGCGGTGGAGGCTTAACATCCCGAGGGAATTTCGCCCGTGCGGACGATTGCGATCCCGTCGTTCCGGCGCCCCTGCCGGAGACGTGTAACAATTTAGAACGTCGATTTTCGTTTTTTTTTTTTTTTTTTTTTTTGAGGGGGGATAAACCAACGGAATCCCCCCCAACTAGTCGACTGAGACGACGGACTCAAACCCGGATGGCCGCTGCCGGCCGACGTCCGCTAATTTTATTACCGACAAAAAGTTCCCGTACTACGTATGTACAGGACACGGCAGTGAATTGGGATAATTTCAATATTTAATAGCTATTTAAAGAATGATTTTATTTTTATTTTAACAAATATAAATATAAGAGTTACCCCATTTGATGTCCGATACAGAGAAAATAAATTATTTTCTATACACTACGTTTGCCAAATGACTTCCATTGCAGTCGAAACTGGAAGTTTTGAAAAAAAAATCCGAAAATGCAGTAACCGTTAATTCTGAACGATACGTTACAATGACTCATAACTTTTTTACACCACAACTCTTGCCCTTTTCCCAGTGAATTTCGATGAATGTTTTGTTCTAGGTCCGCGCCGCTGAACGGGGATATCCCATAGCCCCCTCGCTCGCCCGATTTAATAACTTGTGATTTTTTTTAATTTTTTTTTATTGGAGTTCTTTAAATCAAAATTGTTTGAGGCCAATCCACCGAGAACTGTCCAAGCCATCCAAAACGCATTCGGGACGAGATTGAAGCAATTCTTATTAATATGCTGCGAGAGGCCATGCAAACCTACCAGTTCCGACTACAAGAATGCACACATTGCAATGGAGGTTGTTTGGCAAACGTAGTGTATAGAAATTAGTTTTTTTTTTGTATTGAACATCAAATGGTGACTCTCGTATACTTAATATTTATATTTGTTAAAATTTAAATAAATTCATCCTTTAAATAGTGATTAAATATTGAAAACATCCCGTTTCAATGCCGGACCCCGTATAATATTGAAAAATATCAACGTTACAATAAACCTGGGCCTATTTAAATGTGATTCCAGTGTCTCAAACAAATTGTAAATTATTATTTTGTACCGGTGTAATTGCCCCCCTCGTATTTTTTACCGCTGGTAGGGGAGGGGAATTTCGTGAGGTAAAATTTTGTACCGATGTAACAGGCTAATTTCACCGTCTATTTATATTGAAAACTAATAACATAAAATTTGACTTGAAGTTTTAACTAAACGAAAAAAAACCCACGTTTCAATAGATTGTGAATGTAGATTTTAATTTTTGTAGGTGTTTGGGGAAATCTTTGCTGCGGCATATTATCTTAAAAAACATCGATTTTGGTATATTCTACTGTATCCCGAAACTTGGCAACGGCTTAGCAAGAATTTATATTTAAAGACAAAAATGTATCCTACAGAAAAATGCATTTATATTAGGAACATAGGGGAACATGTCCACTACGGTGTTATTCTAGATATTATATAAATTATTATTTTGAGTTTAACAAAAATCCGTTGTGCTTTTCTGACTATGTCAATTTATCATAGACGCAACTAGTGTCTAAATTGGGGGTGCTGAAATTATGTAAGACTTTTAGACCCGTGAAGGCCCCCCCCCAGATGTATTTTCTCAATAAAAATTATTATTGTTCATCAATACACTCAAATACGTATAAGGAAATATGGTTAATTTTATAATAGTTTCAACATTTTAAAATAATCACTAAGTATTTTCGCATTAGGTAAGATTTTGTCCGTTTGCCGAACAGGTCAAATTGTGTAACACGGGTGACAGGCCAGTCCGAGATAGCCGACCAGCCCAGTATGAACTCTGTATAATAGAACAGTAATACTTACCTTAAAATTTGATGACTGATTTGGTTTGATTATTCATATTTGAAATTATTTAAAATTAATATCATAGGCAGTATAAAAGATTTACCCTCACCCCACCAGTGGTAAAATTTAGCCCGTTACCGTAATAAAATTTTATCCCGCCGAGGTAAAATTACGAGTGGGTAAAATGAGCCTGTCACACCGGGTTAGAAATTAAAAAAAAAAAAATTATTCGGTTTAAAATCGATTAGAAAGGAATATGTTTAAAATTTCCTTTCCGGTTGTTTTTTTTTTTTTTTTTAACGATTTAAACTAAAGTATTAGCAAATCCTCACGCCCCGCACATTAGGTATTATATAGGTTAGAGGAGTCCGATTATTTATAATTATTATAGGTATACCTGGACGTTACAAATATCATTTTGGATACGGTCTGTGCACATTTTCAATTCTTCTACTTCCATAAGAAGCATCTGTTCTTTTTTTTGTGTTTCGTTTAGACGTTGACAAATACCATCTTTGGCGTCGAGTAAACTGTTATTTGTATTCCTCAACGAGCACTCGTACGCCTCGATTTCGTTTAACTTTTCTATTTGAACGTCCAAATCTTTTAAAATGTCGTTATCATTTTTAACACTTTTATGTTTGATTTCTTCCAACCATTGTTCCAAATTGCAGAGCTGCTTTTTCATATCTTTCTTTTTTTCCAAATCATCGTTGTACGTGTACAGTTTCTCTTTAAGTTGGCATATAATTTGTTCTTTACACACCAACGCGTCTTTCAAATACGTCGTTTCGTCATTGAAATGCATTTAAATCTGCAGCTCGGTATGCGAATAATATAAAATACAAATTATTTTAGACGATTACAATTTCTTTATCAAAACTAACATTAGCGGTATGGAGGGGGAGTGGGGAGGGGGTATTTCGTTAACTTACATTGTTCGAGTTACAGCGAATTCACTTGGATTCTTGTTCGTTTTGCCTAACGGCGTAACAATGAGTTATCAATATGTTTTAAAAGTAAAAAAAAAAAAAATTTGAATTTGTCGTCAATACAAATAAATAAATAAACATTACACGATTATTGATAGGTATATCTATACCTATAAATCATTGTAGCCAGCAGGGGGCGAACACAAGAAAACATTTCGGGGGGGGGAGGGTTGAAGAAATGTAAAACGTTCATAAATATATCATATTTTATTACTCGTTAAGTATTCGTATATATAATAAACACATATAAATCTATTTTATTTGTAAGTCTCATGGGAAACAATGTAATAAGTTATTACACTGTTTCCCATGAGATATTAATAAATATTGATATTAATTCGTCAACTTTTTTAAAACTACCCCGTATTTTCTCAGCAACACGGTGGTGCGCATGTGCTAAACATGTCACATGTACCATCTTAGAATACAAAGCTTTTAAACTGTTGGCAGCTTTTACCATGTATGGCGTAGCGTCAGTTAGAAATAATAAGACGTTATCATCAACTGCACCGTTTGGCCACGATAAATTCATTGATTTATCAAATAACTTACTAATTGTTGAAATGTTGGCCCTTTTCCAACTGTTCTGGAGTTAGCAAAACAATTTTACCGGGTTCGTTTTTTTGTAGTGTACCAACTACTACATTTGCTATGTAACAGCCTTCACAACCATCACTTGTTTCATCGATTGAAACCCAAATTTTTTTGTCAGTTACATTTATTTCGAATTGTATTCATTGTTTCTCGATAGCACTCCAATAAATAGTTTTTGAGCGTTGTCGATCTCTTTTCTTGTATACATTATCAAAAAATCACGAAAAACAACATTGTTGATATTATTTAATGGTATGTTAGCTGAAGTCAAATGCTCTACATAAATCTAAGTTGAATGACAACATTTTTGTGTTCGATATCAATTGTTGTTTATAATTTTTTTTGGTTTTTGTGTACTTAATCGAATATGTTCATATGCTGTTCAAAAGTAAACCGAAGTCCGCTGCCGACCTTAACTAGTATATGTTAGGTACTAGTCTAGGTACTCTACATCGGTCTTAAACTAGACAGCAACTAACTACAAATTATTAAACGTTCTGTTAAAAAATATTTTATAAAATTGTAATGTTTCAAGGTAGGTTTTGATTGTGAGACAATTGACGAGGGTCATCAAAAATTATATTTGAGTAGATATTCTCAACAATAAAAACCTGATAATTTGTAAAATACTTTATACAGATAATCAAACTTATATCAGATTCAGTTAACAAGATATAAAATTACGGTATTTATCAGCATTTTGCATCGAAAACCGTCAAATATGCGCTTAAAAATGGATAAAAACACAAATTATGCACTTATAAATAATAAATGGTAAAATATGCAATTATATGCAATTAAATAGAATTTTGATATTTTGAATATAGATGTCATGAAACGCATTTCTATATAAGAATGGAAACTATTGGACAACCTAAAAAAAATATGCAAAATCATAAACATCCTAACCCTAGTAATAACTATTAAATTTTTAGTTCGAGTAATTAATCATTTTAAATTTGTCCTGATATATTTTATATTTTTGTTTGAACACTCTCCCCCCCCTTTGCGTTCATCCAGGCGCACACCGAAGATTTTTGTTTGGGGGGGGGGCTTAAACATTTTCCTTACATACAAGTAAACAAACACCTAACCTAAACAGCTTTTAAATTAGCTTCCTTATGATAATTTAAATTTCCGTGTTTTCCGAATTTTTCTAAGCCCTCTTTTCCAAATTGTTGTACCCCTTTTTAACAAATGTATAAAGTGATTGGTTGGAACTTAATTCAGCCTCGGATGGTGAAAATAATACGCAAACATTACAAAAAACACTGTCTTCAATTTTTGAATATGTTGGCCATTTGTGTGTAGTTGACCGAAATATATTAAATTTTCTATTTTGATTTGTTGATTATTAGGAAAATTAAAATTATTATTCGGGACCCACACATTTCGTAAAACTTGAATTTGTCTCTGTTTTTGCCATTGAATTTTTTATCGGCAAAATAACGATATGTCGTAAGACGAAAAATTGTCATAATTACCAATACGATATCAGACGTTGACGGTGGTAAAGAAAATAGTCTTAGAGCAGCGGTTCCCAACCTTTTTAGTTGTGCGGACCACCAATTTTGTAAAAAAATCTTACCGCCTATATACATAAGCACATATATATACATACAACAGTTTTTAGAAATAAAAGAACTAAGAAATCAATTGTTTATTAAGATAAACACTTTATTCAACTTAATTATAAGGTAAAGTAAAAAATCTTTAACTGTTAAACAATTTAATGTGATTTTTGACATTGCTTGTCCTCCACGAGATAGTCAATATCTGGATTAAAACTGAATAGTTTTAGTCTTAAATCATTCTCAACATTCAATTAATTCCTATATTTATTTTAAAAAAAATATTAAAGTAGACAAAGCACGTTCACACAGATTATATGTCGAAAAGCCCATCAAGTTTCTCAGTGCAATTTTAACGATTGCTGGATAGTCTTTCCGAACATTCAACCAGAATGGCACTAATGGTGTGCTTTTAAAAAACGATTTTAGAGTCTGAACACATGAAAGTTCAATCAACGAATCTTCTTCACTTGCTGATATTTTCAATTTTTTCAAGTAATCTTCTTCGAAAGGATATCTGATCCATTGGATTTCCTCTTCAATTTTAGGGAAGTAGTTCCTAAAAAGAGTGAGTAAATGTCAATAAAAAATATTAACATATTATTATGAAAAATAAATAGTTAAAAATAACCTGTGGTTGGAGGATAAAGATTTGAGGCGATCTCTTATAGTTGTAGCTGTTGCTTTATCGATGTTGACTTCGTTGGTTCCAAGAAAATAGATAATATTGATAAATATTATTATAACCAGAAATATTATTAGGTATATAAAAATAAATGTGTAATAATATTATTTTAAATATACAGGGTGTTTCAAAATGATTCATCCGATTTCAAATAATCATATTTATTGTAAAATTTGATTGATCATGTTAGAATTAATTTTACATTTTAATGGATTATTTTAAGTTTTAGGTACAATGCTTATAAATGTTCAATGTGACCCCCCTTACTTGCACGACACACATCTAAGCGATATTCAAATTCCTCATAAACCTGTTGAAGCATGTCGACTGTAACCAAGTTGATGGCGTCTGTAATGCGACTTTTCAATTCGTCAAGATCTTTTGGAAGGGGAGGTACATAAACAATGCTTTTTATGTAACCCCAGAGAAAAAAATCACATATTGTAAGATCCGACGAACGGGGCGGCCATGGACAAAATGTAGCGTCATTAGCACTACAGCGACCGATCCATTTCTGTGGTAGCTGATCGTTAGGAAATTTGCGTACTTCTACACGCCAAACTGTTGTCGGTGGTATTGCAAGTTCTCTGGATGCTTGACGAACTGATTTCTGTGGACTTCTTACAAAACTTTCCCGAATTTGTTCAACATTTTCATCCGAAGTTCTTGGTCTACCTGATGACTCCCCTTTACATAAGCAACCAGTTTCTTGGAAGGTTTTATGCCATCTTCGAATACTCTGGGCTGTTGGAGGTTCAATGTTAAACTTTCGACGAAAATCACGGTGCACGGTAATAACAGACTCGCACTTCTCAAAGCGGAGCACACAAAACGCCTTTTGTTGCTCGGTCGACATTTCGATAACAACTAATTAAGTTACGTCACTAACGATTACGGTGCCAAATTTAACAACTAGATAACTTAAAATAAACTTAGTTATCTAATCTTTCCATTAATACATTGGTCATTAACCTGCGATTAACCGTTGCCGAACTATATCAGTTCGTAATCGGATGAATCATTTTGAAACACCCTGTATAATGTTTAATATTATGTGGTTTACAACCCAGTACCACGCTGTTCGCCCATGGATTGGGAACCGCTGCCTTCGTGAGGATCATTGATTTTTTGGAATTTTCGGTTTGACACCGATATAGTTTAGTAGAGTACTACTAGTACCGGCTGGTTTGCGTTTTTCACGCATTTTCACTCGGTTTTTTTTTCTTTTTTACATAGTGCACGTACGCATTCAACACAACCGGCACAACGGCAAAGTCGAACGGACTGAATTGTCCAAACAACAATTGTGACTTTCGTGCCACAGACAGTCGACGGTCGTAATTATTATTGTCACATGTCCAACTGAGTTCACTAGTGCCTAGAATACGCCAGTACCTAAAAATCTGAAAATAATTTGCAACGAAACAAGCGTCCGGCGATTGCCGCAAACCTTATTACGTATTATATGTGTATCCAACATAATAGAATACAATTTGGAGAGAAAAAAAAAACACCATCATCCATCATTATAATACTATATTTGTGACAATGCGCTATAATAATGTATAATTTAATGGTAAAAATATTTGGTTTTTTTTTTGGGGGAGGGGGTCTTGAGCCCCAAAGTTCCCCCCCCCCGGATGTGCCACTGTATATGACTAATAGTATTATTCGTCCTGGTTAGGTACAGTGGCGCATTTAAGGCCCCTAAGGTATGTCCATGTTGGAAAAGGGGGGGCACAGGAGGACCTTTATTATTACTAGTGTCCGGATTTGTATGCAGTCCGATGTGGAATAAGAAACGTGGACGATTTGTGTAATAGAGAATGCACAGAAAAAGAAAAAAAAAAATGTATTTTGCATATAAACGACGCATATTTTAGGGATGGCGGCATGTTTGAAGAATTTCGCATATTTAAACATATTTTCTATAAAAGTTCATTAAACCGATTATTTTTTTTTTCTGTTTCACCGTAAAATCTAGATTATGATTTATGATTTCGTGACTTATTTGTATACGTATTGTTCGGCAATAAATTGTATTTACCGTGCCGTTTATTTTTGGATAGTTATTGTTAAAATTTTATCTCGTTAATCGCCACATAGTCACCTGACCCAACAATGCCGACCGGATTTTCATAATTAATTTTCATTTTTTAAAATCGTATTTCGTAAACACACCGTCGGAAATAGTCAGTGTCAGTATTGACCTCGTGATCCGCGTTCTCGAAGTACGAGTTTTGTTAAATTAGTTTTTGGTACATTCGTCAATTTTAAAATACCGAAAAGTCGTAGCAGTGTTCTAACTTTATTAAAAAAATTAAAAAAGGTATTGCATTTTATAATAAAACCCACCATTTTTACCACGGATGGTCCGGATAGTGTTTTCTCGATTGTTTGCACAAACAAATTTCAATTACAACACTGATACATTGATACTTATGGAAGAAAAAAAAATACATATTTTGGGTAAGAGAATATTTTTGCGTAAAATAAAAAATAAGTGCATAAAAATCCGGACCCTAATTATTGCATTTAAAAAAAAAAAAAAAAAAAAACACTAAACGTTTATTTTTTTTATAATATTTACGTAGATAGTAATTAGATTTAAAATAATAAATGTACACAATATAATTTATATAATTTTTTATTATTATTATTACCTCTTCGAATCACTATAAAATAATCAATATTTTTATTAGAAATTAATTTTTTTTTATTAAAGATATCCATCTCGTATAGGCCCTAGAAGGCCGCCTAGTTTCACGCTACGCCCACTGGATAGGTATACTTTCCATAATAATATAAGTAACCGCGCAAAACGAAGACAATTTTTTAAATTATTATTTTAACATACAGAACTATAAATACAATTTAAAACACACTGGGTTTTAAAATTATTAATTAATTAAAATCAAAGAACGTTTCACTTATTTACACTCGTCAGTGGCGTAAATTGACGAATTTCTCTCTGGGGAGAACGTGGAGATGACCAAATAAAAAAAAAAAAAAATAAAAAAATGGTCAGCCAGGGAACTCTCCTCGCCCTCCCATAATTCGCTTTTTTACATTTACGTTTGTTCCGCCCAATATTGTTTACTGGGTAAAAGCATGTAACAATAAGAGTGACAGTAACGATACGACCAACTTGTTAGACGGCACAATTTTATCGTTACTGTCAAATGGTGGGTACCCATCAGTGGCGGCGTCAGGGGCGGGCCGCGGTCTCCCCCATAAAATCTTTCCACTCTGTACGATTTCGCGGTATTTTTGTTTCGTATTACGTAATATTTTAAAATATATAGAAATACGTACAAACGTCGAAACCATAGTTTTAGATTGAATTTAAATGTAGAAATCTTGATTTTTTTCTCCGAAATTATGAGCATTTATTTGTTTTTGTTTTTATTAACCCGCAATTGTGACCATCCGATATAGACGATAGGTAAGGCGATTTTCGTTACGCCACTGGCCCTCCCCGCAAATCAGTGGCCCCGGCTTGGCACACCCGGAAATAAAAAAATCCTCGCGCCACCGCTGGTACTCATCGAACAATAGAATTAATAATCCTTTGTTTTTATCCAACAGCGGAAGTACACGGGAGCACCTGTTGTGCGCAAGGAGAAAGAAACCAGGATTTAAATAACCGGTGCGATATATCATCTCTGGTTGGGAGATACACACGGTAGGATAGGAAATACACGACTACCAAAACTAGGAGGTATCCATGCGATGATAACAATTATAAACAAACAAATATCGGTGTAAAAATATATAATAAAATATTTGTAATAAAATATGACATAATATAATTTAAATAGTTTAAATATGATTTCAATATATTATTAATATCTAAAACATGATTTATAGTGATTATACTGCAAAGATAGTTTGGACAAAAAGTGATGAAAAAATAAAGTGACTTTCAGTAAAACAAAAAACAAAAAACAAAACAAAACAAAAAATACAATACTGGTTACTGTACTAAGATGACGCATCGTGACTCACAAAAAATAGTGACTTAATCAAACTCAATTTATCTTTATGATTTTAAAGAAGCAACGGTGTACTGGTAAAACGAAATTTTGCTGTACTCAATTTATCATTCGGTTCAAGTGTAAGCGATTGTATTAATTTATTTTGTTTTACATAAATTATAATAGAGTAATAAAAACATAATATAATTCTTTGGGATCCAATGCAATAAACAGTTGATATAACATTTAAATATATAGTAAGTGTAATATTATAATATTAATCTATAAAAATATATATTTGCAAATAAAAATATAATAATATAACTATGATTTATTCATACAGCGACATAACCGAAGAAACATTTTCGTAATGGCAGGGGGGAGGGGTGGAAATATAAATACCTTACGAAAACGAAAATCATTCAAATGGAAAAAAAAAATGTTTTCTCCTAAAGTGCACCCACAATATTCATATATACTTGTGTTTGAAAAAAAAAATAAATTATAATGTGTGGTGTACTCCCCCCAATACACCACCGTTAATGGTAGGTATTATATTTTAATATTTTTTTCCATTCTGTTTAATATATAAAAATAATTTTTGCCCCTTATGGAAATTATGATGTTACGGGTCAGTATTACATTTAATTACTATAACATTTTAATTATTGTTATTTCAATTTTGGTCATTTAAAACATACAGATACATATCTGATACAATTTTTAAAAACATTTTACAATAAATTATCTTTAAAAAATTAATGAACCCTGTGGTGTGTGTGGTCATGGATTAATATACATCTAAGAAATTTGTTGACGATCAGTTAACATATTACCACTGGCATATAAATTTAACAAAATTGTATTTATTTGCATTTATGTGCGTACGTCATACAATACATATTAATTGTATCCTAGTATATACCCAATAAAATCTTTGCTGTCTGCAAGCTAGACCATTAAAACTTAATTTGGACCGGTTTTCTGTAGTAAAAATTTAGTACAGAAAACCAACATTAATCAACATAAAATTATAAAGACAAACGGTTTGTTTCAAATTGAAAAAAAAAAAAATACTATTGGCTATAATGGTTCAATTGAAATTTTAGAATGTAATAGTAATGACACACAACGATATGTTTTCAATTATCCATATCCGTTCATTTATATCAATATAATTTATAAAACCGAAAACAATTTAAACAATTTATTGTGATTGGATTATTGTTTGGAATTGTTACGTTAGAAAAAATTTTGAATAATGGTACTATTTTAAAATAACTCATGATTATTAATTCATATAAGTAATAAAGGTAATAATAAATAAATCGATGGTTTCGTAGGCAAACAGGGAGAAAAACTGGACTAATTGTACAAATACTGTCACAGCATCAACCAAATTTGAAACTATAAGTCATAATTAAATAACTCAAATAAATATTGCTTATCGATTAACTGTTGATATATAAATAAATAAAAAAATAGAATTTATAACAAATGGATATCGATATCCATATATAATATCATTGTGCATCACTACAAAATAGTTTAAATTTAATAAATATAAATATTATGTCCACTGTTCATATAATGCGATTAATAAATTCTTTGAAGTCTTTTAATTACAACAATTTACTATCTTATGTTTTTTTTAAATTTAATGGCAACAACCTCATAAATAACACTGTAAACCATTGCTTAAAATTTTTCAATAATTAAAAAAATAAATAACAGCTGTGGAATTATCCAGATAAATATCACAGCTAGAAAATTTGATAGCCAACTCTGTGCCAAAAGGATATATGATTAAACAATACATGGTTTAAATTTATACAATTTTCTAGTTACAAATAGAAATAAAAAAACATTATGCAAAATGACGGTATAAAGTTATTTGTGGTTTTGCAGTGTATTGCAAAGCCAATCCATAGCCTCGTCCAGTCCAATACCTTTTTTGGCAGACGTTTTAAATATTTGGAATGTTCGGTTTTTCAAAGTGTCCAGTCCAAGTGCCTGATGTATTTCCGTAACGTTCATACAGCCCTCAACGTCTTGTTTGTTGGCCAGTATCGTTAATATAGCACCACTTAATTCCTCTTCCTATATAAATTTATAGGAAATTATTAACAATGCTGAAATATCTGAGTATCCCTTGTAATATTAAAAATGCTTACTTTCAGCATATACATCAGTTCATCTTTGGCGATGCCCATTCTTTCTCTATCTACTGAATCGATTACATATACTACGGCGTCTGTATTTGAATAATAACATCTCCAATAAGGCCTGAAAAAAACGATTTACTTAATCGTATTTTTTATGATTAATATTTTAGTTAGAAAAAAAGTTTCACGCGATTTCCTTAAAATTATTGTTATTTTTTTTTTCATTTGAAAACTATTAAATTCAATCAAAACTTGTAACTTTGTAAAAAAAAAAAAAAAATTATACTTATACGGAACAAAATGCAAACAATTACCTAATAGACGTCTGGCCTCCAAGATCCCAAACTTGAAATTTAATATTGTTATAAATGACTTGCTCGACATTGAATCCTATTGTCGGAATGGTCGTAACGACTTCACCAACTTGTAACCTGTACAATATGGTAGTCTTTCCGGCACCATCTAAGCCTAATATTAAAATTCTAAGTTCTTTGTCACCGAACAAACTCTTGAAATAACTATAGAACCCGCCTGTAAAATAAAATTACAGTAAACAATTGATAGACAGAATACGTAAATATTATATTATATATATATGTATTTTTAAAGATAAAAAAATAACGATATATTTTGTAAGTCTAGAACTTATTTGACTAAAATATAGAATAGTTTTATTATGAAGTAATTAAATACAATTTTCAAATACCCATTTGTTGTACCTAAATAGTCGGTATATTTATTTAGTTTTACAAAATGTCTAAATTATTATTTTGGTAGTTAGGTGGGTACAAAAAACAGCAAAAAAGTGTTAATCTGTGAGGTATGTGCAATCTCCAAAAATGTATTATCATTGTTGCAATAATTGTACATTGTGGTCACCGAGTGGATATATAAAGTAGGTTTACACGATTATAGGAATATTTAATTCTGAAATGTAAATGGAAGAGTATTGGGTTTTTTTTTTGGTATATTTTACTTAAAATTAAACTTATTGTGATGTGTAATATTGAAAGTATTCTCTTAGCTGACCAAATATATTTCATGTAGGTATTTATCCAATAAAAATACAAAATTTACACTGCATTATTGTCCAACTAACTGGATTGAATACAATTATATATAATTTTGTTTTGTTTTTGTTTTTAGTGAAATTTCCTCCTTTATTGAATTAGTTGAATTTTAGATGTTTGTATAGGTATTTGCTGTATATTTATTAACACTCATAAAAATCATAATATTACAATAAATACTCGAAGAAAATATTAAATACTTAAATATATTATAATAACTAACCTGACCATATTTAGATGTCTTTTGAATAAAATTATTGTTTTACTTTTATTCACATGGTGTACAATGACAATTCGTAAATTAAGCTTTTAAGAAAAAAAAAAAAAAAAATAGGCCAGCTCATTATCAATGTTGTGTCTTATCTAGATAACAAAAAAATATTTAACTATTCTCCACTCGAGTACAATGTCGTATATTAATCAAAAACGGTTCACTGAATATCGCTGTGAATATCGGCAGTTTTCTACAACACAATTTTTTTTTTTTTTTTTTTTTACTTTTTACTAGATTAGAAAAATATGGCTCGGATCGAAAATGGGTCAAGATAGGCCGAGTAAGCGGTTCGGCTTTGTCACGTGCGCACAGGGAAATCGAACGCAGCGTAATAATAAAACGATTTGCGGAAACGAGTAAAAGAAACTTCGATTTTATAATTTAATATTATTGTTTGAGAAAAAACTATCGGTTTTTTTTTTTTTTTTTTTTAATACCTAGCGTATAACGATGTACGATTGATGAACGAAACACAACGTGCGTTTTCTGTCCAAGACGTTCACGTTTTCACGGAGTTATCGAAAATGGTTTACGGCTTTTATTCGCCGGCCCCATCCCATTTACCGGTAAAGTTAAACGGATACGGATACGCCACCGAACGGAGGTTCGGCCGCGGCCAAACCGAACAGGATAATAATTACGTAATTATTATACACCGGTTGAAAGTGAAAATCGAACGTAACCCGGGCACCGGATTTACGGATCGGGACCGAGCGAAATCGCAAAAAAAAAAAAAACCGCGCGCCGACGACGACCGGGCGCGGCGGTAATTTCACCGGGCGTCGGGGTCGCACCGGCGCGATAGACTTACCCATTTCGGCGTCCGTTGGCAAATCGCACACCTATCAGCTGACCCGGGGTGCGCCGCGTCGACGGTTTTCCGCGGCGCGGGGGGTGAGGGGGCGGTGTAGTAGGTGGCAAGTCGCGTTCCAGGATCCGCGGATCTGCCCGGACGAACGGTACGCGAGACGACGGCTGTGACGGGCGCAAACGGTTTCGCGGCAATCGAACCGATCGGGGCGCGTTGTGTTTGCGCGGAGTGCGGTCGCGGAACGATTGGCGGGCGTACCGGGAGCGTTTATATTTTTTTGCGTTCGCTTTTTATCACGGTTTTACACGACCGTTATTGGCCAGTGCGCGTGCGCGCCGCCGCCTTCCACCCATAGATGATATTATTACTATTATTGTTATTATTGTTATTGTTATTACGGATGATAACGCGCGCTACAAAAACCACGACGGAAATGTTGTCGCGGCTGAAAAACGATAAACCGCCGCCACCGTGTAACGTTTTCGACGGACGTGGCAGTGTCCGGGCCATGGATATGAACGCGATATTTGCACGTCACCTCCGGGAATTTGTTCGCAATAGAACATTTTTTTTTTAGCAAAATGCAAAAAGGAAATTAAAAAATTAATCCTCCTATGCGGAATTTTTTTGTTGGCTACCGCCTTTCTTTTTTTCTCGCCTCCAATTCCCCCCCGAGCACCGGATTTTGACTTGAATTCCCGACAATTATTTTTATCAAAAAGTGAGAGAGATACTTTGTTTTGTTATAAACGCAAATATATGGATGGTACCAATCACTCACTGCGTTATATTATATTAATAGGGTTTTAATATATTCCCGGGGGGCGGGGGGCTCAATATTTAAGATATTCGTGTGTACAATTAAAACAATTTAAGCAAAATTTGATAAGCAAAAAAAATAAAAAAATAAAAAAAGGTAAGGAAAGCTAATATTTTGCGGAAGCACGTAGCAGTGAATGGAACGCTTTGAACCATTTAAATAAGAACCGTGGGGACCTCGGTCCCGCCTTACGTATCAGCCACCCTGTACACTGCGCTTACGATTATGTAGATAATTTTTATTCGTTGGGGTAAACGATATTTAGTTTACCGTCCCCTTAAAGGACTGTAAATAAATCGCCACTACGGTTTAAAACAATCGAATTAAATATATAATTTAAAAAAATGCTCATATAAAATAATACAATTTTGCCTTCGTATCGTTCCAATGGTTCCAATATTCATCGACGGCTGGATGCATATTTATTTTGGCGGTGGGGACTTAACCTCCCCCCCCCAGGAAATTTTACTCGTGGGGACGACTGCGATCACGTCGTTCCGGCACCTGTGGATGTGTAGCAATTTAAAACATCGTATTTATAGGTTTTTTTTTTTTTTTTTTTCAATAAACCAACGGAATCCCAAAAGACGAGAGTACACGTAGTGGACATAATAATATCGGTGACATGATTCGTGAATGAAAGGGCGGCGAATAGTCAACACACCAAGCGGGAAGAGAAGGGCTCCGAGGATAAATTTTTCGCAACCTCCCCCACACCGCCGTCGATAATCCGGCAGTTTTCGTTTCGGGTTGAATTTTTTTTTTTTTTTTTTTTTTTTTTTTTTTTTTTTTTTTTTTTTTTTGTCAAGTCGATCTAATTCGATGGCCAAGGACGTTATCCGTGTTCGTATACGTCGGTTTTTCGCTGGATAGTATTTTAATTTGTGTACGAGTAGGTTGTGCGAAATATCACAGTGTAAAAAATGCTATTGCGTTACGATCGAAAATTAAAATATCGAGAAAAAAAAAAAACCTACGCACAAACACAGATGGTGTGTGGTTAATGGTAAAAAACCTTTAAGTGTGTTCACGGGTAGATTTTCGCACTAACGTTAATACTAAACAGCGTATAATTGATTATGCCGTGTCGTGCGCTTTTCTAAGGCACCACGTGTCGTTTCCATTAAATTGGATACCGAATTAAATAAAACCTCGAATTGAATTTTAATCTACGATAACGAAAAAAAATAAAACGAATAAAAAATTTAGCGTAATGTAGTAGATGGGTTTTTTTTTTTTTTATAGGCGTTTATAGTTAAAATTTTAATGGAAATCGTGAAATTCACGGGGTTTCTCGCATACTACGATATTTTTCGAAATTTTTTACTCGAAAAAAGTTACGAGCGTAATCGTTTGTTTTTTTTTCTTCATATAATCGTTTAAAACGCGGGCAATTAAATTGTAATTTATTGTGTAGTCGCAAATTATTACTACAATAGTAAGGTGCCATTCGCTCTAGTGTCGCATTTGAGAGGGGGCAATCAGAGCTTTACATACATACAAAGACATAAGTTAATAATAATAATAAACAGTCAAAAAAATTAATATTAATTTTATTATAATTTTTTTTTTTTTTTTTTTTTTTTTCGGAAAAATCCGGATTTACTAGAATTCCGAAATTTGAAAACGGCGACATTTATTGTAAATCCGGATTTTTATCCGAATCAAAATAGCGGTGTTTAAAATCGTGATACTTTAATCCATATCTAATAAAACCACCATTATGATGATCTTGTCGTTAATGGCATTAAATGCGTAAAACATAAATGAACGCAGCAATTGTTGTTTACAATTAAAAAAAAAAAAAATCATATATACTCTAATTTATATAATATATAACTGTAGCTGACCCAGCGGACGTGTTGTTTTACTCATGAAAATACAAAATTTCGGATTTCGAAATCCGGATTTATTCGATTTACGGACAATCCGGATTTATGTTGCGCCATTAACAACTGCTTACACCTGTGCGGTACACGGTCGTCGTTGTTTCAATCCGTTTAAATTATGTTTTTCGGACATTTTTTTCCTACTATTTTTTATTGTAAAATTCCTTCTCGGTTATGTCTTCGGATAAATCCGTGCGAATTATATCGCCCCTCGCTCCCCCCCCACACACACACACAGCACCAGAGACAAACGCTCCAGCGCGCCACTGCTTCGCTCAGAATCGTTTTTCGTTGGCATTCATTTATCGTTTATAAATTAATTTTCCCTATGCGTATCCTATTCGTGACTTTCCGCCTACCAAAACAGTAGCCCGTCCGCCCCCCCCTTTAAGCAATCGGTGTAACACCGAACAGGAATTGTTATATCTCAAATTCAACGACTCTAAATTGTATATATTTTTTTTTTTTTTTTTTTACAACAAATGTATAAATAAACTTTTTAGCGACCCTGTGCAGTACTCCCGAAAAAAAAAAAAAAAAAAACAAAAAAAATCGACCACGGGACTTTGTAAATAGACATCGGGGAAATCATTTCTTTATTTCCTACGTACCCTACGTGAGCGGTAATCTTAGTACAAGAGGGCCGGGGTATTCATTTTGCCAGTCTTGCTATTTTCGGTATACATTTACTAACAAAAAAAAAAAAAATAAAAATAAAAAAAAATACGTGTCATAGATCCGTAATAGGCTGTATTGGTTTTGTTTTGTTGTTGTTCCGTAAACCGTAAACGATTTACTACACAGAATAGTGTTTTATTTTTTTTATAATAAAAAAAAAAAATCGTTTTAATTTCACCGGCCGGGACGTTTTTTTTTTTTTTTTTTTTTTTTTTTTTACCGTCTTTATATTACCAAACGAGAAGATATTATGCAGGTGTTTAGGCACCCCGGTAGAGCATATTGAACACGATAAAAAATACTTAAATGTAAAAAAAAAAACGCCTACGACAGCAGTACCGCTAATTGTACTGTTCAAATAACGACAACAGACGTGCCGTACCCGCGGACAGTTTTCTCGTCGAGTTAACGAAACGAATGTTTGTAACGGACGCCGAATAAAATAATTTTCGAATAAATTATGTCGACAATTGTTTTTATTTTTTTTTTTTTTACTACTTCTTTCTATTTTGTGTTCTAAACAGCAGCGCTGTGTTACTGTATTGTGCACAAAACACCGGGGGGGGGGGTCCTCCTATTTTTCCGTAATATTTCGTATTTACACAATTTATAGTTTTTATAGATCATAAATTAGCGGTCGCCAAAATAACATTTACACCCGTCACATTAAATACGGTTATTTCACTGGGTTTTTTTATTTCTTCTACCATTAACTGTAGTAGTCGATTACACAATTTGTTAGAAAAAAAAAGAAAAAACCACAAATATTACCGGGTTTAAAAACTTTATTAAGGAGAAATCTACGGGTAAAGTAAGGCGTAGAGTAAAAAAAAAAAAAAACAAATAAATATCGTATGTTATCCTAACCGTTGTGTACTTTTTATTGATTATAATATTTTTTCGACAAATTTGTTTAAACAATGATCCATTGGGGGCGGGTGGGGGGGGAAATGTACAGGCGATTTAGATTTGGATCGTGTACGCGGATCATTTGCAAATTTTGTACTATTTGTACGGTCACCGTACCAGTTCGCTAGAATCCGGAAAGCCACTTTTAAAAGATTTTTTTTTTTTTTTTTTTTTTTATAAGCTTTTGTAATTAATTTACGTATTTGTCGCGTGTTTATCGTATATTAAAAATTAATAACTGCTATCAACGATTGCAGCTATGTAACCGATAACGATAAACGATAAATGAACACGTCGGAGGCTGTCGGTCATTATTGGAAAGAACGATAAACGAAAATGTCCGGCACGTTTAAATAAGACCGGCACAATCTCGGCCAATGGTCACTAGACGTTTTATAATTTCGCGTATTGCGCACAACCGATTCGGTCCGGTATTCGGACGATTTCGTCGGGCGCACGAACGAAATAAATTACGAGTTTCCGTTCCGATTTAAATCCGTTTACCTCGAGCCCTCGGATGAGTCTTGCAACGTAACAATACGGTTACACGCCCGTATAATTGTGTTAGACATCCGATTTCGGTTAAATTTGCGAAAAAGAAACAAGAAGATGCAAATTCGTCGCGACCAATACCGATATACGTCTACTGTGTTCGGGGGAGGTTCAACCCCCGCAAAAAAAAAAATATCAGGACAATTAATAATAATAAATTACAAATGTAACCCAGTTATATACAAGTTTACCAACGAGATTTACATATAAAATACACATGTACGAATACCTAAAGTTTGATATTTTTGAACATTTTACGTTTTACATTTTTTTTTTCCTCCCCGCCCGATTTTATTATATTATTACAAATTTCGGTTATTATTTTGCCCGTTGGTAAACACAGAAATGAATACATTTGCGGAGAAAATCGTGCTAATCAGTATAATTTATGCATAGAAATATATATCGAAAAATATAAAAAAATTATAGAAAATTTAATTTATTTAAAAAAAAAAAAAAAATAATAATGTATTTTACAAAATAACAAATTTCCCAATCGGTTCAACGGAAATATCGACGGTTTTCTACAAATATCGAAAAACGTATTTAGTCCAAAGTTCAAGTTCGAATCGGCCGAAGTCGAAGTCTGGCCTCGAAAAATTGCTCGTAGTTCATTTCCATACGCACACGCGCTGATTTATGGGGAGAGACCAAAGATATTTCGAAATTGAAAATGAATTAACACCCCAATTTACAAAATCTATAAAAAATTCCACCCAAATCTATTTATGAATAGACCTCGTATATACGAGTACAGTAGACACTCGGAAATCCGGCAGATATCACACCAGAGGACTGCCCTGGATTAATGTCGGGAGTTAGCATAAAAACGCATTTTTACTTACTGAAAAACGTACTGAATTTTTTTTTGTTTATTAAAACATATAAATAATACTAATTTATTACCGTGTCGAATTAATCGTTTGAGGGGTTTTTTTCCGAATATTTCCCGTGGGTCGTTTAAGCACCGAAATATCACTTGCAGAAATTCCGTTTTCTTTTGCCCGTTTAATGGACGCAAGTAAAATAATCTACTGCAGCGGCGTGAGTTATTGTCCTGTACAGCAACTGCTTTTCCTCCCTCATCATCACCGTCAATTTTGTCTTCGGTCATCACATCCTGGCAGCGGACATTTCAAGAAATTATCGCTGGTCGACAGAAAAACCATTCAGTATTTGTGAAATTCAAACGCGATTCATTTATCTACTGCTGTATTGTCTAGTGTGCTTGACAAAGAATCGGATAGTGTAATAGAACTATGATTTTTATTTTGAAAAATAGTTGAACCACTACTGTAACGCGCGAGTTGATTATGTGACGTTTTTTTTCTTTATTTTGTGTACCTGTATAAGTTCATAATAACATTTTCAAAATATTACTATTATTTTAACTGTCCAGGATTTATGATATTATTTTCTTTAATTTTTTTTTACCAAATAATACTGTAATAATGAATAGCCACAAATAATATAATGGAATGGTTGCAAGAAGAAAATGAACGAGATAAATGTGCACACTCATAAAATTAAAAAAATCAATAATTTGTACAAATTGGATACAAAGTACAAAGGGCACGCCTTTACAATCAAAATAAATAATTATAACAAATACATAATATGCTTTAATAATTTTTTTTTAATATTTCCCATTACCTTTAATACGGTGTTAACTATACATACAGTAATACATTTACTAACTCGATTTATATCTTTTTCGAATATTAATTTTATAGAGGGCAATCTATCATTGGAGGATCTACACTATCAATTGGTTATCAAATAATCAACTAGCAAATTAATAGAAAGTGTAATCATTTTATTATCTTATTAAACATGAAATATAATTTTACTTATGATATAAAAAAATTAAAAATTCTAGTGAATATAAATCAACATGTTAACTGTTTGTTTGTTTACTTTAAAGGTATTAAAAAAAAAAAAAATTCAATTAAATAATATTATACAAGTAAAAATAATTTTTGAACAAATTCTAAATCTCATTTTTTTATTCTACTTTAACAACAAATATAATATAAAAGTTAAAATAATAAATTTAGTATTGGCCAATAACAATTCCTTAAAAAAAAATATATTATTAACTATGCTATTCACTTTTTATAAATCCATTTAACATACTATAAAGTCTCAAAATGCTAATGAAAAAAATACTTAATATTGAATAACAATTTCCTTTTTGTAACTACTTCAAATTCATTAAAAAATATACTATTAACTTATTATAAATCCATTTAACATACTATAAAATCTCAAAATGCTAATGAAAAAAATACTTAATATTGAGTAACCAGTTCCTTTTTGTAACTACTTCAAATTCATTAAAAAATATACTATTAACTTGTTATAAATCCATTTAACATACTATAAAATCTCAAAATGCTAATGAAAAAAATACTTAATATTGAGTAACCAGTTCCTTTTTGTAACTACTTCAAATTCATTAAAAAATATACTATTAACTTGTTATAAATCCATTTAACATATTTTAAAGTCTCAAAATGCTAATAAAAAAATTACTTAATATTGAGAGATAAGTTCCTTTATGTAACTACTTCAAATTATTAATTCAAATTTTAAGTCGAATTCCAAACTGGTCAAATTATTATGAATTCTCTCTAAAACTAATTGATTAATACAAATTAAAGAAAATCAAAATAAAATTAATACTATACAAATATTATCTACAGTTCTATTTTATTTTTCCATTATGAAAATGTACTGATCAATAAGAAAAATATTATGTGATAACAAATGCCTAATTACTAAAACTCATTATATTAATATTAACAACTATATTTTTGTAACTATTATTTATGTTTTAATTATATTCTTTTAAGATTGATATAGTTCTTTTTAAATTGTATCTTACTGTCTTACTATCTTAATTGTATTGATACTTAAACTGCTCATTCTATTTGGTTTATCGGGTTATGCATCCAAAACACTGCTGCTGTTGTTGTCACCAGCTAATTCATCATCAGTTTCATTATTAATTTCATCTTCGATGTCCCCTGTTTTAATTATGTTATTTATAAAAACAGATTCATTATGTGGAATTTCAGTAGCATTTAAATAATTGTTGTCATTACCCTTAGACATTTCATCAACTTGTTCACTCTCAACAACCACTTTGTCCTCATTTATGAATTCACTTTCGATTGTATTCTCAGTTTCCCCTTCAGTATTACTCAACATATGTCTAACAGACTTAAATCCCCTAGATGATGCGAACTGTGCCACTTGACCAGTTGGTTCTTTGCCTTCTTTTCGTCTGCATATGCTACAGTTACAATATCCACGACAAGGTGGACATACCCATCTCTTTAAACATAAAAAAAAAAAAAAAATTGATATATGTGCATGTGATTTCAATAATTATACATTTATAAATAATATTATTATATAGAAATTACTGGATTTTTAAGGACTACAGCAACGTCTTCGCCATATCTATTCGCCAAACAAAAACCACAAAACATTCCCCGAACACCTCTGCAATCCTTATAGCGACAATAAGATTTTTGATCCAATGTTTTTTGTCTGGAAAAAAATATTGTACTTAGTTTTTAAACAATTAAATTATGTACAATATATTGACATAATCTTAAAAATTTATATTACACCTGAAATAAAAAAATTAACCATAAATCATAATTTCATACAGAAATAAAAAAAAAGGTCATGGGTATTGTTATTTAGGAATCAATATATTCAACAAAAAACCACATACTAATTATTTAGGCAATAGAGGTTAAGCTTAATTAAATAGAAGACATAGATAAAAATATAAATTTCTATAAACTATCATAAAATTGATTGATTTTAACTTTGTCAATGTTATTATTTTATTTTTTTAAAAATATTTACCTGCACTGGTGGCAAGTTGTACCTTTACCATTACTACAATATACTTTCTTAGATGAATGGTATACAATGTTTTGTAACATTTCGTCTGTTACCTGGGACACGGCCAATCGAGCTACAGCAACCTTCTTATTGTGACGTATTTTTTTTGATTTCTACACATAAATCATAATTTATTAAAACGCTCAAATAGATAAATATATTTAGCAGTTCAAATGTTGTTTGATACATACAGGTTTATAATCGTCTTCGCTTTCATCTTCACTACCACCAATAAAATAACTACCAGCAAGAGAATTATAGTACTGTTCGGTTTCATCTTTATTTTTGTTTTCTTTAAACCAAGGGAACTTTATGCGCAATTGTCCTTTGGGAAATTTGTTTTGATTGTCATCATCGTCACTTTCATCATCTTCATTATAACTTACTGTTTTCCTGAATTATTAAAGAACATACAAGAAGCAAAAGGATTAAAAAAAAAGTTTTACACAAATTATATACAATAAAAATACTATATTAAATACAATGGTTATAGCATTTTTTTTGAGCAAGGCACTAACTATTATAGTATTTCAATAACTCGTTTATACTAATGTTCAGCTATACATTTTGAGTGATAAATTAATACGGTTCGCAATAATTTATACATTCAACTTAATTACCCACATTTTACATCCTACCTTTTAAACGCCCACCTACAACATTGACAACATTTTAGATTTTTTTAAATAAATAAATAAACATACAACTTTATGCCTAACCGTATTATTGTAAAATAAAAAATAAAATATCTAGTTAACTAGATTATATTATATGTACAATCTGTAAAAACTGATATTTACAATAAGCAAGCAGCCACTTAGTAACAACACTCAACTTTTTTTTTTAAATCCTAATCTAGGTATCTATAAAATATGTACTAATATGTAATAGGCACTTATATGCAGCATGGACAGTAATAAACATATAAGTATTATAGAAATATAATTATACTAAAGAAATAATACTATTTTGATCATAGAATAAAAATATATTCACTGTTTATAAAACTAAGCTAAAATATCAAAAAACAATTAATAGAGGGGTTAGGTTAATCATATCAGGTAGGTTAATAACTAACTAACTTTCACAATAGTTTAATTCTATAACTCGGCCACCTTATTAAAAACAATTAATATTAAGTAAGTACTCTAGATGATAATATGTTGAGATGATATTGTGGACTTACTAAATATTAAGCTGAATAAATGACTAGTTAAAAAAATATTAATATAAAACCAACACCGTTTAAAACCTAATGGTATATTATTAGATGGTTATACAAATATTGTATGGATCAAAGTCAGTGGCGGATTTAAGCGTTGGAATAAGGTTGGCAAATCTATACAAAATGTATCGGTAACATATAGATACTGCAGTTTGCAATATAAAATGTATTTATTTTTTTGTGATAATAATTGAAAAAAATTAACTATATATAATTTAGATGGGGCCCCAGTACACAGTTTAACGGTTAAATCCATCACTGATCAGATTATTATGATGTCCTTAAAGTGCAAATTGAAAATTGATATTCCTATAATACAATAATATTTCCATTTCTTTACATATCATTTATATATGTACAAAAAAGAATTATAAAAACACAGTAAACTAAGCACAATGAATGAACAATATAAATGAAAAAAACTAAAATGCTAACACTACAATGCATCAACACTTATATAAAATGTATACAAAATAAATTGAGTTATAATTACTTATCAACTCCTACTTCCTGCAACATGCGAAAATCATAAATATAATGCAGATATATGACTTACTGTATAATGCAAAATATGTATTATTTATAATACCAGTTGCATATTTCATGACAATCAACAGCATCATTTATTATTATTTTTCTCAATGGAAACATTCAAACATAAAAAAACAAATTGAACACTTTTCAACATTTAAACACAAAAACAATATAAGTATGTATTAGCACAGACCAGTATGTTATTAGTGACCATTATCAAATGGCTCACTAAAATAATATAAATATTCTATAAAATGTTTTATTAAATGTATATGTAGAATATGGTAGCCAGATTTTGAAATCCCAAGCTGGGATAACATATTGAATGAACTTTTTGTTTATACAAATATTTATTAGTTAGTACAAAGATACATTATTAGTAATATTTTATTACTGTTATTACTTATTGATTATTATAATTTTCACTTGAATGGATTTTCTTCAATAGAGTTGTAATAATTTTTATTTGTCCGTAAAATTGTTTACAAGTTAAACCTTAATTAATATACTGTATGTTATTATTAATAATGTACTGTATTTTCATTCATCCAACCAAGTGTTATTCATAAGTGACTAATTTATATGTATTTGTCTTTGATAATAGTATAATGATGCAGTGTACAATATTATTCTGTTTTTATAATTAAATAATACAATATTAAATGTTATTTTCTCTTTGCCTCTATTAAACGGGACTGACTACCCTAAAAACCAGAACTAATGGTACTTGATTAGATGCAATTTTTAATACAAATAATTATATCAATAAATAACTATTATAAGAGGGTTATATTATGTGTGGTTCCTGTGTAATTATTTAAGTTTTTCTGTCTTTTGTTATTATAAAAAAAAAAAAGCTGTTGTAATTGTATCACTAATTGTATTACTAATTATTCTGAATTATTAATGTGCATTGTAGGTGTCTAGTAATATGAAGTATTTGTATACCTATCTAATACACAACATAAATAAATCTATCAAATTTGAATGTAGTTTCCAAAAAGTCAGGGAATGTCTTAGAAAAGTATTTATATTTTCCAATCACAGTTGAAGCACAGGTCCCCACAAACATTAGCCCCTGTAGATAATTAGGAGGTACTATTGTGATGGGTTCTAAAGATATATTTTAATTAGGTGGTCCAATATTTATTATTCTAAAATAATTTACAGAGTATTGTTAATATTGTAATATCACAAGTTAATTATTACTACAAATTATAGTTTTGTTTTTTTGTAGAATTACTAAGGTGGGTATAATTTTATTTACACTACATACCAGGGTCGATAATATGCACATATAAAATATGTATGTTTTTGTTTTGGACATTCATTCTTAAAAAATTAAAAATACTACATGCTTTAGGCATTAAGTTAGATTTTTAATTTTTATATTTAGTAAAAATATATTAGTTATAAATTATAAAAAAATCTATTTGTTTGCATTTTTTTTTTTTGAATACCTATCTAATCTTAATAGAAAATAATAAAATATTTCTAGAGACACAGAATATATTCACATATTGTAAAGTAAAATTTAAATGTTATTAAGTTAATAATATAGAATATTTGTATATATATATATAGAATAAAAAGCCTTTTCTATTCCTTTAAAACCTCTTTAGACTTTATTAAATATTAAATAGTATAATTTACTCTACATTTCTTCATTTATCTTATAAAGCTCGAAAATCAATGCAATAACTAATTTAAGTGAATTATAATTAAATTGAATTTTTCTGAGAAAATCTGTGTTTATATTATTACAAAATGGTATTTAAAATTAAATAAATCATAAAAACATTTATTTTTCATTTTCATATTTAAACATAATTGAAAAGTAAGTATGTATTTACAAAAAAGGGGGTCTAAAGATAAATTAAAATTTCATTTTCTTTGTTTAATGATAAAATTAGTATAGATTCTGTATGAAAAAATGTGTGGAAAATATAAATAAACAAAACAAATATTCAAAAACCAGTAATAGGTAATTTCGTCGTTTTTTTTTTTATACCGGTTTTGACAGATTTATCTGAAAAAATTTATTGAGTTACTAACCTACTAAATTATGATATGAAAAATATGTTTTAACATTGTAAAAATGGTCATTTAAATTAAATTAACAAATTTATAGGCATCATTTTTTTTTTAATTCTTTATATATCATCTGTTCTATTACCAATAATTATAACAAATTAAATTTAGACCAGTACAAATTGTTACAGATACATTAAATGATATGAAATAAACTTATTGCTGATATACAAAATCAAATTGAACACCAAGCTTTAGAATTAAAATTAAATTGTGGAATGTAGATTTAAGTTACAAACCGCTTAAACTACCAATCGAAACTATTTTCGGCTTAGAGGAGTTTTAATTTAATGAAGACCAAAACAGTATTCATGAATGTAGATTGATAAATATTCGATTTGTTATAAAAGGTAAACATTATATGTATATATATTTTATTTACAGACATATTGTTTAATAAAAACAGGGTATATCAGACCTTCTAAAACTGTTTATAATATAACTACAAAAAAAAAAAAATAAAAAAAAATAATGACGAATAAAGAAAAGTAGCCGATACAAGTAATACCATTGGAAAAGGGTATTAGAATGCTTTTGGTACGTATAAAATATTTCAAACAATACATAAATCATTTTTGCAAACATCTTAGATAAATATATATATTACTCGAGAATTTACAAGTTATCAGTTTAAAGTTTTAAACTAGTATTTAGCCTTATAATAATTCTGTACCATTGTGGAAAAGCTTATCATATGTATTATTTTCGTTGTTGTTATAAAACAATCACGTTATAGTGTATATCTCTTACTGTGATAACAACAATCCCCTCCCCCACCCTCCAGATAAACGGGGCAGTGATAACATTGGCGATTGGGGAGTTACTTTTTGTTATTACACGTCTGGCAACTGGAAACGCGAAATGTTTGACCTATAAATTTATGATAGGTAGCACGGGTGGGTTGGTCCACTCACGGTTTTGGACAACGATCGTCGAGGTGCTCGCTGCGTTTGCTGGAGGTGCATTCAATTAGTGGCCACCGACCTGACGACAACAACGGACCCTGACGCGGACGGGGACTGCGAATTCGGGAAGAGTTCCACTACACGCCAATACCGGACTACGCGTCTCGTAACTAACGCCATCGCTAATACACGGTACGCATTTTTAGTATACGCTCACGGAGCATCAAACCGTAGGACCTCTGACAATAGCCGAACCACATATATCATAGTTTGACATTATTCTTTCGATATCGTGTTTTAAATTCCAAAATGCACATAACCAGCTATCGCCACAATGGTACAGAATTATTTACTTATACTTATCTTTGCAGACATAATGCATTACCATATAACAAAAGTCCGAGCCGACAACTATGGGACCAACTAATATATTGATAAATGTTTAATTTCCGTCGATCAATGTTGTATTTATGATTTATAATATTGTATGCAATAAGTACTATAGGTATGTACAGAAAATACTTGTAGAGACTGATTAGTTTAGAGAAATAATAGCGAATATGTATAAGAAATAAATTTATAATAGAAATCTAAACATCCGATAATGATAAATGTGTATTTTTGGACGAGACTATAGAGTTTGCGGGGGCAGTTACACCCCCCTCCCACACTTGTACAATAGAATTTCATTACAAGTCGGCAATTTATTGGAAACCAAAAGGTGGCTGTCAGCAAAATTGCTCAATTGACAATTTTGCAAAACATCATGAAAATGACTAAATTTGACATAGATAAAAATGTTTTCGACGCAGATAGTATTAAAAAGGTAATTTCTTTGTTTCCACCAATATTAAAAACTCTAAAGCCCCCCATACACGGTCAGTTTTTTAATGACAATCAACGTGATTAACGGTCAAGTCTGATCATTGACTGACAATTGATAACTTCCATATACAGTCAATCAAGACCGACGACGATCTTCAGTCATTCGTTTATTTGATTTTATTTAGTTAACACAATTATTACCGTTGAGAGTGTAGTAGTTTTTATTCAATATTTATTGTAAAAAAATATTTATAATTAAACTTTGCATTAAAATGAATAAAGAAGCTATTATTGGTATTGCTATTTACCTTGCAGGTAAATTTTGCAATTTGATAAAAAAAATAAAAATTCTGGACAAAAGAATGGTTTAAAAAATGGAACACATTTTCCATCATAATCTTCTAGACGAAATTCGATTATCTTCTCCTTCTGATTATAGAAACTTTTTCACTAGTTAAAACGTTCTTTAACAGCGATTCAATCTCAATGTGTTAATTTTTTTTTTTTGGGTTGTATTTACGTCAGCAGTTGGATTAATTATTTATTTTCCACATAGCAGGTAAACTACGATACAAATGTATAAAATTCTTCATTATTTTACTTGTTCGTCATTTTTTGACGAAGATATACTATTTACAAAAAACATAATGACACAACTCGTCCACACTATACGACTTGATTGACTGACAAATTGTACATTCATAGACATACACGGTCAACCATCTTGACTGATGATAAAAATTTAAACATGTTTGAATTTCGTCAGTCGTAAAATTTGATCGTCAGTCATTATCAGTCATGCATGTCAATGACGTTGATTGTCATTCAAAACCGACTGTGCATGGGGGGCCTACGATGAATTAAAGAAAACGCAATAGATTTAATTTTAATCTGCAGAAACATAAGTTATTTTGACTGGGACTAATTTCATTTGTAAACTGGCTTTAACAGCTCCTGTAACTACAGTGGCAAACAAAATAAAATTCGGTAAAATGAAAATAATAAAAAAATCACTTAAGATCTAACATGGCGGATGAATGATTGAATGCTTTTTAATTTTAGTTAATGATAAATATTATATAAATACTGTATGACAAATTGAAAACTGTTTCATTTGTCAACTTTTATTGATGTTTGATTTAATTTTATGTAAGTATAAGCTTTACCAAGACAATACAGACATATAATTTGTTAAAATGTTTAATTATATTTCTTGATATTGTGAATTATGGTTATCAGTCGGCAAATGGAAAAAAAAATCCCCCCCCGCACAACAATTATATTGATCATAGGCTCTGTCCCTCTTGTCCCTGTATGAACTGGGTACTTACTTGTCGGAATTAAAATTTCGAGCTGAACGTCTGATATATTTGACCCTCGGAGTTGACGGACGTTTGGTGGTTGTACGCGGTTTTGACGGCAATTGTTTGTAATCTCGTTTGCGTTTAGTACCGACAGTCAGACTGGCGACGTTCTTCGAGGTCGATTCGATTAAATCTTCGAACTGCAAACAAATACGATTTTATTGAAATGGCGTCCGGGCATACAATGAATCATGAGCAAAAAAAATAACCAAAAGCTACCGACCTGTTCTTTAATCGACAATATGTTCTTGTTTATATTCCGTTCGTATTCGGACATCGCCGAGTTGTCCTTAACCACGGGCACGTTGGAAAACATTATTATAACACGTAAAACGGATAGGCGCGCGTCAATTAAATCACAGGCAAAAATGACGAGAACGATACGAAATAATACGATTCGTCTCAGTGCCGTTCGAAATTAAAATGAAAAAAAAAAAAAAAAAAACAATACTGACCGAGCGGAATGTACCGACTGTCGTTGAAAATCCGAACCAATGGACGACGTCCGTCGTTCGTCTAAGTAAAACACGGTTAAATTGATAAACAAACTGTGGAGAACAAATTAAATATTACAGTATTTTATGTATTTATAAAACATTATACGTACGGTGGGCACAGGGAAAACCTGAGCGATAAATGACAATCAAAACCAAGCCAACAATTTTGGCGGGTAAACGCCATAGATAATTGCTATGATAAAACGCGCAAAACGAACCGAGTGACCACACCGGTTAAATAAATCGAATGATTAAAATGATAAGTAGTTGAGATACTAACGAATTATACATTACCTATACTAACCTACTACTATAGTTTTATATCAATAATATTTAGAATTGAAAAAGTAAAGTAAAATTTGATAAAAAAAAAAACAACAGATTTCATTGTTTGACTTAAATGTGTTATTATTTTTTAAGTGTACAAAATAATTGTTTAACTTAAATTACTGTTCCGTAAGATTAATTAATTAATATATGCCTAAATACAGTTTATGTGCCCGTGCTATTGACGTTTATTTCATTGATGTTTATAACAAAAATATATTATACACCTTAGGTATAATAAAAAAATTAACTTAACTTGTATAATTAGATTGATCGTTTTAAAAACTACATTTTACAGCAACTACAAAAATCTTCTCCAGGTAAATTTGTTTTATTTTACATTTTCATCTTTGACAATAGCTGTAGGTATATAATAATTAAATTAGATAAATAGTAATTTTTGCAAAACCCGCGTTAGACTTTTGAAATGGTCTATTGTCGAGTACCTATCTATTTTATATTAACATACAATGTACACAATTTTGAAAGCTTTTTCACTATTTCTTTAGTGTTCAATGAAACAAATTTAATATCGTTCTGCAATTGCAACATTGTGTGAATGAATCATCATTGATAATAACAAGACAAGCAGAATGTCTGAATCCACTTATTGTACTTTCGGTAACATATTTAGGTTTACATTGTTTGAGTTCCTTAAATATACCTACATACATAGATGTAGTAGCCATGAAGTCCACTAGTTCTTGAAGACGAACAGTACAGAGGTTTTTAGCTATATTCGGATATATCTTTCTAATGTCAACATCAAGGTCAAGGTATTTACAAAATATCTGACAATTTAACCGAGTATATGTCTGTTTACTGTAATCAACTGTAATTGACCGTTCAAAAGTAATACTTGAATTTCCTTTTTTTTATCTGTGCACCACATAAAATGTAACAACCAAGGGACATACCTAATTTCCAACTAAATGGTAGAATAATTGCATATGGATCAGCTCTTATAAAAGTATTAGCATTACCCTTGTCTAATTGATTAAGCTCCAATGGTTCATTGTGGTCTTCCATGTGGAATCATCCGATTCATAATTATTCGGAACATTTTTAATGATGCATTCATCTTTCCTTTCAGCCTGTACTTTTGTCTATAAAAAAATATTACACACATTCCATTAAAATATTAATAAATCATTTTAACTAGGTACATTACTAGTTGTTATTTAACAATTTTACTTTACATAAAAATCTAGTGGAAAAATTAACTGATAGTGATCCAATTTATTCAATATTTATCATTACTTGGTTTACTCGTTGAATTTTTAGTTTGCAAATCATACTGGACTACTAACTATAAAAAAATATTACATAAATTCCATAAAAAATATTTAAAAATTATTTTAACTAGGTACATTACTAATTGTTATTAATTAATTTTACTTTACATTAAATTCTAGTGGAGAAATTGACCGATAGTGATCCAATCTATCATTACTTGGTTTCCTCGTTGAATTTTAGGTTCTCAAATCATACTGGACTACTAACTATAAAAAAAAAAATTACATAAAATATATTTAAAAATTATTTTAACTAGGTATGTTTCTAGTTATTATTATACAATTTTATTTTACATCATATTCTATTAGAGAAATTAATGGTACACAATGATCCACATCATTATTGTTTTGTTCACTTTTTACCTAATATTCAAATTTCATTTTACAATGTATAATTTTCTAAAAAAAATATTAAAATCTTACACAAATTCCATTATAATATGAATAAATTATTTGAACTGGGTGTGTTAATAGTTGTTATTAAACAATTTTATGTTACATCTAATATCTGTGGTGAAATGTACACTTCATAATCTTCTGATCCATCATTATTTTGTTCATGATTAACCTCGCATTCAATTAATATTTCAGACTTAAATTCTACGGTGTCCATGATAAATTAATTATTGTTATATTTAACCTAATAATAATAATACTAATTTAACAAAAAAAAAAAAAAAAATGATTTGCCTTAAAGATTAAACAAGTTCACGTTTTCACTTACTAGACAATGAATGTTTATTAATATGTTTATTTGTTGAAACTCAAAATTTTATAAATTTATTTTTATTTGGATCTCGCCTTGCCTATGCAAAAATTCGTGTTGTGTGATCCTTTTTTTGTAGTTTATGCTATGACGGTTTTTTATTCTGTTTGTAGTTTAGAGCTTCTCTGTACACAATGTTTGACGTCTTATTTTTTGCTGGTAGCAAAATATTCTATTTTTTTAAATATCCAACTTGTGATAAACGGGATAATGTAGCTAGTTAGATAGATTAATCCCTTTTTAAATATTATTAGTATAGCTAAATAAATGAACACTACGAACCATACAGTATTTTTAATACTAGAGTGAATATTACGATTAAATAACAATATTTTCTAACCTCTGACACATCCCTGTAACAATTTCTTGTTTCCGTATTTCCATGTGAAAATGTATTTGAAATATTCCGCCTTTTACTTTTGATTTCGGCGCGAATATTTTAACTCAGGTGGATGAAATTTGATATGTCCGAATACTGTACTGTACGTCATATACAATTAGTTTGCTTTGATTTCGATAAAAAAAAGAAAAAAAAACTTGTTCAGTATAAAAGTAAGCAATAAACCAACGCCCAATATTTACACGGCCACGTTTTGCAAATATTGTGTCATCAGTATTTCATCATCAGTATTTCAGGATGCGATAATATCAAGTGATATTTATAAGTTCCTTGGAATTTTTTATTATTCCCGTGTTTTATTTTTTTGTTCATCTTGCCGGGTGTTTGCGTTCGTGAGTCGTTAAATAACTGTTTCAATGCCTTAGTTAGTATCTGTGTTTAATATATTATATTTGTATAGCGTGAATAATACTATCTACCTCTGTTGTCGAACAATAATAATTCCCATTGTCTGGAAGCAGGACCTGTAATTTTCGGGGGGTGTGTCTGACGCGGTCACCGACAATGTGTTACCGTTTTGTCATCCATATCTGATAAGCATAAGTATATTATAACATAGGGTAGATAATTTTACCCGACCCGATTGCGAAAATACTATCGAGAATGGATGAAAAGGCGTAGTCGGAAGGGATGTGGGCATTTTGGGCGGTATACGAGTTTGGCAGACAGGAACAATTGGATAATTTGGTCGTGAGACGGGATGGTCTTAGACGACGAATAATCCCCTAATAGAAGGAAAAGTGTCCTAGGTAATAGGATCCTAACTAATGATGCAATGTATTTGAAATAGCTCTAATATCAAACACAGATACTTGCGGCTTATAATTATTACTCGGGTACATTTTTTAATATGGTAATATTACTATATTTATTAACATCAGTTTAAATAATTGTATACTTCAGAGATTAGAAAGAGTATTGTCATTGGATTTATATAGCATAATGATCGATTTTTATTAGTTGTTTGTAGTGCCTTGTTTTTCTTTAAATTTCAAAACTTTTGCTATTGTTAAGAAAAACTTCAATAGTTCAATTTGCGACTTTTCGTTTTAATACTAACCTTTTTATTGTTTCCTTGCCTAAATAGTCACTTTTAGATTCTGATGTTGATTCTGAATACCCTACATTAAGGGGAATAGTGTCTAAATTACTTTTGGCAAAGAATAATTTTATTTTTGTAAAAAATTATTATAATTGTGTACTCTACTGAACCGTTAATAATATGAAATACAATGATTTTTTTTTTCAAATTTAATTTTCGATTATTTAGATTAAAAACTTGATAATTATTAAAACAACTTTAGCATCGCGGATCATCAGTTAGAAACTCTTGCTTATAGGGAAATCATAATAATAATAATAATAATAAAAAACATTTTCCATACCGTAAACAATAAATACCCAGTCGGTATTTGCACTATGAATATATTGACTATTAGAATATTACTAACGTTAGAAAATCACGGGACGGCCGCGACTCGACTGTGTATAAATCGACCTAAGATTGTTATAGGTCGTACGTACATGACGAGTATCGGTGGCGTTTCCCTATAACCTACACCATACGTGTTGAGACACAACGGCGATAATACATAATAAACAAATAAAATGTGTATATATATATATATATTGTATATGTGTATTGTTACCCTGTTACAGTTAGTTTTGTATTATTATTCTCGTATCTGGTATTATCGTACAAAAAACGAAATAAAACGTAATGACACAAACAAAATCGTCTAAAAAAAAAATCATACAGATTCCCTTCTTCTGGTATAAGCACAAGTAGCTGTTTTTGTTTAATAAATGGAAATTGTTGCAAATTTGGATTATCTTGCCAACAAATTTGAGGTGGTTGAGTAACAAAATTAGAAATATCATCGACACTAGGCACTATTTCATTTTTATCTTCGCTTACAGATGAGTTTTCGTCACATAAAATTCTTACACTACATTCGCTATCAGAATCATCAAAATCAAAAAAATTGTCTTCTTCATAGGAATCTATCAGTAACATTAATTTTTCTACGTTGATAATTAGGCGATAAAGTCGAGAATTATTATATACGCCATGTAATTAATAGTATTATGTCAGGATACGCATTGAAACAAAATAAACAGAAAAGACATTTGTGGAATAAGAGCGATAAAAGGAAAACCACTATTCTTCTAAAAATAACATAAAGGAACTGCTCTTATATGGTCATACATCCAAACGGCGTATGAATACATATTTTAAATCATGCTTAAATGATAATAAAATAACATACAGCCACATGTTGGGAATAATAAACCATTTAATTTAATTTAACTATATATATATTGGCGTCAGTACGCAGTCAACGTATTAAAGATGGTTATTGGACAATTCAATAGAAATTTAATTAGATTTCTAATTATTATTCACCTTCTAATTAATAATTAAATATATGGTTTCTTTTGTGTTTTAGTAACTAACGGAAATACAAATAATAATATTTGTATTTTTATGTTTTCAGGAAAAGCAGTTTACAAGAGTTCAGTATTCTATTGTAATAGTCAAAACCCTTATAAACAGCATACATATGGGGACTTCACCACAGTATCCGCTTTACTAGGTAAGTATACTTAATTAGTATTAATCAATATTTGCTTAAACTTTTATTAGTATTTAAAGACTTCCACCATGGAAGTATTACAAAAAATATAGTGACCTTAGAAAATAACATTTTTTAAATTTTCATTATTAAGTTGAAAAAACAAAAATTGTTTTATATATATACACAACATATAATGAGATCACACATTTTTTAAAATATATTTAATATTAAGGCGAGTTGGTATGTTTGTCTCTAAGGGCCTTTCGTTTGTTTAATGTTTAACATTAAACAATATTTATTACTTGTATAGGACTTTTTTCTTTTTTCTTATGCTAACCGCCTAACTGTTCATATAAGTCATGGTTCTTATAATTTTTAGTGCCTAAACGTTCTTTGCCCCTTAAGTAAACCAAATTCCTAATTTTTGTGACAGTTCATTTCACTATAAAATATTTAGTTTTTTTTTTTTTTTTTTCACATAATGACCTATGTGAAACGTTTTGAGAATTGTAATTTATTCTTAAGGTGCTCCATCACCACGAGATTTTTTTGTCGAAAATTACGGTTTCTAATTCCAACGATACGCGGCGACAATTATCTCGATTTTCGAATCGAAAAAATATTCGGCTTTTCCGTAATTTATAACGGAGAAAGCAGAAGTGGAGCGACGTTTGTAACTTTTATAATTGTAAATGCAATTATAAATGATAATATTTTCCAGAATTTCCAAAATTTCGAACATAGTTCATTTTAATCGATAAAATACGCAATTTTAAAAATCCGCCTCGGCCGCCGGTATCTCGTGCATGCAGCGAATAATTCGTATATTTGATCGGAATTCAAACCTGGATAAATCGTTGCGACGTATTGTCGGAATTTAGAACCTTGTCTGTTAATTTATGTTTCCGAGCTGGAAACATAAATTGACTTTTTTTTTTTTTTAACATTTGTGCATGAGAGCCTCCCCCCCCCCGGTACCGCCGTCGTGCGCCTTATCTGTTGCCGTCCCGTCTTTAGAATAAATCAGATAACGAACCTATATATATATATATATATATATATATATATATATATATAATTTAGTACGTTTTTAGTACAACAATAATATACTCCATTAATAATAATATTGTTTATGAATCGTAGCCGCGAACTGGTTTCTCCTAGCTCAGTCGACCGCGGCGTGGCCGTCAGTTATGGCCACTATCGTTTTTTCCCCCTTTATTTTATATATACAATCTGTGGTCCTCGGGCACAACAAGCATATTTGATAATAGTATACAGCGTGATTAATTTGATGGAAGATAACCGTTCAGTGAACCACCACTGCTATTTTGTTATTTAAATTTCATTACTTATTCATTTAGAAGATCACGGTACCAAGACTTTTTAAGTCGTCTCTGGGGATCGCCAGAAATAGTTAGTGATCCTAAATTTGAAATGAGAGGGTTGGAATGTGAAGGTAGTCTGGAGTGGAATAATATATTATCGCTTCCTCATGCACAATTTTAATTCCTATGCTGAATGGAATATTTGGTTGGAAAGTTACTACATTTAACGTTTACGATTTTGCGAAGAGTAATATTATACTAATATACTAATCATTCTAAGCCGTATAGATTGTATATATATATAATAAAAAATCAAAAAATGTATTTATTTATCTATTTCATCTTATTTTAAATGCCGATCAGAATAAACATATCACAAAGCAACATGTAAGTTTGTAAAAATATTGACACGACAGAATTTACTGATATGTCACGTTAAGTGACTTTACCTGAATGTGTTTTGTATTTTATTCACCATTACATGAATATAATTTTTTTTTTCTTCAATCTTATTTTATTCGTGCAGAACGTATATTTAGAGAAAAATGACATTTTCATTTTTACCACAAAACGATTAGAAAAAAATTAACTTAACACGTTGAACGCCGATGTCAACCAGTAGTTGACACGACTAAACAGGCGCCTGTAGCCGATATCAACACGTCGTTGACACAACTAAACGGGCGCGCATAGCCGGTGTCAACCTGTGGTTTACATACTGTAACCTATCTCTTATTGATTGACACACACGGACTATACCAATTCTACGCTCGGCGACAGGTACCCGCATGTCGATCGATGGCGGCGACGGGCGCGCTCATGCCCAATCGACATCGGCGTTTAACGTGTTAATATTTAATCGCTATTCAATATTTTCAAAATGACCGACGTGTATAAGATATTATTCCAAACATTGTAATGTACCATACATACATAATCGATGAATAGTTTTTTAATACTAATCGTTTTAATTTCTAGAGAGCTGATATGGAAAAAAATACCGTTTTGTTATGGAAATAATTTCTATGAGTTTTATCATTAATTTACTGAGGTATTATTTCACTATCGCGTTATTCAGTACATAAAACAATAATAATATCCAAATTCTAATTAACCCAAAAATAATTTTGCGATAACGCATTCACACTAATGATCATTTACGACCAAAACATCAATACGAGATTAGAAATTGCCTATATTTTGTTTTTTTAAAAACAAAGGGAAATTTGAAGAGTTTGAATTTTTAATTGCCAACCTATATTGAAAACTACACAGAAAGACAATAGACAAATTAATTTTAGTTGAAATACATTTTCTCGTTTTTCCATACATTTAGAACAATAAATTTGATTTCTTAAACATCGTTTCTATGCTTTAATATTAGAAAAAAATATTTTCATTTTTATAAAAAAAATTAGTTGACACTAAAGAAATACATTTTTTTTTTTTAAAAAAAGGTAAACTTATAATGTACTAAGCCTTAGTCTAAGGAAATTGAAGGCGGTGCAATTTTAAAACTGTAGGAACTGTATTATGATAGATTATGATTCTATAGGTTCTTTACTAGGATGTGTTGGTAATATAAATTTAACTGTTTGAAACCTGGAAAACGTAAAAAGAGTTGTATTTTTAAAAATTAATTTATAGTATTTTACTTTATACCTAAAGTAAAGAAAATTAAAATTAAAAAAAAATAATTCTGACGTATCCTAGTAAAGAACCTAAACAATTATAATACGTTTTCAAAATTAAAATTCGTCAAACGCAATTCCTATAGTTTTGTCTGGATTTTCCGTTTAAAACGTCATATTCGTCTTTAAAAACGAGCGCACCTCTTCCCCTTAAATGGGTGTTGTACAATAAATTAGTGGAAAAGTTTTAGACGGTCATTAAAATGTAAAAACAAAAAAATTGAAGATAAACATTTGTAAAACTGCCACCAATTTTCTTAAGGGACCCGTATGCTTAGTTTGTGTTTCGTCTGTCTCACACCTAATATAGCAACAATGACATTCTGCACTTAGGGAAACGAGACCTACTATTATACATTTTATAAAGAATAATATTTACTATTGGCCGAATGATTTTTTCTAATATTTTCATTTCTTAATAAGTCATTATTATTAAGAATTAAAAATTAAAAGAAATGAAAACACGCAATTTTTCATTAAAATAAAATCATTCGGCTAAAAGGCATAGTAAATAAATATACTTTTTTTTCATAAGGGGGTTCTTTGTCCAAACTCGACCAGATGGTCCGCAATCGTTTAAGTGCGGAATTCCTTTGTTGTTATAATGTACGAGACACACGGAAAAACATATGCGTAGGCCCCTCAACTAGATATAAAAAACCGAATATTTTTACCTACACAACATAGCTAAGAGACTAAAATATCTTTTCAAAAATTTCAATAAAAAAAAAAAAGTATAACAATTTTACTGGGTAAAACGAATAAAATATAATTAGCTAGGTATGTATACTATATAGATGGTGCATTTGCATATTGTAATAATAGCTGTAGAATAATCTAAGTAAGTTATAAATTCGTTAATAATTCCACATAGCGGACTGAAATACAACAATTTCAATTGTATATTTGTACATATTTTGCCGTTTTTAGGCAAAACGCATATTTGACAAATGTTAGCAATTTAATTATTACTTATAGCGTTTTAATATAAAAATTAATTTTATGCTATTAAAAAAAAATCAGTTGCATATTTTGGTTATTTTATTTTTACTATGTATCGACTAAAATTTTAATATGTTTTATGGATATTTTCAAAAATAAAATAAAAATTTGTTGCATATTTAGACGATTTTTGCCGCGTATTTCGGTCATTTTTATTGCCACAAGTACCGAGCCCTAGTAGTTATAATGCATTTTATCGTTTCGGCCATTTTCAGTTGGTTCAGTAGAACGTAACACCGACGACGAGAAATATTCCAAGGACAAACATTATTAGACCCGTCTGTGTATTGAAAAAAAAAAAAAAACTACGCGCAATATGCGACGGTTGCGCCGCTGCCAGGCTACATAGTTGCGCGCGCATCGTTTCGTCCCCAAACTGTTATTTCCTAAATGTCGTGAACCACACCACATAAAATGTGCGGTTGTACGTGTTTGTGCTCGGGGAGAGGTGGGGAGGTGTTGTGCGTAATACAATGTTCTATGGCGGTGATCGTGACAGTGTAACCAATGTATGCGGATGGCGGTAGAATTTATTGTTAAGAATATTTTATGCGCGTTGTTGTCGAAAGGTCAAAAAAAATACCGTTTAAGTGTTGAGGTTGGCCAACTTGTTACCCGGGCTGGTAGCATCTGTGCGCGTGCATTAGCAATGGCGGTTGGCTTCTCGTTGTGCGGCGCCGTCGCGTCGGTTGCGGCGGCCGGGGCGGCGGCGGTGGCGGTGTCGTGGGCGGCGGGGCGATTTTGACCTCCATCCGATTTTTTCGATTATTTCTTTTTTTTTTTTTCCCCTCTTCGTCACCGAGTAACTACCGTCCCTCTCTCGCCCTCCTGTCGGCCGCGCGACCGCAGTGCTACGGACGGAACGAGTTTTAAACTCCGAATACTTTATCGGCTGTATATATCGGCCATTAGACGACACGGCACGGTGACGCGAGTTTGTTCTGTAAGGTTTTTGTAAATTTTCGTTACGTTCCGTACAACAATGCGATTCGTTTTTTCTTTGTGTTAAAATAACCGCCGTATTGCTACGCGACCGTATACAAAATTCACTTTTTCCAACATCAAAACACCCAGGTATGATGACAATTATTGCATTTTCCTTCCTCCATTCGGTGTAATGCGGTTTTTTTTTTCGTTGCATAATATGTCGGACCGACCGTCCGGGCCATGGTTATCTACCCCGATCGCGTACGGTTCCGTCGGTTTTCAACGCTTCGAGTCTGATCGAGACCCACCGCCGCATTGGGAAAGTAATCGACCGATCGGGTTTTACGATTTTCACCGGTCCAGAAAAAAAAATTTCTTAAAAAAAAAAAAAACACATCTTAATTCACATTAGCGTCTTGGAGCGTTTTCGGATAAATTCTCTAGCGGGTTATTATAGGTAGCCATATTTGGAAACATATTTTTTTTTTTTTTTTATAAATTCGTAACCGGTCCCCGAATTTCACGAACCTGCCTGGTTCAATTCGGTAACTCGCCGGGATTGTTCGAGACTAATTTCTGTTGGTAAATCTCCCTTTTTTTGATCCGTTGCCATCGTGGCACACACGACTCGAGCGGGTAACAAATCGCACCATTGTCCAAGGTATATGACATGACGTAAAATATGTCGTATGTTATATGACGACGATTTTTTTTCCTTTCAATATGTTTTTGTGACCTTCGATTCCCCATTTTGGGATTGGTTGTGCCAGTGTGGCTACTCTTTCTTAATGTCGACTATTGTCGTCGTGTATCGTTTCGATTTTCGATTGTCGTGTAACTGTTAAGTTAGGTTCACTGGCGTTTTTTCTTCTCGGGACATTAACTATAGTTCTTGAACCGATGACGGTACATCCATATTTTAACCCTACCCGAAATATTTTATTTACCCTAATATCTCTTATTGCCGGTAAACCATATAGTACAACGATTGTAGTGCAATAATAATTCATTTTACAATACCCTAGCCGCTTATGGGCAATATCAATGTTTTACAATTTGCTTCCAGCGAATTTGCTTAGAAGTGGAACCTGTCTCTGAAATGATAATATTTATTATTATGTTATTATGTAATACTTAGTTCACACTTATGTGTATTGATACGCCAAATGCCGAACTCACACGACAATTTCAATTTATCTAAACTGTTAACAGTGTTTTTTTTTTCTAATTTTCTCTTCATATAGGTCGTAATTATCAATTTTATTTTTATATATATACGCGTTCAGGCCTACAGGATGAAAATATTTACGATCATAATATAATATAGAATAACAATCAATAGGTACCTAAAAAGTTTTAAATTTTACATAAGAAAATTTTTTTTTTTTTTTTAAAAAAAAGTACATTAATCAACACATTTTACTGTCTATATTATAAGTTACGTTTTCAATTCTATAGAGGTCATTCTTCATCTATTCTAACTGAATTTGCGACTGGAGACCGGATCCATCAACCATGGCCAGTAGCCATACTTTATCATTTATCGGGGATATGACAAATTACGATGAGCGCTTGAAAACTTTTAATGAGGGGTGGAAGTATCATAATGTTACACCAGAAAAAATGGCCGGTGCTGGCTTCTATTTTATGGGCAAAGATGATTATGTGCGATGTATGCTTTGCTCTCTACAATTTAATCACTGGAAACTTGGCGATGATCCACTGCTTGAACACAAGAAAAAATCTCCGTCATGTTACTTTATAAAAGGATATCCTGGTAAATTTATATATTCCTAAATATATTATGTTTACAATTAATTTTAGACTTTGGATTAAAAAAGAAAAAAAAAAAAGGAAACGATTATTGAATTCCTTTAGTGTAAAACCATTGATTTTTAGAATATACAGTTAGCCCACGGCATAGAGATGGATATTTGGCGACCTAAATTATATTTATGCGGGCTTCCCGTGAGAAAGCACAGTAATATACAAACAAATATTTTTGCATGAAATAATTATTATTTACAATGCCGACAACATGACGGTTCATTTTAAATTTCTAAAATTGGTTATTTGTATATATATAAAAAAAAATAAACAAATTGTATTATTTCAAAAATAATATTTCCAATTTAAAATCATAATACAATGATTGAACAACTACTTTTCTAGTAAAACGAAATAATCGCAACCTAACCTAACCTAGAGGTACTAAAATTGCATTTAAACTAGTGGTGGGAAAAATAAGGTTTTTATCATTATGTATTTAAAATTTTAAAGTTTTCGATTCTGGTTGAACTATCGATCGGATTTAACGTAAAATGCACAAATTAAAAAAAAATAAAATTGGATAATTACCAAAATTTTTTTTGTTCAGTTATTTTTGGAATTCCGACCGCTGGGCGACGTGCTGACGTCAATCATCATTTTCGTAAATCTAATAATCATAAAAACAAATTAAATCATATTCAAAGATGCTCACATGAAATTATTATTTTTTTTATATTTCATTACATACTATGTCTAATACAAAACTTGCTAAACATACACTATATATTTTAAACACTTTAATATAGATATGCATATTCCATATAAAAACTACAATATTTATATCTTGAGTCTCTCAGACCTTGGTGACAATATGGTTCCTGTAGCGTGTAGATGCTGCCAGTTATTCCTATAGGTATAATGTCAGAACAAAGAATAATTAATCAATTAATTAAAATATTATTATTTAAACGTTGTTTAATATTTTTAATTTTGATGTGGTTGAAAACATTTTTGTTTTATTAAATATTTTGCATATTTGAAAGTTGTTCGATTATATTTATTATTATTATTATTAGTAATTATATATATTTTATGCTTTAAACAGTTTTTCACTGATTTATCTAACCATTGTATTATTTTTTACACGCTCAGTTAATTAAAATCTAATTTTCTTTATATATAGTTTTCATAAATGTTTTGAAATATATTTAAAAGTTTATTTATTACATTCTTATTTACCTACAGCAGAGGTGAACCACCACCATACATCCCGCCTAAATATTAACATTTTATGGGCTCTCTGTCTATTCTATAATCAATTGTTAAACCACGAGAAAAATAAAAAATAAACGAATTTAATGTTTGCCGTGTCTCCACCCCGTTTGCATTGGATAATACAACTTATTATTATGCAACATTTTTTTTATAACAAATTATATTTTTTAAGGTATTGATTTACAAATGAAAAAAGATGATTGTAAAAAAAATGTAGCTTCTCTGGAAGGACGCTTGCAAACATTTAAAAAATGTGTGAATAAATTAAAATACGAAATTCAAGTTTATAGTGAAGCTGGATATTATTATACTGGTACATATTCATCATTATTATTACTTTTAAATTTTAATATTAGATAATCATAAATTTGTTTAATTTTCGTTAAAGGTGATGGTAAAAATAATCATATGAAGACTTTCTGTTGTAATCTAATTCGCAATAACTCGGAAGAAAGTGATGATGATCCATGGACAGAACATGTTAAATTGTTTCCTAACTGTAGTTATGTAACATTAAACCAATCATTAGATATTGATTGCCCAGCAACCAAGTTTCAAAGGAGAATTCTGAACCAAGAGGTAAGAATTGATCCGTGTTTAGAGTTAATTATGAAATGAAATTAAACTATTTTTTTTTTATATATATATTTAAAGTCATCAATTCCTGGTCTTTCAAATTTTCGCTCCAATCTTGAGAATGCATTGGAAAAAACAAGGTATATTTTGTTATTTTATCAATATAGCTGTACTAAATAAACAACCTAATATTAATTTTGTTTATAAGTCAATATAACCACCGGATATATTAAACTGTTTATGGGTATAGGAATAAAATAAATGCTAACTGACAAATAAATAAGCACTTGTACTTTTTCGTTCAATTTGATAATAATAGAAGAAAATCCACATGTATGTTATCAGAACACATAAATATTTATTGTTTGGGATAATAAACAAATAATACTACTTTTGAGACTATTGTAATTTTTTAATAATTTTTTTTTATAAAGTTTTTTTCATATAGTTTAATGTATAATGTAATAAATCACTGTTAAAAATACAATTTATCTTTAAAATATATAGAAATGATTTATTAAACTCAAAGAGACTAAAAAAAAGTGACTAAATCAAATGTAATCAAGGCATAAAATTAATCATATTTATTATATTAATTACATTTATTTATCATGTATGGAAATATTCAAATGAGTAAACATTTATATGAGGAACAGTTTTCTTTCTTTTAATTTTTGTTATAAAATATACTGTCATTTATACAACCTTCATAACATTAACAGTTTTTTTTTTTTTTTTAATGTATCTTATATTATTCTATAGGTTTTTTGTATTAAGTTTTGCATTATCAACTGTATGAAAAAAGACACTATATACTATACTAAAACTTCAAAACTTAATAATTAATTTTGTAAACTTTAATTTTGTTGTTAATTCAAATTTAGAATAACTTGTACTAGGTTGTACAATGATACATTGCTATAGATTTAATAAAATTTCACTGAATTTTTACTTATGGGTTTTTCTTGGCATATTTCTAATTATTTTTTTAAAATTTACAGACTGTATATGTATTTAAATAAATATTTAAAAAAAAAAAAAAATTGTTATTACTGTTTAAAAGTTTTAATATATTAATGCATATTTGAATCAATTATTAAAGATTTTAACTATTTTATTTTAGGGGACAATATGAGAATGTACCTGAACATTTTATTAATGAATTCATGTGCTTGGGCTATCAGATTGCCATAAAACAAGGCAATAGTTCTAGTTTTTGCGACATTTGTTATACATACAGAACTCATAAAGTTGTGATGTCCTGTGGTCATCATAATAATGTCTGTGAATGTGTTGGGATTTCGGAAGTTGCGTGTTTTTTATGTAACAAAATGGAAACACTTAATGAATGGATTGTAGACGTATATAATAGAGTAAGACCATCACGTCTCCCATGTATAACAACACTGGGTGCCTCACAACTCGACGTAAGTGTGCATTCATTAAGTATAAATCAATACAAATGGTTATATTGTTGTTTGTTAACATATAGGAGAATAAAGTACAATTTCAATTCATTATATTATTTAAAATACGCATTTGTGTATCTTATTCATACTTACAATTATGTGTACATAATACTCGTAATGTATAAAATTTATCAGATAATTATTGTAGTCGCTAATGTCAGAACACTATTATTGTTGTAGTAGATAATAAAATGTAATGTCATAAAAGAATGACACTTTAGGACAAATTGGTACAAAAAATAAAAATTGATTGAACATAAATACAGTGTTAAAATTTTAAGGAGCACTCAAATTTCAAATATTTTGGATACAATATTACAAGAGTATTCAAAAATAATATTTATTTTGAAACTTTTTTGTATATTCGTTTCGTAAGAGTAATTCTTTCTTCTTATTAGTGCAGTATTGCAATCAATTTCATTAGTTTTTACTGTAACAATATCCGAGCCCTAGTTATCACTGCACTGTATGTATCGCTAATTGTAGTTTTGTAATTAATTTTTTTATACTATACTGCAATGTATCAAAGATCAAGGCTATCAAATTTCTGAACGATTTTTCCTAAAGAAAGATTCATTTAAACTTATCGCACGGTTTCTAAATTGTGTAAAAATCATTGGGAACCACTGTCCTATATCAAGATTTGTTGAATCGTGTGAAACAACATCAAGCATTGAGCTTCATCCATTGAAAATCTGTTAGTTAATCCTAAGCACCTAAGTTTTAGTTAGAAAAAAAAATAACCGTTTTATGTACCTTTTTAATTCCTGAAATTTCAATTTCCCATGTTTAAGATTTGAATTTTTGAATATTGAATATAATAAAATACTACATAATTTGAATATTTTTAATGACAGTTTTGTATTACGTAATATCAACTTGACCAACACTATTATATTCTATTTTATTAGTTCAGACTTAAAACTGTCATAATCTACTTCACTAATCAATTCACTACAGTTAATTACCAATTTCATAATCTCATTTAATGCATTTAAAAGTCATGGATTTTCTTTCCGTTATAGATTCTAAACGTTTCTGTAATTAATGATTGGCCAAAGTTATTGGTGTTAAAAAATAGTTTTGTATTTACTTTAATTACATTAACTGCATGTGTATTAATTAACTTAATATACTTATAGACTAAACTATATCCAACAAGTCCCTTAACTTCAAAGCCTGTAACCCAGTCTGGTTCTTCAACGCCACATGAACAGCAGCAATCATTTGTAACATCTACTTTTGAAATGAATGATGTAGCAAGTTTTAATAATCGCTTGAGAACTTTTGATAAAAGATGGAAGTTAAAATATCTTGCTCCAGAAATAATGGCAGATGCGGGATTCTATTATATGGGCCAACAAGAAGTTGTACACTGTATGAGTTGCTCACAGCAATTTGATCACTGGAAACCTGGTGATAATCCACTTGAAGTGCACAAGAATAAATCTCCACAATGTCAATTTTTAAAAGGCTACACGGGTAAATTTATATCTTTATTAATATATTATGTTTACAATAAATTTGGACTTTGGATTTAAAAAAAAAAAGAATAATGATTAATGATTAACGATTGATTTCCTTTAGTAAAATAGATAAAATAAAATTTAACGAATTTAGTGGTTACCATGTTTTCACCCAATTCGCATGGGATAATACAACTTATAATTATGCAAGATTTTTGAGTTAAACAAATTATATTTTTAAAGGTCTTGATTTACGACAAGGTGAAGGCCCTTTTGATAAAAATCTAGCTACATTCGCAGGTCGCTTGAAAACATTTGAGATGTGTAAGAAACCTTTGAAACATGATATTCGTGCTCTATGTGAAGCTGGATTTTATTTTACTGGTAAATTCATATTAATACTTTTAAATGTTAATATTATATAAACATTGATTATATACATTGTTTGATGGTTTATTTTTGTTATAGGTGATGGTGATCGTGTGTCCTATTTGACAACTTTCTGTTGTCATATATATATTGTGGCGTTTAATAAGGAACCATGGACAGAACATTACAACTGCTCACCAAAATGTTGGTATATAATACTAAACAGACAAGTGGGTGGTGTAAATGAAGCATCTGGTATACAAATAGAAACTCGGAACCAAGTGGTAAGAATTAATCCGTGTTTAGAGTTGATTTTAAATTGAATTAAACATTTTATTTTTAATACATTTAAAGAATACAGTTGCAATTCCTGGCCCTTCAAATTCTCCCGCCAGTCTTCAGAATGTGGAAACACAGCAAAGGTATATTTTATTATTTTATCATTATAATAATATTAAATACATAATGACATAATATTATTTGTATGATTCTATATTTTATTATTGTTATTATTATTTTTTTTTTAATTTGTCTGCCGCATCATTTATTTTAGATTCTAAGGATTAAGAACCCCAAGATCAGAATTTAAAATGAATATTTATTGGTTTTACTATTATGTTTTTTTTTTCTTCAGTCTTTTTACTTTATTGTTACACATTATCTACCAAATTAATTAAGATTCTATACCAATTCTTAACATAGACAACTATATATCTTATCTCTTATTTTAGAAACAATCCGTTAATTCAAAATAGATTTCATTGTAATTTGTAGTTACATTAGTTTTAGTCTTTATATAAATATTAAAGTGGTTTTTTCCTGGCACATTTCAATTAATTTGTTGTAGCTTTCATTATTATTTTTAAAATTTTTAATATAGGTATAAATGATTTACATGACTTAATAACTAAATATCTATAATATTTATTTAATTTTAGTGAATGTTTGGTGGCAGCAAGTGATAGTCATATTGAAAAACCGCGCTACAATGTCAACTCAAGCATTTCTCTAAAAGCTTCAAAGGTAATAGATGGTTCTGTAATATGCAAGACATGTTTTAAAGAAGAAATTAATACAGTATTAATCCCATGTGGTCATATCACAATATGCTCTAATTGTGCTTTGCTATCAAAATATTGTCCTGATTGTAAACAGCTGTTTACTATAGCTTCAAGGGTGTCCATTAAGGCCGAAAAAAGCAATTCTGAATTAGATTATGATTATGATGATTTAGACGATTTAGACGGTTTAGATGATATAGATGATGATTTAGAAGATGTGTTAGATGATGACTTGGAAGGTTTAGATGAGTTAGACTATTACGATCCACGTGATCCTGATCCTGAGAATGAATTTGATTATTCTGATTATTCAGACGATCCTCATGCAGGATGGAGTTTACATTCTTCTCCAAGTGATTCATATTCATTATCCCCAGTAAGTGAATTTATTACTGCAAATCAAAACCACAGTTTTATTATTCAGAAATATTATTCCCGGAATTCCAGTATTTATTTATTTATTTTGATTATTTTATCATGCATGCATTTTTAGTTTGTAGTTATAAAACAATTTTTGTTTTTAGTTTGTTTGTAGAGTATTCGCATTTTTGTTTTGAGGGTGATGACCAATAAAAAAAAAAATAATCTTTCGACAGATGAATTCTAGTCTCTCTAACCCCCACTCTTATTCATTGTCCTACATTTATATTTGATACTCTCAAAATTGTTTACTGATTAAATGTACATCTACTTAACCTAACCTACACTGCTGCGGTTTATGGTAACTGATAAATTTGACTCATGATTTATATGGCACTATTTTATCGTCCATATATCATTATGGTGTCATTTATTACAGCAGTGGGTACCTTACGGTTTAGCACTTTTTTCCAAGGGTATCCGTCAACCTTTTCTCTTGTTAAAAAATTATGAATTTATTTATAAATATTATTAGGAAATTATAAAGAGTGATTTATTAGATTACAAAAATGTTCTGTTCCTGGGTAATTACCCTCTTCATACCAATAAACGCGGCTCTGCCAACATTTTTTCTATGATTACTGTGGTGGATGTTAAATATTTCAAATCATCATTAGGCCTTTTTTTTTTTTTTAATAATAATAAAAACTAAAGGTGTATGTAAATAATTTGTTGAAACAAATAAAAATAAAAAAAATGTCTGGGGGGGGGGCTGATATATAGTAAATATGCTTTTTATTTCACTTAACAATTTGATATATATATATACATTTTTTTATTATTGTATACTTTTTGTTATTTTTTTTTTTTGTAATTTTATTGTATGTTTATTGGTTATATTTAACCCAATGCTAATGTATTGGTATTTATATTTTATTTATATAGCCGACAGTACCCAATTGTAATAATCTTGAAGTTCAAACTGCTAATAATCCAATACTGATGTATAATACATTATTGGATGATGCATCTAATAATAAATTGGATATGACAGTATACGAAAACCGTCTCAAATCTTATGATGTTAAATGGGTATTAAAGCACATTACGCCTGTCCAAATGGCCAAAGCTGGTTTTTACTTTTTGGGGAGACAAGATAATGTGCGGTGCACATTTTGCAATGAGGAATTTTCTTACTGGAGCAAAGATGAAATTCCATTTTTGGAGCACTTCGAGAGATGTCCAAGTTGTCCATTTTTCCAAGAAAGTCAAGGTGAAATGCGGTGTATTACATTTTTTGTTATATAAAATATTTTTGTTTCGGCTCGGTGAACGATTTTGCTTATTTTTGCTCTCAATATTTTTTTAAAAAAAACTACAAATTATACAGAGTTTTTTATTACGACATATTATTGGGTTCTCAATTTAGTATCATATTGAGTTTTTTTTTTAAAAATAATTTTTTTACAGCATATGATTTAATACAACTGGAACGTTCTCCTCGATATCATTCATATGTTCATTTTGAAACGCGTTTGAATACATTTGAAAATTGTCAGACAAAAAGAATAAAGGACGATAGTATTAATTTTAGCGCTGCTGGATTGTTCTTCAATGGTAAATTTATTTTAATATACGTTTTAGTATCTTAGATTTTCATGGTATTAAACTTTTTTTCAGACGATCATATGATTGAAACGATGACATGTTTCTACTGTGGCGTATGCTTCAGAGACTGGACAGATGAAAATGAACCATGGAAGGAACATGCTCGATGGTCACCGCATTGTGATTATTTATTGTCATGTAGAGGCAAAAAGTATGTTGAAAATGTATTAGGTTTGCCATCCCAGACTAGGAAATTGAACATGACGGTAAGAATTAGTTAATTTTTAAATAAAATAAAAAATGTAATTTGTAATTAATTTGTAGACATTATCCGAGATTGTTAGCAATGCAAATGCTTTGGCGAATCCGGATCGAACTAATATGAATACTGACACTAAAAGGTATATTAAATTGCATTACTTATTAGTATAATCTAATGAATCAATAGCAACATAATTTTTGTTTTATATTAATTGAGAAGTAAAAATATGAATTGTATTATTTAAATTTATTGCAGACCTTGTATAGACTTGTGCAAGATTAATTTGTGTTAAGTTCTTATGTTTGTCTTAATGTTTCTTAGCGCTGTTTCTACTTTTCCCAAAAAATGACTATTCGTGCGTTAATGATGAAAACCGCTAATATTTTTTTCCAGAGAATTGAACACGCCGAATACAGCAATGCAAATCAATGGAACATTGTTGCCCGAATCGAATTCTAATGATCCGCAACAACAAGTGACAAGTAGTACATCAGAAGATTTGTTGTGTAAGATTTGTTTCAAAGAAAACATCCGTATGGCTTTTCTGCCTTGTGGTCATGCTATCGCTTGCACCGAATGCGCCGGAACAATTAATTCGTGTGCCATATGCAGAGACATGTTCGACGTTGCTTTGGACGTCATCATTTGCACAGACAATGGTAAAAATAAACAGCCTAATGATGAACCATTGAACGCATTAATTTGCAAAGTTTGCGCCATAAACGAAATGTCGACTGTTTTTATACCTTGCAATCATATATATGCCTGTCAAAAGTGTGCGATTGGAATGCGGCAATGTCCGGCTTGCTTTCAAGAAATCGTGTCCAGTAAAGGTGTATATTTGTAAATTGATTGGATTTGACTACTGCCCAGAGTACAGCGATTTGTAATTTTCAACTAAATTAAACGTCTTTAATTTACCGTAATCATTTTCCAGTTTAAATATTAGCGTAGTGAATACAACAAATATACCGTACGCGTTCGCATATTTCAGTTTTCAAGTTTTTGAGCTATGTGATTAGGTAAAACGCAGACAAATATTACAACCGTTTTCAATCGAGTCCATTCCAATAGATAATAATGAGAATAAAAATAACTGCATTTTTTAGTCATTAAAACACGATAGAAAAAAAATAAAACAATATTTTCGCTTTTATGATACACACTTTTTTTTTTTATAGTGCTCTCTAATACTAAATTAAATTTATATTAGATATTTAATATTCCATACCCCACGTGTCGCTAATAATTGTAATTATTATTATTTTCACTTTTATGCCGCGCACGCTTATGTGTACTACTTTCGTATATCATCTACTAAAAATAATTTCATTTTCGAGACCGAACCATATCCATGTGTCAATCGTGTGTAACTTATAATTATTATTATTTTTTTTTTTTTTTTGTTCACTTTTATGACGGGCACGCTTATGTATACTACTATAATATATTTACTAAAATAATTTTATGTTCGATATCTGATATTCCATGTCATGTGTATCGATAATTATTATTATTATTATTATTAATATTCCATATCCAGTAGGTGAATAATAATACTTATTATAATAAATATTATTAGTAGTATTTATTATAGTAATTATTATTATTCTTTTTTTCTTTTTTTAAACTTTTGTGAGGCGCACAATTATGTGTAATATTTCGTATAACTACTTAAAAAATTTGATAATCGACATCTGTAATTCCATGTCATGTGTATCGATAATTATTATTATTGTTAATATTATTACTATAATTACTATTATTATATTTTTTTTTCTCTTTGATGATGCGCACGCTTATAAATACTACTTTCATATATCTACTACTAAAGTAATTTGATATTAGATATTTGATTTTCGAGACGGATTCCATATCCAATGCGTGTATAATAATACTTATTATTTTTTTTTTTTTTCAACGCGTACACTTATGTATTAGACTTTCATATATCTACTTAAGTAATTTGCTAATCGATATATGATATTCCATGTCATGTGTATCGATAATTATTATTATTGTTAATATTATTACTATAATTACGATTATTATATTTTTTTTTCTCTTTGATGATGCGCACGCTTATAAATACTACTTTCATATATCTACTACTAAAGTAATTTGATATTAGATATTTGATTTTCGAGACGGATTCCATATCCAATGCGTGAATAATAATACTTATTATTTTTTATTTTTTTTTCAACGCGTACACTTATGTATTAGACTTTCATATATCTACTTAAGTAATTTGGTAATCGATACACAGGATATTTCATGTCCATTCCATATCCTGTGTATCGATAAGTATTATTTTTTTTTCTTCACTTTTATGATGCGCACACTTGTGTTTGCGGCTTTTAATATATCTAACAATTATTATTGTTATTATTATAATCATCGAAAAATATTTAACTGTAGAATTAGTTTTAAAGTTTTTGTGTGTTCATTTTAATATTAATCATTATTGGCGTATAGCTGAATTTAAAAACAATTATTATTATTATTATTATATTATACAAACATAAATGTTAGCTTTATAGAAGTTTATAGCATATTCAATACGACTTTTTTCGCTTTTAGTTTTTCTGTGTATAACTTATAATATTATTATACGAAACATAAAATAATAAAATAAACATATTTAAATAAATACAATTATTATTGGATACAATAGTGTTTTGTTATTATTATTATTATTATATGGCGCACCCGGATTACAAATCTATCAATACAAATGATTTCTATAGTAAGTATTCGTTTTTTCCCTTATTTTTTTTTTTTTAACTTTACCTTCAAATCACATACACAGTGTATTGTTATATATTTATATATTAATACAGTTGTAATACGCAACGATAAATCATTGCGAACGAAAAACGATTCCGGGCGAAGAATGGTTTGATACAAAGTAATTAACGTTTTTATGTCCCAGGAAAGATTAAAAATTTCAAATGGCTATATTATGCACATAATCGATAAAAAAAAAAAAAAAAAAAATGCCTAAAGTATTTGCAAAATTATACCAAATCTATGTTGTTATTGCAATCGTAATGGAAATTATAATTTGTATTATTCGGCGAACAAATCCGCCGTTTACGATACAGAAATTGGCGACTAATAATTACTAGACGGCCAATTTTTACAACTCTAAAACCTAGCGGGCATTAAAAAAAAAAAAAAAAATGTATTTAATGGGAAATAAATAATATGCTCGACTCTTTTAATGCGAGTTTTGAGGACGTGTGACTGCAGATGAATATTTGAACAAATCTGTCACTGAATCTGGGTTCAAGTTCAAGTAGGTATCATGTGGTCTAAACATTGTAGTAATTTTAAACCGGACCGCCAACAACTGCATTGTTCTTTGAGTTTTTTTTTCCACAAAGATGAGGAATTTTTAAATCTTCTCCAAACATTTGTGCCTTATAAGTAGCACCATTAAATAATTAATTAATTTGATAATAACAATTGCGCACGTTTATCCCAGTTTTATCAATTATTACTACTAATAGTATCATATAATTATTTTTCGAATACGTGACAGCGGCTAATGACTGTAATGTATTTATTGTCCAATAAAACCTATAGTCGGGTGAATGAAAAGTGGCCGCTGATGCCCATGTTGTTATCAATCGCGCTTTACGTGATTCACTTTGAGAACCCATGGCTTATCGAAAAAAAAAATTGCCAGCGGCCACTTTTCATTCACCCGACTATAGTTGTAATAATTATTAATTTTGTTTGTTACTATCAACGACAAAAATAATGGTAAATTATATTATTTCTCACCAAAAAAAAAATAATAAAAATGAAGATCACCATGTCTGTGTTATAGCACCCAAGCAAACAGAGGGAACCAGTCATACGGTTCCATCACGTTTATCATGCCGATAGTTAATGAATGCACAGTTCGTTTACTAACATTATAAATAAGGATTTTTTTTGTAAAAGTTAAACATTAAATCGTGAAATAATGCTTTCCGTGCCAATTTTCGAAGATATAAAAACTCCAAAGCGATAGTAAAGCGATTGATTATAAATATATTTCTAAATAATTCGTAAATATACATTGATTCCTGCCAGAAAGCTCATTGTTTCTGAATTTATACAAATGCACAATATTTGTTTTATTGACAAAAATAATTTTTTTTTTTTTTATAAAAAGAAAATGTAATAAATATATAATACGGAGTGTATAGTTTGTTTGGTCTGCAATTAAATTAAATATAAAAAAAGTAAGAGTAAAATAAATAATATGGGGTCCACAAAAAATTGAATATATAATATGTACATAAATTTATCAGTTAATTAATATTTCTCGACTGAAAAAATATTCTGGCGCTATTTATGTTGTAATATAACAGCATGAATTCCTGAAATTAAAAAAAACACTGTTAGAATTTGTTTGGTCCGTGAGTACTAAGTATTATTTAATTGGGAAATTAAAAAAAAAAAAAAAAAAATCATATTTTACTTTATAATAAACTTGAAGTCTTGAATAAGATAAACTAAGAGGTTGTTGTAACTTTGCATCATTTTTTAATGCTATGATTTCTTGAGCTTTTAGTACTCGTAATTTTTCTTCGTAATTCTCCGACACGGATTGGAACCACTTCAACGAATCAAATTGTTCATTTAAACTAAGTATACGCAATAAATATGCAATACCTGCAATTAAAATTAATACTGATTGTTATAATAATAATGAAATAAATCAAATTTAATATCGGTATTGAAACAAACGAGTATTTTACATAGGAATTCAAATTTACCCAGGATGAATTTGTTTTTAAATATAATAATTATCAAAAAAAAAAAAAAAAAATGTCTACTAAATGTTTATTTCTGAATTGCAATAAAATAAGTTGTATACGTCAATTTCCTTACCAACAGCGAATCCATCGTCCGTAAACATTGCTCCTTTATTTTTCTTATACATTTTTTCCTTTGCATTTATCGCATGTTCGATGAAATTCAATGTCAATGATGGAATAATTATGTAGAAATTATGTAAATGTGAATTATTATTACTACTCATTGCTTGGACGAACACGTCGATTAACAACTGTAAAACGTTAAAAGTTATTTTACATTTTTTAACGAAAGCAAAGACGAAAGAAACCGTATACTAATACTTATATCTAATTTAGTAGAATAATTATTAAATTCACGGACTTTTTACAAACATATATTTTGGAAAAACACTAATTCATTTATTTAATAATAATAATGTAATAATTTCATTACTTTGAAATAATTTGTGCCTTCTGCGATGTTCTGACAAATATTATGCACAACATTGTCTAGGTGATGTCCAGAGTTCGAACAGTGTTTGCCGAATCCTATTTCTTTACACATTTTTTCAAAGTTAATTAAGTTTTTTAAATCCGGTATAAAAGAAGTTGCAATTGAACAGAAATTTAGACCACCAGACTTAATCATTCTTACATAACCAAGGGCATTGCCTAAAAAAAAATTGTTCATTCGAATTTCACATATACCCGGATAATTTGTCGGGTGTACTAATTTGCTCACCAATGTGCGTAACGAGGATTCTGAATTGATCAATGTAATTTTGATTTGTATTTAAGATTAGTTTTCGCATATTGGAATTCAATTTTTCCGCACGTTCGTATGGATATTTTGTATTAATGGTTTTCTGTATGTCGTGTAAAAAGGAAATTTCTCTTTTAAGCTTCGATTTAACGCGCTCGTCGTACAAATATTTTGATAGCATGTTTAACTTTCCACAAAGAAGTTGATAAGTGGTATTAACCTATAGTGAAGAACATTTTAATTATTATAACAGTAATTGGGTGTACATGAACAATAAATAAGATAAAATAAAATAAAATAAAATATGGTTAGATTTTAAGATGAGAGCCAGGGTATAAGAAGGAAGAGATTTATTTGCTAGAACTTTTTTTTTATTTTTTGAAAGGCATAAAAATGAATGATTACTTTAAATATACGAGGTGTGTTCAATCAATACTCAGACTAAAATGATTACAGAAAATTTTTTAATGTTCTTATAGCAAAACGAACCATAAATTATGAACATTATTTTGGTTTATAATAAAAATCATTTTCAATTAGTCATTGACAGTGTGCGTTCATCGGTTTGTATAAAATCGCGATTTCACGATGGATATTATTACGAAACAACGCGCGTGTATTAAATTTTGTTTCAAAATTGGTAAAAATGGTACGGAAACTTTTGAATTGATTAAATTAGCTTTTGGAGATGTTTCACTAAACCGTTGTGTAACTTTTGACTGGTCCAAATGTTTTAAAGAAGGTCGAATATCCATTGAAGATGACCATCGTCCTGAGCGCGTCCATCGACATCAAAAACACATAATACCATGATACTCTTGTTCGAAACAAAATTAGAAATGACCGACGATTAACTGCTCGAGAGTAGTCAACGGCGTTGGCATATCAATTTGTATTTATCATTCGATTTTATCAGATGAATCGGGTATGAAAAGAATGTCCGTAAAATTGTTAACCGAAGAACATATGGAACATCAAATTGAAATGTGTTTGGATCTAAAAAATAGGGTCTCTAACGACCCAAGTTTTATAGAAATCAATTATTACGGGTGATGAAACATGGGTAAATGGATATGATCCCGAAACCAAAGTTCAATCGTCGCAATGGAAGACCGCAAAGCTGTTATTTTCCTTTCGAATTTTTATTGTGATTTTTTTACCTACAGGTCAGACAGTAAATCGAGTATTCTATGAACAAAAACGGGAAAGATTAAGAGAGAAAGTACGCCGTAAAAGGCCGGGAGCGTGAAAATCAAAGTCGTGGTTTTTTACCACGACACGCAGCAATCAGCGCATTCAGCACTTTCCATACATGCATTTCGGCATCTAAAAATATACCAGCACAGGTATCCACATCTCACCCACATCTCCCTATGATTTTTTTTTTTTTTTTGTTCCCGAGACTAAAAACTACCCTCAAACGTCGAGATAATAACGAAACCATCCATAACGTGACAGAAGCGCTAAAGGCTATTAACCCTGGAAGAAATTCAAAGGTGTTCACAAAAGTGGCAAGTGTTCATTTAAACAGTTTGTAAGTTTGAAATATAATTTTTAATGAATTGAATATATTTGTTGAACACACTTCGTATACATATAATACTGTACACTTACAGTTGTGCTCATAATTCCGGTTCCGTGTATTCGAATCGAATTGCTTATATGTTTAATATTGATGGTGTTCAAATGTTTACTCGTGCTATTGTTTTCAATGAATATTTGATTATTTAAATTGTACGAATACTTGGTGACGAATACGTTTAAATTTCTCATTATTTCAAGGACGTCTTGACCCTAAACACATTAGAAATTCCGCCGATAAAAATAAATAAACGACATCGAGACGTAAAAAAAAAAAAAACGAATTAAAAACTCGTTTAACTTGTTCTAGAGTGTGGTTGGGCAATTTGTCGTCGATCGTCTCCAGGTTCATTTTGTATTTGGCCAATGTTCTCATCACGCCATTGTTGTGCCAATCGTGTAGTGCCACAGCAGTCAAATCGTAGAATGTTTCACTCAGGTAATTTTCCGCTCTGCCTGCGAAACGAGAAATAAATCAAATTCAAAATCGATCGGGGAGAAGGCGAGAGTTTAAAATGCGTACTCTTGGTGTCCACAAAATTGTTCAACAACTGCAACGGTTGAAGTTTTATCGTGTAAATACTTTTGACGATCGGCTGATAGAGCTTTGTTTTAACGAGATGCACGTGTGTCATAACGTTAAGACGCAATTCATTTTCAATACACGGATTCATTGGCTCAAAAATCTAAACGTTTAAACGTGTACATTTTAGTGGTAATAAAGCCGGACCAAATTGTCCGCGAAAATTCTTAACGAACGTTACCTGTTTATTCAAATAACCGTTCATTTCCTCGATAAAGGAATTGAATACATTTTGGTTTGTAGTTTTATCGATAAAACTTGTCACTTCGTGGATGTCTACTAGCGAATCGAATGTTGTCTACAAGGAAAAAAAATAAAATAAAAAATGTTTTATTATATACGAAATAACAAATATAATATATAGAATGGGAAATATGCGTAGTTTTATATAATAATTAATTTATGCGAATACGATAACGATAAAAAAAAATTAAAAAGCCGCCCGCCCCCCGTATTGACCGTATTTATATATTTAGTAGAATACGCTTATTACAATGCCGTATATAACGATATTCCTGATAAAACGATTCTCAGCCATGTATTTTGTTGGTTTTATATTTCACTTGCAGTTATTTTGGTCGGATATAACGATATCGGTTACAACCGAATAACTGAACAATTCGGATATAACGATGCTATTTTGCATTTTAAATTGTTTTATTTTTTTTCATTTGCCTATAATAATAAATTAGATTTCGTCCGGTGCGATAATTCGTTATCTAATCTGTAATAGATAAATCGTAGTATGCGGTACAATATGTGTAGTATTTCACATATCTCACTGTTTTGATTTCTATTTGTTTATACACGTTCTTAAAAATGTCGAATAAAAGACCTCATTGTTTTTCTATCGCTGAAAAAGTGAAAATAATTTAACGTTTAGAAAGTGGTTTGTCTAATAAAAATAATTGCCAAGAGTTGGAAATCGGTTAATCAATCTTGTCTACCATATGAAAGTCAAAGGACCAAATAAAAAAACTTTTTTCTTTTTTTTCTAAAAGACGTCACATCTAACAGGAGTATAAAATCTAGCTAACATAAAGACGTAGAATAGGCTATCCTGGCATGGTCCTGGAAAGTCCAACGATCTAAAAACATTCCAATAAATGGTCCGATACTCTTTTAAGAAAAAGCGACTGAATTGTAATTATTGAATTGACTATAATTAGGTTAACTTTTTTTTTTATTCATTAATATATAATAAGGTTCGTATAATAATCCAAAAATGTGTTTAATAAATCAATTTTTCGATAAAATTATAGTTTTTTTGTCATCCAGATATATAACGATCAGATTCTCTAGGTATATTTTTTTAAAAATACATTATATTCGTGAATAAACAATTTAATTTACCGTTAATAACCTTACTATATTAATTTATCGTGTTGGTTAAATTATTATTTTTATCTAACTGCGGTGACGCACGCGTTATAAACACTGGTGTTGTAACAATTACCAGTAACTAACTGGTTTCGCATATACATTGTAACTTGGTAAATCATTGCAAAGTATCAAGCAATAAGATTTGTCAAAGGCATTGTCTGATACAATGATGGTCCGAATTAAGCGTTAGAAGTGGAAACTTCGTGAAAATGCAGATGTAAACTTTAAAAAAAAAATGTTCAAAGATATAATGCAGAATTATCTGCAATTGTCAAACCGAAAACAAAATGAAAATATTATATTTTACTACCCGGTTTTCTCTTTTTGTGTATATTGTTTGTCTGTCAGAACTAACAATGCAATATACTTTATTTTTAAAACTTGTGAAAATTGATTAATTTTCAACCCCTCCCCCCCCGTGTGATTTATCGTTTCTTTCAAATTCAATACATCCACCGAGAGTAACCTATCCAACGAGCGGAGTTCGCCCTTGTTTTTGACAATATTTTTTTTTAATGGATTTATTGATTACATTTAGGCAACTGGCATTAAATCATATAAAAAATAAATAATTTAAAAAAAAAAATTATAAAAATGAATATTGGATTTTTTAACAATTTATTGAAATATTCGAATATAACATACATACCGATAGCCCATTGAAATTTCTGTGCTGTTTGTTGACATTCTTCAAATACAAAGGAAACACGACACGGTGCCAGTACATACAACTTATTTCCGATATATTTTTTATGTTGTCCTGTACCATCCGTAGATGCTCGATTTTCTTTAAATGTTGCGTCAATGTCAACAATTGACATTTCTGGAACGCCTGCAGACCAATTGCCGTGTTCAGGGCCAGGTTTAATAGCAATTGTCGATCTTTCACTAGAGGTCCGTGGATTAATTTCTCGGCCACTTCCAGAGACGACAGCCTGTCCACGTTTTTCGCATTAAAGTTTCTATCGTCCGCACAAGCAATCTAAACATATCAATGTCACAACGAGTACCGGTAAGTAATTATTATTATTATTTTCACTCGCGGGTAACGAGAAATTTGATTTGTTCAAAAACCAATTCTTACCTTGACTTCGTTTATGATCGAAAGGCACAGAAATTCTAAATACTGAATTATGTCTGTTATCAATTTATCCATTACTATACGATTTTTTTGATAAACATAACCGATATTTTTCATGGTTTCAAGTAATCTACAGATTAACACGACATTGGATTTGATTAAAGGTTTCCCGAGGGTACTGTGTAGATTCGTAAAAGTTATTATAGTATTTTTTATGGACGTACATATTTGAATGCCCTATAAACATTTAACAAATACTATTATGAACAATGCGGTGAAAAACACAACTTGAACTTGGATACATAATATTGAATAAATACATAATTGGTAAAATAAAATTGCGTTTTGTTTAAGACGAAAATATTAAAATCAGGGCTACGCACACAAGACGTAAAATTAAATAACTTCTTGAATTCCCATACAATTAAAACACAATCGAATGTTCATTTAATAATTATAAGTTTACCAAATTATTCGAATTTATTTAATTGAAAGAAAATTTAGGCCGAAGCACCTATTTCTATATTTGTTTATTTATTAAACACGGTGAAATTAATTCAAATGACAAAAGAAAGGTCAATAGTTTCAGAATGCTGTAATCGAAATATGAAATTAGACAGAAACTAATTTATAACAATAAATAGCAACCCTCCCCCCCCCCCCGAGATAAAATACAACACATTTTTTAAACGTTATTTAAAATATTACCAAAAAAAAAAAAAAAAAGATTTATATTATAAGTTCAAAGGTCAAATTTGTTTAAATATAAAGAAAATTAAAAAATTAAATTAAAATACTTACCGCACTTAAATAATTACAAATATCGTGCATATAATCTAATTTCGAAGTATCAAAGTCTATAATAACTATTTGTTCACTTCTCGCAAACCAAACCATTGCCTAAATACAAAAATTAAATTGATAATTAATAAAACCGACAAAGGTAATACTAATATATATATATATACTTCTAAAACTAAAAAAAAAAAATTATTATTGTCTAAAACTGATCTAAGAAAAGTTTTTTTTATAAAGAACTTTTTACGTTGAAAAATAAAAACAAAATTATCCCGATAAATAATTATTGATTATTGTAAAAAAAAAAAAAATAAGTAATTTATTGACATCTTTTACTAACCTGATGCAAATGGCCCGAAGTTGTTTTAAAAAAATTCTTAGTAAAATCGATCAATTCCAAAGAACATTTTTGCAAATTGTCTTGTTTTTTCCTTACACTATTAGGTTTTAGTAAATGTCCTATGTAATGCAACACAAATGTTTCCGGGTTCCACATTAAATTACCATCCAATGGAATATGATTTACCTGACCAATATAAAGATATATATTCATGAAGAAATGTTGCAATTAATTCGGTAAGGTGTTAAAGAAAAAATAAAAAAATATTGAAATACTTTTTCTAATAAATCTGTAAATTGTTTGAGTAATTTCTTATCAAAAACTCCAAATATGTAAGTATAAAATACTGTGGTAGAGCAAATGCGCGACCACAATTGTAGAGGGTCATTATTCTTTTGATAAGCACGTTGTCCTAATAACAGTAAAGAATTATTTAAATAAAGTTTATACTCGTTTACAAAATCATCACAAGACTGAAGTTTTTTCTTTCCATTGAAATCTGATGTTAACACTTTCTGAAAAATAAATACATACCATATAAACTTTAGAGTTATAAGTGAGGTTGGAATTTTATAACACTTAAAATTGCATAGATATGCGATAAAAATATTACTTAAACTATGGGGGAAAAAAAATGATTATTTATTAGTAATTTATAAATATATTAATTTGATTGGCAATAATCAAATAACACATCTATTAAAATGTTATTATTTTATTTATAAAAGATAAAAGATTTTGATTTCAACATTAATTTATTATAAATTATAACTAATATCAAGTACTATTAATTATTGTATTAGATTAAAATATGACCGATTTTGATTAAAAACAGGTAAGAATGCAAAAATATAACAAAAAATCCAGACATATAAGTAAAATCTAAACCAAATTGCAAAATATGTAAAATTAAATTTTAAATTTTAGTTCTCTAAGTCAGGGAACAAATTTTAAGCTTACTCTGCTATTTCTTAAGAATCTTATATAAGAAATATGCAAATGCTATAAAACCCTAACCCTGGTAACTAATAAGTAAACACTCAATATTATTGATACATACTTCAAATATTTTCCCAGACATCAAGGTCAGTTCGATGTCAGTGCATATATTCTCCAGTTGAACAACATCGTCAATATTACAATTGTATTTTGCCACATCTAATTTTATAGTGTTTAATGTCCCGCGATATTGAAACCAATGTTGTTGTAATACAGGCTGTGATGTAATTAGTTTGTCCAACTCAACAAAAAGATATAATAGATCGCCAATATATTCAAAAATACCCTGAGATCAAAAAAAAAAAAAAAACAATTTTATATATGGAAGTGCTGTAAATATTATTTATGAATCATGAGATTAAGAAAAATAACGGATCAGATATTGAAATCTAAATATATCCGTTTTAATGAATATTTCATAAAAACAACAACTTATACTTAATTATTTAAACATTAAATTTGAAGAGTATAATTTAGAAGGTGCATAGTTTTATGAGTTAGATTTGTCAGGAAAACTAAACATATAAAAAGGTAAAATAATACATATATATATATATTAATTATTATGTAGATGTAATAATTAAAAATAATACATATTATGTCATATACTAATATTACATTATAACAAGTGAAATTTAACTATGGCAGATATATTGGAATAATCAACCAGAAAAAAAAACAAAATCAAAAAAACTGTTACACTATGGGAGCATTTAAAGAGACCGGAAACATATTTCCATACAAACGTTAATTTTTACTCATTCTAGCGGTATTACCAGTAACAACATCCACAAATGAGAGGTATTTTTCAACTCTGAAAATAATTAAATCATATTTGAGAATATTGATGGAATGGGCTAGCATTATCAATTATACACAATGAAATTATTGTAAAACCGGAAGATTTATTACATATGATTGCTAAACACTCACCTAGGCTTTTACAATTGTTATAAATGATATAATTCTGACTATTACTCATAGAAATACAAATCGTCGGATTTTGGAATTGGATACATACATGTTCGGATAATGTGGATTTATGAAATACTACACAAATGGCTTACCTGGAAATGTATATCAGCTGTGATTAATTGAAACTCGAAAACGTTGATCAATTGACAATGGATTTCGCTCAACAGATATTCGCAATGTTGTACAAAATTCGAGAGTTCTAACAAAACGTGTAAAAACTTGCTAATTTTGACCTGGGGCATTCCTTTGGTGTCTTCGTCTACACAATCAAAAGTTAAAACAAATAAATAAATATTGCTTTTTTTTTTTTTGTTGTTGTTGTTTCTATAATTATTTCTACGCGTTCCTTACCGCATTCTTCATAATAGAGTATCGAGTTGAATAATTTTACTTTTACGTGGTTTTTTAAGTATAATATTTCCGAGTTCAACTTGGAGAATATTTTCAATATAGTGCTCAGGACGTTGTTGTCGATGTCCAACAGATCGTCGATAGTCACGTTGTTGTCGACTTCCACCTGCCGGTTAACAGTAACGTTGACGTTAAAATTACACGTTTACGGCCAGAGTCGAGTAAAATGCACATTAAATAATGGTATACAAATAATTGCGATAAACGCAACACCCGGGTGTAAAATTTACTTTAATATTTAGCGGAGTCTTGTAGATAAACAGACCGTTCTTCAATATATTTATTTCTTTCAATCGTTTCGCGTGTCCGTCCAATAGACTTGTGTACGTTTGTATTTGTTTCGCAGCTTTCATCCCTACAAGGTGGAGAGGAGAAAAAAATACCAAACAGGTCATAAACATTAGGGATTTCGATTTAAAACTACGGCGAGTCGCAGTATTTGTAGCCGGGTAAACTTTAGTTGACTATTAGTAGAGATTATATTGTAACAGGATCATCACTTACGGTACGACTTATTTAAATTGGCGTTTTCGGAATTGTTCCACATCTTCGCAACGTATACAGGTAACAGTATAAGAGCGACAATTTGAAAAATAAAACATCAGTATCGGTACAAATAAATGATTGGGAACAAATAAAAGAAATATAGCTCGTTACATAAGAATATTATTATTAATCATTATTACGCTCCGGTACAATCCGCGGGCCGTGTAATTAACGAGTTCGGGCGTCGAAAACTGATTAAAAATCGACGATAAGACAGATTTTTGTTATTTTCTTATCGTCATAAAGATTTGTGTATGTGATTGCACCGGCGGTAACGTTGCGGTTATAACCGTGGTATCCGGCGGAATTGTTATCAGAGACGTTATCTATACTGATATAATCCTTTAAAAGCAAAAGTCTTTTTTTATGTACCGCGATTTTGACGACGCAATTGGACTTTTTTTTACGATTTTTTTTTGGCAAAGTTGATCAAAATACTCTCCCGAGTGTACACGTGTGTTATATAGATCACTTAATTTTTATTATCGTTATTATCGTTATTACATTGCCAATATAAACTGCACAAGTTTAAAGCGCGATATACAAAACTAATAATATCGAAAAATAATAAAACTATACCAATTGTCCGCTTCGTCCTATCTACCTAGTAGGTAGTTTTTTTTTTTTTTTTGATTTGTTTTATCCGTCTATTATTTTTCCTAATTTAAATTTTCAAACTCGTCAACATTGCAATACAAATTATGAAAAATATATGTTATCGTCAATTGTTTGCACTTGAAAAAACTATATATATATTGGCGACAATTAAGTATACAGATTTTGCAGAGAACTTTAGGAACGTTTGGCGAAAAGTTATAAAAATGTGGCCAGCCAGGTAGGTGCATAATATATTATAGGTACTCCTCACTAGGTAATGAATGAAAGAAATATGTTTTTCGACCGGATGAATTTAGATCTCCTGTGTGATGAGGTTTTTTTTAGGATAATTAGCATTCTAAAATATTACACTTAGAAAAATTACAAATGCTCCACCCTCAAATGTCTCTTACCATTCACAAAAACCTAGGCATCAAAAACAGTAGGAGAAGAAACTGCTGTTTTCTATAAACTTTTTATATTAAACTAGAAGACAACGAAAATCCTCCGATAAAAGGCTTATTATCACATCACTTCTTGAAAAATCCCCGTTGCAGACTCAAAAGAAAATGGTGTAGAAATCGTTTAACTTAATCCAATAATAACGTACATTTCAAGTAGAGTGCTACTAATAGTGGCTATTTACTAACAAAACCCAAATAACGTTATTATTGTTATTTGTTTTTTTTTTCCCATCTTATATATTTTTATTGTTCTAAATTGTATATTTCTTATAAAAATACAAAATAAAAAGAAAGGATAATTGGAGTTACTGAAATTTCGAGCCAGTTTTCGAAATGCGCAAGCACAATAAAACGTACATTTGCTTATAAACAGAAACATCCATGATCAATTTTTATCACCAGTTTTTTTACCAAACGACCTCGACTCCCTAAACATCTTCCCAGCTTCAAAATTTTTACCATCTAAATTCTAAAGTATAACAAAAAAAAATACTATTTTTTTTTCGATTTTTAACAAATTAAAAACCGCCTATATATTTTTCTGATTATATTTAATCATTATTTTTTAGTCATATTTCTCTATTTCATCGACAAGCCACAGTGTGTGCCGGTAACAATAAATATCATAATTTATTTGTCTTTTTTAGTACAAATTATGATAATTAGCATAATAATTTTGATAATGTCATGCTGTCTGTTGATCGACTACAACGGTATCCCAAAAGTGAGCTGTCAGTCAATTGCATACAGAAACATTAAAAACCATTCAATTTTTTTTTATTAAATTAACGGTATATTTTATTTATCTTCTGTGTCACATGCACATTTCATTATCGGTTTTACTTGACATTTCATGTACCTCAGGGTGAAATAAATACAATTATAATTTTCGAAAAAAGAGTTTAATATAATTATTACAATAATAGCGATTGTAGATCAATAAAATAGGGTAAAAATATTTTTGAGTATAAAAATAACATGAAAAAAGTGATAAAAAATAGTTTTCTAGTGAAATAATAAAACAAACCAGTTTGAATTTTTTTTTTTTAGATCCAAACAACTATACTATAGATACTTACTTATTAATAATAATAATAAAAATAAAAAAAAAACATGTTATTCTCTTGCTTGGTTCTAAATCTAAAATTAATCATTTGTTTTTGTATAAAAAAGAGATTACAAAATTACATTTCAATCAAATTACAATGTTCTTAATTAAAAAATAATGTCTACCCCTATGTAAATAAATGGACGGATGATTGAACGGCTCGAGCCGAGTAAAGTCATTTAAAAATACAAGTATACGTAGCAGAGATACGCAGAAATCAGTACGGTCAGATTGACGCTGGTAGCTGTTGTAGTAGATGAACTTTTCTGATGCGACGATTGTTGACCGCAAGCTGGCGGGCACACTGGTATTATTGTTTCTGTAAAACGAATAAAAATATTTCTGAAATAAATATATATCTTTTAATATGTGTAACAGCATGTTGAAAATCAGGATTTTAATTTTGCTGTTCAAACAATCATTTTTTTTATTTTATTATTATTCTAATATAAATTTAATTCTGTAATCTTTTTTTTAAAATGTTTAATATCATTCCCTGACGCGAATTGACTGCCGGTAGCATATAATAAAAAACAAATTCATTAAAACTGCCGAATTATTCAGACAATTAGGCGAATCCGAATAAAAATACAATTCAAATCTGGATTTCATGGTCAACTTCATCGAGTTATTAAAATTATACTGCCGCCCGGTTAATAAACAGTGGCATTTTAGGCATATTTGTTCGTTTCATTAACCAATAAATTCGAAAATGTATTGTCCAAAAGAAATCTAAAAAAAATCATACGGATTTCCTTCTAGTATAGGGGCAAAAGAAAAGCTGTTTTTGTTTAGTAAATGGAAAAATTTACATATTTGGATTATCTTGCCAGAAACGTTATTAACACTGACTGGGGGCACCTCAAAATTATATTTCTCTTCTTCACTTTCGGTTGTTTTCCTCGTGTAAAATCCCTACAACACTGCATTTGCTACCAGAATCTTTAAAAACAAAATTATCGTCTCCGTTATCTTAATATATAAAAGTAACCGAATTTCACATTCGTCGGCACAAGCCCGTTTAGGTCTTGACGGACCAGCCTGATCTCTATCCATGACTAGTAAAAATATCATAATATACCTACCACGGAGAAAAAATGTTTTACAACTGGAAGCGAGAAAAAACTCACCGGAAAAGGCAATCATCGGAATCCAGCACCGACGACAAACAAATGGGGAAAAAAAAAAAATAATAATATTTCTACGGCGGATAACTCGAAAACAGATTGAAAAATCTATCGAATAACAGTGATAAAAGGGAGAAAAACCACAGACTTTTAATACTAACATAAATAATAACTGCTCTTTTAATGGTCACACGTCCGAACAAAGGGTGTGCATGTTTAACGTATCTGTCGATATGCGGTTATTTAACGGGTTAATGTTATATCGAAAATAAACCGGATAAACTATGTAATATTAATACTAAAAGTTAAAAAAAAAAAAAAAAAAATCAGAGTATATACCGTAAAGATTAACATTAGCTTCAGCGGTTCCCAAGACGTTTGTCGCTTTGCAGATATAATCGCCGTATTGGCGTTTTTCAATGGTAATGACGCGTATCGTCGTGTCCGTAAACTCGTCCGCGGTGGCGAAATGCGATATTCTAAAACATGAAAATCCCCATGTTATTTGATACACAAAAATACAAATTATAAACAACGTTTACGTTTACCACACGGGTAAACGGCTCACCTGTAATGTTGGTTGTTGGACAGTTGCACGCCGTTGTTCAACCAGACAATGGCCGGCGGAGGATAGGCTTCGATGTGACATTCCAGGTCCATGTCGTACTGCAGAGCTTGCCCGAGACGGGGTTTCGGCACGTTTATGACCGGTGCGAATTCCACCTCCACCGCGATATTACGCCGGGCGCCGCGACCGACGCCGTTTTCGGCCACGCAATAGTAAGTGCCGCGGTCTTCTTTCGTTATGCCGGGAATTTTCAAAATGTTTCCCCTGGTAACATTACAGTTTTTACAATAATTGTCGTCACGTTATTTTTAGGTAATCGTTTTTTCGCGTACCTGTAAATCGATCCGCCTGTGGGCAAAATCGCGTTGTTTTCACGTCTCCACGAAATCCTCGGGCTGGGAAAACCGCCGGCGTAGCATTCCAATTTCACCGGTTGGCCTTCGTTCACTACCAACGACCTGGTCGAGTTGTCGGAGATGATTGGAGGGCGACGCACTTCCAACTCGACTTCGGCGGATATTTTGTTGTTCAACCCGAGCAACACTTGGCACCGATAAAAACCAGCGTCGGTCTCTTGAATGTCCTTGATCTAAAAAAAAAAAAAAAATAAAATATACATTTTCTTATCAAATTAAGTCTTCTAAATTCTAAATTAATGCCTCGAATACCTGTAACGTATAACTGGTACTGTCGATGTCTTGCCGCAACGAGAATCTCGAATCTTTGATGATCAGCGTGCTACCGGTGGAAAGTACAACGGGTTCGGTGACTTTTTCCCTATCGATTTTCACCCATAACACTGGGTATTCCATTGCGTACAAAACCGAGCATGTTAACTCTGCAGTACCGCCAATGTCCTTGATAGGTTTTTGAGTAATGTGAGATATTGTTGGCGTTCTCTGGGATAGTACTGAAATTAATAAATATAATAATTCATTATTAATACCAGTGACGGATTTAAGGGTTTCGGATAAGCTCAGCAAATCCATACAAAATGTATCGATAACATATTATAATGCGGTTTGCAATATAAATTTGTTTTTTTTTTTTGTGGTAAAAATTGAATAAAAATTATCTGTAAAAGTAATTTAGACGGATCCCCAGTACACAATTTAGGAGGATGGTCCCTAACCCTTGGGGTACACGAAGAAAAAAAAAACCAAAGTTTATAGTGAAAAAATGTCGAATTTGGTTTATTCAAAATGGTTCGTTTTGGAAATATGCAATGAAAAAGTTTATTAAAAAGAATAAAAAATGTCTGTAACACAAATAAAAACTTGACTATCGACTTACCTAATAGATTGTAGATTATAGAATAGTATAATACCATTGGCGGATCTCACTAAATAAGTATAATAATTCATTTTTATAATTTTTATTTATACTATTTAAGAACAGTTATATGAAAAATTATAATCTGGCAAAATGTTTGTCTTAGGAGTACAGAAAAAAAAAAAAAAAAGAACAACACACTTTGTGTAGTACGACATGCCAAGTGTGTTGAAAGAAATTAAAAGTATAAAGTCTGATAATAATATGTGTAAAATATAATAATTATAATTTTAACAGTCTCGACTACCATTGGTACCGAATAACAAATAACTTATATTTATATGCTAATAATATCAACTGACAAGAACTATCAAGTCTGATAAATTTGTGGAATCAATGCCAAATTAAATTACTTAATTGCACTGTTTATTGTTGTAGTATACAGTATAAATAATATCTGCAATCATTATTTAATATTTATAGAAAGTAAATTTTAGCAAAAAAAACATCCTATCCACTATAGCTGTTAACTATAATACACACATAGATTGATTGTCTACTAAATTACTCATAGTTATTGAACTATTTCAAGCTGGATACTATTTATTGTGATGTAATCCGTACTCTGTAGATAAATAAAAATGTAGGAAAATAGACTACTTTATGTGTTTGTAAAAAAATACACTACCCACGGTCATGCAAAGTTTAATATAAAGTACATTAATATGTATGTGGTACGTAAAAAATGTATATTTTAGCCTCTGGTACGCATTACCATCGTTATCTTTTAAAACTCGTTGTGTTTGTGTCAATACGAAATTGGAAAAAAAACCAAGATGTACAAGATCGACTGTTGTGGAAGTTTTTTCATTAAGGTGTGGTTGTTAAAATGTCAAAAAAAAAAAAAAAAAAAATGTTAAAAATTGTCCATTTTTCCTAAAAGCGATGCCCATGAAATTACGAACCGAATTTCGCCAAACATTACAAAAGACATTTGTAAGCATAAATTTGAAAATTATAAGTCATTCGGGTAAATGAAGTAGAGTAATGACGCGGTCGTCGTTGTGTTTTACCTTAATTGTAAGTATTCGTACGCACGAATACAGAGAATTTGTAAAGTCATTATTAATATTAACATTATAAAGTCCGAACATAATGTATTCGTTTCGAACAAAGACGGCCCCGGTGTCGTTCGACGGAGACTAACGACGATTTTTGATTTCAAGATTTATATCGACGGTACTGTTTATTAGTACTGGCGTACACCGGACGACGGAAAATAAATAAATATCGCTTACCCGAATCAATACAGAGCAACGCGAATAACACGTGGATATTCTTCATCTTGGAAAACATTTTTGACGAGACCAAAACGACGGCGACAGGATGGCGGCGGTTTATTACGCTGTTGAATGAAACGGACGCTGTAGATACGACCGCTATTGGTCACCGGAAAATACACAAAATGGAAAAAAAAAAAAATTTTTGAAAAAAACCTACGAGGAACGTTTATGTCGGCGGCGGACCAACAACAATGGCATCTGAGGATTTTTTTTTTTTTCTAACGATTATACGGGCCGGAGGGTTGCGCGGGAACGGATGTTTTTTTTTTTTTTGTTTTCACCGCCGTTGACGCCCACCTGGGGAATGCACCTGTTATCAGTAGCACCGAGTAACGCGGCCTCGGGGGCCGTCTGTCAGATAATTCTTTTGCGTCCGGATAACGACAAAACGTCAACTGGTTGCGGTTGCCGGAACGTCGTCGCGGGACAAACGTACACGAATAATAAAATCGCGCCAGTAGAGATACCGGGATATCGTTATTTATCGTTACGGAAAAAAAAAAAAAAAAACTCGTCGTGTGTATATCAAAACAGTGATCAGTTTTCGGTACCGATCGTGTCGGTAAACCGCCCGGCGGTCGTTTGCTTGGTGTTTAATCCGATAAATAATAATCGTATACAATTAATATCCGACACGAATGACGTACCCTAAAACGCCAAATCGTCTCACGCCGGCGACTGTTGTTTCGTCGTAATACCAAAATCACCGCCCGCCCGCCAATAATGTTTGCGTGTGTGTGTGGGTTTTTCGTTACTCGTGGAGATTTTCTGATTTTTACGACCACCGGGCATCTGCGTATTGTTTGCAACAACTTGTAATCATTTTTTTTTTTTTTTTTATTTCTTTGGTATATACATACGTCGTTAAAGCACTATAAAATCCCGTATTCTCGTGTATCCGGTCGGTGAATTCTATCTCCCAGGACCAAAATTAAACGGTTTCCAAAGATTAAACGTATAGAAATTTCCCCCGAGATAATATTTAGTGATGTACATCAGACACAATACAATACGTACAGGAAACTAACAGGGTAGATTTATAATATAATAATATTTTTCAGGGCAAAATTCAGTGATCGGTAAAGCAACGGTTATGGCCAAACATATCGCTTTCAGTGGTGAATACCAGTCAGTTTATCACGAAAACAAAACGACTGGCATTTATTTAATATTTTGTCTGAACAACTGACTGGCAAACAGTTAACAGCTATGTAGTCCCCTTACCAGGTTATGACTACACTAAAACGTGTAAAAAAAAACACTAATCGATTTTGGAATTTAAATTTGTTAGATATATTATGTTAAATAAAATGTATTTATATTATCAATCAGTCCAAGGTATTTTTAATACATGTCTAATTCAATGTACGAATTAAAAAAAATTTAGACCCCCCCCCCCAGTAAATAGCTAAGTAAGTACACCACTAATAATATTTGTATATTTTTTGAAAAATTAAAAAAAAAAAAAAGTCATTAAGGTCATACCAAAGTCTATTTCAAGTGAGTAGGCAATAAATGGTTGTGGTTGCTTAGAAAACAATTTTTTTTTTTTCTTACATAAGATTTAACATTTTCTATATAGATTTATTATATAATCCAAAATAATTAATAATTCATAAATACAATACACATAATAGGTACCTCTATACATTTTAATTTGTTTGATTATACTGTTCAGAATAGAGTGATTAATAATATTATCGTCTTATATCAATTTTCTTTTACATAATTTCAATTGTACAACTACTGATACAAAACATTTGGACAAAATGAAATGTTTAATTTATCTCGCGCGTATATTGGTTCTCGAGAACTGTATATAATTGAAAGTTAGTATTGTTTATAAAATTAATTGTCTACGTTAATTACTACTATATTAACATCTAATATAGTTACACAAAGTAATAGAACTAGAAAGTATGATTACGTTTGATGAGAATTTAGTTTTACAGGCATACGAGTATTTCTGACCACTAGATATTGCACGATACATATTTTACTTAAAAAAATAATTAAATATACAAATGTGTTAATGTTACAAACAAGATAAATAAATAGTAATTAATAATATTAATCCAATTTAATAAAACCAATTTCTCTTAAGCATGTTTTAGCAGCTTCCATTTTCGCCGATTTTTTCGTTTGACTTTTTGGCGAACTGTATAGCTTTCCGTTAACAATTACCTATATATAAAAAAAAAAAAAAATCTTATTAGTCAATTTATTGTATACACATTTTGATTACTTACAGTCATTACAAATGATTTTCTATGACTGGGACCAGATTCCTCTATCGTAGCGAATTTAGGTACGTCCCACTTGCGTTTAGCGCAAAATTCATTTAACAACGAAACAGGATGTTTTCCTACGAAATTAAATTGTATTTATTAAACACTGACCGAACTATTTTATAGTTTATATTATTTTTTTATTTGTCAAAAAAAATGTTACCTTCCAATGAATTCAGAGTTGGAATTACTTTTTTCTGAAATCTTCTTATACGAGGTGTTTTGAGTTCTTCTTCAGTGACCAATCCTATTAAATTCATTTTAAAAGAAAAATTATTATATTCACCATAATAATATTAAAATTTAAATGCATACTTGTTGTTTTTATTTCTCACCTCGTTTATCTATTTTGACGTCTAATAAAAGAGGTTCTAAAGACCCGGATTGATTTTTACCGAGACCTTCGCCAGGTTTCCATCCCATTTTTTGTAACAAATGAATTCCAATGCCACTGTTGACAGGGGCAGTATTTTTAAGCTGGTCCTATAATTAAATGAATTACGCACATAAATGACTAAGGTACACAGTACCTTAGTCATTTTTTCGATACATATATGTATAGTGGAATATAACTTTTTTTGAGTTGTGAAGTTTTCAGTGTAAAATATCTGTGTTTAACTAAATGATAATTGAAATCTATATAAGTGCAACATTATCACTTATATATTTTATTACTTACACAAATGCATAATAAGTATTTTTAAATTATTTTTTCCATTTATAAATAATGTTCAACAAAATACTGTAAACGTATTGACTCATAAGTAAATACGTTCACATATACACGTATTCATTAAAGTTACCCGGGGCTGCATCAGATATCCCATGAATGCTCAGCACTCGGCAGACAAATGTTGGTTTGATTGAGGTGTTGTCGATTTAGCGCTTAAATACGTTAAACACAAGTAAGACTGCCTGTAACAGATTTTCATTTGGCTTTCGTGCACTAATATGCATGTTTATCTAGCAATTGTTTTATTGCTAAATAACCATACAACTGACTAGAAAATGTCTTGATATAAAACACACACACAACTTGAATCATTATGAATAATTTAATTTTAAAACATTTGAAATGACATTACATCAAGACGATTTCTTACAATTTTAATAAATAATTTTATATATATTTTTAGATGCAAAACAAAGTTAATTTTAACCTTAATTGTACATCTAATAGATTATAGTTTGAATTTACAATTTAATGCAATTCTTAATAGTTTTTATTTAAATATACACGTACAACATAAATATTATTTCTCTCTCTCTCAATAACAACCAGTTATAGAAATTAAATTTAAAATGTATAGAATTTTAATTGTATACTACCTTTTAAATAGTACTGCCGAGTGGTTGAAAGCCCAATGAAAATCAATGTCGAATTTGAAGAAAATGTACAGTGCAAAAAACTGTGCTACACCCAGTTGATTATAATAATAATAATAATAATAAAACAAATTTATAATGTAACAATTTTCCTGTAAATTTTACCTTTTTCACCCAAGGTTGATATCCGGCAGATAATTCTGCAGGAGTTAGTACTTTAGCACCGGTATGACCAGTAAACTGTCCAGTCTCAAAGGATAACAACGAATAATTATTGATCGCCTAGAACATTGAACTTCATTATTAAAACCTTGAAACAATCTATTTTACCGGACACCAATTTTTTTTTTATGGACAACAGGTACGTTTTATATTGGTGGAGAAGAAATGTCAATAATATTTTTATGGATAGGATAATGGTAGCAAATAATAAGGTATCGGAAAATAATATCATATCCGCTCTCAACTACTAAATAGGTACATAAAAAAAAAATAAAATAATAATAATAATAATAACAATAATAATAATGATTTGATGGAACAACCATCAATATATAGATAATAATCTATGCATAATGTATATTGACGAATGCATTCATTACAAGTACTACAAGCAATACCGAAATGCGCAAAATGTTTGCAGGTATCTAATATGTATACAATTAATTAGAGCAAATAAAAAAAAAATAAAAAAAAAAATAGGTGTCTGGTAAAGTATATTTATACTGAAAGTGCACATTTATTGTAATGATACAATTATCAACTTAATATTGAACTGTTAGTTTACATAAGGGTTCATAGTTGCTGGAGGTTCAATAGGTGGCGGAGGGAACTGATATTCCAATGGTATTACAGCAACATTATTCAGATTGGGTTGGATGCCAGGTTCCATCTATATGAGAATTGTCGATAAATTTTTTTTTTTATATATAAATAGTAAAAACTATAATAATTTTACATGAAAAATGTTTGTTGTTTGTTGAACTAATGATCTTTCGGGGAATCTGTTTTCTTCTTCTAGCTGAGGAGGTTTGTTATTACATTGTACAGCATTTTCGGGATCTACAGGAACCCATTCGCTAACAGCCAAACTATGAATTTGACCACTGGACACAGGAAACTGCTGTCTCAATACATCTTGTCCAATGGTTTTTTCTTGAAACGATTTAGTGGGCAGCTGAGTTGCATTCTAAAAAAAAAAAAATGCATAGTGGTTGGATATAGAAAAATCCAAATTCATCAATCTTGGGAAGGTATGATACATATACCTCCGCCACATCATCAAGGTTTACTCACTCTAATGTTTAATACAATATTGGGCCTGTCCTTGACCAAAAATGGATGGTGAAAAGGTTGTTTGAACTCTTCATCAGAAGTCGATATAGAAGAATCATAATGTTCTTTCTCTTTTTTTGAAAGTTTACGACAAAAATCTACAAAAATAACAATTTTATTCATACATAAAATATAATTTATATTTAAACAATTACATAAAGATACATTTTATAATAATGTATATATATATATATATATATAGCTAATTCTTCCAAAACATTTTAGACCAAGTGTGTTATAGAAAAAAAAAAAGAAATTTAAATTAAAAACGCCTAATTTTGTTAATTTGTATAGACACTGTCTATTTAGGTATACAAATAAATATTACCTGTCAATTCGTCTACAGTTTTGGTAGGTACATTACCCACAAATTCTTTTTGTACGCTTCCCACTGGTAATACACCTTGTTGTACGAGTGATAATGCATTTTTACGGGCAATTTTAAATAGTTTTTTTTTATCAATTTTTTCACTGAAATGCCATTTTACATACATTAAAATAAAATGCATATTCAAAATAGAAAATTTTGTTTACCAAGAAGGTGACCTATATCTCCTATAAGTAGACATATCTCTTGATCTGGATCGGTCTAATCTCTTTGGCTTTTTAGTATCATTTGATCTTGAACGTCTAATCTCTTTAACAGGTGTTATGGATCGGTTATATTTATCTTTGTGTCTATTTCGTTCTCTTGAACTAGAGCCTCTCCTGAAATCGTCGTACCTCGAATACCTAGAAATAAAATACATTTTATGTATTATTAAAGTTATTAATGTTTTGTATGCACTTGCACTTATGAAAATGTATTAAATATAATATTTAATATTAATATAATTCAATTGTGTTATTTGGAAATGCTTGACCTAGAGTATTAGATCAACATCAAACAATGAACATTAGTAGAAGTTTAAAAAAAAAAAAAAACTCACCTATCTCTACTACGGGAATGGGACCTATTATGTTTCTTATGTCTTTTTGGAGTACTGGATCTATTCCTACTCTTAGATCTTTTCTTTCGTTTTGATTTATGTGTATCTATAAATATTTATTTAATAAAAAAAAAAAAAAATAGTATAATGGAACTTAATACACTCCTCGAAATGAATTATTATGTATTCCATTTATTATAATAAATAATAACCTTGTTTTTTATCAATTTCATGCGGAGAACAACTATATTCTCTGTCATCTTCATATTTTTCTGTTTCCAGATCATCTTCATGGATCCTATTTGTTAGTTCGTGGTATAAAATACTATCTTTTAAATCTTTAATAATTATTTTCCCATTATTCGGCCCTACAGCACAAAATTTCAAATATTTATTTAAAATTACTATATATGTTATTATTTTTTTTTCTCTTATATATTACTTGTATGGTTTACATCGTTTACTGAGGTGCTTAACATGTTTTCTTTTTGAATGTTCTCGTTTTCATAGCATTTGTTAGCCATAAAATCTTTACTTTTTGCATTAGCTCTAGACACAATTGTTTCCATAACTACGTCTAACGTTACTGGTATACCAGTTACTGATTCTTCGAGTTTGTTTTTATTGAGTTTCAACACAACGCAGTCGTCGTCGTCGGACGAAGTGGACCTTGAACGGCGGAACGTTTTCTTAGATTTTTTCGACTTCTTCTTGTGTTTTTTGTGTTTTTTCGATTTGTCGTGTCGTTTGTGTTTTTTGATTGACTCTGCCATCGAGTAAGTGGACACGCTGTCCGACTCGGGTATACAAGGTACTTTACAACCTAAAGAAGTGAACAACTCGTTGATTATTGTGTCTGATGTTTTGTTATCCATACAAAAAGTATTTGACATCGATTATTTTCTAAGTATATTAAGTATAGTAATTGACTAACGAATATTTTAAAACGAACAATACAAATAATTATAACACACAAAAACACAAAAAATGTACAAATATAATTCAATTTTTTTTCATTTCTTTTGCTTAAATCAGAATAAGTAAACACAAAACAACATAATATTATGGTATTATAATTAATTATCATTATCTTGCGAGGGAGGGGGTCCTGTGCTGTTATCAACGAAGTGGAGTCGAAATCGAATCAGTGTAGGCGCAGTTCACGAAAATAAATGTGTGGCGAAAAGAACGCGACACGATAGTTATCGTATTTCCATTAAATCGAATTTGTGTAATTCATTTTCGTATTGTGCAGGCACCGGGAATATTCGTTGGACTTCCGCTTTCGACTTGCATATGGCACGGTGTGTTTTTATAATCGATACCATTTTAAATAGACACACGGGTATTTATAAAGAATAACGAGTATCAATTTAGCTAGTGTGTTTGAAATAGAAGTTCTCTATTATACCAAATAGAACGTCATGTCATTGCAAACCGAGAAGAAACGTATTCATATATAAATTGGCCGTCAATAGGTTCTAATTGTTTTTTGAATAAGGACGCTAGCGAAAAAAAATATTAATAATAATAAAAAAATAATATTCCATTATAATTTCAGCGAAAAAGCAACAGTACAATGATTTCGATTCAATTGGCGAGACCATAAATATATTTTTAGAATGAAAAAAAAAAAATTATCTCATTTAATCAGTTTTCGTATTTATTACGAATATGTGTACTTTGTTTATGACGATAAACCTCCCACTCGCCGTAAGCAATTACAGAATATTAGAACTACGTAAAAAAAATTTAAAAAATACGGTTTAACGAAAATAGGGAGCGCCACGAATTTCACACCGAGAGTGGGTTAGTTGGTTGTAGGCGGGAAGTTGGGAATATTGCGTGTACATAGACAGGATATTAATTTATATCCGTACCCAACGATAAATTGCAAACGGAAAACGATTCTGAGCGAAGTAGTATTTAGTCGTGTTATTTCATTGTTGCCACGGTAACCAAAAAAATCAATATGAATACAATAAAACGTAAATAAAGCAGGACGTAGAAAACGTTTTCGTTTTAGTAGTTTTATCTGTCGTGATAAAAAAAAAAAAACTAATAGGTGAAAAATAATAAAAAATCACCACTCTAAAGTACAGGACTATAGACGAAATTCGTTAGTTTAGACCGGACGAAGTTTTCTAGTAGAACAAGCGTTAAATAAAAACATAATCAACGGCATTGAAATACCACAAGAGCCCTCCCGCCATCCACCACCAACACCGTGAAAATCTCTTAAGAGGAAAAAAAAAAAATAAAAAAAAAATATTTTTGAAACATTACCCCTCGGGAACGGTTTTTTTCGGGCGTTACAGTCAATAATATTACCGGTGCCGTGCGACTCCTTTCCACTCATCGCGGCAGTCTCCGCCGGCGACGCGAATGTAATTTTTAAAATAGCCAAACGCCGACGCGTTCCTCCTGATTTTTTTTTTTACTTTCCGTGCGCAAACACCGAAACCGGCCGCCGACTACCGACCACTACGCAAATACAATATTATTTTATACCGCCATAAATGTTTTTCGTTTTTCACGGGGGTGGCTAACATAAAAGAACGTCGTCTTTGATTTTTGACCAGTAACAGCGCCATCTGTCCGCCTGCCGCCGTCGGGTACACCGTACGCCGTCGGGTTCTTTGTCCGAATGGACGACGTTCACGGCCCGATAACGAATAATAAGCCGACGATAACGAGTGTCGATCGATTTTTCGATTAACAATTCCATTTAGCAAATTTCCTGTTCGGAGTTCGAGAATCGTCTTGAAAAGAAAAAGAAGGAAAACGACAACAACGGAGAAAAAAGGTAATTGTTTTAACTGTTAACTACTTTGAATACACGTTATTGTTTTAGTGTAGAGCTGGAACCTCGTAACCCACTTTATATCGTTATCACTAAAAATGTCCAAACTAAATGTTAGATTTTTAATTTTTATTATTTTATTAAAATAGACGATTTACAATAAGCAAATAATATATGCGACGTGGAGAATAACTACATGATAAATAGTGTGAGAAGGGTGACACAACCCTCGAGCGGTATTGGCGTTTTAATAAATCCCTTCACCGGCGTCTTTTTAACCGGCTGGGGAGTTTTTTTCTGGCAAGTGGGCTCCGCCTTGGACGGCTATAACTAGGTTGGAGTGGGTGTCTAGTTAGGAGTGTAATTATTTTACAATGTTTGGTTGCAACTGTGTTAATGGTTTCAATGTTCACATTCATTGTGATCGTCACTTTGTCAGTGTGTAGCCCGTTACCAGAAACATATCAAGGTGCAGAAATTAGTAAACGGAAGGTAATTGATTGGAACGCTAGAATTGTGTTTTATTTGAGATGCTTTGACGCAGCTCTTCCGTAAGCCCAAATGGGCGTCTCGACATTGATTTATAAATAGTTATTTTATTGTTGAGGGAAAGATTTGATTTAAGAGTTTTTATATTTAATAGAATTATAAAAAAATCTATTTGTAATTTTATTTTCTCATTATTTCGAGTGCCTATCTAGATAGAAAATAATAAAATATATTGAAATTACATACAAATTATATTTTAGAATTGTATTAATAATATTATTTATATGTGTTTGTGTACTTTGTGACACTAACCAATACACTAAAATATTAAATAATGTACTCTTATTTTTAATAGAGTTTATGGAGGGGAACACAAAATAATTGATTCATAAATTTAAGTATTGTCAATACATAAAATTATGGCAATAGATGATAGTAAAATATAATTCATTGCCATTGACATTAGGTGTGTAATCATATAAAATGTATTTTATTCAGAGATTTATGTATGTAACTAATTAAATTAAAATATACATTAAAGGATTAAGTAAAAACCTAACAATTTGACCTATATTGTTAGTTAAAAACACAAACAGGTATTCATTTTTACTACTATACTATTATACTAATAACAGTATTAAATGTGAATGTTTAATAACAAAAATTACGTGTAAAAAAAAAAATAAAAATTTTTTAAATATTTTTAAACACTGACAAAATTTTTGAAATTTAAATGTTTAATTTTCACTTAATTACAAAAATCCAAATGCGATATTCTACAGGCAATATTGATGTTATTATATTATTATGTATTATACAATCACACTTAAAGGTGAATACTTGTAAAAATAGATTTAATTAGTTCAACAAATTTCTTAAAATACCTATATACCAATATATTTTAACACAATACCCAGATCCCGATAATAGTTATTTATCTTTATTTTTAAAGATTCAATATGTCGGTAAAAAATGAACAACATTTTAATTTGGATAAAAAAATAAAAGAGAAACCTGATGATAATGATGATGAAACTGAAACTGAAGATGTCAGAGCTGAAGCAATGAAAAATGTTGATACCAAGTAAGCATAAAGAATAATTTTGTATTTTTACGTTAAACATTATAAACTATTGTTAATATTTAATAAAGAATTAAGACTTTGCGCTACTGTTGTACAGGGGAAGTTGGATAGGTATATTACATAGGAGAATTTAATTTATATTTGTTCACAAAGAAAACAAAAAATTATATAAAAATTAAATATTGTATTAATTTGTAACAACAAAATATATTACAATTGAATTTGTTTTTTTAAATTGAGGTGTATTTTTATGGGACCAAAATAGTTTCATTCACATAAATTGAAAAATAGTAAATTATTTAAAAGATTTTAAGAAAAAATAAAATGTATTAAATTATGTTCAACAAAAATCAATAAATTCCTCATTACTTTCAGAATCTAAAAATTCTAAACTCTAAATAGTCAGTTAATAAATCTCTTCACTATTATCCAAAAATTGTCGAGTAAGTTACATATTTTTTTTATCTTCTTATAATTGTTCTAAAAATTAAAATAATTAGTAAAATATTTAATTCTGGAACCGTAATACTGTGAAATTCATAAATCAATACTGCTCTACTACTACAACCTTTCTGAATTTCTATGGAGGCAAAAGAATTTTCAGTCTATAATAATTTTTTATCTTTATTTATAAAGATTTAATATGTTGGTAAAAAATGAACATCCTTTGAGTTTGGATAGAAAAATAAAAATAAAGAAACCCGATGATGATGATAAAACTAAAACTCAAGATGACAAGGCTGTAGTAATGGAAAATGTTGATACCAAGTAAGCATAAAGAATAATTTTGTATTTGTACATTAAACATTTTAAAATATTGTTAATATTTAACATAGAATTAAGACTTAGCGCCACTGTTGTACTGGCGAAGTTTGATAGGTAGGTTACAGAGGAGAATTTAATTTATATTTGTTCACAATAAAAACAAAAAATATTTATAAAAATTAAAAATTGTATTAATTTGTTGTAAAAACAAAATATAATACAATTGCATTTGTTTTTTAAATTGATGTGTATTTTTATGGGACCAAAATAGTTTCATTCACATAAATTGAAAAATAGTAAATTATTTAAAAGATTTTAAGAAAAAATAAAATGTATTAAATTATGTTCAACAAAAATCAATAAATTCCTCATTACTTTCAGAATCTAAAAATTCTAAACTCTAAATAGTCAGTTAATAAATCTCTACCCTATTATCCAAACAAGATTGAGCAATTAACTTATTTTTATATTTTCATTTAATTGTTATAAAAATTAAAATAATTAGTAAAATGTTTAATTCTGGAACCATAATTCTGTGGAATTCATAGATCAATACAGCTCTACTGCAAAAAACTTTCTGAATTTCTATGTAGTCAAAAAAAATTTGACAAAATATTAAAATACTTAGGTTACAAGTGTTTTCTAACACTAATGTTGAGTAATTCGTTAATATTATACTTTTGCAATTATATTTAATAAAATTACTCTACGTTGTATAATTAATGAACAATGAACCACTGAAACACAATTTTTCTAATTTTGAATGGTGCAGTGGGACTACACATAACTACATATAAATCATTTTTTTCCATATAAATTATTTTTTTTTTATTTTTAAAGATTCAATATGTTGGTAAAAAATGAACTGCCTTTGAGTTCAGTCAGAAAAATAAAAAACGAGAAACCATATTATGACAAGGCTGCAGTAATGAGAAATGTTGATGCCAAGTAAGAATAAAGAATAATTTTGTATTTTTATGTTAAATATTATAAAATATTGTTAATATTTAACTTTAGAATTAAAACTTTTCGCTACTATTTTAGGTGTGAAATTTGATATGTAGGTTACAGAAGAGATTTTAATTAATATTTGTACAAATAGAAAAAAAACAAAAAATATATATACAAATTGAAAATTGTATTAATTTGTAACAACAAAATATATTACAATTTCGTTTGTGTTTAAAATTACTGTGTATTTTCATGAGACAAAAATAGTTTCATTTCCATAAATTGAAAATAGCAAATGATTTGTATGGTTTTCATCAAAATTATATCTTAAGATGATTAAAAAAAAAAAATTGATTACATTAATGTTCATCAAAAACTAATAAATTCTTCATTACATCAAAACCTGATAGTCTGAACTTTAAATAGACATCTAATGAATCTCTTCACTATTATCCAAACATTTTTGAGCAATTAACTTTTTTTTATATTTTCATTTGATTGTTTTAAAAATCTAAATTATTAGTGAAATATTTAATTCTGGAACTGTAATATTGTGGAATTCATAAATCAATACTGCTTTACTGCTATGACCTTTCTGAAATTCTATGGAGGCAAAAGAATTTTGACAAAATACTATAAGGCATTTTTTGTATATAATAATTATTTATCTTTATTTTTAAAGATTCAATTTGTTGGTATCAAAGAAACTTGCTTTAAATTTGGATAGAAAAATAAAAGAGAAACCTGATGATGATGATGATGATGAAACTGAAACTGAAGATGTCAGAGCTAAAGCAAAGAAAAATGTTGATACCAAGTAAGCTTAAAGAATAATTTTGTATTTTTACGTTAAACATTACAAACTATTGTTAATATTTAATAAAGAATTAAGACTTTGCGTTACTGTTGAACAGGGGAAGTTGGATAGGTAGATTACATAGGAGAATTTAATTTATATTTGTTCACAAAGAAAACAAAAAATTATATAAAAATTAAATATTGTATTAATTTGTAACAACAAAATATATTACAATTGCATTTGTTTTTTAAATTGATGTGTATTTTTATGGGACCAAAATAGTTTCATTCACATAAATTGAAAAATAGTAAATTATTTAAAAGATTTTAAGAAAAAATAAAATGTATTAAATTATGTTCAACAAAAATCAATAAATTCCTCATTACTTTCAGAATCTAAAAATTCTAAACTCTAAATAGTCAGTTAATAAATCTCTACCCTATTATCCAAACAAGATTGTGCAATTAATATATTTTTATATTTTCATTTTATTGTTATAATAATTAAAATAATTAGTAAAATGTTTAATTCTGGAACCATAATTCTTTAGAATTTATAGTTCAATACTGCTCTACTGCAAAAACTTTTCTGAATTTTTATGGAGTCAAAAGAAATTTGACAAAGTATTAAAGATATAGGTTACAAGTGTTTTCCAACACTAATGTTGAGTAATTCGTTTATATTATACTTTTGCAATTATATTTAATAAAATTACTCTACGTTGTATAATTAATGAACAATGAACCACTGAAATACAATTTTTCTAATTTTGTATGGTGCAGTGGGACTAAGCACAACTACACAAGAATCATTTTTTGTCTATAATATTTGTTTATTTTTATTTTTAAAGATTCAATATGTTGAGAAATTATGAAATGCCTTTGAGTTTGACCAGAAAAATTAAAATGGAGAAACCCGATGATGATTATGAAACTGAAACTGAAGATGTCAGAGCTGAAGCAATGAGAAATGTTGATACCAAGTAAGCATAAAGAATAATTTTGTCTTTTTACGATAATTTTTATAAAATATTGTTAATATTTTATAACGAATTATGTCTTTGCGCTACTTTTGTACAGGGGAAGTTGGATAGGTAGATTACAGAGGAGAATTTTATTTATATTTGTTCACAAAGAAAACAAAAAATTATATAAAAATTGAATATTATATGAATTTATAACAACAAAATATATTACAATTGAATTTGTTTTTTAAATTGATGTGTATTTTTATGGGACCAAAATAGTTTCATTCACATAAATTGAAAAATAGTAAATTATTTAAAAGATTTTAAGAAAAAATAAAATGTATTAAATTATGTTCAACAAAAATCAATAAATTCCTCATTATTTTCCGAATCTAAAATTCTAAACTCTAAATAGTCAGTTAATAAATCTCTACCCTATTATCCAAACAAGATTGTGCAATTAATATATTTTTATATTTTCATTTTATTGTTATAATAATTAAAATAATTAGTAAAATGTTTAATTCTGGAACCATAATTCTTTAGAATTTATAGTTCAACACTGCTCTACTGCAAAAACTTTTCTGAATTTTTATGGAGTCAAAAAAAATTTGACAAAGTATTAAAGATATAGGTTACAAGTGTTTTCCAACACTAATGTTGATTAATTCGGTTTTTTATACTCTTGCGATTTATATTATATATTATATTTAATATATGAACTGTACATTGTTTGTACAATTAATGAACAATGAACCATTGAAACACAATTTTTCTAATTATGTATGGTGCAGTGGGACTAAACATAACTACACAAGAATCATATTTTGTCTATAATAATTATTTATTTTTATTTTTAAAGATTTAATATGTTCGTAAATAATGAACTGCCTTTGAGTTCAGTCAGTAAAATAAAAGCCGAGAAACCATATTATGACAAGGCTGCAGTAATGAGAAATGTTGATGCCAAGTAAGAATAAAGAATAATTTTGTAATTTTATGTTAAACATTATAAAATATTGTTAATATTTAACTTTAGAATTAAAACTTTGCGCTACTGTTTTAGGTGTGAAATTTGATATGTAGGTTACAGAAGAGATTTTAATTAATATTTGTACAAATAGAAAAAAAAAACAAAAAATATATGTACAAATTGAAAATTGTATTAATTTGTACCAACGAAATATATTACAATTTCGTTTGTGTTTAAAATTACTGTGTATTTTCATGAGACAAAAATAATTACATTTACATAAATTGAAAAAAGCAAATGATTTGTATGGTTTTCATCAAAATTTTATCTTAAGACGATTAAAAAAAAAATTGATTACATTAATGTTCATCAAAAACTAATAAATTCTTCATTACATCAATACCTGATAGTCTGAACTTTAAATAGACATCTAATGAATCTCTTCACTATTATGCAAACATTTTTGAGCAATTAACTTTTTTTATATTTTCATTTGATTGTTTTAAAAATCTAAATTATTAGTGAAATATTTAATTCTGGAACTGTAATATTGTGGAATTCATAAATCAATACTGCTTTACTGCTATGACCTTTCTGAAATTCTATGGAGGCAAAAGAATTTTGACAAAATACTATAAGGCATTTTTTGTCTATAATAATTATTTATCTTTATTTTTAAAGATTCAATTTGTTGGTATCAAAGAAACTTGCTTTAAATTTGGATAGAAAAATAGAAAGAGAGAACCTCGATGATGATGATGTTACTGAATCTCAAGATGACATGGCTGAAGTAATGAAAAATGTTGATACCAAGTAAGCATAAAGAATAATTTAGTATTTTTATATTAAACATATTACAATATTGTGATAAATATTGTGAATATTTAACATAAAATTAATTCTTTGCGCCACTGTTGTAGGTGGGATGTTTGATATGTAGGTTACAGAGGAGATTTTAATTTATAATGGTACACAAAAAAAAAATAAAATATTTTCAAATTGAAAATTGTATTAACTTGTAACAACAAAATTAATACAATTGCATTTGTGATTTAAATTGATGTGTTTTTTTATGACACTAAAATTGTTTTATTCGCATAAATTGAAAAATAGCAAATGATTTATATGATGTTCATCATATTTCATCTTAAGATGATTTGAAAAAAAAAAAAAAAAAAATTCAACAAAACCTTTAAATTACTCATTACACTTATAATCTAATATTCTAAACTTTAAATAAGCTACTAATAAATCTATTCACTATTATCCAAACATTTTCGAGCTATTAACATATTTTTATATTTTCATTTGGTAGTTATAATAATTAAAATAATTAGTAAATTATTTAATTCTTGATCTATCATACTGTGTAATTCATAGATCAATTCTGCTCTTCTGTAAACACCTTTCTGATTTTCTATGGAGGCAAATGAAATTTGGTTAAATATTAAAAGATATAAGTAACAAGTGTTTATCTTAACACTAATGTGGTAATTTGCTTTTATTATATGTTTGCGATTTATATTTAATATAAGTACTCTACATTGTTTGTACAAATAATGAACAATGAACTGCTGAAACACAATATTTCTATTTTTGTCAGTGCAGGTTGACTACACACATATATACAAGTATCATTTTTTGTTAATTATCTAATGCATTGTTCTTATTTGATTTTTTTTTAGTCCATCAACAGAGAAAAACAGAGAAAGGCCAATTTTTCAGTGTGGTAATTGCGACTTGATAGAAAACTACGATTGTTTTGGCGACCATGTATCGTTTAATCGTAATGTGAGAACAAAAGTTGATTGTTATTTAACAAGGGATCCCTTTTCTCCGCCTAACAAAAGACAATTCTTAATCTTAGGATCTGTGTGTTCCGTTTGTGACAAAGATGTTTGCATGAAACCTGAGTGTAGTATGTTTTATTTAAAGCTATTTTGTTCCGTTTGCGCAAGAAAAAGAATTACAGATTTTCCACTGTGTATTCAAAGAAAAATCAATAAGGCCAATAGAATTTAAATGTTTTTTTTTTTTTTTTTATGTTTCTATGCCTAATTAATGACTGATTATTATTTATGTAGTTTAATATTATTGTATTTAGGGCTAATTTGTTAAGGATTTAAAACCATCATTGATGTTTTTATTGGTGTTTGATCTTCATAGTGTAGACCATGTATATAACTACTATGTAAATTGAAAAAATAAAATTAATATTATTTTATAAGATAATTCCATAAACTTTTTTATTTAGTTTTTACTTTTCGTTTATGCTTATAAACATGATGACTGTAATAATTATTATACAATTTAAATTTTAATCACTTTTTTGTAGAAATATTTATATAGATTCCATTGAAATTTAAATGTTTTACGATTATAGAAAAAAAATAAAAAATTATTGCACTTAATTTTGTTTGCTTTCACCATTAATTACAACTTATGTGTATATTTATTGTTTCTATATGTGAACCTGTATATCAGGAGTGTAAAGTCAATATATTTTTACCGACCCAGGAAGATATCTGGGCCTACAATATTTGTTAGTAAAATTAGAAAAACGCTCTCAAATTTATTTTGAAATAATATTTAATAGATGTTACATGAATAAGTTTTTAAATACTTATAGATATATAATATTGCTGTATTAATGATTATTTTTAATTGCTTACAAAATATAAATCTATAGGCTCTGTATTTGAAAAAAAATTGCCTTTGTTATTGCTATATGCTTGAGTAATGATTATGCCATAAAATGTTCTACGGTTATTTATAAACTTTTCAAGTTCCAAAAGGACTTGAGGTGAAAAGAAAAGAATAAATCTTAAGTAAATATTGAATATGAATTTTTGTGCGACAGATTCTAAAGCACTTAGAAGTATTGAGCTAATAACTATGCTGAGAGAAATTCTTTTAAATTATGTTTTGAAATGCCATAATTCAATGCTTAGTAAACATTATTATTACCGAGGTTATGCACTTATATAGGTCTTTAAAACATGATAATAAGCGTTAGAATGTGCACTAAAATACCGCATAATAAGCACAAAACTATTAATTAATATTCAAGCATTAGTATTAAATAAAAAGAAACAAACAATTTTACTTGAAATTTTGAAAAAAATCTGTATTATTTCCTTGTTGAAATCCGATGATTTGGTTTTGTAGATAGTTGATTGGTTAGGAGTTGTCGTGATTTCATCTAAACTTGGTCCTAGTTTGGCGTACTTTTAGCGTGTTTTTCACGATAAATGTGTAGGATCACATTAAACTTCTTTACGTAATTCATTTTTGTTTCACAAACTCTTTGTATAATAAAACACACCACCACCCATCTAACCATGAGCGTTTGCTCCGGAGCGGATATTTTAACTAACAGCGGAAACTTTTCGTCGTCTAGTTGTTGAAATATTTAATTACGGGGGGCGGGGTAGGGGCACTGCCCGTTGGTTAATTTTTATCAGCTATAACTCGTGCGGGAATAAATTTAAAAAAAAATTAAAAAAATTCGCGAGCGAGCGATCTTCTTGAATTGTACTAATAAATCTACAAACGCGCGAAACCGTTTTTGGCATTTTGGGTAATTCTCAATTAATCGGAATCATCCGTAGCAGGAATAATTTATTTGGCGTATTTCTAAATAATCGTATAACGAGAAATAAATAATAATTCTATGGGCGCGGGTTTAAATGTTTAGTTAGCGGCATTTGATTTATTAGACTGTATAGTTATAATAAAACACTTATATTATCTCTTATATCGTTATTAGAGCCTGGATTTAAAATAACGGATGAGATAAAAAAAATCCACGGAATATGCAAGTTCATAACAAGTAAATATGGAAAAAAAAAAAAAAATGTTTATTACAAATTATTATTGTGTACGATATTTACGGTGAAAATATTCAAATAAATGTATAAAAAAATTCAGAATAACATTATTTTTATGAATTTACGACATTGCGTTCGAAAAGTATTACAAATATTATTTATATTAAATTATTATGTGACGACGAGTACCAGCATTAGGTAATAAAAATCGATATCAAAACTCCTACGATTATCACCAAGCATACTTTTGTAATTGGAAAAAACATTTGTTTATTAACTTTTTTGCTCAAATTTCACGGTTTTATAAGAAATACATGCATTTTAATGGATATTGTAAAATATGCAACTGTCCAGAAATATGCAGTTTATATGAATTTGCATTGAAATATGCAAAAATATGCCCAAAAACAAAAAAATTAATTATAGAATCTACACCATCCTACGAAACATCGGCATTTTAATCAAAACTATTCTGGGTTCATTATATTATTATTTAACAACAAAAACGATAATTCTCGATATTTTTTTAATCTGTAGTTCAAAAGCACGGCTGAGATACAGGACAGGTGTGTACCTTTTTTTAGCGCTCTTTATGGACAATTAGGCCCATCTGACTTATTTGCGTAAGGCCCGCAAAGTACTTAATTCGCACACAATCAGTACCTACAATAAAATAATGAATTATGCGATACAATTTTGAATTGGTGTTATTCTTTACAATGTTTGATGTAAATATTAATAAAAAACGCCTGTAACATTTTAAATAAATAATAAATAATAAATATATTATTTTTATTACATGCGTTGGAAGTGTTGGATGTTGTCACCTGGAGACATTTCTTGTTTTAAATATGAGCCTAAAGTGTTTTGCGACGTAGAAAGAAGTTTTTCTAAGTTTAAGTCCATGTGCTACGTGACAATCGCAGAAGTTTTCAATTTGAAAATTTAAAAACACATTTTGGAACTTCGTGTTGGTCTGTATTCCAAAATTAATATTAAATAATTATTTGATTTTTTTCTTTTTCTACATTTTTAGCTCACAATACATATACAATATGTGCATATTCGACAATATTTTTTGCATAATATCCGGGTCTTACATATAACGATTTCGGATGGGGGCCCCAATTTTCTCGAATCGCTGACCGGACCTTTTTGAGCCAGTCCGACACTGGTGACTTTTAAAATTATAAATATAAACTAGGCCGGGTGCACATCATATTTTCAAAAAAAATAAATAAAAGATTTTTATACTTACACGAAAATTATAACGAGCTACGAATTGTAGATAACACAAGCATGTAATTGCATTAATATTATTTTGTTCGATTAGGCACTTCACGTAATCATTTCACTGATCCGTTAAAATACGTATAAAAATATACAAAACAAAACGACGAAAGATCGTGAAAAACACAAGCGCTTTACTGCGAAATCTATGAAATATGCAAAAATATATTATGGTATTATCCAGAATTATATTTATTTCGCATAACGCTACATTTTACAATAAATAACAAAAGTTTATGCGAATCCGTCGAGTTCTTAAATCATTACATTACCCTCGAAATTCGAGGGAAATTTACCATAGTTTTTCAAGTGGATTGATGTTATGAAATATTTTACACTATCAAAGGCGCTCCATCCAGGCATTCAAAAATCGCCTTACCGTGCAAAATCTGAGTACCTATAATTTATTTTAGACATCCTCTATATGTATATGAGTATGTATAATATGTGAGTATATTTATGGAGCTAATTTCTCTGTTTGTACATTTCCAGGGGGCTAAGACCATTCAAGTTCTCCCCCCTCCCGATTTCTGCTAATGTCTCGAACTTTTTCTCCTTCACCTTTACGTATAGAATTTATGATGACATTTTTGTCGAGTTTTCGTGAATTTCTGTTCGGCCAATATAGTTTTATTCAATTAATCCGAGGAAAAAAAAAAAAGCCCATAACGGCCTAATACTAATATTCTGCGAAAATCGCAGGTCTCTACGTATATTATTTACAGTGGTAATAAAAATAAAAACCGAAAAAAATAACGAAATTGTACATGTTCCTGTTTGTGCCAATTGTTTAGAAAACTACGCCATCTCTAATGTACCGATTCGATCCAAAACGCTTTCGGGAAAAGCGCTACCACATGAAAATCGGTGGAGGGGATGTCTGATAGAAAAATTGTTGACAGACAAAAAAAAAAACATCATAGTAATACCAATATTTTTTTCGTTCCGCTCAGAATCTAAAACAATATTTAGATGATTTATTCAACTACTTTTAAATGCAATTTTTTTTGTCCGGTCAGCCTTTTACAATTAATTGAAAGTCGACCCCCCCCACCACTGCATAAATAATCTATACCCACGTATCACGTCTGGACGACTTTTATAAAAAAAAAAAAAAAAAAAAAAAACAAACGGAAACGCCTTGATTAGGTTTTTTTAATTATAATTTTATCGTACGTTTGTACACAGACACGGATAACACGTATAATAATATAAGCGTTCGGATCGACAATCACGATTTAATCTCTAATCTTAATATTCGTGATAATAACCTCTGAACTATTATCATTTGATTTTTTATATATTTCTCAAAAAACCTAATGGTTTATATCGTTCGAATAACAACTTAATTTGATATTCTCCTAAATAAACTTTATACAATTTTTTTATTTTATTTAACCAAAATAACCAATTCAAAATCACGATGACTTTTAGTTTCCCGGTATTCAGTTACCTCCTGGCCATGATATCGGATGCAGTTTTGATATTTTTTGCAATATTTCACGTGAGTATAGTGGTTTTGTCGACAATTCTTGTCCCTGTAATTCCCTACAAAGTCATAGTATGGGTTATTGAATCGGTAGTTTTGTTTTGAACAGTTCAACCGATAAGTTTGTTAAAATAATTTTAATACATTAATATATATATTCACTTTGAAAATAATGGTTTTTTTTTCTCGATACGTTTCAATTGAATACAATGGATACCTTCCTGTCTAAAACATTTTAAAGTCGAATGTATAGTCGGTGGTAATATATGTTTACTTAATATTTCAATTACGCACTAATCAAATTAAATAAATTGTTAACTAAAACCAACCTGTCTTTAGTATCAAGTTTGTATTTTCTTTTTTATTGGCATTAAATAAATGGCAGTGTTATCTTGTCAATGCACTAAATATACATAAATTGAAGTAGTTTGACGTTTACAAATAGATATTAAATTATTGTATCATATTTTTCATTAAATACAATATTTGTATTATTATATATGTTAAACATTCAATTGTATTTATTTAAAACAATACAAAATAAATATATTTGTAATCAAGAGTACCCACCTACTTTTAGTTGTTATTACAATGTACATTGCATTCGGTAAATATTTTATTGTAGGCATATGATTTATACTAGTTGTTAAGATAAAAAAATCTTAATATGTTCATTATTTATTTTTTCTTCAAATTATTTATTTGTTTTAGATTATTGCATTCGATGAACTTAAAACCGACTGTAAAAATCCTATAGAACAATGCAACAGCTTAAATCCTGTAAGTAAAAAAAAAAAAAAAAATTAATTGTTACAATACTAAATTATCCATCATTATTTGTATAGATCATAAACGGTTATTGTTCAGTATTATATTTATGATACTCGACTTGTATGCTTTTATATACCGAAAACTGTTAGGTATGTCCTATCCTTGTGTTATCACTACTGGTACTGGCCAATATTTAATACTAGGCAATTAACATTATTAAAGCACTAATTAAATTTGTATTGCTGATAAAATCTCTGTTAAAGTGTCATAAGTTATTTGTCTTTAAAGAAAAATATGTTTTTGTTAGATATAAACAACACAAAATATTGCAGATCATATATAATCCTACTACATAATAACTTAAAATAATATGTGAAAAAATGTGTAGAATATTTTGATTTTTCCCATTAATTTATCGGTAAAGACAGTTTTTCCAGGTTATTGTCCATTTTGTTATTTTTTTGATGAATGAAATTTTTTTTTTAATTTGGTTAGGTATCTAACCTATAGGTAGAACCGACACTGGCACAGTTAAAGGTAGCATACAATACAAGTATTAAATTTATATACAATTAAATATGAATTTTTATGTCAAAAATATTATTTTGGAACTTTTAACAATTATAATTTATAGTAAAAATGTATTTAATTTAATTTTTTTTCTTATTAGTTTTGTAATTACTCTGGAGAGGAGGAGAGTACTAGTATTTAATTTACTACGTGTTTATAACATTTAATTTTTAGATAAGCCTTAGAAATTAAAAAGTATATATACCTAGGTGGTACCTATTAATTATAAAAAAAAATCAGTAGTGGGATTTAAAATATTTGCTAGCTCCCTAAGATTTTATATGTATGGGGTTTATTTAATGTTTATAATGTTCATGAAAATTTTTTTTTTTTTTATTAAATACCATTAAATTTTTGACATCTCCATATATGACATTGAAAAAAACAAATTATTCAAAATAATAATTCAATCTGTAAAAATAATATGCAGGTTGTTACAAGGGTAATATTATTGTTTGTCGGTTAAATCATTTCCTCAGTGTGTACACAAACAATACTGTTTAATTTAATAATACATTTTAATGGGGTATAGTTTTTTTTCCAGATTTCTGAATTGATTCATTATTTTGTCTACTATTTTTTGAGTAAGAGTATTTAAATTGAAACTATTTAATTGTTTCCTCTAAATATTCCTGTTGTTGCTTGATATCGGATGGTATATGTGCATTACAAGTGTATTGTAATAATAATTTTTATTAGTAAATAAATATAAATTTATACAAAACTATACCAATATTGTCATTATCTCTCATTATTCTACAGGGATAAATGCAAACAAATAAATTTAATATGAAATCATAGCTAATTTGTTTAGAACATTTTTAATTCAATTTTTTAATCAAAATAATTGTTAATAACAAAAACCAAGTAATATTTGAAAAACGTTTAAACCCACTCATAAAAATAACTGACCCATTTGTTCTTTATTAGTAGCTGTTTATTTCATAATAATATTGTATTATCTGCATTTAGCATGATACCATTATAACAATATTGTCATTAAAAATGTTAAATTTTGATTTTCAGTTGGTTCTTCCGGAATATATTATACACTTTTTTTTTAATCTATTATTTTTACTTGGAGGACAGTGGCTCTCGGTTGCTGTTAACGTACCATTAATGGCCTACCATTTTACAAGGTGAGAATATGAGAATTGTTATTTTACAAATATTCACTGTGTTTATTGAAGGATATTGTATTTGTATTTATGAACGGTAATTTAAACATTTTTTTTTCCATTTCAGGTATCAAAATAGACCTGTTATGACTGGTTTTGGTCTTTACGATCCAACCAGTATTATGAATGCTGATAAACTGTACAAATACCAGCGCGAAGGTTGGATAAAATTGGCATTTTATTTGTTCTCATTTTTCTACTACTTGTATGGGTTAGTAACCAATAAAGTATTGCTGTCTTATGAAATCAAATACACAATATATAATGTATATATTTATTGTTTCTTTTTGTTTTCCAGAATGATCCGATCATTGATAACAGTATAAATCGAAGGTTGTGAACTTTGGTTTTGCACATGTAAATAAATTCGTTCCATTGGCGGTCGACAACGATATACAAATGTATAGATTCAGAGGCCAGCATTAGGATACTAACAATTTAATGTTTTGTACAGCTTTAGTAAATTAAAATAAAAAAAAAAAAAAACTAAATAATTTTAACGTGCTATCTTAAAGGGTTAGTTGTAAAATAGCAAACTATTTTGTTATATTCTTCATGTTAAAATGTATTTAATCCATTAATACACGGATAGTTATTACTGTTATATATGTCCACCGTGGATAGGGCGCCAGGGAGGGGGGTGGGTCATTTTTGTTAATATTAATTTTTTTTTTAACATTTAATATCATGTTTTTTTTTTTACATTAATAATATGTAAATACTAAATTCTTTGAAAACTCATGACTCTGACCTCTCCGTTTTATATTTATGCGGGTGCCCTTGAACTGGGGGTATATTCTTCAAAGTAATAGATTTCTGTTCGTACACACAGCAGTAATTTATACACGAACACAATGATTAAACTGCTACATTGCATTCGTGTATGAATGGCACTTTAGAATTTAACGGAATCTTGTAGGGATAACACTCAAGAATATGGTTTTTACTAAGTAGTATAATAATTATAATTTTTCCTATAAGATCACTATTTATATACCGTCCGGCCCAGGTTTCTTATTGTTAATTTAATATCACGAACCATATAATATCACTGTTAATGGATAAGTGCAATTACTATTATTTACCATGTTGATTTTAATGTACAAGAAATATAATATTTTTTTGTTTTGTATATGTAGGTTATTTAATAATTGAAAGAAATTTGTTATATAACTCTGTTAGCATAAATCAAAGAAAGAAATTAAAATAAAAAATTATTTTAAGAAAAACTGTGTACGTGCTTGAGACCATTATGTAATCTATTTTTGAATATAATCTATCAAAATAGCCACTTCATATCCGTATTGATTGGGTTTCTACTGAAATTAGCATATGCTATTCAGACACTTAGCTAAGGAGTGGCCCGGCCACCCAAAATATTTTACTGGCTATTCCATGATATTGTTATAACACCCAAAGCTAGAGTAATCTATAGTCAAGTTAAACCGTATTTAATGTTTTAGAACTTCTGTGATATTCTGTTATTATTACATACATAATTATCTATAAAGGGGCGAATATGAATACTAAAACGGTTATATGTAAAAGGCTATGCATTTTTCTGGTGGGAGGGGGGGACAAACAATTTGCCGAATGATTATTTAGAAAATGCCTACTACATTTTCTTACAATTTGTTTCCAAGGAATTTGATGTTTTAAAAAAAGATTGCTCTTGTTTTACTGCATAAAAAGAAGAGATAATATTACCTATTTAATGTATAATATATTAAGCTAATAAATTGGTAAACCAAGTCTAATGAATATAATAAACATTTAAAAAATAAAAATGTATATACTTGAGTATTCTTTTGTTTTGTCATGGCAATGGCAAAAGCGACTAAATGCTTGACCAGTACTTTTTCTATCGGCATGTTGTATTTTTTTTTTTGCGTATTCTTTCATAATCATTGTCAAAAACACTATTGCATGATAGACACACTGTAACTTTATTATTTGTCTCTCTCGATTGTTCATTGTTAAATTATTAAATTTATCCAATTATTATTGAAATAGACGGAACAAAATTGTAAATGACATAATTGATAAACGATTTAAAAAAATAAAAACGAGTGATTGGTTAATTCGGCGCGCAGACTTTATCACTCTGCCATGGATGTGTTGCATAGATTACCTAATCTATGGCATTTTAATCACAAATTAAAATTAATTATGTTTTAGATTAAGTCTTTCTTATTTCCAGTCTCCCGTCATAGTTTATTGAACATATTTCAATTAATCTGTTAACAAAAATACAAACGCCATTTTCTATGATTCACTTTTAATCGAATATAATTATAACGACAATTGATATTGTATCTATTCAATTTACTTTCAGTACTCGGTCGACAGTTGCTCAACCGATAGGTGTTCGTGCCCGTGCGTAGTGTTACACAAATTAATATAATATAATATATCAAATTACACAATTCAAAATGACTTCAAAATAGAAACGGTTAATCAGTTAGCCACAAAACAATATAAAAAATTTCACTCAAAATTACATTCTCACTGTAACCCTTTAATCGCTGAACTTGCTTCCAACTCACTTCCTAATAATCCCCCATGCCGTCTAAAGAGGAAATGGTGTCGTGATTTATTAAATGTTTGATGGTTCAAACCATTTAATTTTAATTTAATTTATGTGATGTTAACAATTAATAAATAAATAAAATAACGTTGGGTTCTATCACTGGATGGCCTCCCTCCTCATGTGTTCAGGTTGTAAAAATGTTTTATGTATGCGTTCAAATTCGCTTATTATGCCTTGTAGCATAGATTGTAAATATTCTTTTAAATAAAAAAAAAAAAAAAAAAATATAATATAAGTCCGAATTTACTTATTATTAATTGTGCGTAATTTTTAAATTTCTCATCGGGAAAAGACGAATAACGGTACACAGTTTTCTTTCAACCAACATCGACAAATATTCGGACACAAATAATCCGGATAGTATTGAAGACCGTCGGGACACAATCAACGATCTAAGTGCCAATTATAACGATTACAACACTAGGTAAGTCGTATCTATATTATTTTCAATACGTATAATTAAATGGATAAAATCTTGACATATTGTTTAATAAGTAGTTGACTTAAATTAATAATTTTAAGATTACGCGAAAAACAAGAGGAATTAAATTTAAAGTTGAAATTAAATCACACCTAGCAAATACTAAAATATACAATACATTGTACATATTTTAAACTAATAGTATAACTTCTATTTTATTGAAGGACAAACCGGTATAATACTTCTTATTAACTGTAATATTTCCCACGGACACTCAATAGAGCTAGGCCAGTTAATTTGTCTTGTTCTGTAGATTCTAGCGTGTCCTATCCGTAGCTTATTTTAATTTTAAATGGATATTGGCCGCAATTAGGGTTAGGGCGCCCGATGTCATTGTATGATTTTACCGAGTTAGAGTTTGTTGTTTAGATGTTAATTTTAAATTAAAGTTTTGCTTGAATAGTTTCCAGCGAATTCATGCAGTTGTGCTTAATTAAAATAGTTGCGTATGAAGTTTAGCGGAATCGCTACCAACGCTGTCGACTGCATAGTGCACGATATGCGACGTGAATGTGTGTTCAAATAATCGTACCAAGACCAAGCAGTGCGTAGCATAAATGTTGAGAGAGAAAACTGAAAACGGGTCATCTATAAAATAAATAAAAATGTAGAATGTAGGTCGGGGTCGCCCGTAATTTATACGAGAAGAATTTTATTTTATTTTTTTAAGAGACGCCGGCCGGGAACTTGTTCCAATACATCTAAACAAAATAGGTTTCGCGAAATTTGAGTTCGATCGGAGGGCGCGAATTCAGCTCAGAGTTTTATTACAAAGTGAACGTTTTTATTTTTTGGCGTATGCCTCTTAATACTACGAACAAATTGCATAGAATCTTTATTGTAGAACCGATTATTTCCTAAAAACATTGTCTTTTTATACTTTTGCCTAAAGTTAACCTTTAGTTGTTGAAATCGATAGAAATCGATCATTTTCATGATTTATGAAAATTGTTTGGTTTTTAATACTTTGCGATTATCCACTAAAATTGTACAGACACCAAGAATCGCATTTGCAACTGTTATTGTTGCACTGCTTATTTCCAAAAAAAAAAAAAAAAAAGCAAAAAACCAACTTGAATAAAAGTGTCGGTGAAAATTTGCACGAAAAACATTTGTTTATCCAGCAGGGCAATATAATTAATCGGAACATATTACGCATACCCATTACGATCGTATTACAACCGGACGAGAGAAATCAATAAAAAAAATACACGGGACGTGTAAAATAATTTATCGGATAATAAATGTATGTAGTTTTTTTTTTTTTTTTTTTTTTTTTTTTAATTTAGACGTCTGCGGCGCTGCCCGGCAAACCGAAAATCACCGATTGGGTCAGTATTCCCATTTGAGCCGGTAAACACAATAGACCCACATCTATTCGCTCTATTCGCCCTTTATAGTGACGACGATGCTGATTAATAATAATAATTGATAAACCCGCCTACTGAAATACTAACTATTGTGCCGGGCGGGCATAGCGTTGTGTATTTGATTAATAATAATTCCCTTATCTAAACGATTTGTTACCGGACTGCCGCGAGAAACGCGTATTGATAGACCGCCCGTAGTGGCGAATATTATTTACCCAAAGATCGCCCCCCCCCCCCCGAACGCGGACAAGTTTAATCATATCAATTCGATTAAATGTATACGTATGTACGAATGATAATGACACGCGAATATTCCGCGGTGGCGACGATATTTTGTAGAAATTAAATTGTATTACCGCCGCGGTTTACGCACAGACGACGCCGCGCAGTGGTTTTTAAATTCCAAAAATGGCTAGCCGCGAATTTGTGTTTATTTTTGGTTTCCAAACGAAACCGTCGGAACGTTTTAGTTGACGGTTATCTGTTTAATGGTGAGTGCCGAACGATTTTCGAAAAAAAAAAAAAAAAATAAAAACAAATGGTTTTCATTGAAAAATTACTATTTTATGTTGAAAAAAAGTATGCAGCCGAGAAGTTTTTCGATAAATTATCTCCGTTTGTGGATCGTTTGTAATACGTATATTCGAATATTACGGTTTGCCGAAAAGCTGTTGAATATTTTTTTAGTGTATAAGGCAAATGTTTGTATAAATATATTTTTTGTTTACAACAGTTTTATATTTTGTGGCGAATTCGCCACATTTAATAATGATACGGGCAATATTAATCATTGAAATAAGGACTTAAACATTTTCATATTTTACGAAGACTGACAACCTTTACTTAATTATAGTGTAGTATTTTTCTGCCCCTTACTTAGTTACGACTATAAACGTAATCTATTATATCTATGCTGATTTTAGTCGTAATTTATACGTTTTGGTGCAGTTATACACCGTAAATTACCTAGTGAAAAAAAAAAATGAAACTCCTTAACCTCCTAAATAATGGGTAAATTTTAAAAACGATAACATTTTGGGTTCTGAAATCTCAAAAACATATATATCGATATATCACACCATACAATTCATTAAAAAAAAAACAAAAAAAACACCATTTTAACCCCCCCCCCTTAAATAAGAGTTAATTTTAAAACTGATAACAAATTTGAATTCTAGGACCATTAAAAAACACGGTCCGTTTTTTTTTGGTTTATTATAATATAAAATTAAAAACTAATTAGTGTCAGCCAGCTTTTTACGATTTTAAAAGACTGTGCGCCGGTTATTGTCGGGGCATTTTAAAATCGGAACCAAAACAGCGGAGGAGGGGGGGGCTATAGAACCAAAGGACTTTCGAAAAATGCCAAGATCGCCGGGTCCACTGTGTATCGTCCGGAGGAGTGTATATTTCTTAGGAGATATGAATTTTTTTTTAACAATGCGTTACTTAATTTTTGTATATATTAAAAATAAAACCGGCGTGTTTGTATACGGGACAACCGTCCCCGGGGCGCTGGGATTTGGGGTGTGGGAAGGGGCCGCCAGAACGAAATGTTAACTCGACATAATAAATATTAGTTGATCTGACCTAACCTCATAAAACTTATGGGAAACAATAGTAGTCGAAACAATAGAGTTGATAGTGGAAATGGCTTTACTCTGCATTGAATAATAAAGACGTAATTTTTCAAAACCACAGTTACCGAAAAAAAAAAACCCTAAACAACTATGCTATCGTCCTAAACACCGAATTCGTTTAAACATATCGACCCTGGTGAATTAATTCAGTTACAAAGAATCAACTCGTATATAGTTGAAACGTTTTATAGTGCAAAATAAATAAAACAATAATAAAAAAACAAAAAAAAAAAACCAACGAAATATTATCGATGTATCTTTGTAGCGATTAAATTAATTCTTAATCGATAGTGATTTCAAACAATATACAGTACCTACGTATATTGATTTAAATTGAGGAATTTAAGTCAGTTTTAGATTAATATTAAATTAACGTCATTGGTAACTATTTTTACGAATTATGTCAAATTGTTATTAGTCAACTGTTTTCGACTTTTACTCCTGTCAACACTACGGGAATTGTTTTCAACACCCGGCGGAATCGTTCAGTTTTATTACATCACGAAACTGCAGGTTCAGTTCAAAGGATCAATATATCCTACATCCTATATGTTATTCGCGTTATCGTAACATTAGTTTTTAGATAGTTTTATTCAGTTATTTCAGTATTTTTTATGGGGTTGACGCGTACATACAGTTGCAACGACAACTATAATAAATGATACGATTTATCAAAAAAGAAAATAATTAAATTCACTTTTAGAAAAGAAAAAAAAAATGATAACTTAACCTCACCTACCCTTCAATGTAGTTTTAGAGTTATACGAAAATCTACAAATTTTTACATAATACAGGTAATGGTTTTCAAAAAAAAAAAAAACAAATGTTTTCTCTACAATTTAAAAAGAACTGTACCTTTTTTTTAATTATAAATTATTATTTAACTAAATGTAGTAATGCGTCGAGCCTCGCACAAAGTTGTGTTATTTCTTTTTTTATCGTAGGCCGTTTTTACACGAGCTGTTCAAAAACGCTAGCGAGTGACATTCTTTTATTAGTGTACAAAGCAAATTTACCAAATTAAATAATCGTGTTTAATTACATAACAGAATATAGTACCTAGTGTTTTGACGGTCACATCTGCATTTGTACGATGACCTACTATAAAATACCTAGTAAATAATGTAATTTTTATTTTTTTTTTTTGCATATTATGAAAGTTGGGAAGGTTATCCTATACACAGAGGAATTTAAATTTAAATCTGTGCGCAACGATAAATCGTTATTGATAACGGAATAATACGGTTATGTTTAAAACTGCCATTGATAATGTCGGTTAAAAACGAAGTAATTATTTTGAAACCGCAGAAATAATAATAATAATAATAATAAAAAAAAAGAGACTAAAATCGGGCCAAAAAAATGCAGAAAATCACCGGAAAATTCGCGGTATCGAATCTACACATCTATACTACTAGTACTTATATACATTAGGGTGGTCCTTATTTTTAAGCATTCGATTTTTTGTTGCTGGACCCTCTTTTTTTTATTTCTCTATATAAAAGTAATTTGGGAGAAATTTGTTCATAATAACTTATCCCATTCCTGTGTCACAAGAGGGTTGAACATACGCAATACAGGGTAGTTTTATGGTTTTTCGATTTTAATTACGAAAGTCTAAGGGTTATCACAAAATAGTATTGGATTTTAATTGTAGAACAAAATATTATGTTCTATATAAAAAGGAATTTACATTATTTTTCGTAAGTCTGTTTATTTTCCCAGAAAAACAATAAAATCCATTTTTTTTTTTTTTTGTTTATTTGACAAAATTGATAACTTCGCAAGGTTTCAATACGGTTTACGTAGTATTAAACTAAATAGTTCAAGGTGTAACTAATGTGTATTTTAATTTTAGTTACACCTTGAACTATTTAGTTTAATACTACGTAAACCGTATTGAAACCTTGGAATATTCAAATAACTGCGAAGTTATTTGAAGTTATGTGTATTTTAATTTGTACATTTAAATAACTGTAGTTTTATTTCTAAGTAGGTACTTTGATCTTCAAACGTTGCGCTCAATGCTGTTGTTGTATTTTTTTAATACTTTTGTCTATGGTTTTGAATGACCTAAACATGAAAATAAATACATTATATAAAATTGCACATAGATGTAGTTTTTTTGTAATTCATTCGAAGTAAAAATTGTTTTTTGGTTTTCATTTTTAGCGAATTTATCGTTGCAATCCCCGCCCTGTATGATTTCATAGTAATTTTGTTTTGTATTACATCATATTTTAAAATGTATAGAAATACGTAGAAATGCAGAAATCGTAGTTTTAATATGTTTTAGATTTAATTTAATTGAACAGAAACCGTTGTACTGATTTTTTCCAAAATTATGAGAATTTTTTGTGAACCTGTAAATTGTAACCGTCCGATAGGCAATAATAGGTAAGGCGATTTTCGTTACGCCATTGAAAAATTTCTATGAAATCAGTGGCCCCAGCTTGGCACACCCAGATAATAAATCCTTTCGCTTTTTACTCCCCTTTCGGCAGTATCATTAACGAGTCTTTTTGGCCGTTTTGGTGTGCAGGATCATCATTCCCTATAAACACATATACACAAAACCGCGTCCGTAATTATTTTTTGTATACGGAATACGTTTTTTTTTTTTCTCTAAAAAATATCGTTTTTGTCCGATTTCGTTTGTAAAAAATCTCTTTGAATGTTTGTTAAGTCGAGGATGATATATATATATATATATTTTGTTTTCACATAATTTTTCGATAAATCACAATCCCGAGAGAACGGCGCCGTGTGTATTATACTATTATCTTGGACGGCAGACGGTATTATAAATACGTAATAAAATAATCGCTGTTGTGCATGCTCCAGTTATCGTACAATTATTATATATAATAATAGGTACGTAGGTACCTATATAAATAAAATTCGTTCATTAAATTAAAACCGTTCGACTGTGTTGCGCGCAACAGAACAGTCGACTTGTGTTCGTGTGACCTGATGTGAAAATAAAACTACTTGACACTGGCGAAACGAGGACCGCTATTATTATTGTTATCATCTTTCATTCGATTAAATTTATTTTTATTTTATAATTTACTTTTTAATCATCGTCGAGCCGTATGAATAATAATTATACGCGCGAAAATATCCAGAATTAGGCACGTTGTAATCGAAATAAACAAAAAAAAAAAAAAAAAATAATAATAATAAAAAAAATGTATGACAGACAACAAATAAAGTAGAATCGATGGATACTTGAACGAGTATAGATAAAAATAATTTAATATTTATTTGTTCTGTGATTATTATTGATTACGCACGGGGATTTTTAATTACAGTGTGTGTTTTAAAAAAAATAAAAAATATATATTTTCTCCTTCATCACCCGATATCTCATTCCATAGTATTACTATAAATAAATATAAAATAGATTTTTATGCAATTTAACGGAGCCTATATCCGAGTAGTGAAGAACGTTCGGGAGAATGTCTTTTCGAAAATGTGGATCCGTAGTCGAAAGACTTCTTTATTATTAAAAAAAAAAAAAAAAATGTTAAAGACGTAAAGATGCTCGATAAATTTATCCTAAAAATTAGCGCGCTAGACTAACTAATATTCATCACAGAGCAACAGTATTGTGTGCGTAACTGTTGTTTTGGCAAATTATCAAATGAAAAATAAATTGGAGAAATGCGGAAAACCTATTTGTAAGGCATTGGCGTATCTGGAGCTCAAACAGGGGGGAGGGGAGGAACGGTTTAAAAATTGTAATACACCACAAAATATCGCGAGGAGTTCACTCGTCCCCCCCCCTCAAAAAAAAGGCAACAGTTATAATATTTTTATTTATAATTATTTTCCTCTTCTTGTCAATTAAAAAAAAAAAAAAAAAAAAAAAATAGTTTACAGGTATAAACTATAAACATTATACGAAAAAAATTAAAATGTATATAAATATACACAAAACAAAAAATATTTACAACAATTTTAAAGTAATATTAATCGTTTTTCTTCACGTGCATACTATTATCTATGATTACTTGGACGTCCACGTCGATATCTCTATAATAACTCGTCGATATTAAGTCCACGGTGTTAATCTTCTCTCGCCCATCTTAGATCTTGCCGAAATCTCTAGTCTAACAAACCAAAGCAACGTGCATCGGAGTAAAAGCAAAAGCATCTGTTACAATAAATAAATAGCCAAAACGTATAGAACGGCGTATTTCACCCGCACAAAGTGGAAAAAAAAGCTACGTTTAGCTGTTGCTACACTAATTGAAAAAGAAAAAAGAATACGGAAGAAGAAAAAAACAATGGGCGCGATTCGCGCATGATCCCCCCCCCCGCCGCCCCCCATTCAGATACGCCACTGTTTTCAGGGGCCTTAAATCGTTTATCCATATCGTTTACAATAATGTCCACGGTTCCACCGGTATTCGATTGTTGCGAGTTTTGCTTCGGTGTTCAACACAAAATGTATAAAGGGGATTACTTAAACTTCTCGGCGGGGGTTTAGCCCCTGGGAAATTTTTCCCGCTCCGGGGGGGGGGGGGGCGGCAGCTTCCGCCGCCCGGAGTGTTATTATACGTGTACAGCGCGCTCTGTGAACGTGCTGCCGAACCGCCGGCGGTAGTCGGCGGAGCTATAAACCGAGACGAACGCGGACGAACTTGCGTACGAACCGTGCACCTCGTCCTATACGAGTGACCGACCGGTCGGTCATTATTAACGGGAGCCTCGTAGTGACCGCCGTCAACGACCGCCGGCGTACTGGTAAACGATCCGATCAATATGCCCAACATTGAAAAATGTCGAAAATTCAATCACGTTGGTCCTACATTTCCTGTCCCCTAAAAAAAAAAAAAAAAAAAATGTTTGATATTTTTTTATAATATTAATAGAGATATAGATTATTAATAATTATATTAAATTAGTACTCGGATAGTTATTTTATCGTCAAATACCTAATTTGTAGCAACTCTTATTTAATAATAATAGTCAAAATCTTATTTTTGGTAAATACTCAAATAATATTACGTGTGTTTTTAACGGGACTGTCATAATTGTTCGGTTCCAAATGGTCCGATTATTACCGATAAGAAGAGCATTTGGCGTGGACACTGATCAAGCGTATTATAAGCAGAGATAAAGATTAAAAAGATAATCGCTTCGAAATCATCTAGATACGAATAAAGATAACAATCTAGATTTAATTCATTATTGGTATTATTAATGTTTTGTAGAATAAAACACACTCTATTTATATAAAACTATCTGCTAAATCTGGTAAAAAAAATACTTAATGTACACATATTTGTTTTATCGTTAATATACCTCATTTGAGTAACTCAAAATGTATTATTAACCGAGATAGAGATTTAATAGATATTATTTATCGTGTAAATTATTAAGAATAGAATAATGTTATCGGAAAACACGTTCACGTGAAAATAGAAATTATTAACGGTATTATAGAAATTATATCGCATAGGAAATGACTGGCGAGAGGAAAACGGGAACTGATAAGGAAATTGGATATTTAGAGGCAGTGGCGTACTAACAGGGGTTTGGGGACAAACCCCTCACCCGAAATTGTTAATTTCAAACTTTTGTACACATTAAATTATTATGACAGGCCAATTAACAATAATAACTAATACAAATTAATAATCTATTACCGTTTACGATATGTTTTGTTTTATTGGGGGTCATCAAATTTGTAAAATTAAAACCATACTCCGAAATTTAGGTCTGGATATGCCACTGTCTGCAGTGGAGGAAGAAAGGCGAGAAAAATGGCGGTCTCTTCGAGATGATAGAGGAGGTCGCGAAGGAGATCAATAATAATATTATTAATATTACGTTCAATGTCGCATATTTTGCTTGGTCATAGAAAGCAAAGGACAGGAATGTGCATTAGGTATACGTGAAAGGGGACGAAATAGAAAGGAGAGGTTGGCGAGTAGGTTACGCGTGACCGAGACGAACATGCGACAGGGGCCTAACAATGACCGATCTAAATAAGGAGCGGAGATGTTTTAAAAACGTAGATTTCTATACATTAATGCAAAACTTTGATGATCGATCGGTGTCCTGACAATTTTACCCGACCGAGAGTCGCGCCTAGAATGTATACGAAAAAAAAATAAAAATAAAAATACAAATTCTCTGGTTCTTTGTGCACTTATTTTTCTCTACCGCGGAGAACGGCCGGCGAACTCACGTGCATTATACACGAGGATTAGACGCGATAAACTTTCGCCCGGATAAAAAAAAAAAAAAATAAATAAATAGATAAATAAATAAGTAAAAAACAAAGTAATAATAAAAGTTTACTCGCTGCCTAAGTATAGATAACACGAAAATAAAATTGAAAACAATGCGTCTCGTCGTCGTCGTCGTGCTGCAGTTTCAACAGACTCGAGGGGCCCGTTTCGTTAAAATTAATGAAATGAAAATTTAAATTGAATCAACGGCGACGGACAAAATATTTACTTACGCCACTTATATAGCAATATTGTACCCACGTCGTTTTATTACGAAACTAACAATATTTAATCCGAAAACTGTTTATACAGGACGACGAACAACCCATAACCGCAAGACACTCATTATCCCGGAAAGTATTAACTTTTTTTTTTTTGTCGACGATTTAAGGTTTTAAAATGGTTATACATTACCGTTATATTTTGTCGCCCATATTTTTTCGTGGTGAAACCGCCGGCCACTTTTGATTTTCGAATGGCAGCCTATATTAAAAATTCCATAAATAAAAGAAGAAAGTGTTGGTTAAAATATTCCACTAATGACGAGTTCGTCGTCCAGACCATCGATTTTGTGTGACGGCGGCGTTCCGTATATGCGTTCAAGTATGCATTTTCATTTTTCCAGTGATTATTGGTGGTGTATTTAATAATGGTTTTTTTATACGTTTATTAAGATAAAAAAAAAAAAAATTCTATAATATACTTAATGGTTGTACACATAAAACAAAACGCATAAGGATTGCGATTCTGTATTCGAAACACGTACATATAGTTTGGCGATTAAAAATAATATTTTATCATAATTTGTTGAAAAGGAAAAAAAACAATAATTTAAAAAAATTAGAAAACTGAAAAAGTTTCTATAGAATAATAATAATAAAAAAAAAATAATTAAAAACCAATATATTATATCCAATTTTTAGTGAAAACTATCTAGTTGCATAAAATATATGCAATTCTACACCAGGTTGCGGGGAATATCGGTGATTTGATTTTTGTTTTTTAAAACCTAGAACAATCGTACGTTTATAAAAATTTGATCCATTGACATAATGTTACCAACAAGTTTACTTTCAATCTATTTCTCGTAGAGTCGCGTAACAAAATTAGAGTCGTGTAATTCGCAATGCTGTTAGACCTCGGCTCCCCTTATGTTTCTCTCGAATCGTCATAAATTTCGATTGTTATTCTCTCCATTGACTAAATTTCCGAATGTATACGTATTCAGGCACATAGCCAGGATTTCATGGGGTGGAGGGGATGGACAGGCCCCGTGGAAAGTTGGCAAAAGATTGATGGTTTTAGACAAAAAAAAAAAAACTACCGATTTTCGACCGGGTACTCTTTCCCATAAAACGAGTATTGGGCAGTATACAGTTTGGGGGAAAAGTCTTATCATTTAGGAAGACGTTAAAATGAAAAAAAAGGCGTACATACGTCGCACCATGTGCGGTGGGGTCACTGTTGTAGGTGGGAAGTTGGAAAGGTAGGAATTTAATTTATATCTGTATGGAACGATAAATTGCAAACGAAAACGATTCTGAGCGAAGTAATATTAGTCGTGTTTATTCATTGTTGCCATGGTAATCCAGAAATCAACATAAATAAAAGAGTAATAATAAAACTGACAAAATTGTGTTTTTCGTTTTTTCTGCTGCGTTAAAAAACTAATCGATATATCGAAAAATGACCTCTTTGAAGTACCAACTAGATAAAATTCGTTACCGGAATCAGTGTAGGTGTGTATAGATTGGACGAAGTCTTCCGGTAGAAAAAGTGTTTACAGAAAAAAAAAACTGTAAAAAAAAAAAAAAAAATTGTAAAATCCCACAAAAACGGGGAAAATTTGGAAAACCGGTACAAATCCTTTGAATTTTGCGACGTAACTGGGACCGTCGAGGCGAAGCTATTGGCGGTGTCCAGGTCACGTTCGGAGTGCCGACGGGGGAGTTTCGTCCGAAACGTACTAATTAATAAACTAACCTTGAAAAGCGCTCGAGGAGGTCGTTGAAAGACGCAAGAGAAGTAATGGAGATTGACGATAATATAACGGGGTAACGGTGAATGTGTATGGCGAAGAATCGTGATGGATGGAGAATCGTGCAAAAGTCTTTAATAAAAACTACGTTAAGCGTGAAAAAAAAAAAGAATAATAATCAAATTAATTCGTTTTAATATATTTGATTATTATATATTAATATGGTTCGGATTTTAAAGCATAAAATGTGTTAATATTTTTCCATATGCGTTAAAAATGTTATTTGTGTACATAAATTCGTTTCGCGTCATTCTGATTCAAAATAATCGATTTTTTTTTTTTTGTTGCTTTTTTTTAATGTAAAGGCTTTATGGCAAGTATTCCAGTTTTGACGTTTTATTAAGTTTACCGTGCCATAATAATAAAATAATTTAAATTTAATTAATGGGGAATTAAAAAAAAAATACGCTTTTTATTGATATATGCACTACCAATCACTTCCGCGGACGTAGACCGTTAGTTTTTTTATTTATAGTAATATTTTGTCTGGTAATAGATTAAGTTTTACAACGGACAGTTTGACTTAATATATGGCCACCATAAATTATTTTTAATTTAAATTCAATTTTCAATTTTAGATTCTGAGTGGAACGAGCGAGCAGACTTGTGGTTTTACAATGATGTTTATTTTTTATTTTTTTTTTACCAGAAGACTTCGTCCGGTCTTACAATCCTATAATGTTTCCGGTAACAAATTTTGTCTAGTTGGTTTTTGAACGCAACAAAAATAACGACCGAAAAATGATAAAAACAATGGCAAAAACACAATTTCGTCAAACTCCAGTTTTATATATATTTTTTCTAATTCCGAAAATAATTGTTTAGAGTCCTGAAATTTCCATATAAAATGTAATTTTTAATATAATGAGGTGACAAAAAACGTAAAAAAATGTATTTTATTTGTGGGACATTTAAAAACATTTTGATTTTTTCAAGGCTTAAAGTCTTAAAGTGGGACATTTTGGATTTTGAAACCTAAACATTTTTTTTAAGGTTTACTTTCAAAAAAAGTCTCCAAAATCGGTAGTCACAATTTTTCTTTATAGCCGTTAAATATTTTTTAACACATATTATTCGAAAGCTCTGCTCTCAGAATCGTTTTATTGAAACAAGTGATTGATAAATCACTTCTTCTTCTTCTTCATATGTTTAAAATTCAATACATCCACCAAGAGTAACACTTGCAGTGCGAAGTTTTTTTTTAAAAATTTAATTTTTTAATTTTTAAGTAGTTAATTAATTAATTTTTGATCGTGCTTTTTTTTTGCATTTTTGCTTTTTTTCAAGCCGTCACAACGTTTTTTTTTTTCTTTCGTTATTTATAAATCCGAACTAACGAATTATTATTATTATTATTATTTTTTTTTTTTTTGAAAATTCATATCTAGGCTAGAAACAAAAAAAAAAAAAAAGGCGGTCGTTAATTTGACCGCGACGGAGGGAAACGTCGAATTTTTCTGCCGGACCGTCGCCCGGGCCCCTGCGAGAACGGCCCGCGAGCGTGCGCGCGCGCGCGCGTTACATAAATCGCCTGCCGTATAAAATGTATTATCGCAGTAAGTACACTCTGTACAAGTAGGTCAGCGGAAAATCTATAATTCGTAGTTTAATAATTACGGGCATCGGTAATTACAATAGTGTACAACAATTGTAACTGTGATGCAACACGTTCGCCGTAACAAATTAATAACGCGCCCCCGGCCGGTCAATTAATCGTTTTCGCGCGTCTTTGTCCGCGCGAAACGCGGCCTTTCGAACGGCAAGCAACGTAATTGTAATTGTAATAATTGTAATAACGGTCCACGTTTTACCGTTTGTATTGAAATTGTTCTCCCGATTTATTATTTGCCGGCTTCGGGGTTCTTTTCCAAAGCGTTACGTAAATATTTAAACGGCACACCTGGCCTGGGTTTCGGTTCGCCGGACGAGAAACGATATTGCAAAGTTGTACGCGGAGCGGTGCGCACGTGTAACACGCGTATTGTTGTGCCGACTCCACCGCGGCGCCCGTCCACAATACCGGCCGCCGCCGCCGCCGCCACCCCTTACGCTCTATCCGATTCTCAATTCCGAACCGCGATGTCCGGCGAACGATATTTCGTCGCCAATATATATATATATTTATATATATATACTCGTTATAATATTGGCAAGGTCGACGGAGAAAATAACAATCGAAAATGTATGACGTGTACACACGACGGACAAACCCTCGTCGGAATATAAAAAAAACAAAAAAAAAAAAAATTAAATAATATACATTTCAGCGGTAGAACATTATACAATTATACCAGTGTTCGTTCAAACACTTTTGAGGAGGAACAGCCAAAAGTTACGGCTTAGACAATTTCCCAGTTTTTAATGTTTGTTTCAATTTTTTGATTTATTTTCGATTTAAAATAAACACGACGTAATATTTATTCATATAAAAAACATACACATTTTTTTAAGCGCAATACATATTAATGTATTTTAGTTAGAACAATTTAATAATTAATCCAATAATTCAACTACAGTTATTGTATTATGGAAAGTTGCATCAAGTACCAATCAAGATAGCAACTATCAACGGGAATATTGGCATTGTATGCCTTCTGAAAGTTCGGTTAAATCTGGTTCATAACTTGTTGTTTTAAGTTTCAAGCACGACTCTAGATTTTTATTTGTTAGTTGGCATCTTACTTTAGTTTTTATTTATATCCATGCAAGAGAACGCCGCTTGCTAGCACGAATATGTCGACCCAAAGACCGGCAGTACTACAAATGCCAACTTCTTCATCCCGTTGTAGCGTTCTGAAAGACTTTTCCGTGAGCCGAATATAAGTGCTTCAACTCGCGGCATTTTTTTTTTAGAGCTGTCCACTTGTACTGCGCGAGGCGCATGCATTTCTGGACCTTCAATTCTTCCAACTTGCTCATGAGTTCTGTGAACTTACCATTCCACAAGTCTTTGCTTATAGTGACTATACGCATACACTGGATCCTCGATAGTATTCCGGACGAATTCGGACCGAGTTTAAATATCCGGATAAACCGGACGTTTTTCAAGAGTACCTACTTAAATGACCAACAGTGGGGCAACCACGGGGAAGGGGGGGAGGGTGCTATAATTTTAACAACTTTATTATATTAAAATAATTAAGTAAACAGATTGAGTTTGCTTTGCTTTTTCTTTGTTTCAAATTTCAAATGTTTGTTTTAGCCAGCCTCTAGCAGAGTTTTGTTTGATTTATTATGTTCAATATTCATAATATTATGTTTAATTATGGTCATGTGACGGTTTCATAATTTTAACACGCCCAACAAATTTTTGGACTCTAGTTGCGCCACTGATGACCAAGTCATTTTTCTCTGTATTTATTGCATATTAAATTACAAAAATAATAAATATCTTATACGTAATGAGTTACCAAAAAAAAAAAAAAAACTTTATTATAATAGAATTCAAGCATACAGTAGTCAGTTTTTTCTGAATAATACATTTAATTTTCATTTCAAAAGCGCGGTCTCTTGACCGACGCACTAATAAAATTAAACATAATTCATTATAAATTATAATATTTGTTTGTTTAATATGACGATTTTCTTTGCGATTCACATACCAATCCGAAATTAATACGTCGTTCGCGAGCGCATGACTAAACATCACTATATTCATCGGTAAACTGATAATAAGATAAATATATTTATAGTTCAGCCACGGATTAACAGCGACAATTTTAATTATTCTGAATATTATTTATATAGATAAATATATATAGATATGTTATATTAAATTATAAATTTTCATATTTTATAATATAAATATCTAAATGGAGAATTCTAATATATAAAGAATGAAAAACAATAAGAAAAGTACGGACAAATGCGTCCCGTGGGGAAAGTTCCTCTATCCCGGGGGACCTATCCACCCCCGGGCGCATGGTACACAATTTTATCTAGAACAGTTTGACGAAAACAAAAAAATACAACTTTCTGGATAATATAAAGTCTCTTTTTTATATATATTTTTCCCCCTGTCTGTGAATAACTTTTCGACTAGAAATCATGATCCTATCAAAAACTTTATAGGAATTTTCTCGTCAAATTTCGGATCTAGTATGCGCATTGGGAAAACCGTCTGCTCAAGTAACAACAGAGAGGCACGGAAAAACGCAATAAACTAATCTTAGAATTAATAGTAGCAAAAAAAGACTAGAGAAAATGTAGAAAACCGATAAAATGTCGATAGCTATGCCGGTCAAATTCTATTAGGAGTGGGGATAAAAAAAAAAAAAATAAAAATAATAATGTGCTTAGAACCTACGGAACGCTTGCGTGTCTCGTATGATGTCGTTGACGTTTATAATGGAAAACGTATGCGCGCCGTTTTCGTCGGCATTCTCTCTGGGACCGGGAACGGTGGCCGTCACCGTCGCCGCGGCCGGTGGTTTGCCGACGGTTTTCGACCGGTCCGCGAAGCGCATGCCGGCCGTCGCGTTCGCCGTCCGTTGGCGGCCATCTACTGCCACCGCCGCCGAGCCCGGAAACGCCGCCGAGCCCGCAAACGCCGCGAGAAACGAATCTTTGATGTCGACCGTCTTCAGGACGAGCGATTTTTTCTTCGTCTTTCTCTTGAACACCGGGCGCACCTCCCGTTGACGGCGGAACGCGCGGTACTTCCGCCGCCGCCGCCTCTTCGACTTGTCCATTTTCGCGGCACCTCTGCCGGGCGCGGTTGCCGGGTGCGGGGCCAGCACGCCAGTCGATCTGAAATAGTCGGAGCACGCGAGTACCACGCACCGGCCGACCGTGTATACTGAAACGGTCGGGATTGAAGGAAATTTACTTAAAATAACGATAAATGAATTGTTACGCGCGTAAGTCCATAAAAGACACAAAATTCGGGACTTATAGCACTAAAATCTACAAAAAAGCTCCGGAAAAAAAAAACAAAAATGGTAGGGAGGCTATAAAAGTTTTCGTCTAATTTATAAAATATAATTTTCTAATAGCACACAAATGAGAAGTAAAATTTTTGATTTGAAAAAAAAAATACTGGGTTTATGTCAGTGACTTGCTCATAAGATAGGAAAAATGGAAAAAAAAAAAAAATAAAAACACTTTTAAAATTCACAATTGAACTCGTAGAAATATGACAAAAATGTCTATAATACTCTGCTAGATGTAACGTCTAATGGCGCCGGACCATATATTTTAAGAAGTCGGACGGGCACAAAGTTACCTAACCTTTATATTATTTCTTCAGTGATTATCTCCTTCAGGTCATCTATGGTTTGTGGAGACGATGTTTGAAAACCTTATCCTTAAGGAACCACCAGAGGAAAAATCGCACATACATAAATCGGGGGAGCGTGCCGGCCAGTCTACGTTAATCCTCAGAGAGGAGTAACCTAACCTAACCTAACCAACCACCCGGGGAACGTTTGTCGCCAAACAGCAAGCGTAATTCGAGCTGTGTGCGCTCTAGCCCCGTATTGTTAAAATCATACGTCTCCCAAGTCATGTTCTTCAATCATTTCCTCCAACCCGTGCTGCTGATAAGTTTCCGACATCACAATATTACCAAAGCAACTGCAAAAAAAAAAAAAAAACGCGTGCTTCCGGGCAGAGCGCCTCGGCGACCGCCCAATTGCTTCTCTAATCAACTGCACATTCTCGGCGGTTCTTACCGTTCTGGGCGCTCCGTTTCCACGTCCACTCAGGGTACTTCAAGTATTTTATAAATGCCGAATCCAAAATTTAATAGTGTTAGCATAAGGGACGGATTCGTTGCGTGGAAGGCCAAAGTGTAGACGGAAAGCCCTTTGTGTAGCAATCGCAGAACGGTTATTTTCAAAACGCGCGCGCACGACAATGGACACCTGTCCATACCATGATTACGATTAAAAACGGCATGACCGTGTAATCAAAAATAAACCACTAATATAGGCTTGCGCGTATCTTGTCTTAGATTAATGACCCCCATTAAACTCGCCAGTCGGGTCCGCCGCACCCTGTAGAAAATGGTGAGCCGACGTTGATGTTATAGACCGGATATGTATATTATCGGTAGAAAACCCCATGGTTTTTTTTTTTTTTTTTTTCATATTCCCGAGACGCCGTTATCGAAGTTTTTTTTTCTCCACAAATATCGATTTTGCCGATATTCCCGATATCCTCAACTGTATCGGCCCAGATACGATATCGGTTTATGCCGATACCCGCCGGCTAATATCGAGTATAACAAGCATATTATATATATACGCCAATATAATATTATTGCGCATCACTACTATGTTTTATTGTAAATACCGTTATGTATGATTCACTCGACCAGACGTGATAAACGAGTAAATGGGAAACGGTACGGGAGGGCTTGAATTTGCCCGCCAGAGCAGAACGCGATGCGTGTATCGTGCACGGGTTTATGCTCTAATCATTGTGTCGTGTTTAATTTGTTTAATGCACACACACATATATATATATATATATATATATTCGCAGATTATCCGTGTCGAGCTGTTGGTTTTAGTACGACTGATATTTAAACGTAAAAACGTAAATACATGCGCTATATTATAATATACAGGACGTTCGCGTTTTTCCGTTTGTCGTCAATCTGCGCGGTCAAGTGCGGGCGCGTGGCCGGGTGTGCAAAAAAAAAAAAAAAAAAAAATTCAACAAATCTCACTCGAAACTTTCATATCCGGCCCGTAATACATTTTCAAATTGCTGCGAACAATTTTTGGAAATCCACGGAAATTGTCCGTGTTGCGATGTTATAAAAATGCATTTTGGACGATGAGTTTAAACGTTGAACGTTCCATTACCTAACCACTTGGACGAATTAATTGTAGAATTAAAAAGACGATTTGACGATGTTGAACTCGCGGCGTCCTCAAATTAATTTGTTTAATAATCCCATGGCAGTTAAAATTGAAAAGCAATCGATATGTTTCACTTCAATTAGAACTATACGAGATTTAAACAGATGCATTTTTATCCACGGAAGAGATTGACGTGTGCTTTTGGGAAAATTGTTATTTTGCTTTGTTTTCTATGTTATGTAAAGCCCCATTAAACAAACTGTACGAATTATACAAAATAAATGCTAATTATAAATAGTTATTTTTCTTTGTTCTCTAGTTTAGGTTCTCTATACTCTGGCTCGCTGGATTTTATAGTTCTAAAAATTGGCACTCCGGTAACTTTGAGTTGCCCATCCCTGATTATGTAGCGTAGTAGATAATATTTCAAAATACAATTTTCGTACATTATTATTGATATGCATAACCTTTCAAAAATAATATAAAATAATATGTACAAATACGAATACGAGGATTACGGTGTAAATAATAAGCGACGCGGTTAATGTAATAAAGGAAATTGTGGTTTTTTTTTTTTTTTTTGGTTGACAAATCCTGGCCGCGACACTGCTTGTACGCCAAACGAACACATCCTTTTTATATTCAAATAGAGAATATTTGTTTAAAAAATAATTTCAATATGTCATATTTAATAAAAGGGTCATCGTCTAAAAATGTATACGAAGTTTAATTGCTATTTAAACGTCCAGAAGAGTGTGTGTGTGTGGGGGGGGGGGAAACGTTTGAAAATATTTTCTTATAAATGATAGATAAAAAAAAAAAAAAAAAAATAGAAATCATATTATACACTTAATATCCTCCGATAAAATTGCCATGATCGTAATAAAAGAATCACCCTGTGTACACAGGGTTAGGTCGATCGACCCGGTAACATTTTCACGTTGTAGGTCGGACTGCGTATTCAACGCAATCGCCGAGCACATATATTATTATAATAGAAGTTTAAATCCGCATCGTTTCCTAACCTCCTTTTGGAACGCTAAACCCTTTCGATTCGAGACCTCGAGAGACATTATTTAATTTAATTATTCGTTTTGTAAACAAAAATTCCTCGGGTTTTGGCCGAACAGAAATGCACGAAAATCTGACACAAGATTCATCGTAAATTAATTGTACAAATTAACGGTAAAAAAGAAAATATTCGAGGGTAGTGTAATAAATGTGTTTCATAGGCGTTTAAGTGTAAATTTTGAAGAAAATCTTAAAAAACTACGATATTTAAAAACATGCGTTTAACCGAATTTCGTTCAGAATCGTTTTTCGTTTGCAATGTTTTATCGTTGAGTACGGAAATAAATTAAATCGTCCTATACGTTCTACCGACCCTCGTTTCTCATCACTTGCAACAGTCAATTATTGCCACTGGCAAGGTACAACGTGTGTCGGGATTAATTCCATTAGATTCGAATTGAATTGAGAAAAATTCAGTCAGCTCCACTGTATATTATAATAATATATTTTACGCGGACTGTCTGGTTAGGTTAATGAAAAAAAAAAAAAAAAAAAAAAAAATTGATTTACTAGTAAACTCAGTGGCGTAGCCAGAGGAAAGCGTTACTAGCGCCCCGACACTCCCGAAATATCTCCACCGACTACATAATTAATTGTTTAAACGGTACATATTTTTTGTCATTTGTTGGATATAATCAAGAAAATAATTAAAACATAACGGGCACCGGTATACGATTTTTCAATGGGCTTATTAAATTATTGAAAATTGATTTTTTTTAAATTTTTTTTTTTAAGAAAATTAAAAAGGTCGTTAAGTTATATCTTCTTGCCGGCCTAAATACTTTTCTGGCTACGACGCCGAGTAAGTAAAAAAAAAAACTTTTAAGTTTTTAACATTCGGTTAATATGCGCGCCGTCATTTGTATTATTATTTTTTATTTTTATTTTTTACAAATAAAGCCACCTCAATAATTATACGGTTCGTTTATCGTGTGTATAATACATAATTAATACGCAAAAAAAAATTATGTTATTATTTTAGGTTTTTTTTTTTATTTTTATACAACACGGGGGAGTGATTATTTTTTATTATTAGAATCGACGCGCATAACACTGATACACATCACCGAATAACAAATGAATTTGTATAGCTTTTTGCAATATAGAAATACAATAATCGCACTACGATGGAATAAAAATATATATTGGAATATTGCGTCAAACTCGATTAAATGATAACGGTTTTTATTTTTCCCTCCCGGGGTACCTAATTAGGTCGTTTACGAATAATGAAAAAAAAAAAAAAAAATAGTGAGAAAATTCTCTTTTTTTCCTCCATATTTTCAAGGACTTATAATTTTTCAAAACTTCAACCGGTTCAAAAAAGATTGGTTTCGGCGCGAATTCAAATGTTTCTTATCAACTAGCTGTTACCATACATTGATAAGGACATCACGGCACGGTGATCATTCCGCTATACGTGTTAATAACGTAATCTGTCTAAGATCCGCAATAAGGCCTGACGATCCTAGTCGGTTATCGGATAATCAGTGGCAACCAGAAAACCAGAAACCGGGCACGGCACATTTGATTCCCGCCAAAAACCGATCGTTTTGAATATTTTCCATTTGGTTGATTTTTAAACGCAATTTGTGAAGGATTGAAACGATGAACCACGTGTCGAATTTTCGTGGTGCATTTCTGTTTAGCTGAAACAGTATTTATTCGATTAATTCGAAAAAGTAACTTCAATACCTATGAATAGTTAAAAAGTAGCCAGAATATTTTGAACATTTGCCCGTGCCTATAGAAATGGCCAATATTAATATTCTGTACTCGCGATTATTTAAAAAAAAAATGACCCAGTGGTGCGGTAGTTACTTTATTTTAGTTACATGGAAATATCTAAATAAGGCCACGCCAAATTGAAAAAAAAAAAGAAATTTTAAAACTAGAACATTGTAACAAACTACAAATATTCTTCGGTTAACAATTATTATTGTTTTTTTTTTAAATAGATTTTTTATTACTTTTCAAAATTCGAAAATATTGCGTCAAATTCGATTAAACGGGTGATTTTTTTTTTTGTGGTCGTTTACTAATAACGAAAAAAAAAAAGTTATAATAACGAGGCCGTCACACGGGGGGGAGAACGAAATATCGTAAAATTATATTCAACAATGCTGTTTATCCGCGTGTGCGTTTTTTTTTCCTCATAATAATAATAATAATACACCTGTACCATATTTTTTTTTATACGTGATTATTTAAATGGAAAACGCAATTCGAATTATTATATTATAATATGTAATCGACGGGACGTGTTAAAACGGTTCGTGTGTAACGACTATAATAATATCTGCAGCTCGTATTTTATTATTATTATTATTATTATTATTACGTTATATTACGTAATATTTGCATATTGCATTTACGGGTCACGAGGAATCCGCCGACGCCTCTACCGCAGTTTTAACCAACGCGAATGGTTAAAAAAAAAAAAAAAAAATAAAAAACAACAACGAATAATAATATTATATTAAGAAATGTACCAGCGAGGTTTTGTTGTCAAATTAATATTGTCGCGGTAGTTTTTCGATATTTCTCGGGACACGGTCAAGTACCTCGACAAAAAACTAAACCGGTCTAAACACGTTAAAAAAAAAAACAAAAACTACCCTCAACCCTAGACTTTCTCTACTTAAAAATATCCCAATGTAAATACTCCAAACTCAACGCGAAAACGAAAATCTTTGGTCTACAGTCTCCTCCTGAAACCTATATGGACCTATGGCATCCAGCTCCGGGGCGCTGCTGAAAAATCCTACACAAATACAATTCAAATATTCCAATCTAAAGTACTCCATGTCTCATAGTTAACGCTCCTTTGTATATATCGAATTCCGCTCTTTACAACGACCTAAATATATCTCTTATCAGGGGCGAACAATGAAAACTTTCATTGGTGGGGGAGGGGGGGGTTGAATAAATGTAAAATGTAAAACGTTCATAAATATCATACTTTATTACTCGTGAAGTACACGTATATAAACATAACATATATATATATATATATAATTATCTGTTTTATTTGTGAGTCCAATGGGAAACACTGAGATAACTGTAATAACTATTAAATGTGTAGGTTCGGTTAATTTATTTTTTTAATTTTTCCCGATATTATATTTCGGGGAGGGTTTAAACCCCCGAAACCCCTCTTGCGTTCGCCTCTATCTCTTACTAAAGATGTAGCCTGGCAACATTACAACAAATTCCACTCCAGCCGCCTCCAACACACCAACCCCTTCATTTTAAACCTCTCCTCTCACTCGCTCGCCGGCAATTCACCCCGAAGGCTTAAACGATAACGGCCAAGGGACTTCTCTAACTTTTAGCTATAGTGCTTTTAAATAGAAACACGGCGAAGAGCTATCAATAGATAACGTCCTTAATTCACGTCCATCTTTACCTTCTATGTACACTAATTGTAACGAATTGTCGGTTTTTTTTTAAAAAAAATATAATGCAGGCGACGGGTAATGTGGACGCGAAGTAGAAAAAAAAAAAAAAAAACGTAAAAATAAAACGAGAACCGACAAGATTTCATTAGTCATTATTTGTACGAATATAGATGAGAGAGATGATTCGAAAATCGTTCCATATCGACGACGAAAATGAAAAAAAGTGTGGGGGGGGGGGTGGGTCAAACCACCCCGCAATATCAGGACAAATTAAAAAATTTAATTGCCTGACACATTGAATAATTATTTCAAAGTTTCCCATGAGATTTACAAATAAAATATATACGAGTAACAAAGTATGACATTTATGAACAGTTTTTTAACCACCCCCCCCACACTTTCTTTTTTTTGCGTTTGCCTTTATTTAGTACGTATTTGTATGAGGGAAAAAAAATAATAAAAATTTCTAAATGGAATCGTTTTTAAACCCGTACGAATGCCGATTTGATTATTTTTCGAATCGATAAATTTCCATTGTTACCGTGTTACAAAAGAAGAAAGAAAAAAAAAGAAAAATATATATATCGTCACATACGTACGTAACTATAATCGGTGGCAGGTTAGGTGGCAGGAACGTCGGATTATTAGAGCGGTGTAATCCGTTTATCGGACCCATAACAATTACTATTATTATTATAGAAAACCGTTGGGGCGCGTGATGTCAAATTCGCAATACGGACAAATCGGAAACGCCGCGTAATTACACCGGCACAGGTGGGTACGGGCCGCGAGCAGAATAATAGATATAGAATTTTATTACCTATAATTGAATTATTATTAAATATATTTACTAGCTGCCATCACCCGGCCTTGTTCGGGTCATGTTAAATGGATATCCAGAATCGTCTAGCTGTTCCGCGCGGGTCATCTTTTTAAAATTCAGAGCGAAGTGGTGTGAAATGTAATTTGGTTTTATTACGATGTGTGCTTTTTTTTCAAGTTTTTTTTTTTTTTTTTAAATAACTTTTAAATTTTGCTTAATTTTAAATTTTATGTTTCAATCGGCCTTGCGCATTAGATATACAGCCATTAAGGATCGTACACCCAAGCATGCGGTTTTCTTTTTTTTAGATTTTATTCCTCGATTCCTTGCAAAGGACATAAGATCTTTGATCGCGTGCAGCGACATTCTTAAGTAAAAACATCCGTTGTTATTCGGATGAAATACATATATCCCCTGCCAAGGGCATCCGTTTTTTTTTTTACTCCGAGATAAACTTCGACGGTGGTTTCTCGTTTTCTTCGTTGGAATATTTTGGTAGATTGTCCAGTGTGCGTATCTATCGACCGGACTGAACCTACATTTTGAAGGTGATGAATATTGTACAATTTTAAAAATAAACCGCTATTATTGAGAAAGTATCGGTATTTTTGTGCCACATGTAATCATGCGTGCGTCCATAAATATTTTTTTTTGTTGGGGTGGGGGAGGGGGTAGCTAAATAAAATGATTTACAAACAGTCATAGTACATAAATTATATTTTTAAATATGTACGGAAACCTGAAAATAAAGCTCGTCGCCCGCTCGTTTATGGAATAATAATAATAAAATACAATAAACACAATCCATACTTTATAATTTAGAATATTTCTTTTATACTATTCGAAATAAGCGATGTTTCGCGTGGATAATTTTTTTTTCTGGAAAAAAAAAAAAAAAAAAATCAAATAATATTGTATTTCACGATGGAAAATAAATTGACCGAACACAACGCCTAGAGAAAATAATAGGCGATAACAGATAAGTCGTCAATGATTATTATTTTCGACCCGGACGTGTTTCCCGTAAAATTCCATTGTCGCGCAGAGGCGACGCAATAATGAACGAAAATACTTTGCACGCTTATACTTACGGCCTGTAAAATACTTATTCTATAGGCGAGGACTTATTATATTTTGAGAAAAATAAATATATATTACACGGGATCGGTATTAACCGGTAAACGCAATATATGGGGGCACCTTCTCATCGCGCCCCGGAGTTGATTGAAAATAATAACGCGAAAATGAAAAATATTTTCTAAACATAAATTCGTCGTATCTGTCATTGTATGCATTTTTTTTTTTTTTTTTTTACTTTTTCTTCATGCTCTCCGGTCTATAATAATATATTAATTTAAAGACGGGCAATAGAAAATACTAAGAATATAAGCGTAAAATATTGGAAATAAAAATTTTTAACTGACGAGGAAATAACGCGGTAAATAAAAATTAAAAAACAAAAACCCCATAGTAGAATGTTTGTAAATCCAATACATTTCTCGTTACGTTCGCGACGAGCGGAATTTTAAAACGTTTAAAACTACTTGGTTATTATTGAATGGTTGTGAATTGAATGCACTGAAATACTATTAAACTAACAACTGACGAAATATGCTCTTAAAATTCTTAATATATGGAAAAAAAAAGAAGACTAAAATTTATTTTCTTTAACACTACAATTGTTGAAATTTCAGTTCTAATATTACACATTTATATGAATCTTGGACTAGTTTTGATTTTCGTCGTGTACGAGTTGATATCAGCAAATTATTATCAAGTTAATAAACAGCGATGAAACAATAATACTCGACTTAGACAATGTACTTAGACTACGACTAGTTAAATACCCGACTAAAACTACAATAGTTTCATCGAAACTATAAATGACACATTACAAACAAAAACATCTAGACCAATTTAGACCAGATTGACTGAAAAAAAATATAAATATTAAGAAAGAAAAAAAAAAAAAAGTATTAATACGAACAAATCACGAAAACGTGCATTTATATGCATATAAACCGGTTAAATATGCAAAATAAGATTTCGTATTTGAACTGTAGTTAACACAAAAGAAATTATGATCGAATCAGTACTGCGCGTTATCATAACGTTTGGTAATATTATAAATATTCCAGAATGGTGAAATATGAACTAAAACGCAAAAATAAAATTGTTTCTACACGTTCGTACAGACACACATTTCTCCTATTCGTTGAAAATGCTTTAAAGGTTTAAACTATGTATACGTATAGAGAAACCAGGAAAAAAAATTTAGATTATGGGCTGGGGGGGGGGTGAGAGGGGTTACATTTAAAGTTTTCATTATTACTAATACGATATTATTTTTATTGGTTAAACAGAGTAAACATCACGTTAAAAAAAATATATATATCGATGATATTTCGGGAGGAGTTATAACTCTATAACCTCCTCCTCCTCCTCCCCCGGATACGCCACTAAGCGGCGCGTCCAAGATTTATTCGACGGGAAGAAGAATGGGTTCGAAAAATTGTATACGAAATACGAAATCTTTATCGAAATTCGCATATACCAGACCCGATACCGACCCAGACGTCTTTTTTTTTTTTTTTGTTTGTTCCGCCCTCCGTAGTCTAGTCAAAATGTATTACCCAAATGGGCACCGGCGATGTGCACTAAAATCAAAAAAAAAAAAAAAAAAACTAGTCCACCCGGACGGGCGAATCAAACTCGAACGCAATATAATATTATAATTATTTCCTTGTTCCTGTGCGGAACAAACAGCACAGCGCGTTGTCTAATTAATTAATTATAATAATAAATCCTCTCCGTGACCTTTTGTATTACGGTAAATGCGTAATATTTCAATGATTACACGGGACGAAAATGATTCCGTCGGAATTAGGTGACCTATTTCGTCGGCGGGCGACGACGGTCGTTTACTGAAACCGATTTGATTTTCCATTATTATAATATATAATATTAATAATGCGCGAATAAATAGGACAATTGCGTTACGCATAAAAACGTTATAATTTCGCGCGGGAGGCACGGGGAAATCGTTATGTATAATTTATCACCATCTCCGTGAAATTATTCCTGGACATCGGTTTTGGCAGCCGGGTTAGGTTACACGCTTACGACTTGTCGAGGTTTTTTTTTTTTTTTTACAAAGGATACAAGACTCTTCGGTGAACGGAATTATCGGGCTTTTCGGCGTTACTCTGAACCCGTACTGCGACACGAACAGCGTGTAACAATTGACTTTATCACTTAACGATTGACATAGAAACCTGCGAAACAAACAATGTTATTATTATACGATTTTTTTATTTTTTTTTGGAATTCTTCAACAATATTGTCATTACCATTTAGCGTAAAAAATATCTCGACCATTATTATTATACATTCGATTAGTCGTAATCATTGGCGCAGATTGGCCTGATTTTCCGGCGGCGCAGAGACATATTTTAATTTATAACCCATTAATACTACAACTTGATTTGTTAATTCCCGCCTTATAAACAATTTATTTCCACAAATATCGCTTTAGCACCAAAACAATGCACTAGCATTTTCCATACGTAAAATTTTGGCATCCGAAAATATACCGGTGACACCTCCCCACCATTTCACCTGCCTTAGCTCCTTGTGATTTTCATTATGTTTCCAAGACTAAAAACTACTTTCAAAGGTCAGAGATTCGAAGACGTTAACGAAACCATCCATAATGCGACAGAAGAGCTAAAGACTGTAACTTTGGAGGAAATTCAAAGGTGACAAGACCGTTGGGAGTATTGTATGGAAGCTAAATGACACTATTTTGAAGGTGATCTAAGGTGGATTTTTTTTTGAAATATAATTTTTAATACATTTTTTCTGGGTATTTATTGTACGAGGTGTATGCTTTCAATCTCTTTAAACAGGAACATGATCTTTCACTACTTGCTGTGTTGGTTGTTATGGTTAAGAATATTTTTAATGACACCGTTATAAATGGGAAATCGTTTTGAATATCATTCTGTCGTATATATATTCTATTTTTGCTTTTAATTTGTCAGATATTTACGACAATTACAACTTGTTTAATAAACAAATGTCTTTTGAAAATAGAAATTTTAGGCATACCTACAAATGTCTATGATTATCTGGTGGTTCAAGTGCTTCGTTTGCATCACACCCAATTTACGCCACTGGTCGTAATGTATACTTATTAAGTCTTCGCGTTTATTGTACAATTCAAATTGATTATTCGTACGCAAGTGTTAATATAGAATTGCAAATATTTCAATTACGTAGCCAAACGTACACTTTACGGGTAGTATTTGTTTTGACTTTTTAATTAAAATATTTGAAAAAGTTTGATCAACTAGGTAAATACCTAACAAATTATTTCGCACTTAGTTTTCTGTAATTGACGTTTGTTGTAAATTCATCACTTTTTCATAAGTTATGATTAATTATATTGTTAAGAGGACGTGATAGCCGCCCCCTCCCTCTACAGTGATTTCATTGTAAAAACTGTTTTGCGCGGGACACCGAGAAGAACTTTATCCGTGTCGTAGCGTGCCCTATTTTTTTGATAGCACTACACAATACATTTTTATTAGTAAATTAAAATAATCCAAATTAACTGAAAGTCTTCAAACTGATAACAACTATTATTGTATTATGTTATCAAAAAAAAAAAAAAAAAATCAAGCCCGCTACGACACAGACAATGTTCTTTTAAGGAATGCAGTAGAATAGTAGTCGGTAGTTTCACTATATGCATACGGAAAAAGTATAGTTTTTCGTATATATTTCAGTTAGTATCATGGTTGAAATACTTGTGACAATAACACGGGACTCTACCCGTTGCGTTTATTTGATAGTGAATATGAATTCTTTTTAAATTTATAAATTACCCTATTTTTTTTTTTTAAAATACCGTCAAAATTGCCTATACGCAACTCCTTAAATACGCCCATTAGATTGTAAAAACGGATTTACGCAGGATACATTCGCCCTTTTCGTGTATTTAGTAGTGATGTGACTTAAATCCAGATTATCCGAAAATCGAATAAATTCAGATTTCGAATTTCAAAATCCGAAATGTTGTATTTTTATGAGTAAAACAACGTTTGTCGGGTTAGTAATAAAATTTATATAAATTAGAGTGTAATATATATGATTTTTTTTTTTTTGTTGTACTTGTTTTTTTAAAAATAAATTTCGCGATATTTTTTGATTTGTAAAAGCGTATTTTTATATATTACATATTTCGCGCGATCAACAATAATAAGATAATTCCAATAGTTTTATGAGAAATTAACGCAAAGGGTATAAAATAAAATCACAATTATAAAAACCGAAATTTGCATTCCGGTTAAAAATCCGGATTTCAAATTTCGGAATCGAAAAATCCGGATTACCGGACTTCGGCAAATCCGGATTTTGCCCGTCCAGTATTTAATATACGCGCGTTTCTCTCCGGTTAATACGTTTTTCGTGTTGTTTTTATTTTTTTTTAGTTTTTGGTCGGCCGATCGTTATTATCATCGCCATAATTAATATCCCGCTAACACAACAACGCGAGGCCGTATTAACGTGATTATTATCATCATCGTCGTCATTACAATATATATATATATATATAGATATATATTACCTATCATTATTATTATTACCTATTATTATTATTATTATTATTATTGCGGAAAATTGAATAGGACGCCCGTTGCCGACGTACCGTAACAATATCGCGCTATAATATCCGCTCGTTCGTCGCTAATTTCAATACAAGGCCGCCCGCCATATTGATGCACGCGTTTGTGGACACACCACCAGCGCTAACATTCAGTGCCAGGGCACTTCTACGAGTAGTTGCGTACGCCCATCCGATTGCCGAATATTCGTAACGATAGCAAATAATAATAATAATAATAATAATAATACCAGTTTATTATTAAACTATATAAATCCGTTGTTTGTGTATTTTGCACATTTAACATATTTGTCCGTATTTCACCATATATATATATATATATATATGTCAGGGGCGGACCGGCCCGGGCGGAATGGCGGAGAATTCGTCCGCCTGGCCTGTGTCAACCCTAAACAAATATATCGCAGTGTCGAATAATATACATATACAATTCAAAATATTATTTATAATAAATGTTCACAATTGACAATTCCCAAGTCGTCCGGTATGATGATATTACCGAATTATTACCGAATACTCATCACATCCAAACAGATAATGAATCGGAAACTATTGTACGGTAACAGTTAATTTTAGATTCTGAACGTAGCGAGGAATGTATTAGTTTTACTATGATGTGTGTGTGTGTGTGTTTTCTTTTTGGTCCGTAAACAACTTTTCTACCAGACAAATTGCTCAGATTTTCAAGCGTAGACCCTTTTCTGAAAGCATTTTGGATTTAGTTGGTGTATTGGGAGGTCATTTTTTGATTTTCGTTGTAGTTTTCAATAATTGGGAAAAAACGTAGGAAAATCGGGAAAATGTAAGGCAGTAATGGTTTAAATTTTCAAAACATTCTGGCCATTTTTCAATTATTTATAAGCATTTTAAGTTTTTTTAATTTTGTGTAGTCTGATGCGGATAAAACTGGTCGATTTAGCCGATCAGAAGTGCTTGATTTCTCGAGGTTCACCACAAGTTGTACTTAATGATTGGAAAGATAAAGTTGAGCGTATTTTAATAATTTTTTATGTATACGCGTTTAAAGTGCAAAAATTGATAATGAAAAATATGAAAGTAATACAATTGTTTTTGTTTTAAATTACTGTACTTTTAACCTATACAAGGCGAGGTTCATTGATATAATAAAAAACATGCAATAAACATAGGAGTAACGCGTAAATATTGTTAACAATCGGGGGTGGCTAAAAATATTACTAAATATGTTTAGGCGGCGTTATAATGTTAAGTTAGAAAAATTTGGGGGGCTCCGGGTGGTTTTGGGGGAGGGCTAAGCTCCATTAAGCCCCCCATATTTACACATATGACCATGAAGCTGTTATTATTATTATAGTACTTTTGGCCCGGTATATTTTGGTCCCCACGTAGACTGATATACTCCCAGTGCCCCCGTGATATATTTTCGATATAAAAGTGAATGTTGTATACATATATATACATAAAAAAAAAAAACACCATATTTTTAAATAGATTTCCCGAGCCCGAGGGGATGTTCGTTTGACGGTTTTATATTACAGGGTACGTTAAATTTCGGGGCTACAATTTTTTTCTATTATAATTTATAAATACATAATTTACCGCTACAAGGCATACGAATATCTCGATTGTTTTAATAGATTCATAAAAGGCCCTAGCCCTACAAATAATACCGATGTGCCGAACCATACGGCGTTCAGGTGGTTTTAATTGGTTTTACGTTTTGGTCTAATTGGCCGGTCTGGTGTGTAGTACAATATATTAAATTTACATTAAATCAACCGTATAATATTTAAGGTCGCGTTCGGGCAATTTTTAACGAAATTCTATAATATTCTATTATAGACCGCTCCGTTTATAATAATAAACGAGATCGGGAAAATACATTTTTATACAATGTACACGAAAAGTATAGGTAAAAACGTTCGGTTAGGGCAGGGGCGTCATTTGGGTTTTTTCCAAGGGCGGAACGAGATTTTCACCGGTTCACCTAATCGGTTTATTCGGGTAAAAAAGCGGTTGCTAACTGATGGTCCGCCGACTCAATTCAAGTGGTCTGCGATGTTTAAGAATTTCATAATTATCAATTTTTTAATTTAAAAAAAAAAAAAAAAATGAGCTACAATTATATTTAATATTATTTACGGTTAGGTGTACGTAATTCATTATCCCACAACTGGTCGAAAGAAGCGCGTGCTTCTTTAAGTCACACCAATTAAATACAAATCAATTTAAATTTGTATTATTTTGTTCACGTTGAATAAAAATCAATAAATTTAAATTTGTAAAATCTTATTTCCGTGTTGATAAATACCAAAATTAGAATTTCTATCACCTTTTTTTGTTTTTTTTTTTTTTTTTTTACTAAATTAGTCTGTTGTCAATTAATTAATTAATATAAACTGTATTCCTGATTTTATTATGTATATTATAAAGTATAAAGAAATAAGTGGTATACGGAAGGGGGTGATAATGAATAAATCGTAGTCCGTGACGGTGGAAAATGTACAAAAGTGGTCCCTAGTGTTAAGTTGGGAACCACTGGGTTAACGAAACGAATGATTTTTCAAAAAATTACGATACAAAACGGTAAAAACACATGTATTATAAACCTTTACCTATTGTAATCAGTTTATTATTAGTAGTTGTATTAAAAAAAAAAAAAAAAACTGAACAACGCTTTAGTAGGATTTTACGAGAAGAAAATATCGATATAGACAAACAAATAATACAGTTATTAATAATAGTGAGATTAATATAATTAAATACAATAAATAATGCTGAGCTTTTAAGCTCTTAAAGCAGCGGTTCCCATATTTGTTCGTCTCACGGCGCACTTTTGGGGTCGAGGTTGTTTCATGGCGCCCTCGATAAACCGATGACTTTTTTTTATTTTTTTATTGAAGTTTCCCATGATATTTACTAACAAAATAGATTTATATTATATATATAAACGTGTACCTAAAGAGTAATAAAATACGATGTTATTTTTGAATATTTTATATTTTACATTTTTGTCTATCCCCCTCTGCCCTCTCCGAAATTTATTCCCGCGTTGGCATTTATTTCGACTATAGTCGGGTGAATGAAAAGTGGCCGCTGGCAAATTTTTTTTTTCGATAAGCCATGGGTTCTCATAGTGAATCACGTAAAGCGCGATTGATAACAACATGGGCATCAGCGGCCACTTTTCATTCACCCGACTATAGTAATATTATATAAAATTACTAAAATTATACGACAACGGCCCCTCTCTCCTCGTCGATATCTCGCCGGCGATAATGACTTTTTCGCCAAATGCGTTTACATAATATTTCCGTGGGGGGGTTTGTCGTATTTAATGCGATTCGAAACGGGCAAACACGTGCGGTACGTTTACAGGACGATATAATATAATAATGTTGTCGGCCATCAGTTTCATCCGGCGCACGGTCGAAGTTTGTTTTGTGGGTCGTGTTCATTACTAAGTGTTCGGTACTCCATGTACCCATACGATATCTGATCTCCACTACATCGCCGGCACCGGGGGACCCGAGGAGGCCGGTCGCACGAGTGGTAGGAACGTTTGTAAACGCACCTGGGGTCGCGATCACGATAATATTACGACCCGGTGTCGTATTTGAACGGGCAGGAGGCGGTGGGTGCGAAGACGGGCGACAGGAGAAATCGGGGCCGGATTCGGGCGTGAGTCGTGCTCAATGTTTTACTCAGTTCAGTATATAAAGTACTGTATATCCCGAGAACGATAGATTCTCTAGTCCAGCCGGTTCAATTCCGATTCTGATATCGAACAACAAAGAACGGACAGAGGCATTTCGGCTCAGCTACCCAAAATGCATTAAAATCCCGGCGGGGTCCGTCGAGTCAAGCTTGATTCTGACGTTGGGTCTGTTCGGGGCCGCCTTGGGAGCATCGCTCCCCCAGAAAACGCTTTTTTATTTTTTTTTATATGTACACAAAGTTTATAATATTAAAAATAAACCGATAAAAAGATTGATATTAATTTAATAAATAATTTTAGGTGCGCCGGTGTCGCGGTGATTTTTACAAACAACAGTATTGGTTTACAATACTTGGCGGATAGGGCGGTAGAATTTAGCGAGGTTATATGACTTGAATTTATATATATAAAATAAACGAAATTTATGATAATATCAAAGAATCAGAATTTAATAGGACGTTTAATAATCAAAAGTCAACGTAAGTAATTTAGTTGCCGAGGTATCGTCGGACGGATTCGCCCCTTCCCACCCCCCCCCCCTATTTCCAAAACCTTGTAAATATTTGAATAAAACGAAACGTGCGATATTGACCAAAGAAGAACGAGTTCATTATTTACGGGACAGAGACGCGCTTCAATAGGTTAGGTCATTACCTAAGTATATAAGTAATAACGATAAAAAAATCCTACACTATTGATCGGCAAGTATAATAGAATTTCCGATTAAAGAGAGAGAGAACCGTTAATATTTATTCGCTTCGTGCAATCGCAAGCCTCACTGGCTCCGGAAGTCCGGTCGCAATCCTCGGTCTCTTGATTTTTATCGCAAAATAAACACTAGCTTAAAGAATAATCGTCAAAACGAATTTCCTTATTCCGGTTTGAATCGGAACCGTTCAATTGAATATTTAAGCAAGAAATTACCAATTATAATATGGTGATTTTTTACTCGGCGGTACACGAAGTATTTTTAAAACATTTTTTTTTTTTTCTTTTCTTTTATTATAAAAACAGTAACGCCGAGGAGTCAGGCATACGCCTGATGGTCGATGATAATAATATTATACGGCAATAGTAAAATTAATTCTCTCCGTATCGTTTCTCGGGACCGGAAACGGTTTAAGTATTTAATTTGAAAGAAACATCATAATAATTATTGTGCGGGATCGTTCCGCGCCTTTAATATTGCGTTCCCTCTGATCCCACTCGGTAACCACTTTTCGGGAAACCCGGTGAAACCCGTCGGGTTTTTCAACTTTTCGCGATAACGTCGGACGAAGAAGTGAACTATTACGGTGCTATAAGAATGACGAGGATAAACTCGAGAGTAGATTATAATAAATAAATTTAAGCGGCCGGCCCCGTTTGCGAATCTCTGAAGGTCTACCGCCCGCCCACCGTCACACCTCCCGGGGGAAATCGATTTTCCGACGGAATCGCTTCGCTTTACGCAATATTTAAAAAAATAATTACACGCCGTTGTGTATTTTAACTTGCCGTGACGACCTTTTGAATATTTGAAAGCGGCGACCGACCGACCACCCGCGTTTTATGTCGTCTCGCCGGCAAAACGATTCTAAGCAAAAGCTCATTGCATTATAATAACACGCACACCACGGACTTACAGTCATCGGTGTAATTTGATAATAATTGATTTTCATTGAAAACACCGTCGCCCGACAATCGTAAATTTAAACGGTTTTCCAAAGTTTTTCGATCGGTTATTTTTATTTTTTTTTTTTATTCTACCTACGTATAAACCGCCCGGACTGACCCAGTATATTATAACGATAGGAACCGTACGCCGTGAACATATGAAAAATGATCTCTGTATCGTTTTTGCGGTGTTTGTGTTTAAACCGTCCGGGTTTAAATTTAAAAATGGTTTTCGGACGGAATCGTTTCAAGCGTTTTATCAACAACACCGCAAAAGGAATTTCCCGACGCAAAACCGTTACGGTTTCTTTGCCGCCGTGTTCGGAATCGAAAATGTTTGATATTCGATTCCGATCACAAATCCCTATCGCGCGTTTCAACTCTCTTTATTCGGGAATATATTCACCCGAATATAGACGTAGCCGAATTAAATACACACACACACACACACCCAGACTTTCATATAACAATATCAGTGGCTTAAAAGTAATTTATAAAATTCTATTATAGTTTTGATAGTAATATACGAGTGTATTATCGGTATTAAATTCGTTCTAATAGATTACACGAACAACTTATTGTTAATTTTTCTCTCTTCAATACAGCCAATAAAAAACTTTTTTTCTTTTTCTTTTTCTAATGTTTTCAACTAAGAGGTTTCACATGTTTATTCTTACGTTTTCGGGTAATTCGATAAACAACGAAAATATACGCATTCAAATTAATACATTTCCAAATCAAATGGAAAATTACTACTACACATTGTCCGGGTGGAATAAATTTGATTATAATTTTAAGTGTTTTTCAGAAAAGCAAAAAATATATCAAAAAAAAAAAAAATCCTAGACAACAATATAAAAAGCCGGGCATAGCACTCAAAAAACGATTATCAATGAGACACGGTAAACCGAATGGTTATAATATATATACTAATACGACCTAGCAGTCTTGTTTTTTCGCTTGTTGTCAAGGTAACACAGGGGGAATGGCATAAATCGTCAAAAATAAAACCAATGTATCGACGATATGTATTGTTAGTTATACCTCTAAAACTGTTGGGTATGAATAAATTATTTTTGTCAGTTAAAATACCACCGGAAAAACAAAATTTTTTTTAGACGTATATGACGACGGGAATGGGAATCAAATAATTTTTACTAACCGAAAAAGTGGTTTGCCGAGGTAAAAAAAAAAAAACGCACGTCTTTGTAAAACTAATAGGTTTTTCGTTAAACTCTAAATTTCAAAAAAAAAATAAAATGTTTTCGTTTAGAAAAAAATATACTAAAACTTTGTTGCCCGGTTTTATTTTATATATATATGTATATATATATATATTAAAAAAAATACGTCTGTATATATCTGAAAAACGAAAACAGCGGTTGTTGTCCAGACGTTTTGCAAGGGATCGCGGCGATTTAGTATGTATAAAATAAAAAATAACTCTTTTTTTTTTTTTCCTTTCCGGAATAAAGTAAAACACGCGACCGTTTTCAGACAGTACGTACCCGGCAATAGGGAGGGTGAATAAAAAAAAAAATTTGAATATTTCACTTTGGGAGTAGAAATACCTTAATGTGAGCACCGGCACTGTTTTTTTTTTTTTTGTAAAAACAACTCGGTTTTGTAAAAAAAAAAAAAAAAATAGAAAAACAAGTGGAATAAAAAAAAAAAGAAGAAAACTAGGCCCAGGGGACCCGAAGAGGGTCGATTGATTCGATCCCATTCAACAAGACCGCTTACGTTTACCGTTCTGGACATATAAATATTCTTATTATTTATTTTTTTTTATTTTTTTGTTTTATTTTTTAGAAGCGTGTGTAGTAGAACAATTCGATTAGGAATTGTATACAGTAGTCCGTATTGCCGTACGACATTTTGCGAGCGTTATTTTTACACGCAATATTCGTACACTCGAGTGAAAGAGAGAGAGAGAGAGAGAAAATGTTAAAATTATTATTTAAATCCGAGGGAAATATCAAACGATTCCGAGCGGAACGCCAACGGCGCCGTCGCCATAATAATACGGCTCGAGTGTTTACGCCTATTAATATTAAAACAACACCCGTCGCGTTTTGCGAGAGTTCTCGAAAAAAAAAAAATAAAAAACCGCCTAGATGAAATCGCTTACGCCAGTTTATTTAAAAAAAAAAAAAAAATACGTGCGAGGTTATAAATAATAATTTCTGATTGGAGTTTTCTAGTCCTGACTTATAACGGTTCGCGCGTAAAGCCTAGGAAAAACTATCATCGCCGCCGCCGCCGCCGCCGCTGCGCTGAAATATACGCGCGCATTACTTTTAATTAAAACTTTTTACGCGATATTTTGAATAAACGCCGAATATAAATCTCGGGATTATATCGGAACACGGTCTGAATACGTAATAATATACACACGCACGTTATAAATATTGTATCAAAACTTTACGGAAGTCTTATTATTTAAACTTTAATGTTATATACGTTTTATAGTTGTAGAAGAAAATCGCGAAATAACGTTGCACGAGTACAGTATGTCATTATAATAATATTGTTATATTTCAAGATAAATATTTACACGTAGAATTTTGTTTGCAACACTGACGTTAAACATTACAACGGCAAATTCCCCGTCGTTTTATTATATTTTGCATTTTCGACCGGCACGTGTGCGTTGTGTTTTATCGTAAATTTGAATGTGAAACTTTTCGAAAAATAAACTACGAACAATTGTTATCGATACGAGTAATAAAACAAAAACAAATAAATAAAACTCGTAATTTTCAAATAGTTATTAATTAACCCGAAAAACACTCCAAGAACACTTGGAACATTTCACCGCGTCCGGAAAGCGCTGGCATAATTAATATTACCGTTCGGCGAATGTTTCTAGTATTATTCTTCGCCAAATTACAACAACGAAAACACGAAATATTAAGAAAACTTCGTGGGATATTAAATTATTAAAAAAATAAAAAATGACGTTCACCGCGGGCCGCACGATTTTCTATCTGAAACTCCTATTTTCCAGCGTAGCATCTTTTCTAAAAGCATCTTGGATCTAGATAGCATTTAACGATTCGGATTTTCGTTGTAGTTTTTTTAACATATGGAAATCCCGCGAAAACTCACGGCAATAATGGTTTTATTATTGAACGATTTTCTCTTTTGTATTGTAATTGGGTTAATTGTCGACGGTTAATGGGCTTATCATCTAGGCGTTTTAAAACTATTTGTATAGGCATTTTTTAGTCGTTTTTCAACCAATCGAACAAAACTATTTAAGCCGAACGGAAATTTAATCGTAAAGTTGTAGCTAATAGTAATGGGAAAAATCCGGATTTACCGAGGTTCGTGATTCCGAATATTTGGATCCTGAAATTTGAAATCCGACATTTATTGTAAATCCGGATTTTGGTTTTTTTTAAAAAAAAAAAAATTTTAATTTTATATTCTTTAATTAATTTCTCATAAAACTATTATTATTATTATTATTGTGTCAGTGTTAATAGCATTAAATGTGTGAAACGTTAAATACAGTATTACAATTCCAAAAAAAAAAAAATAGAAATTTATTTAAAAAAAAAAATAAGTACAACAACAAAAAAAAAAAAACAAAAACAATTAATACATATTACACTTTAATTTATATAATCTATTGCTAAACCGACCCGGCAAACGTTGATACGTACTGATAAAAATACAAAATTTCGCATTTCGGAACGAGAAACATAAATTTCGAAATCCGGATTTAGTAGATTTCTGGACAATCCGGATTTGTGTTTTACGTCACTACAGTGACGCTAACGACGAAAATGAAGAAAAAAAATTTAAAAAAATCGAGCGTATTTTAAACCTTTTTTTTTTTTTTTTTTTTTTTTTCCTAAGCGGCAAACGGCGTAGTAAACTTTTACGGCGTCGGTACAATAATATTATTTCGATTGACATTCGCGTCGTCGGGATTATAAATTCGTTATTAAGCAGCAGCAGCAGCGGCTGCTGACACCTATATATATATATACATTTATACGTAAAATGATGTAACATTTCGCGAGACGTATTGTGTGTGTATTATACACGTCGTACTTATATAATATTTACGTATTTAGATGTATATATATATAACCACGGGGTAGGTATATACGCCGTCGCCGCCAGCAGCTGTTGCCTCGGTTTTAACCGCGACCGCAATCACCGCGCACAAGCCTCGGCCCGCCAGTCGAACAGTTGTTTCACGTACAGAGTTATTCAACCGATTAAAAAAAAAATATAGAAAATCGCATATTTTTATATTTTTTAGGTTTAGAACAATATATTATACGGCGATAAATGAAAACTATGTAAAGATTAATCGATTGTAGTAGTCGAATTTTAATCGTCCAAGTAGCCGGGTTTCAAGCGATATTACTGTTTACTGTGTTTTCAATTAAAAAAAAAAAAAAAATGTAAATTAAGAGGGCCATAAACCCGTGTCTCTGATATGGCACAGAACACGTTCACATTTCGTTGAATCGCGCTCGGGTTCGATTATGACACGAGTGTTTTTCGTACCTCATATACGAACGTTATGACGGTTTTACCTTACCACTCAAGTAACAGTAAAATGTACATCCTGCATAGCCTCCTGCATACAAATGCTAAATGAAAGTAGTTCCAATTTATCAGTAGGCCTTACGAAGCCTACTGATAAATTGCAACCCAAATTAATTTATTATAGTTAAACGCCGTCTCAAAACGCGCAGAACAGTTGTTTGTGGAATTTCCAGTTCTCGACTTGCGCGGACTGCGTTGAAAACTCTCTGAATAATTTTTTTCATACCATCATCGGATACACGAGATGGGCCTGAGCTTTTTTCTTAGCACCCTAATTCTTCAAATCCAATTCTTCGTCGACGTATGCCCTGAGCAGTCGGTGGTGCATCGATCCCGTAACGACGAAAATCGCGTTGCGCAGTTATTAGCGATTCAAATAATTAATTAAAAAATAATTCTACACTTCGAAAATCGTGAGCACACGAAACGCTCCGTGCTGTCCGGTCGACATATTGTCGCCGTTAACGATAATTTTAAAATCACGAATTAATGATATTCTAAAACTCGGGAATACTCTCTATTTAATTGGTATATAATTTGATAATATAAAATTTACAATTTACAATTGTATTGCTATTTTAAATTGGATAAATCGTTCTGAATTACCCTGTAAAACAATAATAACAAAACGACATTCCACGTCGATTATTATTATTATTATTATTATTATATAATAATTATATCACTGTAAATCATAATATAGTACAAGTAGTTAATATTTGTTCCTTCAATCACGCGGCAAAACCCCCGGGGAAATGATTTTAGCTTCTTTTCGTGGGCGGTTCTGCCGCGCAGAAAAAAATATTTCAAGTCTTATTTTAAATATTGTAAACCACGGGTTAAAATATTTCGAAATATTTGAAATAAAACAAATCACGACTAAAAATACAGTTTAACTGTAATACAAATATCGTACATTTAAAAAAGAGGCTAAAACCGATATGGTTTCCCGGGAGTTTTGTTACACGATAGAAGGAACAAATAATAACTACTAGTATTGTTATATAATAATTATATTACTTTATATTGTAATAGTATAGATTCTTTTCGTGGCGATTCCATCGCGCAGAAAAATATATTAATATTATTTTGAATATTTAAATTAATGTAAATTCAATTTTTTATATAGACGTATTTCACGGAAAAAATATTTGTAATAAAACAAATTATGATTAAAATACTGGTTTTTATTGTAAAACGAAATATTGTGAATTTAAAGGAGGCTAAACACATGTGTCAGTTTCCCTAGGGTTTTGCCGCGCAATAGAATCGCTACTAGTATACGACTTTGGGTTCGAATATAGTGGGCAAATCAAAAATTGAAAAAAAAATTAACTAGATATAATTTAAATGGGACCCCGGTACACAATTTAGGAGAGAAGCCCCGTCGGCAGAATTTGCTGACTAAACGACCGTTATAATCAACCACTGCTAACATTATAACATAATTTATAACGCCGAGTATACGTTATAGGGACGGACAAAATCGGATTTCACGGATTATCCGACTCAATTTTGCTGTTCAATCATCCATTTTTCTATTGTAATAAATATAGTTCTATAATATTTTTAAATATTCCATTAAATTCCACAAATTTCATTACAATAAAACAAAACTAATTACATTAGTCACATAAAAAAAAAAGCAAATCCGTAAATCCGGACTCTTCGGATAATTAGGCGAATCTGGATAAGAATTTGATTCAAATCCGGATTTGGATATTGGGATATTCGGATTACATGCCTAACGAGTGTGCAAGGTTTTAGACAGACCAATTTTAACATTTGACCATCGTTATATATCGTATAATAATGTTCTCTCATAATTTCCCATTTATATTCCTTTTCAAATTGCTAGCGATTGAACGAAAATTACAAGCTTATAAAGCTGAAACCGGCCGAAACGATATCACAATTTCATAATGATATATTATTTATCTATTTATCTATCTATATAAATGCAATTAAATGTTGCGTTTTTTGGCATGCTTGATCTTGAAAACCACACGTGTGAGATTTACTTGAAATTTAATATAAATATTCAGGTGGGTCCGAGGAAGGTCGGTATCATTATCATCAGTGACGTGCGCAGAAATTTTGTATGAGAGAGGAGGGATGTAATAATTCAGAACAACAAAAATACATTGCATTTTAATCATTTATTAGTTGTCAGTCATATTTCTGACAACAAATTTTATTGTCAACAGGTACGAACATATTATATGAATTTAGATTTCGATAACGTACCAACCGAAACCCGAAAAATTAGATTGCATTTCCAATATACTACGTTAGAAAGTCATTCAGAAATAATTTTTCAATCTTATTTGAGCCTTTTTTTAATTTTCACTAGTTTGTGTCCAGCATTGACCGACGGGCACCCGAGGAGTCTAGTCCAACATTCGGATAGAGAAATCCGGCATAATCGAAATTTCAATTATTTCCGTGCAGCATGAATTTTGTCCAATACCGGTTTTAATTTGATTTTTATTTTCCAATATGGAAAAAAAGTCATATAAATCAATATGTATAACCCGGTGAGGAAAACCCATATCTTTCGTAATGGGTACGGTTTGAAAATTTTGTAAAATGTTTCCTATAACCGAACAAATGATAGAACGAAATAATAAGGAAAAAAAAAAAACACATACGAACACAGATTCGCAATATCTTTCTCATTCCGTTTGACATCTAATAAGTCTTATTAGAAAGAAAGAAAAAAAAAAGGATTATAACAATAATACCGATAATTTATGTTAATACCGTTTAAATTCATCGGTTTAATATTATATCTTCAAAATGTCGATGACCGGAGGTCTAAATTCATGTTTAATAAAAAACAGCTATGGGGGTGGGATATATCTCCCATCATCGCTTCTTGCGTATGCCACCGATCTTCAGAATCGCTCCGGATGACTTTCTGGATCACCGGGCCATCGCGGCGACGCCGGGTGTTTAAACCAGTTTTAAAAGTAAAGCGGTTGCACGGTAGACGCAACTAGACATTAGGACAAGGGGCTGCTTGCTTCTTAAGTTCCGGGTTTATTTTTTCTTCGTTTTTTTTTTCAATCCGAATTTTAAAACGAATTTTTAACCTACCCGCTCAAGAATACCCCGACGACGCAGTATTTTTCTGGTCGTCTGCCCGCGGTATTGCCAGTGATTTTGATTTTCGACAAAGTCGAACCTGCGTTGTTCCCGGATGCGTGGCTGTCGGTGCGGTTCTCGTACCGTACGTCGGATAATTCGTACTGTATAATAATTTACCGTATATTACGCGTGCGTTTATGCAATATCGCGCACGGGTAATTATTCGCGTATTGTCTATGGGAAAATGCATAGGATATTGTGTTTCGGCGTGCATAAATTTAATAATATCGCGGCGCTCGGTGAAACCACGGTCGACAAACATACAGAAATCGTATTATTATTATTATTATTATTATTATTATTAGCAGTATAACATTATTATCTTTAGCCGCGGGGGCGTGTGCGTACGTACCTCCGGGACGTGCCGCATTTTTTCGAGTCTCTGTTGCACAGCGAATACGATTGTTCGTAGCCCTCGATGTGCTGCGCCAGCAGTTTCGGAAACAATATATGTTTTTCGTATCTGAAACGAGACACGGGACACAATTATTTTCACCGCACACAGTTTTACCGTAATAAATATTATTATTCGTGGAGACGGATTTCGCGGTGCGGACGGTTCGTCATTTTCAAGAGTCCGGCAGCGGTGCGATTACGTCTGGGTCATAGTGGGCGACTGCGGTGGGGCAGATCTTTCAGAATACCAATAATCAAAAATAAAAAATAAAAAAAATGTCATGACCCGTTAAACCCATGGACGCGTACAAAATATCGCCGTCGAGAGTTATTATAATCGACTTTATTTTGAAAATATTTTAACAATAAATTCAGTTTTCTTGGTTTTAGAATTCAATTCATTCGGGACATCTTCTGTCCTGTCTATGGGTATATTTCTGACAACATCGCCGATCCATTTGATCGATTCTAAATGACAATATTTTTAGTCATTCGATGTGTATAGTTTGCCGTATGAAATGTATTAATTTGTATAGCAATAGGTAAATCGCTTAATCACATGAAATAACGGCGAACATTCAAAGTGAAATGAGAAAACCAGACAATAACCACAAAATTAACACAGGAACTGATTACGAGTTTTCGCAGTGTTGTTGTCTTCGGAAAAAATAAATAAAATATATACAAGATAACAGAAGAAATCGTCAAAAGTTAAAACAATTACTTAGTTTTAGTTTTGAAATTGTAGAAATACTAAAAAAAAAAAAAAAGGCCAAGGGTGGGAGTTTGAACACTCTGAAACCGCCTCCATGATTACGCAACTAACGGTGCAGCTTCTGCCGTGACACCACAGAAGTTATTATAATATATATAACATGTCTAGTTTATCAGTTAAAAGGAATATAACATTTTTTTTTTTTTAATACAATTTTCATCTAAACGTAACCGTTTATCCGGTTCTATAGTGAGTACTTGTAATTTTAACGTCCCATTGGCGGCAGGACTATATTAACTGATATATTTTTTTTTATGTATTTCCATAAAAAAAAAAAAAAAAATCAATTGTACCATTATTATCTTCTTCTATAAATAGTACAATGTCGTTGGCTAACGAAACAAATTTCGAATTATCTAATTGTTCAATACCATTGAAAACCATGCCAGTAGAATTGTTTTGTAATTAGTTTGAATATTTATTATTATTTGCCTGTTAATTTGTGTGTAAATAGTAAACAAATGTATAAAAATAAATTTGATATAACAGGATAGTCTAAAAAAAAAAAAAAGGGTCACGGGGAAAGGCGGGTTGGTGGGATTTAATACTTTGATCTCCCCAGAATTACGCGACGGTGGTTCGGACGTATAATATTGCGACGAAACTGCAGGGGATACGAATGTTGTTTCTCAAATGAACGCGGAATGCAGGAAATGGTTACGTTACGGTTACAGGCGATCGCAAAAATAATAGCGTGTAAAAAAGGCCGAAGAGAAAAAGGACTGTTTTATGAATGGACGAAAAAAAAAAAAAAAGAAATAAGATCAAAGTCTTCTAAATTTCGAATACATAGCGTTAAAAAGACCTTTTTGAGTTTCTTGTTGAAAAAAAAAGAAAAGTCACTTGGGATAAAAAATAATAATAAAAAAAAACCTTTCGACTCGATAATAATCAAATAACACTGTCGATTTCCCGATAAAAAAAAATACAAAATGAAACCGGCATAAATTACAATATATAATTTGTTTAAGTTAAAAATCGTTCGGTTTTTTGTTTTTTAGTCCGCGTAAAATGGTTTTGGCGTTTAACCTTTTTTTTTTTTTTTTTGGCCTTTGTGTACGTCAGAGTTCATCAAAATGTCAGCCGAAAAAAATAAGAATACTTTCAAATTATCAGATCGGATGTGCTTCTTTTGAACCTATGCGCATATATCCCGCGGGAACATCAAAGAAGCTAAATATAATATTATTATTACATATTTTTTTTTTTTTTTTTTTTCAATATCGAAATATTATGGAGTGCGGTAAACGTTCTCCTGATGCATAAGATCCATTTGGCGTGCAGGGGCTTTATAGGCGGATAATTGAAACTGACATACCGTACAATAATTTCAGACTGGTTAGAACGGGAAGAGAACCAAAGAAAAAAAAAAAACCCGGAGATTTCATTTGTTTATGTGCACAATGATTCTTTCGCACTGCGTACGAAAAACGATTCCGAGCCGAGTTCGGTTAAATCGTTAGTTTTGATGTATCGAAACCCAAAAATTGTATTCATTATTGTAACTTACAAAATAAATTACCATGTTGTTCGTGTTGCTTCGTTTCGATTCGTCGAACGTTTTTACGAATCGGAAAAGTTTTATCCGTTGGATAATAGCAGGCGGGCACGCGAAATGATTTATACCGTTTACATCAAAACTCGAACTTTAAATTAATATATATAAAAAAAAATTATCGCATACTTATTTATTTCTTTCCTTTTTACCCGTACTTTTTGTTAAATGTTTTGTGCGTTTTTTCGCGACCAAAGAGATTTTATTCACATAAATACAGAAATAGACATAAATAGCTCAAATAACGCCAGAACGTTTTGAAATCTGTACCGCATCTAGAAATCATCAAAAAATTAATTTTCTAAATGTGCCAACTAGATTCATGTTGTAACAAAAAAGCTCAAGTGTCGTTTTTCGATTGGAGCAAGACATCCGGTAGAAAAACAGCACGCAAACTTCGCTACGCACAGAAAAAAAAATAAAAAATAAATAATAAAATGTTAATTATTTTACATACAAATTCATTATCGACCAATCGAATTCATCGAGTCGTATGGTTTTTTTTTGATACTTGAAATTTACCGGAGTTTCGAATAAAACGATTTAATTTCTGTGACGTAACACACAAATATAAACCCCTGCGAAGATAAAAACCTGGCTCCTAAAATATAATTTGGGTAGAACATAAACCGTGAGTTTATTGGACTTGTTTCGTTAATTTCAAAACGTTGAACTGGCGTACCTATATATAATTTTTTTTCATTATTACGAGTTATGGTAATTTTAATAACAGACGTACATTAAAACTAATTTAATTAAAAAAAAAAAAAAAGTTAATTCTTTAATTAAAGAAATTATCTTTTTTACAGAGTTGAATTTATTTTAGGGAGTATTACACGAGGGCTCACCTCTCACTATGTATAGCTGCAAACATCGTATTTATAGCAGGGACTGGAATCATAATAATTTTATCGGTTCCGGTTTTTAAAATTATAAAATAAGAGTTTTGGCTCCGGTTTCCGTTAATACCGGTTCTTAAAAACGCATAGTTGCAAATAACGTTACCTATATTGCTTATTAGGCATTTTCTTTACATAATAAAACAAACTAAATATTTGGTGACAATAATAAACTCTATTCTTATTATAATTATTCAATCTGTGTTATGCTCAATTTCAAAAAAAAAAAAAAAACACGGGAAAGTCATTTAACGCACACACACACACACACACAAATTTTAGTATTTGATTAAAACAAAATCCGATTTAAATGAAATTGTTCAGTTATTTCTTAGACTCGATAAGAACCTAAAAGAACCGCGAAAATTTGTATCTTATTTAATAGATTCCGGTTTATCGAATTGAGAAAGACGCGTTACAGTCGGCGGCAATTTGAAAGATACGAACAAAGTGGGCAAATCCATACAAAACGTATCGGGTCTCGTACGTAATGTGCACGGGTGGTACTGCGGTACATGCACTGCGGTAAATGATATTGCGGTTTTTTTTTTCATGGTAAAAATTGAAAAAAAAAAAAAAAAAAAAAACGAACTCAATATAATTTAGATGGGATCGCCTCCAGTGCACGGGGGCCTCGTCGGCATTAAACGCCGACTAAACGACCGTAAAAATCCGCCACCGGTTCCAATCACGGTTCGGGTTCTCAAATTTTCTCGATGTTTTCCGGTCCCCGGTCCCCGTCCGGCGATTATAATAGAACAGTGCCCCCCAGTTGTTGAACAAACACGGCATTTCGGTTGTCGCGGTGCGTTAATAATCCCGGTTTTAATTGAACTTCGACGTTTGTCCGGAGTTTACGCGGGGAGTCATTCCCCCGCGTCAGGGGAAATCCGTTGCCGTCGTAATAATATTATTATTCGTATTTATAAAGACGGCGGCAGACGCAGCGTATTATACGTACGCATATACCCGTACGATTCAATCAATGCCGTTAAATCACATTGCTCAGACAAATATTTGTCCGCCGGTCGTATTAATCGTCGTGGGGGGGGGGGGCCGCCGTCGCGTTTGATTCGGGGCCGAAACAAATATACTTGTTGAAATCCGATCGGGGACGGTCCGGGCGGTCGTCCCGTTGTTCCAACAGTACAAAACAATAACAAACAATAACAATAACGATAACGATAATAACAACAACAACAATAATAATAATAATAATAATAATAATCGATTAAATTTCCGTATCGTTGCGATACTAATTACGGAGAATTTGCAAACGTCCGTCGTCTCGGCACGCGGGGCGATCTTTTCGCCCGTCGCGCCGGTCGTGTACGCATAATAATAACACACGGCACCGGGCCCCGCGCGGTTTATATTTCCAACGGGACACCGTCTACAGTGTAGACTCTACGCCTATTATCGCGAATATACCGGAGAATTGGTTTCATTTTCGAAAAATGTCACAAATCGAATTAAAATCAAATCAATCCGCGACTATAATTTATTTATTTAATCGCACGATTATTATTTTCCGTTCGTAAACGCGACTTAGGAATTAAAACAAATTTGACTTTGATATGCACAAATTATACAAAACGGGAAACAATACTAATGAATAATTCTGCATTCGACAATCAACAAGCGTTAATTAACGATTCACGATTATCGATTGTTAGAACCCGTTCAAAATGCATTTATTCACTTCAATTTATTTTCATTTTTTTAAAATCGTAGAAATTATTTAAATTGCGTGTGTTTTTTTATCAATTATCATTAGACAATAATCATAATTGTTCTCATATCTTAAAAACAATCGACAATAAAACAAAATAAAGACATATTTTTGGTCAATAACGTTTAAAAATGATTATTCGCGGTTTTCTCCAGTCAATGGCCATCGGTAATAATACTAATTTTTTTTTACAAGCCGCGGGATTTCGAAACTACATTCGATATATAAAAAGAATGTCAAAATTGTAAATGTTCTAGTCACCCGCATGTTAATTATTTCAAATGTACCGTTTTAATTAATGAATCGAATTATTTTTATTTCATAATGTCATTTAATATTATTTTTTTCTAATAGTAATAATTGTATTGATTAATAATCAGCGACTTTTTATCTGGATAGTTTTTTTTTTTCTATTTCCGAACAAAAACCCTAATGCTAAAATATGGCTGCCTACCAGATATACATAAAAAAACACATCTAGAATACAAAAATATCGTGTAATAAGGAGGAGCGTGTCATTATTAAATCGATTGCGTATAGGCGATTTAAACGAAATCCTTGAAAAATGAAAATTTATCCACATAAAAATGTGTTCAAATTTACACCCGTATAAATTTAAAAATGAATGGCCCCAGCCGGGGGTCCTTATCGCAAGTTTTTATTGGCGTAGTCGTGAAATTCGTTTAAAAACACACGTTCACGCGTAAAACATAAAACAAAATACCGTTTAAAGTGATTTTGGAATTTTTACGTTTTACGATAATTAAAAGTCAACAACGCGATTTTTCGTTTTACCCGAACGATACTTTAGATATTCGCTGTTAAAATTGTAGTCTCTATTTTTACAATTAAAACCTTTTAACTTTTATAACTTTTTGTAACTTTTTCGTTAATTCATGCTGAACTTAATGGATATTATATGTCGTTCCCCAGATATAAAGTCGCGTTATTTAATTTCCGTTGCCGGCCGTTTTACGTTAAACCGTACCGCTATCGGGACAAAAGGATTTTTCTCGAAAACGTAAAAACGCGAGCGCGGCCATTTATCGGCGTTTTATATTTGCGGTCGTCGAATAAAAAAAGTTTACTAATTGTGGTCGCTCAAATTTTTGTGGTCTACGTACTTAAACGCGGAAGAATATTCGACTTTCCAACGAGACGAAAAATATTATTTTATTTCCAACATCAAATATTTGTTAGTCGACGACGTTTTTTTCCCCATTTATTTGTATCGCGAAGACAAGACAGACTCGGGTAAAATATATTGTTGTTGTTGTTGTTTTTTTTTGAAAAAATATAATAGTTATTCGTAATATTCGAACCCGAGACTACAAGTACGATTTTACCCGGATATTTTAACGCGTACCCCCGCAACTCGGATATAAACGGGGACGACCACAATGTCTGCATATCTCGAATAACGCAAATGACCGCAATTCGTACGCAACCGTATTTATAACAGCCAATATTACATAAATATTTTATCTATTATATTGTTTTTAAAAAAAACGTATTATTGATTACGCGATTTAAAATAACAAGTAATAAAATACAATTTATCCAGTTCCCAAACTTTTTAAGATGCGACCCATTTTGAACATTTTGTTTTTTTTTAACACTAGCCACTTTCAAAATACTAACGAGCTTTTTTAGGTTTTATATCTCGTGAAAAAATACAGTAAAAACATATGAAAATTTATAATAATAAAAAAAAAAAAAAATTACATTTTTCAATTGTATAGGCTTAATTATTTAATACGGTAAAAAGGTATAATTAATTTAAAAAAAAAAAAAAAAAAAACCGTTTAATTAATATCGTAACACGTCACTATATATGTATACTCTTTATAGTTTATTGTAGTCTAATATTGTATAATATACAAATATTATACAATATTAATATAACCTAACGCGTTTTAAAACTTTACGCGTTCCACCGAAAATATAACCGAGACTTACAGTTCGAGAATCTATGATCTAGTCCAGTGATGGGCAAAGTACGGCCCGCGAAAGTATTTAATCCGGCCCGCCGAGGGTCCATCGACATGGATAGTATATGGCCCGTATAGTATAAAAAAATTCCCGAAATATTCTGAAAATTATCGAAGAAAATAGTTTTAAATATATAAATGGATTGACTGATCGGACTGTGCGCGGTCTTACCCTCATAGCGTGGTGTAGGTAGATAGTACTATTAGTAGGTACTACGATAATGTTGAAAAATCTTCACACGGAATTTCAAACCAGGTTTCAAGATTTTAAGAACATTCAATCATCGCTAGATGTTTTCTCGATGCTGTTTAACGTAGATCCGGAAAATGTATCTGCAGAATTGCAGTTGGAAATTATTGAAATGCAGTGCAGTTAAAGCAATTGTTCTTGAATTCCACAAAACTAGATATTTATAGAGCACTGCCGAAAGCTGAATTCCCAAAGATAATTGCTCACGCCCAGAAAATTATGGCTATGTTTGCGTCGTCTTATGTGTGCGAACAGACTTTTTCGACCATGAAATTGCGGAAAAACTCAATCAGAAATCGATCGACTGATGAACACCTTTTCTCGCTGTTGAAAGTTGCTTTGTCAATATGCTTTCGAAAATATTATGGAAAATCAAAAACAATTCCATATATCTCACATGCCATATTATATGATTTAATAAAGCTTAAACACAAAATGCATTTTTTCTATAATTCTGGCCCTCCTCTAGAATTTCTTAAACTTTGTGGCCCCCCCCCCATTAAAAAAGTTTGCCCATCACTGATCTAGTCGATTTAATTACGTCGGTCTCGAGGCGGGACTACATATTTCCCATTTATTCGGATAAAGGTAAAACATAGAAATCATAGGCGTGCCCGCGGGGTGTGCGCGTTAATTCTACCAATGGGCCCGAGTGAAACTTTAAGTTTAATTACTACGGCAGGGATAGGTTTGGTTCAGTTGAAGCAGCCCCACAGTAATAATGTTTAAACTTTGCGGAAAAAATGTCGTTCGTGTGGTTCAATGGAACGCGAAATTGAGCTGATTGATGAGAATTTGTCTGACGGGAATTATATTAGTGTGTCGTCGTCTGAAACAAACAATTGCAGCGCGGTTGATTTGATCTCGAAATATAATCGAAAAACAACATTTTCATACACTTCGATAAAACTTTAACACAATTTACAATCATGCCTGTGACAAGTTACTCGTGTGAGCCGGCTGTTACCGAATTATCTATTGTGGATATCTAAAACAATGTCACAAGACCGTCTTGACGCCGTCAGAAATAAATATTAACGAAGTAATAGGTGTGTCCAAAACGTTAGTGCCGATAAAAAGAAGACACGGACATTAGACGTTATAATAAACAAAAAAACTGAATGTGATTTTGTGTGGGCCTTATTTGTCTTATTGCGTAACACGTGAATGAAGTATATACATGACTACGGTACAAATATTGACGATGAGAAAAATCCGGATTTTTGGATACCGAATTTGGAATCCGACAATTATTGTAAATCCGGATTTTCATCTGAATCCATCTTTCGGGTTTCTAAATTGCGATTTAATATTCTCTAATTCATTTCTCATAAAACTACTATTATTATCTTATTGTTATTAGTATTCAACGTGTAATACATTAAATACGTTTTTACGATTTAAAAAACATCATAAATAGAAATTTATTTATTTTTTTTTTTAAAGTACTACAAAAAAAATCATACACATTACACTTTAATTATTTAAATAATATATTACTAGCTGACCCGGCACACGTTGTTTTATTCATAAAAATTGTCTATAGCAGGTTACGTCTTGAAATGATTACAATTATTTAACTCATTTTGTAACGAACGAATTACATAAGGATTTGATTTTGAGATTTAAAAAAAAAAAAAAAAAAAAAAAAAACAGAAATCTGTACAGTCAAACCCAAGTTTTGGATTTTAAAATTGGAAATACAAAATTTTGGATTAGGGAATTCAAAACAAAAATTTTCGGAATTCAAAAAATCCGGATTTATTGGATTTTCGTATTATACGGATTAATGTCACATCACTAAAAAATATACAATTTCCGGTATCTTGTATATCTCGTATATCTGCCTAGATAATTTTTATTTATAGATAAAACTGCGGTCGTGCACAATATCGTATTATTATATTATATATCTGCCCGACGAGATCCGTTAACCGAATTAAAATAAAGAGACGGCGTGTATACTTGAAAAAAAAAAAAAAAAAAAAAATATTATTAAATAATAAATTATTTATTTTCCGTATACCGGTAACCGGATTTCCAGCGAATCTTTACATTTATTTTTTCATTCGAGCACTACTGCTTATTTCACAATTTTACATTAAAAAAAAAAAAAAAAAATTAAAAAAAAACCTCTTAGAATTGCAATCGGTCTGACGATATTTTTCGCGTCGAGTGTACCGACTTGCATTAAACCAACCGCAATAACTGAACAGTAAACACCGTTAACAATAATAATATTATTACTATCGTTTTAATTGTTGGATGAAAAAAAAAAAAAAAAATAAAAAAAATATTTATGTTGTTTCGTTATTTTATCGTTTCGAATAGTTGAGGGGCGTTTAAGTTTCGATTTCGGTACGTTTTCGTCATTACGTATCGCATAATTCAATATCTTCTCGAAAGTATAATCAAATTACGTATATAAAATATTAGGTAACCACCCTGGATTATTATTATAATACAATTTTCGAGAGTATCGAGTTAATGCAATTTTAAGATGCCACGCGATACCCACAAACGCCGCGTCATTAAAATTTAAAACGTTCGCCCCGATTTCGCGATGTTCGCGCGCAGTTAAGATAATAATAATTACATAATACACCCCGAAATACGAAACGATAACGTAATTATGATTTTTTTTATGTGTACGATAATTTTAGTTTCCGAGCGGGGCGATGAATCTCGTGGTTACGCAATGATGTTTATTAATTTTTATTTTTTCCGTTAACACTTTTTCTACCCGAAGACATCGTCCGATCTATATACACGTCAATACGGTATCCGGTAGTAAATTTGATCTAGCCGGTACCTTAGGGAGGTCATTTTTCGATATACCCGTTAGTTTTTTTTTTATCGCAGTAGATAAGACTGCTGACAAATGACGGAAAAAGGGCACGAACGCGATTTCGTCAAACTCGAGTTTTATTATTCCTTTGTAATTCTGAAAATAATTTGTCTGGAGACATGAAGTTTTTACATAAAATGTAACATTGTAAAAGAAATTTCAAAAAATGTACTTCAATTTTGGGCTATTTATAGACATTTTGATTTTTCAAGGGTTTAAGTCTAAAAAAATGTTAATCATGGATTTTGTGAACTGAACACGTTTTTTTAAGGTTTAAAGGTTTTACTTCACTCTAAATACGTTTAAAAAATCTCGAAAATCGGTATTTATTTACTTTGGCCGTTTAAAATGTCCAGTTAAACAACATTGTCGAAATTGTACGTCGTAATAATTAATTACAATAAATAATATCACATTTTCCATAATTTAATTTGCATGCTACACACAGTGTGTAAAACATACTCTATACGAAGTTTACAATAATTGTCCTAATACATCACGCTGAAGCTCTGCTCAGAGTCGTTTTATAAAAAAAAAAAAAAAAAATGATTTATCAATTTGTTTCAAATTCAATACATCCACTAAGAGTAAGCTGTCCAACGAGCGGAGTGACTTCGCCAATACCGACCCCGGGCCGTGCGATGTACGTCTTTTTTTTCTTTTTTTTTTTTTTTTTTTTATCGATAATAATATTAAATAATACTCGCGGTAATCGCGGCAGATATCTGACCGGAGTGTTAACGAAAACGCCGGTTTAACGGAGATTCACACGATAACGCATTTTTTACCAAAATTAAAACCAATAATTAATTTTGTTGAAACGTTCAGAATAATACATAACACACTAATTTATTACTGTGTTGAATTAATCTTCGGACGGAACGGGTTTATAGCAATTATAAATTTGTTTTTGGTATTTCGTTTGAAATTACGCTGACTTTTTCTCGTGTGTCGTTTAAGCACCAAAATATCACTTGCCGATACTCCGTTTTTGGCGTTGTGAGTTGTCGTCGTTGTTTGAACAGCTATTGGCTTTTCTTCAGTTATCATCGTCGGCATTCCCACCGTCGTTATTTTCTCCGGCCATCACTTCCTCGATTCCCAGTTGTTTTTTTCCAACCACGCCGTGCTCAAGTGTCTCGGCCAAAGTTAAAAAGTGCTACGTTTCTCCGGCTTTCTTTGCCGGGTACATTTTAATTTCATAATACGTAAGTTACAACTAACCGGTAACTAACCGGCACGCAATCGAATTGGACGTAATCGGTTAGTCAGTCTTATCGCTTGCGATAATAATTTTACGGTTACTATAACGGAAAAATATAAGCTGCAAAACATAGCCGGGGATTGCCGGAAGAGTTTACTAATAGTGTAACGAAATAATTTCGCGTTTTCTCCCCTCGTTTGCGCAAAAACGTAAAAATAATTAAATAAACGCGAAATTCTACTCCGCCGCGATGACTGCACGCGCCTCGCCGGAAACGTTTTGCGCGGCCCCCGCCGCCACCCGGGTTCGGATACACCGGGTTGAAAACCCTGTGAATATCATCTCGCCGTTAAACATTTCCCGACGACGACGACGACGACGTTGCATTTCATTCGTAAAACCCAAATCGATATGGCATCCGTATTCACGGAATTGTGTAAAACGTCAAGAGTGATTTAATGAAAATTCATCCTGACCTGTACACGTCGTCGTACGCGTTTCCGTAAGTAAACACTCCGTGGAGAGACGAATGGGCGTGCATGTCGATTACTACGTCGAGTTCCATGTACTGCGAACAAATAAAAAATATATACAATTTCTCCGTTGTCCATTAGCCGGCCAATAGGGGGAAAACTTAAAACGAAAAAAAGACAATACAAATTTTTGTTTTTGTCCGTACGAAAAAAAAATCGAATTATTACCGACGATCTCGTCGAGAAATCGCGTTTTTAACGTTTATTCGTTATTTGCCCGTACACCGTCCGTCCGATTGGCAATTACGGAATAATCGAAATTATCAGTGAGAATTATAACGTATTGGATAAATAAGTCCATCAAAAAAAGTAGAGGCCTACTGGGCCTCTCGGCCAAATTTTCGCGCCTGTGGGGGAAACCCGTCTTTACCCCATAAGAAACCGTCCGGGGACGCGGCTCCCGGTTCGCGTTTACACGGCCCGAAATAACAATTATCGTTATCGAACAATACCAAACCTCTTGTTAATATCGCGTGTTGTTACCTTGTTTTCTTCGATTTCTTTCAAGTGGTTGCGGACGGCGTATAATATCGGATGGACCCACTGCGATATTTTATGCCAAGCTCTGTTCAGATCGATTCCCAACAAATTGGTCCTGTAACAATATCGAACAAAATCTTCGGTAGATTCGTAAAATCTAGTGTAATCCGTACACGTATTATACTAAGTGTAGAACAAAATCTTCGTTGGTTGTACTAAATCGTTTTTTTTTTCTAAGTTTTACATTTCCGTGCCCGTAAACGAATTTTGCTTTAATCAAACACTTTACCGGGAATATTCTCGTAGAATTTCGGATCTAGTCAGATGCACCGGGAACGTTATTTTTTTCGATTTTCTCTAATCGTTTCCTTTAATAACGGGGTAAAAACGGAATATGTTCGCAATAACTGTTTCCGTTTCGAATTTTCGTAAAATGTGTTAATTTTTATATAATAATTCAGTGAAAAATAATCGCGGAGACCTACGACTTTCACCGAATACTTATACTCGAATTTTCTACACTTGGTGCAATTTTCGAAATACCAGTAGTTCGGTGTTTTTTGAGTTATTAACACAGCTGTTTGAAATGTCTTTTTTTTGTTGTTGTTGTTTTATACGTGGATAAAAATGTCGTAACGTTTAAAGTTCAAATGGATGTCAAAATTTGTTAAAAAAAAATAAAACACGAACAATTGCAATATGTTTCGTAGCCACAGAGTGTAATACACAACGTATTTCGTTGATGCGAAGTGTGTCGGCTTTAATATCCGAGTTTAAATTAAATTATTTTCTTTTCGTTATCACTCCGGCAGAACTCCAGTGTCACATTGACTTATTACATTGTTTCTAAAAAATTACCTCGTATTCCCTAATGTGACTCCGTCGGGGTTCATCATCGGTATTAATTGAAATACGACTTTTTTCCGGAGTCGTACTACGGCCGGGTGGTTGCTAATCAGAAACTCTATGATTCCTGAAATAATATTAATATATTTTTTTTATTTTTTTTAATTCACGATTTGTATACAGGCTGTAAAATATCATTTACGTCATTTTACCTTGGCAAACGTACGAACTCGGCGTTTCGGATCCGTGCACTCTACTCAATATCACGATGACGTGCACTTTTTCGCCGGGCGTCATGTTCTTCGGATTGGTTATAGTGATCAAGTCTAATCTTCTGTTTTGCTTGAGCCGTAAAAAAAAAAAAAAAAATGAAAAAAAAAATAAGATTTTTCATCAATTCGTAACAATAGAAATAATGTATAGTGTTTTTATCGACGACAGGAATATTATAATATTCACAAATTTCAATCACAATAACGTGAAACGCAAGCCGTCAGGGAAATTAAAAACAATTTTAGTCCCGTAGCTGTTTTCTTATAAATTTTAATTCTAATATAAATATTTGGATTGAGTTTGGACGTTTAAAACATATCAATGTCTAAAAACATTTTAGATTCTGAGCGAAGAGGGATGAGGAATGGTTTTGGAGTTTTTTTTTATTATTTTAAAATGTATTATTTTTTTTGTCGAGGAATAACTTTTCTACCAGAAATCTCGCTCCAATTTTCTGAATGTAACGTCTTTGCTGAAAGGATTTTGTATCTAGTCGCCGGGCATCATTAGTTTCCGTTGTAGCTTTCTTAATAATTGGGAAAAAAATGTAAAAAAAAACCGGGATAATTTACGGCAACAGCGCGGTGTTTTTTTTTTTTATTTTCGAATTTGATTTTTTTCCAGTTGTAATCCCGTTAAAAATAACCTTATAGACCTGACATTTGTACAGAATATTAATTTTAGCATTTTTCTAAACGTGGAGAAACGTTCAAAACACATTCTAGCGATTTTTGTGTTTTTTATTGGCATTTGAAATTTGTATTCTCCAAGGTATAAACTTTAAACTTTACTCTGTACAGAATTTACATTAATTTAAAAGTATTTCGAGATCGCGTCTGGATAACAACGTGGTACCTTATATAAAATATATTATAATAATTTCCCGCTCTCAAAATGCTACCTCCCTTCCCACTCCCCCCTGACGGCATATCATATCGATTACCTGTACTTATATGATTGTAACATATCAATTTTCTTTTTCGCCACGACATTAATTGACGTTTGTTTCCGTCTAATATTTTAGATGATAAAACGGTGTCGAATTTAGTAGCGCACTTCGGAAAATGTATATTATTGATTTTTAAAAAAGACGTACATACTTCGCACAACGATTCTGAGCGAAGTAGTGTTAGTCGTCGTTTTTCGTTGTTGCCATTGTAACCCAGAAATCAACATAAAAAAAAAAATAAAAATAAATAATAAAACAAGAGTCTGGCAAAATTCGTGTTCGTGCCTTTTATGAACATATTAAAGAAGAAAGTAAATTAATCTATGAAAAAAATGTTCACGTCTCGAAATCCAAAATTTCCCACTTTAAGACTTAAAACATTGAAAATAATCAAAATGTCTATAAATAATCCAAACTCGAAATAAATTGTTTTTTAAATTTTTTTCACGACATTATATTACAATGTTACATTTTATGCAAAAATTTTAGGTCTCCAGAACAATTATTTTCGGAATTACAAAGAAATAATAAAACTCGAGTTTGTTGAAATCGTGTTGGTTTTTTTTCATTTTTCGGTACTTTTGTTTGCTGCGTTAAAAAATTAACAGGTACATCGAAAAATGACCTCTTTTAAGTACCGACTAGACAAAATTTACTACCAAAAACAGTATTGGAGTCTATAAATCGGATGATGTCTTCTGGTAGAAAAAGTGTTAACGGAAAAAAAAACAACAAACAAATAAACATCATTGTAAAACCACAAGAATCTTCGATTCGCTCAGAATCTAAAATAGGCCTTTGTATACTTGAACCGTATTTTCGAGTTGTTATGCCGAACAGACTATTTATCATGTAATTTTCCGACGAGACACGTCGTCCGAATTACTACGAGGACGAGTTGATAAGTAAAGCCTCTTATTTCATAACTGTTTTTAAATTTCCAATAATATTTGTCGTTCATGGAACATTTAATAGTTTATGTCAATAGTTTAGCGTGTGTCAAGTTACGATAGTTTTTAGTTTATTCGTACGTCATTTTTAATAACAGCCTCTCCAGATGCGCGGTTCAAACAGCGTGCTGTAATTGTATTTCCCGTCGCAGAAAATGTTAAACTCGTCGATATTTATAGACTTTTGCTCTTGGTCTATGGTAACGAAATTCTAGATGTCAGTCTATGGGGTTTCGTCATAAATATTTCTAAAAATCGTCAAGGTCCTAGTATCAGCGTTAAAAGTCATGTTAACTGTTTATCGGGATTGAAATTGTATGGTTTATACTGAATATATGGAGGAAGGAACTACAATTAATTCAGTTCACTGTACAATTGCATAGCCTCATTGCAGCCGTGCCAATGCATGCAATTGAATCGTTATAATTTCAATTCATCTATCATACATTCCGGATTTAGCACCGTTTTATTTTTTCAATTTGTTTCTCAAACTTGTAGAACATCTTAATGGTTTGACAAAGTTCGATTCTGATAAGAAAATTAAAGCTGAAGTCAAGCGGCTGTTTAATACTCGAGATAAACAATTTTATTTAGACTGCATTATAAAACTTGTTAAGCGTTGGCTGAAATGCATTGACTTAGAAGGAAGTTATGTTGGAAAATATTGACACGCGAATTAAGATAATTTAATTGACTACACGTGTGTATTTTTAGTTTATTCGCACGTCGGTTATTAAAGACGGCTTCTCCGGATGTATGGTTCAGAGAGCGCGTGCTGTAATTGAATTTCTTATTGCAGAAAATGTTTAACCCGCCAATATTCGTAGACGTTTGTTTTCAATTTATGGCAATGAAACTCTGGACATCAGTTCTCTAGAGCTAAACACTAGTTCTGTTCGTCGTTGGGTATTCTGGATTAAAAGTAACGAAATCGGGAATGCCATTATTTCTGATCAGGATCGATGTGGACGGCCAGTAACTGTGACAGCGATTTTCAGAAGATGCGGTTTATACTGAATATTTAGAGAAAGGAGCCACAATCAATACCAAGACCTTAGAAAGATTTAAAAATATAATAAAATTTACCCGACCAAATGTCAAACGAGTTCTGATGTAGCACAACAATTAGCAAGGCCTCATTGCAACTGTGCTACAATGCAAGAAATTGAATCGCTGGGATTTCAAATCATTTCGCGTCCGCCCTACCGTCTGGCTTTTACGCTGTGCAATTTGTTTTTTGTTTCTCAAACTTGAAGAACATTTTAATGGTTCAACCAAGTTTGATTCCGATGAGTAAATTAAAGTTGTGTGTTTTTATTTCTTTGATTGACGTTCACTAGTTCTAAAGTTATACGTTAGGCGCTACTTATCAGCCTGCCCAGGTGTTGTTCAGCTTATAGAATTACGAGTATTAAGTGCAGTTTAAAGTTTTTTTAAATCTGTTTTTTAATTCTCTGATAAAAACGGATAAACTGACGATTTCCTCTGTAAAACATGGTATATAATAGGGATCGTCTCCAACCCGTGGTCCGCGTTGTCTTTATTCGTGGCAACGCGATCACATTTCAATTATAACGTACATTTTTATATTTGTTATCATAATACGCAGGCACAATTATTCGATCTAACACTCTAGTTAGATTCGAGGTTTTCAAAGCTAATGAAAATTTGCTTTTATTACATTTTCGTTATCAGTTTGAAAATGTCCCAGAAAATATGCAAACGGTGACTATTGATTTACACAGTGAAACAATATTAAAAGAAAAGAATGATAACGTTAAACCACACATATTTTTATTCAAAATTGAAAATAATATATTGACACATATACGATATCCCCAATTGCGAACCGACGCATTTAAAACGACGTATTTTTTTGGTAGTGCTTACACTGGTGAGCATATTTTTTCACGAGTACAAATAGTTAAATCGAAAACTAAAATTCGGTTTACTGACACTCACATAGAAAACTCGCTAAAGTTCAAATACAATAAAATGGAGAAATTGTTTTCTAAAAGAACAATATCAATTATCACACTAAAAATAAAATAATAAATAATTTGTAATTTGAAATTTATTCATATATGTTTTAATCAGGGTTTGGGACTTATAGTTCTTTAAAACATGATTATAAGCGCTGAAGTATTCACAAAAATACCGTAAAATAGGCATACAAATCTAAAAAAATACGCATTTAAAATATGTATTAATTAATAATTACTATTACTTAAAAAAAAATACATAATTCTACTTGAAATGTTGAAAAAATCTGTATTATTTCTTGCAATAAGTGTATTCCTTAGCTATTTATACCTACACGAAAATTATAACGAGCTACGAGTTGTAAATAACAAAAACATATAATTACATTAATATATTTTGCTTCTCTCGATTTCACAGATCCATTAAAATTTGTATAGTTTTTGTTTAAAATATGCAAAAAAAAAGCAGCAAACACAAAAGCTGAAAAATAAGCATTTTACTGCAGAATCTATGCAATTTGCGTAATTATGAACTTCTGAAACTTTCGGATTCGATATCGTGATTATAACCAGAAATGAGTATATTTCGCGCCTTGCTATATTTTACAATAAATAATAACAGTATATAAAAAGTCGCGAACCCTGGTTATAATCACGAAAAAAAAAAAAAACGGAACGTTCTTATCACCAATACGTGCTTTCACTACGAACGCGGGCCGCGAGATTATTTTAGAAAATAATACGTGGCGGCCCGCCGCGCAAGGCGAACAAGAATAGTCGACCAGAACGTCACATCTGGGGCTCGAAACCGCAAAGTCGTTATCGCGAAAACTAAACGATACGAGAATAATTCGCGCTCGGTTTCCCGTTTTATCGCCGTTTTCCCGGCACCGAAAACCGTGAGGGGGGTAGTTGGGGGTCAGGGGAAAACTATCTGTAAAGTATATCGTTCGGGTCCGATTACCATCGACCTAGCAGCCGGGTTCGTGGGCCGGGGGAGGAGATAAATAAACGACACAACGATACTACGACATACACGCATAGGCCTCACTAGTTATCGCGTATGTTCAGAATTATTTCAGACTGTACACAATGATTGTTGTAAGTGTTTAAGTTCGGCGAGCGGGACGAGTGAGGGCGGTTGTCGTGCACCGCGGGGGCGCGCAACTCTCGATTAGAATAATCGCAAAAAATAAACCGTTTAAATGCAATTATTACAATTGATTGTCCCAGGAGTTCGCGTTTGAAATACGGTAGCTTTTTTTTTTCGATCAACGCCAGGTAGTTCTGGTAGCGCGTATACGAATACGGGTACGAGTACGAAAACTGATAGCTATCGTCGTCCTTGTCGAACGAAAAAAGTATGCTCAAAACGTAATTGTTCTTGTGGTACACCGATCGGTGGTAGTGCACTCTGCTGGCGGGTATGCGATACCTGAAAAAAAAAAAAAAAATCCATCAAATATATTATAACACAATTTGTGTGTGTGTGTGTGTGTGTGTGGAGTAACGAGACTTTCCCGATAAAACCCAATTTATTAACGTTATCTACATAGCGATTTTTGAAATGCCATTATAAAACGCTTGTCTAAGCATAACACTATCAATATAAATTAAATCGGTTAATTTTTCTGATATTTATTCGCTTTTGAATTAGTGTGTGCGTCCGACAGTATAACCGGAAACGTGTTCGAATCAAAAACCGAGTTTTAATCACCTAACCGTGTTAATATTACATTTCGCGCTGACCTAAAATCAAAACTGCCTCGGAGTCGTTTCGGATGTTAAATGAAGTTTATGGCGAAGAATGAGTATATCGGGGGCTCTCGTGTTTTAATGGCTCAAACGGTTTTGTAGCGAAAAGAGGACGTCGATGACAACGAGACAACCACCGGGCCTAAGGTTCGACCGCGTATTTAACAAACGGAAATGTGTAAGAAATCCACCGAATCGTCGAGCAAGACCGCCTTAGTGGACAGACAGTTTCGATCAATATTTTTGTAAAGAGGTATTAATTACACCGAGAGAACACGTAGGAACGAAGCGACCGGATCAGCGGAAAAACGGCTGGGTTCTACGCCGAAACAACACGCTCCGGTTCACTGTGCAATTTCAATTCAACGTTTTTTTTTTTTTTTTTTTTTTTTTTTTTTTTTTTTTTTTTTTTTTTTATTAACTGGGAAATAAAAAAATGTCTATACTTTAACACTGCCCTTACTCGCCGGTAGACTCCTTTTGACGTCCATCTGTTCCAGAAAATGAAAACTTCATTAAAACAAACCCATTATTAACGAACGTAAAAACGAGAATTTCTCTCTAAACAAAAAAAAGGCCGACCTAATGCGATTGGCAACGCCGTTTTCGAAAATGGCAACAGTGTGACGTAGATGCCGGGTGGGAGGGAAGGAAAATACGTTTCGAATGCGATCGGCGTTCAATTGTACAATTATAAAAAAATATATTATTGTATTTTATTACGTGCAAGTCTCTCGTGTCGTTTGCGTGTCACACGCCGCGTTGGTTCGACTACAAGGGGGACGGTTTCCCGATCAACGTAATTATAATAATAATAATAATAATAATATGAATGTCTGGGGGGGCCCTGTCCCGTGGCCATATATTATTTCGCAAACGTCGCGTTACCGTCCGCGCAACGATGATGATGATGACGACGACGACGATGATGATGATAATAATAATAATAATAATAATAATAATAATAATATATTTATTAGCGGACAAACGATAATTTATACATAAGCGAAACGTCAAAAACGACCGGGAATCGATACCGAACCCGCCGGGTACCTCCCCGTATACCTACGCGACAACCACATAACTCGCGACAACCGATAAGGTCCTCCGGGACGTTAAAACGCTCGGAGCGCACGGCAAATATTATTCCGTCTCCGGTCGAATAACCCGGGGGGGTCGGTTTGCTTTAACGTACAGACGGGGAGTAGGTATAAATATTATTATAAAATAAGATTATAATTTAACAACGCGGTTTAATTTCTACGGGCTATAATAATAATAATAATAATAATAACAATAATAATACTAATAATAATAATAATGAAGGGAGGAGGTCTTCGGTTGCTATGCGCGTGGTCTTGGCGATTTTAATCTAAACGTAAAATGGACCGAAATTTATCCGAATTATCGGCGGACCTCCTTCGCCCCCCCCCCAGACGCCACCACCACAATGGGCGGAGCGAATTTCCGTTGTCGTCGCGTTACTAAATATCCAGTTTTTTTTTTAATTTTTATTACACTCGTTCTTATTGTTATCTTACATTGTTATCAAAGCCGGGCTAGAGTTAATCAATCGAGAATTTATGCTAAAACAAAAAAAAAAAAAGCCACGCGAAAGTTAATTTTTCCAGGAAATTCAAATATCCACCGAGTTAAGTTGAAAGTTACTTTTTTTTTTTTTTTTTAACTAATTTCCCATTTAGACATTTATCGACCACACAATACAAGACCCGTGTAGAGGACGCCTCCTGCAAAACGCGTGTATTTATCATATTCGAGTAATAATGCGTAGCTTTATTTTTGAAAAACAAACGCAATTTGCATAGCTGCACGCGTTTATCTTTTTTACAAAAAGTTCGTAAAAAACTTTAGAGGCTTTTCAACTTTTTAACTACAGTCACTGTGCCCACCTTTGAGTTTAATTACAAATGAAATGCGTTTAATGGGGAAGCGTTTGTTTTCGCTAAAATATCGCCAGATAAAAAAGTTTACAACCCTTGTTTAATTTTTTTTTTTTTTGTTTTTATTTATTTGTATAAATGGTCTTCGAAAATATTATCGGTTTTTTTATTTTTATTTTTTTTGTTTTTTCCTCCGCGTTTAAACTCAATTAAATTTCAATCTAAACGTCATAAAAATTGAATTTAATATTTTAACGACTCTTATATTATAAGGCTGGTTGTTGGACCGGGGACCAGTAAATATTATATTCATTATTTGTAGTCTACGGATATTATTAATCGGTATATTATGTTTGGAACAGATATTAATTGATACTACAGTCTATACAGTGTACACAATAATCGATAATAATCAATCGTTTATAGTGTTTAAACCGTGTGTGTTTACCATGTGTTTCTGCTTGTGCTTTTGACTATGGGCGTCATGCCGTTTTTGAACAAGTTATTTTTGTTGCTAACGTTCACGATGTTAAATATGACGTTCTGAAATCGTACAAATAATATATCATATTGTAACAAAAAAAAAAAAAAGTGTGTTTTAAAGATTAAAAGAGGACGTCACACTGCCGTTATTCAAAGGGGTTGCGTATATAGGCGTTATTTTAACGAAATCCTAAAACAAACTAAAATTGGTTGACTTGAATTATGTACAAATAGACTTTCTTTTGTAAACTTGAAGACGATTAGCCGGAATGCAATACGTGAAATTTGTTCGAAAACGCGTTCACGTAAAACATACGAAAAAAACCGTCCAGAGTATTTGTACGTTTTACGATAATTAAAAGACAACGACGTGATTTAGCTCAGTTGCCTTATTTTACAATTAAAAAAAAAAAAAAAAGCTATAACTCTTTTATTAATTAATAATTAACTCAATTGATTTATGTCGTTCCCCGGTTAAATTCGTGTTCTTTAATTTCCATCTTTGGATGTTTTACGCTAAATCATACTGCTATTTCGACATAATGTTTTCGTGTTTAATAACGTGAGCTCCGACGTCCTCTTAAATATATTCAATAAATTAACATATTTTTTTTTTTTTTTTTAATAGTTTGCGATCTATTTTGACAATATTAGTTAATTTTGTTACATACTTGGTCTTGTCTCGTATTCTCTACGACAAAGTTGAACCACAATCTGTGCCGCGGGTTGCAGGTATCCGGCCGTATGAAAAGATCGTATTCGTATTCGCACACCAAATCGATTCTGCCCAAATTGCCTACAACAAAAATTGCGCGTACGATATAAAATATAAATGTAAAATGTTCATATTATTACGGCGAGGGGGTGAGTGGGAGGAAAACGATTCTAGCCGGGTGCGAAGTGGCCGGACAGGAAATGGGAATTTTCCAGATGGCCTGAATATTGTGGCCTAATGACCTGTTTAAAAGAAGCAGAAAAAAAAAAAAGTACTAACAAAAAATTTAACACAGTGTTTGATACACTACATTCTGCGGATCTAGGACGAGGTAACGATTTTTAGGGAAATTCATAAGGGCAGTGGCGTGCTCAGCTTTTTTCCTATAAGGCGAGGGATGAACTCTATTTTGTTTGGTTAATAGTCATAAACGCAAATGGTGTATACACATAGACGGCAATGGGAGGGGAGTTAAGTTTCCCCAAATATTTTATTAGATTCTCCAAAAATTGTCCCTGTTTTATATAATGATGTTAAAAATTTTAGCCCCCTCCCACAGAAATTTTAATATATTTCCGCCTATGTGTACACATTATATGCATAAAAAAAAAAATAATAAAAAATAAAGTCTTGAGGGTGTTATGACACCCTAATCTTCCCCCTTGAACACGCCTCTGCATAGGGGTAAACTTGTGCACGTGTGTGTTTTCACACTTTGGAAAACATTTTTAACCAGAAATTTTTCGATTATAATAATTATTATAAATGTACAACTAAAATGTTTTTAGAAAAAAAAAAATGTTGGGAATCTAGACAAATTTACAATCAAGTAAAGTTAGTTTGGGAATAAAAGTTGCGTGTCCTGGACGAACTTCGATTTCCTAGTCTGAATTCGGTGTCCATTCCGTTCCCGATTCAAATAAGTAGAACTCGGCGAAAGGCTTTTTTTTTCCAAAAAAAAAAATATGAATTGTATATGTGTTTTTCTATTCACGTAAATCGAAACACAATCCGTCGGATTTTCGTAATTTTTTAACGTTTTACCATTATCACGCCAAACGAAAAACGATTTTGTATTCAATTATTATTATTTGACATAATCTCATAAATTTACGTATTGTAATTGTATTTAGAAACACTATAGTGTTAAAATAATTGTAAAGTATTTTGACTGTATTACACTAAAATACTTTATCGAAAACTCCAAATATTTGTTAGTTAACATTAAAAAATAATGTTGGGTTAGGTTTGTAATTGCTCGTCCGCAGAAAAATTATAATGTAGGCGAATTACGAATGGATTTCGACGCACCACTTTGCCCAATGTTTGCCGCGCGATGCTCGTATTATAACAAATTCGTTTTGTATACTTTTGAATATGAACAAAAAAGTTTATTTTGCACGTGTCGGCTATTTTCGGTATTTAAAATGATTTTCTTGATATTTTTAAGCGTTTCAGGCAGAAATTTCGGCTCGGAAATATACAAAAATACGGGTTCACATATTATTATCGCACTGATTATTTACTGAAAAATTCAATATAATTCGAAAATGATTATTACTATTATTTTATCACAACTACCAGCGCTTTCGACATATTGTACGGGAAGAGGCGCACCGTCATTGATTACGCGTAATTTACGGAAATTTTTTTTCGTTTTTAAGATTCTGAGCGACGCGAGGAATGTTACCCTATTGGTGGTTAGGTGAAGTTAGGGTTAGGTTAATCTAACCTAACCTATTATGATATGTTTTTTTTTTCTGTTGAAATTCTGATTTACTAATAATACCGACGTGAAACACAGTTTAACATTTAAATTGGTTTTGCAATAGATATTTCAATATGTGTAACGATCGCTCCGGAGTCCAGGTTGATCTGACTAGTATGGGTGTATCGTTGTCTAAACATTCTAAGACATTATTTCGGATTGAACGTTTTTTTTTTTTTTTTTTTTTTTGTCACAAACTATTTTTGTATATAATAACTAGGGCTGGGATTTCGATGCACTTTGCATTGTTTTTCAAAGCTTACTGTGCAATGCTCGTCTTATTATAAATTTGTTTTATGTACATTTGAATGAGAATAAGAAAGTTTATTTTGCATTTTTTAGTTTTTAGGTCATTTTCTTAATTTTTTTAGGGCATTTTAGAGTTTTTGGAGCATTTTTTGAGTTTTTGGAAACCAAGTGTATGAATTTGAAATTTTATTTTAAGATTTTCAGATTTTTACGTCAACATGGTTTTTAAATGAATATAACAGATTATAAGTAGGTACTCGTAATTCGTATTATATTATCGGATAAGGTTTGAGTAACCTCTACCCGCATTTCCTGTTAAATAATCTTAAATCGGTAAAATCGACGTCCGATGATATTATCGTTAGACGTTCAGTACGAGTTTTGTCGTCGTTAACACCGTTTTATTACTCTAGTTAATTTTTTTTTAGGGCATTTTTCGGGGTTTTTTAGGGCATTAAAATCCCAGCCCTAATAATAACTTTTTGAAGAAGCGGCATATTCGGAGTTTTAGGATTTGAAATAGATTTTTAAAAACGAAAAATTTAAAAATTCAAAATAAAAAATAAAACATACTCAGTATGTATTTGTAAAATGTGTATATATTTGTTGTTGTTGTTGAATATTTAAATTCTCATAATATTTACCTATATTGAAAGCAGTTCTACTACTATTGAAATACTCGATGAAGAGTACTTTTTTTTTTTTTTACACGATTAGCGATACAGAAAGGAAACCGTATAGGACATCAATGGCAGGCTTATAATATAGCGGTTACGATCCGGTTAACAATGGCGCGACGGCGCGGTAGAGAGGCGTAATTTCGTATTTTTTTTTTTTTTTTTCTTGTTTTTCTCCACCGGATGCAAAATACACTATACGGTTTTATTCGTATACATATGTACGTATATGTATATATAAACTTAAAATCGATACCGCCATAACCGCGTATAATGACAGTGTGCAGGTACGGTTTTTTTTTTTTCTTTTTATTCTACACAATACGATCGGCACACGGGTGTATACGTGTATACGTTATATTATGCTGTCCTATAGAGGTATAGATATTATTGCGCCGTATACGGTTTATTAAAATTAATCACAAGACAAACTTCGGGCGGGGCACTCACCCCTGGCCGCATCACGCACGAATTCCACCCCACGCGATATTATATAATATTTATACGCGGGGTGTAGACGGAGGTTTTTATTTTTCTCGGTCGTCGCCTCATCCCCCCACCCCCCCCCCCGTAACTCGGCGTATATTATACGCAAACGCGTTTATTGAGAAACTCCGCGTTTTAATAATAATAACGTGCCGTGCGTTTCATTTTTCTTCGATAATTAGAAAAAAAAAAAAATATATATATATAATATTGTCGTCGTTAACGCGGCAACAAATACACTACGTGCGAAATTAACGTTTTTGTGTTAACGTCGGTGCCACTTATACGATTATAATTCCGATGCGCTGTGTTCGTTGCAAAATAAATGAAAAACGTCAAACTATATATATATGTATATGTATAGAGTTGATAAGACAAAAAAAAAAAAAAAAAAAAAAAAATGAATATCGACCATGTCAAATTGACCACGAAACGTTTAAGTATAAAATACTTTTTAACGAAAGTGTAGTCAATTGACAACGGTCTTTGCCAGGACGAGACGTTGGAAAACGTAGAAAAATTACGATAAATCGGTGCACGTTAATTGTACGTTACGGTAAAACCGAAAAACACTAAAAATTGTACTAAATCAAACCCCGATCCCACAAGATGATTCAGCGATATACCTTGGCTCTCGTTGTTTAAACTGGAAACGCCACGTCCGTCAGAAAAAAAAAAAAAAAATGAAAAAAATGCAGATTAGGGCAGGGACACCACTCGCCGAGTTGACTATAGAAAACAAACTAGTCTATTACGTGTAGCCAATTCGTACCTATGGCATACAACTGCGGGGTCGTGTGAATAAGTCTATCGTTGATTTAACAAGACAACGGTGTCAAAACACCGCCCTTCAGAACCACCACTGCAGCCTATCGGTTTTAAAGAAACGACGCGATATGATGGTGTCTACAATAGCTGACGAAATCCAAACGTTTGCTCGCGAACACGAGACGGGGCTGGATGTCAATCCGATGGTCATTCAATTATTACATAACTCCAAGGATATTAGACGTATCGAGCGTCGGAAACCATACGACTTGGTTTAAGAACTTCAATTGTGGACAGGAGCCAGGTGCGACTTGGAAGTGCGACTCTATCAACGTGTAACGTACGTATTGATACGTGCATAGTATGCAAGAAATATATTGCCAAACATATTATAAAGACCTAAATAAATAATGTAGCCCCAGGGAATTTAAAAGAATGAGGAGTTTCCTTCCCCCACGGGCGATGATGATTTATCGACATTATTATAATCGCGTAAAAAAGAAAAGCCCCAATCTAATTTTCTCGAATTTAATATTTTGAGCAGTGGCACTTGTGTGCTCGCCGAGTTTGTTTGAAAAATGTGGTTTTTTTTTTATTATTTTATCCTTTCAATCTGATAGTAATTTTATGAATTAGACGCTTGTATTTATGTTCCGAGTTATAACACCTTAGAAATGCATATTTTTCTAGTGAAACGCTTTCAAATAGTGAAATATTGACTTTTAATTACTTTTCGTACAGTTTAAATGACTGCCGGATAAAAAAAATTAACATAAATGAAGAATATAATTTATATCTTTATATCCATAAGGAATGAATAAGTTCCATTATAGTTGATAAGAAAAAAAAAAAAATCGATATCGACAAGGTCCAATTATCCACGAAACGTTAAAAATATAAAATATTTTTAAGAAAGGTGTCCCTTCCCGGGCGACGATGATTTATTAACGTTATTATGATCGCGTAAACTTTTACGTTTCGTGGCTAATATTACACTTTTTCAACATCGATTTGTTTTTTTTTTCCTCTTCGTTTATGTTAAATTTTTGTGCAGCGGTTATTTGAACCGTATGAAAAGTATTTAAAAGTCAACTATTCGCTATTCGAAAGCGTTTCGATAGAAAAAAACGTGTATTGTAAAGGGGTTTTCGCTATATCATATTTAAATAATAAAAAAAAAAAACCGACGCAAATTGAAGAATAGCTTATGAAAATATTACTGGAAAAATATTGAATACGAGAAAATTAGATTGGATCTATTCGTGTTGGGAAAACTATATATTGGGAAAATATTAGTTATGGGAATAGCAAAATTTATCGAGAAAACCATAGATATATTATCTATTTGCCCGGTTAATGGAAATATGCTGTACACGGGCGTTTATTGAAATATTATACGGAAAGAAAAAAACCGAATACTTTTACGACGATCGTGCAAAACGATAGTCGTAAATATTATACGAATAACCGTTAATATTATCGGCGTTTTACCCATTTTTCGGGTGTCAAATCGCAAGAATGTCCTATCCTTATGGATTTATTCTGCTGTTCAAATATTCCCTTTTAAAATCGGCGTTTAACAACTACGGATCGCAATCTGAAAATCGACATCGGAAACGAGGGTGAAAATGTTTGAAAACGTCGTTGTAATCAAAATCGAATTTACTCTCGAAATCTGCGCGGACAGATAATCGCCGGGTCGCGATAAAAGAATCGCCCTGTAGTTCGTATAATATTTACGCGTACAAATAATAAAGTTCCGTCGTTATCCGTAATCGTCTCGTCTCGGTTTTTTTTTTTTTTTTTTTTCTAGTACGATGCTTTTGAATGCCTAATGAGGAAGGTTAGATATTTTCTTTTATAACGTCCGACCGCCAGTATACCTATTTATATTTTTATATTGTAATCTCGTTGGAAAGTGCGTATACTCGTAATCGTGCGGTATATGCGGGTCGTTTTGAAAGATGGAAAAAGAGAGAGAGAGAGAGAGAGAGAGAGAGAGAGAGAGAGAGAGAAAGGTAAAAAAAAAAAAAAAAAAAAACGATACAATTATTATTTATACGCCGTCTTCTTATTATTTTTATCGCCCCGGCCCTTTTCCCGGTACAAACACAATAATAATAATATTTGCGTTGCTCTCTGTTTTTGCGACGTCGCCAAAACCCACCGCCGATCATTTCGCTCGCGCATTCCCCCGGTTCGTCTTGGCGCGATATTTATTTTAATCCCGGGCCGGAATATTCCGTTCACCGTATTGTACAGAGCAGTCCGCGCGTCGTGCCGTTCGCGGGGACCGGGACGACGGGCCAGGGAATTACAAGTGCGAGTACCGCGGCACGCGACTACTAACCGTTTATAATATTATACCGTACAGAAGAACGTCCCGGACCGGCGGTATTCATAATATTCTCCTCTTGCCTAAAATTATATCTACGGAAATTATGAACTTTGAAGTAGTCCTCGGAGTTCCGCGCGGGTTTACCGCCGGCGACAAGTTTCCTCAAGGGTCACAATACGGTCGGGGGCGGGGGGCACGTCGCGACGAGGCCGGCGGGTAATGTCGCGGAAATACCCGGGCACACGGTAATAAATAATTAATGACCCCCCTCCCCCCCGGGGAAAACGCGATGGAAACGGATGAAAGAACGAAGAGGATCCGAGAGGTCGCGGGAACCGGGAAATGCAGTTCGATCCACGAAACAATCGAATCCGTGATAACAAATCGATTTCGATAAGTCCGTCTTGAAAAATACGATCGGGAATTTGTATTGATTTTTTTTTTTTTTTTTAAGGTGCGCAGTATAACTGTGCAATGCTCGAAAAAGTGCTATCCGAGGATATTTCCCTCCTTGCTACCCCCCCTAAATACGCCTCTGGGGGGTAGCAGTGTATACCCAGCATAATTTATTATCACACGAACAAGAAATATTACCATAAACGCTATAAACAGCGTTCTCCCGTGCGTACTCTATTTCCACAGGACTATTTATGAAAAGCACACTGAGCCCCGTCGGACAATCAGGGGCGTCGTTTCGATAAAAAAAAAAAAAAATGCTATAGCTCCCTACCCTCAGGAATACATATTAGTTCACAAACTAGTGGGGGTGGTGGGGAGTGTCCATGTCACTACTCCTACTCTGTTATACTACTCATATTGACCGTATAAGTTATAGATTTAAAACACAATCATTTCCGCTTTGATCAAATGTATTGCGTCCGTCTTCTTCTTCTTCTTCTTCAATAGCCCCTTGCCGGTGGAAAGTTCCAGGAGAACGATTCCAGCAAGGAGAGAGGAGAAATCCCCCCGCCCGTTGGGCCCTCCATTAATGGGGGTTTGGCGTGAGGCTAACCATCTCACACGAGAAAAAAATATGGGTTCCAGAACAACACGAAACCATGCCTCGGATGAATAATTATTTGGATAAGTTTAATCTATGAACCTGGAATGTACGGTCGCTATATATGGCGGGCGCACTGACAGTTGCAGAGACGAATTTAGAGCGATACAGAATTGCAATAGCGGCAATTCAAGAAGTTAGATGGATAGGAGATGGAAATCTGAAAACGAATAATTTTACGGTTTTTTTTTTTTTTATAGTGGTGGTCAAAGACAGGTGAAAGTATTGCGTTCGTAATGGGAAAAATACGTATTCTGCCGGAACCAGTAGTATGAATTATATTCATTATTTTTACTATAAAAGAAGAATTCTGTGTTTTAAACATTTTTATTGGACTACATCTATAGTGTACAGATAGACAAAATGATCTTTTTTTTTTTTTTACGTATATAATTAAAATAGATAGGTAGACGGTAATGTACACGAATATATTTACATAAATAAATATTAAATTTATTTGCGGTTGAATTTGGGCTATGTAGATGTTTTCGAATCTGAAAACGGGCGGAATTTAATTATTTTATAATATTATTCTATATATTTTGTTAAAACCACGTATTATAAAACCTCTACAACAGGAGTTTAGAACGCTATATTTCCAATTACATGCCACACAATCACAATTTGAAAATGCTAAATTTTAAAACTGGAGGTGCAAAGGCAAGCTCCCCCCCTAATTCTGCCTATGCGGTCAATGATATTATCATCAATGTTATTTAGAGATAACAGTGACCGTACAATACAATATGGATTATTTTATTCGTTTATTCTGGACGCATTATGATAGAAAATGCAATCACAACCGTACGCGTACCTACGATAAGCTTTAGGTTTTAAATTATAATAATATTTACCCAAGGATGTCCGAGAGGACACGGCCTGAGATTTTTTTTTTTTTTTTTTTCAGTGGGTGGGCACATATCGTATTAATTGAATTGCTGTACCCCATACATAATCTATAGTAATAATTATCCGGGGGGAGTGTGCTATATTTATATATGTTTTATGAACCGATAACGTTTATCGGTGGACTAGTATAATTCGGTATTTTCAACGGGTGAAACCGTAATATTGTTGCATAACAAATAATAATTCTTAAATCTAGTCAAAGTTGTAATAGGTCAGCGTTTTCTCTATTGTAGAAACGACGCGTCGAAATAATCTACTTTATTGCATTATTATATATTATTGTAAACTCGAAAAAAAAAATGATGGTCGAGAAGGTTGAAATGTTTAAGGGGAATAATTTAAAGGGAAATGTTATTTACGCGTGTAAATAAAACCGTCCGTACTTTTTTTTTTTTTTTCATTTTGATGTTAGTTTTGTACGATTAAAGATACAACCATCTTCGTCTATATTTTATCATCTGAAAACCGTGGAGTTTTGTGGTACGGTTGGAAAAACTTGTATTGAATCAATATACACGACGCGTGGCTGTTAAACGACGTGACTTTTAATATAAAAACGTTTTATTACCAATTTTTAATTGTTTAACATTTTCCCCCATCTATACACTCCCTCACGCGTATGACGCATAGGCACATGACGTGGTATTTACCACCGGTCCAAACACTGTTGGAAAACTTTTTCGTGTAACGCCTTTAATACGTCTGTCGATTACGTTTTTACAGCTTCGATCGATTCGAAAAATGCGTCCCTTTTAACGCGCTTTTTTAATTTCGGAAAGAGCCGAAAGTCGCACGCAGCGAGGTCTGGTGAATTTACAGAGTGCGGCGTGGGTTGTAGTGGGTTCGATTTTTAGCCAGAAACTGCTTTACAGATAAAGCCGCCATGTGCCGTATCTTTTCGTTTTTGCGAGAGGGTTTTTCGACACCATTTTAACCGCAGAGTTTTTGTTACGTTCAATCGATCGTGCGATATTTGTCTGACGGCCTCCTTGCAACGATGTCAACCGTTTCACGGCTATCATTCTGATGCTCAGCCGCCGATTTTTTCCTACGATTTTCGAAACGTTAGTTTTCGAGGATCGTGGACACGTCTGCCGACAAGCGAATTACGTGCGTAGCAGATTTTCCGTGTTACATTAGTCATTTTTTTTTTTAATTAATACGCTGTATTCGATTTTTTCGTCCGGCATAATTCCATCGTACACGGCATGCAAGAAGTCAATTCGTTAAAAAACGCTTACACGCGCACTATATAATGGAACAGGCGCGGATCTAAGAAGGAGTGGCAAGGGGCGATCGCCACTTCCCCGTAGACTCTGGTTATATTTGTTTACTAGTATCGTTTTATAATTCCCCTCTGTAATCTTCGCTGCAATAGAATGACACATTTTTAAACGCAGCTGCGGCTAATACTGGCTACGGGATGTTTCCGGTCGTTTATTATTTACTTCCATATACTCGTAACTTTATCCGTCACTTCAGCATACGGCAGAACGAGGTTTTTCTTCTCATCGCGCGATTAAAAACACGGACGCGATCGTGGATGTCAGGGGAACGCTTGCGATAAACTTGCGTCGCTCCGTTGCGACAGAAATGTGTAAATATTAATTATGACGGTGCAATAGACGAATTCGCAAAATCAAATAGGAGAAACGATTTTGTACTACGATTAAATTTTTTTGGCAAATATCTACGGCGTATAATTATTGTAATACGTGTATACAATATGATCATAGATTTTTTTTTTTTTTTACATAATGATTTGATCAATTTGCGTTTATTATTGATGTACCTAAGAATTGATGAATTTAATGTAACTAGTAAAACAATGCTGTAACGTAACTCGTACGGTATATAAAAACTAAACAATATTCTCAAACCGGGTCTTGAACCGGGTTGGTTCAAATTGGTAAAATATGCAAAAATTATGAATTGATAAATCTATTGTTTATAGATCGAATCGGTGGTTTGGCCAAGATGATGGCCGTAATATTTGCTCCCCGCGAAGAAGTTCTGGATCCGCGCCTGGAACGGACACTAACCCGAACACGTTATTGTTCGGTACAGTGATATTTATAGATTATAAATATACTGACATTACGCTCTTATCTGCACGTGCCTTACCGCCAGTTTGATAGTCTCGTTATTCAATAGCCACAATTTGCACGATATCAAATATCAATACGATTGTTACAAATTAGTACTCTTTTTGTCGCGTTTTATTACAAGGGAGAATCGGTTACCAAATACCCCGGAAGTTAAGAAAAATTAAAAACGAAATACAATTCATTGTCCGTAGATTAAATATCGAAATGTACGAAACAAAAAAAAAAAACCTCAGAGCACAGGACCCAGGATATCTGTTCCCGGTCGGGGGGCACTTACCACGGGCGCAATTTATGAGGCCGAACTGCTTTCGAAACGTTTTATGCTCTAGCCACCCCGCTAGCACTCTAGACATTCTGGTTGTGTCCGTGCAATTCAACACAACACAACAATGGAATCGATAATCGTACAGATTATAATGTTATAATTATATTGGCCGACAGTATCGGGAATTTCAGAAATGTATAGACGATGTTCGACCATTCGTACGACGATGGTCGGGCAATGGGCGTATATTTCCGGCGTAATTGACCGATTGAGTCTAGTCAAATGTCGTTTGTGTCTGTACTTCCTCCCAAACTGTAGAAAGAAAGAAAGAAAAAAGGATTACCTAATAATTACTATTTTAATCGAATCGTCCGTGTTTGCACGCAAACAATTAACTCTATAGCGATATATATATATATATCTGGTACAAGTGCCGGATGGTTTACGATACAATAATGACCTAGATTCAGGAAACAAATGAATATTGCGTACGGATAAATATTTAATGACAAAATCAAAATTAACCCGAATATATTCTCTCGGAAAATATACACGTGTATTAAATTATCAAAAAAAAAAAAAAAAATGATAATACACAATATCGTAAAAAATGCAAAATGCAAATGCAACAAGTCCCGGGCCCTATAATTATTACTGTTTGGTTTTTTTTTTTTTTTTTGATTTTAAGGCGCGTGGACACACGAAAGCACGCACGGGCGCACCGAGCGCACGCGGTGCTCACGCCGTGCGTCGCACGAAATCCCATCGTTCGGACGGAACTTTGTGCGCGACGCACGGCGAACGCGATCCGATTGTTGTCGATAAAAAATCGACTCGCTCAGAGTCTTGGAAGCACGTTTGGAAGCAAAACAAATACGAAAATATTTTGCGAAAATAGTTTGTTTGTTTGTATTTTTTTTTTTTTTTTTTTTAAACATACAAACAGTTTTGTCGAACCGTAAACGATCCGTCAACAAAGAGTGTCTTCTAGAGTGTCTCATCGTCTGTACACAAGCGAGCGTCCGTCTTGTCCGTCTTGTCTGTACAGTCGTGTTTGTACGATATTAAATAATTTTCATAGTGGGACACACGATTTATAATATTAAATTAATATGCGCTTTAATTCGAATGCAATAAGAGGTTTGATTTATTTGGTTATAAAATAATACGTTTTAAAGCTACGAACGTCCGACGTGTAACGTAAAAATAACAAGTCTTTCTCAATAAAAATGGTTATTTTTATTTCAAAAATTGTATAATTTAACGCTATCAAAATGTAGTTTCCCCGAGAATTTATAACATTGTTGCATAGTACTTCGTTGCCATTCTTGAAAACAGTAATGCCAATCGCTTTCAGTCAACCCTTTTAGGACTTCTGCCGTTTTCGTTTTTACGTTTATCAACCGTTTGATAATGAGTTCCTTTTTACGAAGTTTTAATTTTTGCGAACATGTAAATGTCACAAGAAGCGAGATCTGGTAAGTAGGGAGGGGGAATGTTGAAGTATAGGCATTTGTTTTCCTTGTTAAAAACCGTTGGATTGAAATTGCACTGTGAACTGGAGAATTGTCTTGGTGTCGAGCACAGCCAATTCTTCCGCAAATCCGGTCGCTTTTTTCTAACACGTCCTCTGAATGTAATTAATACCTCTCAATAATAATATTTGCTGAGACCGTCTGTCCACTAGGTTGTTGCATGATTTGGCGGATTTCTTCAACATTTCCGTTTGTTTTAAAGACGCGGTAAGACGACCAGAGCGATCGTCGTCTTCGACGTCTTTTCTTCCGCTACAAAAACGTTTATGCTATTAATAAACACGAGCTCGTGATATACGCTCGTTTTTCGCCATAAATTTCGTTTAACATTTGCAACGACTCCGCGGCAGTTTTAGTTTTAGGTCAGCACGAAATATAGGTCAACACGTCGTTTGGTTTTTGATTCTAACGCGTTTTCGGCTATACTGTCGAACGCACGCCAATTCAAAGGCGAATAAATATCGGAAAAATGAACCGATTTCATTTATACCGATAGTATTACGCGTAGACAAGCGTTTCGTAATGGCATTTCAAAAATCACTGTGTAGATAACGTTAACAGATTGGGTTTTATCGGGAAAGTCTCGTCGTTACTTGTGTGTATCACACACCTCGTACACACGTTGACCGAACAACAACTGAAAATCTATAACACGGGTTCGGCGCAAATATATTTCGAGTATCGATAATATAAGAGAAGAATAACGAAACCGATATCACACTAGTGTATCGGTTTATGTGTCGGCCCATAATTTTTACGACGATACTTACCGGTTTCGAACGAAGCGTCAAAACACAAATGTCCTTTTTTTGCTTTACCGCTGTGGCCGGCCGGCCTCATGATTACTCTCGTAACATTACCGAGTCCTGCTTCACCTTCATCGCTGTCTGTTAACAATACAATGGATAATATATTACAATAAATTGAATACCGATTATAAATTACAATGTCTACGGTGCTCAATTGAATGGAAATATTGGCAAAAAAAAAAAAAAAAAAATACTTTTTGGTTGCCAAAACACCAATACGAAAGCGATAAATTGTCGTTCGGAAATGTTTTGATAATTTCACTATGCCAACAAATGAGTATTTGGTGAATATGTCAAGTCTTTGGTGACTGAATTTTTAACCGAATTACAGCAAAAGTACAGAATCGAAAATAATAGAAAACGCAATTGTCGCGTTTATATTCCCGAATTTCCTTATTGTTAAGAAAACTACAAGAACAATCAAAAATGCACCAACTCTGGTTTTAAAATCCTATAAAAGAGATCTCTTTTTGACAGAAAAGTCTGTAAAAAAAAAAAAACAGGCACACAACACAGTTAACCGCCCAGAAGTTAAAATTAACGATCAATACTCGAAATACATTATTATATGAAACCAAAAGCAATTTACTATTATTTTTTCTCGGTTTCCATCCCGGTCGTATGCAAATATTATCCCCAGATGAGTTTCCACAGTGATAACGATCGAAAGTTTGACACATCGTTTATCGTAAATTGTACTTAACGGTCAAATAAAAATAAATTGAGCGTAGTGCAACATTTATTTTTTATAATCGTTCAAATTTCAACGAAAGTCGTATAAATCACAGCATTTCAAAATATATAATTAACTGAATGATTTTTCGTTGCGTACAGATATAAATTAAATTCCTCTCTATATCCCAATATATCAGTGGCCTATTTACTAACACTATCCTGTACGAGGAGCGTAATGACGATACACAAAACACCTGTAACAGACTGACTTTTTTCCATTAAATCATAGTTATTTTATTTACTACTAAATTAAGGAACTCTATCCTCTCCGCCCTCTACGGGCACGCCACTGACCTCCAATATTTGAGCTCTAGTTGCGTCTACGCACCTACGTGATAATATTAATTTAATACAATCAATTGAACCGGACAAAAGAATAATTTGAAATAATTGAATAATTAAATACAATTTAATATATTTTTATATCGCTTTACTTTTTTTTACAAATTTAAATTTAAAAAATATTAAAAAAAAACCGTATAATTTTGACAAGGTGGTCTAAAAACGCACACGGAGGACTAAGGAAACTAGAGCAGGATAAATTGAAATAATAATTGCATGGTGCTCGTAAAGATATTCTAGCTACTACTCCGCCAAACAACGAATACGAAATCTGGATGTCATAAGTAGGACTGGGATTTTAATGCCTTAAAAAACCCCGAAAAATGTCCTAAAAAAAAAAATGATTTTATGATCTACAAATTTTCTTAACTTTGTGTATTATTTTTTTCTTTTTGTAATTTACTCCGTTCTACTCCATTGATGTGTTTATCTCTTGACAAATGTTGTTGTACGGCAAATCGTTTTTCAGCAGTCACTTTAACGTTGAATATTTTACAGAATAACACCGATCCATCGGTAGAAAAAATATTATGTCCAAATTTTTATACAAACGCACGCAGTCGACTCGCTGTCGATCATTTTACTTTTGGCATTTTTATATTAAATTATCAAAAAAAATTAACTAGAGTAATAAAACGGTGTTAACGAAGACAAAACTCGTACTGAACGTCTAACGATAATATCATCGGACGTCGATTTTACCGATTTAAGATTATTTAACAGGAAATGCGGGTAGAGGTTACTCAAACCTTGTCCGATAATATAATACGGATTACGAGTACCTACTTATAATCTGTTATATTTATTTAAAAACCATGTTGGTGTAAAAATCTTAAAATCTTAAAATAAAATTTCAAATTCATACACTTGGTTTCCAAAAACTCATAAAATGCTCCAAAAACTCTAAAATACCCTAAAAAAATTAAGAAAATGACTTAAAAACTAAAAAATGCAAAATCAACTTTCTTATTCTCATTCAAATGTACATAAAACAAATTTGTGACAAGACGAGCATTGCACAGTAAGTTTTGAAAAACAATGCAAAGTGCATCGAAATCCCAGCCCTAGTCATAAGCAAATCAGAATGCAAATCGAATTAACATGGAAAAAAGCTAGACAATTTGATTATTTATTTATTTGTTTATTCGCAAGGCTATTCGGATGATAAAATAATAATCGAAATTGTTGTCACAAAACCATGCTGAAATATTTGTTAGATCAAGAAATAATAAAACCTAACCGGATCGTAAGGCCACGATAAAATCAATTTTTCAAAAAACAAAACTTACCAAATTGGAGAATGTTTAAACACGAGAAAGCGACAAATACCGTCGTAATAGTAGCTTATGGCAAAATGAAAACGATAAATTCAATATCGTAGAAGAGACGAGAACGACAACAATTGAACGAAAAAAAATGATAAATGAAAGACAATTTAATATGTATGAATATATTTTGAAAATATCTCATGGTTTATGAGAAAAATGTTCGTGTCATCGATTACGATGATTCCTGTCTGGTGTCAAGAAATGTAAAACTGACGTCTTCGAGCGATTGGGTGTGTCAGTTTCAAGCGATGCCTAGAGTACGTTTATGGTATGCACGAGTTGTCGTCCGTATATTAAAAACTTCAAAAATTCACGTTTATATGCGTAGTAAAAGGTTATGATCCATGTCATTTTATTACGATCATTTTTTGAATAAATAATATATATATATATAGGCGAGTGTCTCGATCATTCGAATTCCAAGGGAGATAAAAATTAATTAGATATATGTATTTTTCGAGTTTTAAAACTAGAATTTTTTTTTTAAAAACCGAACAAATTTGAGTTACCCAGTATATACTGATTAGTCAACTGAAGCATTTTCACCGCATATTTTACGAAAAACAAAAAAAAAAAAAATCGAAAACCTCGCCGGCGCCATTCACCAGAGACTCTAACCAAAAACTCTAACCAAAGACGAAATGCTCTCCAAAAAAAAAAAAAAAAACTGCTACACTAGAAAATCTGATTTTGGTAAATATCGATCGCAGCGATGTGGAGAGGGGGCATGAAATCACACGTTATAACGTTAAAACTAATACAAAAATCGTTCGTTATAACGTTAAAACTAATACAAAAACTTTCGTACATTTCATACGAGGAGGAGTCCCGTCCGTTTTCGGCTTCGGCTTCGTGGCCCGTGGCTCTACACTCTCAATCCGGCCTCGGAGACGATCAAATACGTTAGTCAAACGACGTTGTTTTCTATCGTAAATAGTTAAAATTATAACTGAAAATCGAATAGGTGACCAGAGCCGGAGTACACATTTTGTACACGGTACAAATGACATACGACCTTATACAGTATCTAATAATTAATATGAACTATCATACGGAGGAAGTATTTGCAATTTATCCCACATTCCATTTGACTGTCCCTCTTTATCTGCTAAACGCCTTATCCTTTTCAATTTGCTTAACTCCTTAAATACTCCTCTTAATCTTTCAGCAATTCCAAATTCTAATTCCGCGCGTGTCATTGCGCTTAACTTTCCTTTTTCCTGGCTTCCTCATCTAATTGCTAGCATAATTTTTTTTATATTTTGAAATTGTAATTATATATGTATTTTTTTTTTCTCTATGTTTATTGCGCACTTTGATTGTAATATTATTGTAATGGTCGAGCTTTAATACTTTTAACTAAACGCTCTAATAATAATACAAATATATATATATATTAAATATAATAATATACCGGCGATAGTTCTGCGAGTCCGGAGACTCACGCAAACGAGTGGAAAAAACAAACAAAGGAAAAATCGTTTAAAAAATGCTTGATAAAACAAACGTAAATGTGTATACATTTATTCCATAGTTACATTATTTATTGTTAAAAAACCCTCTTTGACCCACATAAAAAAATAAACCTAGCTAATTTAACTAGCATTATAACGCCTTTTTGCAAAAAAAAAAAAAACCATCGAAGTTGTATGTCGTCCGTTTAAGAGTTATCTGTTTAGTGTTGTATGAAGATAAATTTTTAAATACCCAGATAAAGATACGAGATAACTATCCGGATAAAGATAATATATCACAAAACCGAACGCTCAAAGTGTACCGGGTTTATTGAGACAAATAGCTTTCGATCATTTTATACGATATATTTATTAGAATGCATAGATAAAATACATAAATTTAGTTCAAGTGGAACGATTCGACATAAAAACTTATAGGTTAATTTTTTTTTTGCCCGTGGTGGAAAAGGGGTGGTCTATCAATAAATAAAACAATGTAATAAAAAAAAAAAAAAAAAACATTAAATTAGTCTTTTTTGTGTTAATTCGTGACGATAATTTGTTTTTTTTTTTTTTTTAAATAAAGAACGGGCCATAGGGAGGGGAGGGTAAATAATCGTTTGTCGTAGTTTCGCACCATATTGATAATACGCCACAGGGGAAGTCGATTCTGTATTATTTATGCGACATAATACACAGCTACATAATTCAATTTGTATTATTTTTTTTTTTTTATCAGTATTCGTTACCAGATTCGTAATCCGCCATTCCGGTGTGTTCGTGCTCCGGTCAATCGGTCGGTCGACTAAAAAAAAAAAAATGTATTGATGTTTAACGACGGCGGGTGCCGGGGCGTACGCGTATTTAAAAAAAAAAAAAAAAAATTTACAATCGGTCTGACGGTTTTTATTAAAATCGCGCCTTCAATAAAGCAGTACAAGAGTCATACTGATCGAAGAGAAATTTTACGCGAAGGCGAGTAAAGCGAATGAGCAAAAAGAAGAAGAAAAAAAAAACCCAACGAAAAATCGTCGATAGTTATTTTATTGTTATCGATCGTGCTAAATAGTTGAAATGTCCGGAGACAACCAATCTAAACGCCGGATTTTCAACACGACAACAACTACAGATAGTGCGATATTATCTATAAAAAAAAAAAATTTTAAAAAAAAACCGACGGGAAATACGATTTACTGTGGTGTTATTACCGTAAATCGGTTAACGGATTCGCGTCTAATAATCGGCCGGCGAACGCGCGTGCACAACGACTGGCTGACTGGCGGGTACCGATTATCGACTCAGAATAGAAGGAAAACGTTTTTTTTATATATATATATATATATAAAGAAAAAAATAAAAAAAAATAAAATAATAATAAAAATAATATTGATGCGTGCGGTACCCACGACGACGAGCGTAACGTGTTTGTTGTCGTGTCACCCGGACGAATATTGCAAACCGTGCGCCACCGACAGCCGGGGTTGGTGTGGGGGGATAGTCGTAAACTAAAAACGTGTTACTTTCTGAGCTTACAATGATGTTTATTTTTTTTTTTCCGTAAACACTTTTTCTACCAGAACACATCGTCCGATCCTATGCACTCCTATAATGTTTCCAGTAGCGAATTTTGTCTAGTCGCTTACTTTGAAAAGGTAATTTTTCGATAGACCTATTAGTTTTTCGACGCGGCCGAAAAAACTACCCGACAAATGACGGGAAAACGGCACGAACACGAGTTCGTCCAACTGGAGTTTTATAATTTCATAATTTGTTATTCTGAAACAAATCGTTCTAGAGACCAGACATTTTCGTATAAAACGTAACGTTGTAATAAAACGACGTGAAAAGAATTTTAAAATTATATATTACGATTTTGGGCTATTTATAGATATTTTGATTATTTCAATGTTTCAAGTCTTATATAGCGGGAAATTTTAAATGTTGAGATATGAAAATGACATTTAAGGATTAATATACTTTAATACAAATGTGTTCGTGAAAATCACGAAAATCAACGATAAAAATTTATTTTATAGCTGTTTAGAATTTCTAGTTTTGTTGCCGAAAGGTGTACTCCACAATTAAAATAAACATTTTTCACAATTTCACCGTAAACTACACAGTGCAAAACATACGCGTTATATTATTGACTAACAATAGTCCTAGTTCCTAGTTGATAGGAGTTATTTATCATTTCTTTCAAATTTCATTACATCCACCAAGAGTAACCTAATCAACGCGTGAAGCGACTTCGTCAATACCGATACCCCGTATCACGAACCCCGCATGCGCCCATTTTTATTTGCTGAATTTTAAAATAATTAGTAACTTAATTTCAAATATTTCATTTGAAATAAACTTGTTCCTATAACTCCGTCTGGTTCACCGAGTGGTAATGCCGGAGGCCAGTCGAATCCGTCTTCTTCGTGGGTAATTTTTTTTATTCATTTTACCGTCGATAAAGTTCTTTCGGGCGTTGCCGTAGTTACCGGTTAAGTCGCTAGTACTTTCAATAAAAATGAAATATTTATGAAATATTACGGTTAGAATATTATTCTTCCGAGACCCCGTTCTGATATTGTTTTATCGCACTGCTCTCTTTACCCAAGTTTTAACTCGGTTGCGTTCAAATTGGAAAAAAAGAAAAGAGAGAGAGAGAGAGAGAGAGAGTATAAATCGAAATCGCTCGATACTAAATTGGCTCACAACGTCGGGAAGTAAAAAGTAAAAAAAAAAAAAACGTAGCGATGATAAGTTATTTTAAGTTATAGCGATTATCTTATAATTGAGATGTGTAGTTTAGTGTGTGCCAAATCACGATAGCGTAACGTTTTTAGTTTATTCGCAAGTCATTTATAATAAAGACCTATACAGATGTGAGGTTCGAACAGCGTGCTGTAATTGAATTTCCCGTCGCAGAAAATGTTAAACCCGTCGATATTTCTAGACGTTTGCTCCTCGGTCTATGGGCAACGAAACTCTAGACGTGTCAGTCTATGGTGCTCGGTCATAATCGTTCCCAAAGAAGTTCGAGTTCGGCATGCATCGGCGTTAAAAGTCATGTTAAATGTTTTTCGGGATTCTAAAGGCGTGATTCGTACTCAATATTTATTTCGAGAAAGGGACCACAATTATTTCTGTACGCTATACACAGAGACCTCGGGAAGACTTGCCCGACAATGCAAGGCCTCATTGCAGCCCCGTACCACAGAGTGCAAGCAATTGAATCGTTGTAATTTAAAATCGTCCATCGTACATTCCGGATTTAGCACCGTTTTGTTTTATTTTTTTATTATTTATTTCTCAAACATCATGAACATCATAAATGTGCAGTCAAACGACGGTTGGCTGCTCAAGGTAAACAATTTCATTCGGAAGGCATTACAAACCTTGTTAAGTTAGTTGGCGGAAATGCATTGATTTAGAAGGAAGTTACGTTGAAAAAAAAAAAAATAAAAATAATACGTAAATAAAGATAATTTAATTTACTATACGGGTGTTTTTATTGCATTAGTTTACGTTCGTTTGTTTTAAAATTACACGTAAAGTGGCGTTACTTATCAGCCCAGCCTCGTATAATATTAACGAGAAATCCGATTGATACACCTAAGGGAATTTGTTTGTACGTACACGAGACTACAAAAGTAAAAACAACACTTTTATAATTTATTTATTTGTTTGACATAAACCAACAATATTTATGTATATTAATTATACTAAAGACTGAAATAATTGTTTTCCCGCAACATCGTAATGTAACACGATAAAATGTAGAATTTGCAATTATCCCAAAGTAAACAGCAAGTTTTTTTTTTTTTTTTTTTTATGAGTTTCGCTACCCCGAGTCAGTTTTACTTTATTATTATTGAAAAAAAAAATAATAATAAAAAATGTTTAAAAATACAGACTATAAGGTTCAAAAATCATATTAATTAAGTTAATATTATCAAAAAGGGTAAGCACATCGCACAGCGGGTGCCGGTTAATGGCTAATGCATTCCGCTCGTCGGACAGGTTACTCTTGGCGGATGTATTGATTTTGAAAGAAACGTATAAATCACTTGTTTCAATAAAACGATTCTGAGCCGAGCTTCAGTGTAATATATGTGACTTTTTACTGTCAGTTTCATATACAGTCGAGTCGTGATAACTCGAAGAACTCGACAACTCGATTTTTTTTTAATTCCCCTAGAAATTATAATAACACTCGATGTATTATAAGTCTTGTTAACTCGAATATAAAATTGTGATAAATAGCTTAGTCGAAGTATATTTTTATATCTGCTATATCTGGATATTCTGGGTATTTCGTGATAATTATTATGTATTATGTTTTATCTACTTCAGTACTGTATAATAAAGATTACTGATTATTAGCGTACACACAATAATAATAAGTATGGTCGGTTAGTATGTGTCTATACTCTACCTGTCGTGTTTGTCGTGCGTATTTTTGAATGTTTTTAAACATGTCTCAAAAACGAAAGTTAAACCATTTAACTATAGCTGACAATGTTCATGTGACACAATTGGTGGAGAAAGGTAACCGGAAAAAACAAGACATCGCAAAAGAATTTAATATTCTTCCAAATACGCTGTCGACATTTTTAAAAAATAAGGCGGATATTTTAAAAAAAATTTGAAAACAATAAAGGTGACTGTAAAAGATCAAAACCAGCAGAATATCCAAATGTAGAGGTATGTTTATTCAAATGGTTTGCTCATCTGTCGAAGGCGTGGATACTTCTATTTTCGAATCCATAGGCAAATTAGAAGATTTTGTCAATAAACAACCAAAAAACCAAAAATTAATAACAAATTATTTTTCTACCGTATCTCATAAATAATACATATTTAGTTTTTGTATAGCATTTATGTATAAACATAAATGTATGTCATAACGTTTTTATCGTAAAATTTTAAAATTATATTTCATTACATAGGTAACTCGAAGTATTTATTTTATTTTGATAAATTCGAGTTAGATATCTCGAATAATACATATCTCGAGGTAAATTTTTATCCCCCTTCAACTTCGAGTTATCACGACTCGACTGTAGAATATATGTTGTACACTGGGTAGCCATACGATAAAATTATGAAAAATCTGATATTAGTTATAGATTTTAATTAATTTTGGCGTACAAATTTCGACAATGAAAACTAGAAATTCTAAACGGCTATAAAATAAATTTCGATCGCCGATTTTATATATATATATATATAGTAGCTGAATAACCCGGCTTCGTCCGTGTACAGTTTTTTTGTGTACCCTACTATAACTTTTATTTTATTAGTTTTTATATTTATTACAGGCTGCTTTTAGTTTATCCTAGGTTGCCCATATATTGTAACAATCAGAAGTCAGCAAAAAATTATTTTAATATTTTGAAGACAAATTGTAAGATACAATTCTAATCGACAAAATGTTGAAATAAAATATACCCCAAAAAATTATAACTTTCTGTAATAATACATTATGGTGTTATAAAAACCCACCAATATTTATATTGACATATTTTGTTCATCTCGATACCTCTTTATTAACAGTATTTTTGGTACTGCCTTTTGGGGTTAATACGTATATATTATAATCCGCGAGATTCGAATTGTTGCGATATTTGGGTTAATTACGTTAAAACGGGGGCCATCAGTAAAACTGATGAGTTAAGTTAAAACTTTGGTTTTACCAAATTCGTTTACTCCGCGTGAGAGGAAGCTAATCATCTGTAATGTGTCGTATAGAATCTCCGACACATACAACAATGGCGCAAATGATAGGCCGTACTGTCCGTACACCGAATGAGAAAATCCTCGAGACCATTTTAAATTATTGTTAATTTTTAATCTACCGAAAATTCATTATTTCGTTATTAAATTTAATATTTAATAGCGAACGTTCGTCTGTTGGTTAGGTACTAAAAAGCACTACGACCAAGTGACAACTATCACGGGGATATTTGTATCGGATTTTGGGACGAGCAGATCACGCAAAACCGTGGACATTTGTAAGTTATTCCATACGAGTACTCGATATTACGATACGGTTTCGTTATAACAACAAATATCCGAGTTCGTTTCACGGTACAAAGATTAATTTTTGATAATGTCATGCGACGGTGGTTTGTTTTATGTTTGGATCCCTCGGGATGAACCGGTAAAACTTTTCTTTTTAACCGACTTATAGCCCGAATCGACGAAATTTGATAATTCGCATCGAAACCAATCGTTTGTTATTATTATTATTATTATTGTTATTTCGTTAAGGTTTTGGAAAATATTGTACAGTATATCGTAAAAAACGAATTAAATGTTTTTTTTTCTCACTGGGTGCCAATCCCTATAGAATTAGGGAACCATGTCGACGAATACTAAACAACTAAATCAATAATAAATAAAACGTGAAAACCAATGAATATTTCTATAACCGTACACCTCTAATTTGTGCATTTAATGAATTCCGTGCAAAAGTAACTGGGTGCCTATGACAACATCGATTTACATAAATTATACGGGTCCCGTACTAAAAAAAAAATACTTCTACGTTATTGCTGTACCGGGCGTAGCCACCAATATTCCCCGGAAACCAATAATATCAATATTAAAACGTGCTTATTTTATAGTTATTTAAATTTATTTTTTCTATAAATATTTGTTTTTGAATATTACAGACGGATCTTGTTTTGTTGAACATCCGTCCGCGATGGTTCAGATCAAACCGAGAGAGGGTTTACATTTTTGCGTTCGCCCGCCCCTCATACTCTAAAAAAACAAAAAGAAAAACGATCGATTTTAATATGATATCAATCTTGAAATTGAATTTTGACTGTCGGCATATACTAATATCGCGAAATATTATTCCGACATAATTCGATCGTATTATCGTTGAAAAAAAAAAAAAAAAATAATAATAAATATTTGCCAATCCGTCAAAACCGTGTACTTTAAAATAAGGTATTTTTTTAGAAAAAAATATATATATAAATAAAATATAAAAATGGAATATTCAATATTATTAACGCAACATGTGTCCGGGTACTAAATAATCATTGAAATGAACAATTTGATGCAATTTGTTACATATTACAGCCGACAGTCAGAAATTATTTTCCATAAAAACCGTTTGAATTAGGCAGGCGACTATAATATAATAAAACATCGCGTCGAAATATTATAATATCACAAAAAAAAAAAAAAAAATACCAAACGCAGCTACGAATAAATATTCAAATATGGCGTACGGTATTTTATCACTTGTTAACTGGGAATGTAATAAATATTTTCGACAATTTAAAAAACAATAAGCAACTCTAAACTGATGGTACATATTACAGTTTTTATTTGTTTTGCCGTCATCTTTCGATTTTCAAATATACAAAAATCCGGATTTTCCCCTAAGTTCGAGTATCCGAAATTCAAAATCCGACATTTATCGTGAATCCGGATTTTTATCTAACTCCAAAATTCGGTATTTAAAATTGTGATTTTATATTCTTTAATTAATTTCTCATCAAACTACTATGATGATCTTATTGTTAATTGCATTGCACGTGTAAAACGTTAAATACGTTTTTACATTTCGAAAAATATCATAAATACAAAATTTCGGATTTCGGAATTCAAAACATTAAAAAATCCGGATTTATTCATTTTCGGGTTTCCGGGATAATCCGGATTTATGTCACACTACTAATCGAAACCTACATTCAAAATTCCATAAACGAACGGGGGGGGGGGTATTAGATGAAATAATGTTTGGTGTTTAAATTTTATAATTTCATTTTATCTTCTTTGTACGGACGTATCAATAAAGGTTACTATTTGAAAATCAAAAAAAAAAAAAAAATGGGCGGTGGTGTTTCGCCCTAAAAAAATAAGGGCGACAAATAATATCGGTGAAGTACCGTTTTAGAGATACTTGTCCCTTGAATTGCCTAACGATGGTTATTTTGGTCTCACCGTGCACAGACGGTCGACGCAATAGGTTTTTAACATAACAATTTAAAAAAAAAAAAAAAAAAAAAAAAAAAAACGCATACAAAAACCGTTGACGGCGATGACTTTTTACATTTTACTATTTTGTACATGACGATTTTTTTTTTTTTTTTTTTTACAATTCAACGCGATGCACGCAACAGACGGAGGGAGGGGGGGCAAAACCGTTGTACAATCGGAGAAAGGTTATCGAAGGGAATCCGATTTATATCCGAAGCGACAGAAAACGATTCGGTGAACCGAAGCTCGCCTAGACGCGTTTCGATAAATTTAAATTGAAAATTGTATTCGTCCGCAACGAATATAGGAAATAAATTACAACGGTGCGGGTTTTAACGTTAACTTGAACGTACACATTTCGATTCGACCCTTTCGTCTAAACGAAAGTTTTGAATAGTTCCCGCCGGAATTATTCGCAGTATTAGTTTTAAAAAAAATCATTTCGTCCGCCGGTTCTACTAAACGCCGCGGCAATCGTACCGGACGAAACGCATAAACAATATGGTAAATTATCCCGTTACAGACGGAAATAAATTCCCATGCTTGTCCCGAATATTTTACTTATTAGTTTACACGGTGCGTTTGAACGGTCGCTTTTAAACTTGCGTGTATGTTATGCGTGTGCGCGCGCGTTTAATTCTGTGTAAAACACGAATCCGCACGGTTTCTCGATGCGGATTTATTCGTTGATGAAATGTAAAAATCATTATTCTGGCCCGTGGTTATACGAGTGGAAATTTAACTATAATATTTGCCGATGCCCAAGACCCTACTGCGCCATTTGTTTCATTGTCATGTAATAGTGATTCGTGTCGAATTCGGTGATGATTACACACGCCCTTTCCCGCGCCGGTAGACGGTTGAAAAATAATAAAAGCGAGTGGTTTTTTGTTGTTCTGTCGTATTCATAATTAAACAACACTTGCACGGCGCTGTTCATAAAATAATATTAGACTTTTCGGTGGCTCTTTTTAGTGTCTACAAATTTTGTACTATTGAATAATCATTGTTTTCCAATAGAAATTATAAAATACAATTTGTATTTCATTTGTTCGGCGAAATTGTGTTTTTACGGGTATTTTTAATTATATTTGTTAACCGGAAAAACGTTCAATATTATTAAAACGATTTAGAATTTAATATTTTGTTAAGAAAATGTTATTAACAAAAACTCAATCGGATCGGTTATTAAAATGTTTTACTTGGATTTGTGTAATTTTAGGGTAAAACTGTAATATTGTGCAGGGCGCTGCGGCGGCAGTGGGAATTCATAGTTTGTAGGTATTTGACGCGTATAATTTATATTTACGGAAATATTACGTCCATCTAAATTGAAATTTGTGTGCTTATTCCTCTTTTAAACGGCATATAAAACGGTGATTTTTTTTTTTTATTAGAATGACTGCGACCACGATTCTTAAACGGTTATATAAAATAATGCCTGAAAAAAAAAAAAACCGAATTCGATTTTACTCAAAACCTCCGTGCGCAGACAATCTCGGCGATCGTGCGACGAGAAAGAAATCACCCTAAATCGATCGTTTAGGAAGAGCGAAAAAAAAAAAAATAAAAAATTCTATACGGACGAAATTACAGACGTAAACGGTATATATAAATATTATATATTATTACGAATATGTGGCGCAATATAATAATCGGATACGTCACCCCTACATATCGAAAGACGGACCCGGGGGATAAATATTTATTTATGTATCTGCGGAAATTCCTTATTGATTTTTTTTTTTTGTTTTTTTTTTTTTTTTTTATAAATGGCTACAATAATATTATACACTACATTTATTTATTTATAAACGATTAACGGGCCGTGCCATTTGAATACAAAACATTGAATCAATTTTAAATACAAGCAACAATACACTGTGCAAAATTATAAATAAATCTAAACGAATGAAAAATAATTAAACTAGACAGGTGAGAACACATGTGCCCCCGTTGGCGACACATCGAGCGGCTCGTCGGCTCGTTTTTCATTGCAATTGTTTTCTGAATTGGCGAATATAAATAGGACGAATAATGCGGTAAAATATTGCGGATATTTTAAGTTCATGAGAGTTGAGAGATCGGGAGTGTTTGCGGCCTAGTAAAGTCTTGCCCAACATCTGTCTACGGTTAGCTGAGCAGTCGAGGCCAAGAGTCTTTGCGACGGGAGTGTAATCGCGCGGGGAACATTTGGACGCCTAAAATAAAACTCGCGTGCCTCGAGTATTCGCGTTGGACTCTTTCGAGCCGAACGGAATCATTAGGAGTGTGTGCGGGTCTAAAATTGGTCAGTAAAAAAAAACGTCTAAAATACGTCTCACTAGGTATTTAGGGGGGTGGGGGGATGGGAGTGTCACCCCTCCAACACCGATTCGTATAATTTCAGTAGGCAAATCTGAAATTTCGTCACGGTATATTGCAAATTGTTAGTTATTCATTCAACTATATAGGTGTTCGAATAATAATTCGATTAATAGTTATCGAGACTCTGATTAGAGACTCGTATATTGTTTAATATTTTTACTTTACGACTCCATAGAACGAACTCAATATCGAAATGGACGACTTACCGAAATAATTTAAATAGGAGATACTCCATTACAATACGTCCATAGTAAAGTGATAACGTCTACGAAGCAAATTACTTATTGCTTACCGGTTACGTTATCATGATGTTTATTCGTTTTTTTTTTTTTTTTACCAAATCGTTTATCAATTACGTTGTATTAAATTTTTTTTCCGTTTGCTTGAATAATAATTGAATACATTTAATAATTCTAACGATGAACAATAGAAATAGAAAAATACTAACGTAACATCGTGTGTATCGTGCAATAGTGTTTTTTGACAACGATCATAAATGATACCACGAAGTAAAACAACATGCGGGTAAAAAAAATTACTGGTCAAACACAATCGATAATAAGGTACCACCCGATAATCGATTTTTAGTCGCTTCGTTCATCGCCTCGATGATACAAAAAAAAAAAAAAAATACTCGAGTATGTACATATTTTTAACATTTTCAAGTTTATTATACTCGTTAAACTTAGTTTATCGGATAAACAAAATAGGTCTCACTAGGGCACACGGGTACGACGGTTTGTATCGTGTTATTCAGGGAAAACTCCATAGTCAATCTCTTTATCAAATCCGAGATTTGTCAACGTCTTACAGCAAGTTTTATTCAAGTTAAAACCGAGTTGAATGGTTTGTAATTATCTGCTAGTAGAACTCCTACTGGATCCAAGGATGTCGATGGATTGAATTTAATGTTTTTAACACCAGACTAATGCAAAATGATCAATTTCAAAACGGCTGCGCCGATTGATTTATTAAGTAAGACTAATTGAACATAAACAAAATATACAAGATATTTATCCTGATATAGAAATAGCGTTAAGAATACGTTCTCTTCACACCTGCTAATAACTGCTAGTTGCGAATGAAGTTTTCGACTAATGTAAAATTTACTCGAGACCAACGATCGGACAATAGCATGGACATTTTATCCGCGGAACGTGGATTTGCCGGAAACATTTCCGAAGAATTCGCCAACGACAAAGCGAGAGACTAGCGAATGTAATAACGTTTGAAATTTACACTGACTAATAAAATGTAAATTGCATTCTTAAGGGAAATCAGTAAAATTAAAAGGTCGAATAAAAAAATTTCACCGCGTCCGTTTTTTTTTTTTTTATTAGGTAAAAAGGCGTGTTAGGTTTTTTTCCTGCGTGACCGAGTGCGGAAGTGCGGAGCCCGGTCGGATTGTAGGAATACGCATTATCCGCACATCGAAAGTCCGACCGCCCGGGAGATAAATATTTATTAACGCGTCTGCGGAAATTCCATATTGATTTTTTAGGTATTTTTATTATTATTTTTTTTTTTTTATTTCCCCCATCCCCCGCCCTACGGTAACCCTATAAACGGCTATAATAGTGTAATATACTATATTGTATTACAGTGTACGCGCTGCGGAAATCCAATATTCGAGATTTCTGACCTACATATCATAATATGTGTAATACACACGACCAGCGTACGTGAAATGTATGTAATATCGAATAGAAAAAAAAAAAAAAAAAAAAAAAATGTTATTCCGGTTTATATATATTTTTCATGTTGCACGTACACCCGCGGCCGTATTCGGCTTTGGCGGGCCCCTCCCCCGGGGCGAACCGACCGACTCCCCGGGGCAAGTCGGCCAAATTATTTCACTCGGGCGCCTAAGCGGGTAATACTCGGAGACCATCCGGACACCGCGCCGGATGCAAACGTTTTGCGATTATACGCGGATACAGTGTTGACAAACGAACAAAAAGGATCCAAAAAAAAAAAAAAAAACACCCGTTCGTATCGGTTTTACTACGATGTGTTTGTTTTTTGTTTTTTTTTTTTTTCTGCCCGGAGATAACTTTTCTACCGGACGTCCTGTTTCGATTTTCAAGCGTAGCGCGTTTTCTGAAAGCATTGTTTTGTTTTTTTGGCGTAGTTTTCTTAAGAATGGTTTCATTATTTTACCGATTTTTGGTGTTGTTGTTGTTGTTGAAAAATCGAGTTTTCCGTACCGTTCGTTTGGTTTTATTCGGATAGAATTGGTCTGGAGTCCAGATCACACAAAAATCTTCACACGGAATTTCAAACAAGGTTTCATGATTTTAAGAACATTCAATCATCGCTAGATGTTTTCTCGATGCCGTTTAATGTAGATCCATGTAAATGTATCTGCAGAATTGCAGTTGGAAATTATTGAAATGCAGTGCAGTACCCATTTAAAGCTATTGTTCTTGAATTCCACAAAACTAGATTTTTATAGAGCACTGCCGAAATCTTAATTCCCAAAGATAATTGCTCACGCCCAGAAAATTATGGCTATGTTTGCATCGTCTTATGTGTGCGTACAGACTTTTTCGACCATAAAAATTGCGGAAAAACTCAATCAGAAATCGATTGGCTGATAAACACCTTTTTTCGCTGTTGAAAGTTGCTTCGTCACAGCTGGAACCTGCTTTCGAAAATATTATGGAAAATCAAAACCAATTCCATATATCTCACATGTCTATTATATGATTTAATAAAGCTTAAACACAAAATGCATTTTTTCTATAATTCTGGCCCTCCTCTAGAATTTCTTAAACTTTGTGGCCCCCCATTTGCCCATCACTGGTCTGGACGATCCTACACGGTGTTCGTCGTACGCTGTACGTTATGTTGAAAAATAAAAAAAAAAATCCGAGGGCAGTAGGATTCGGTATGATAAGCATTAAAATCGTTAAGTTCCCGATAATAACCGTACAAATTACGGCACGAATTCTGCCGGACTGTGTTCGGAAACGTTTTTTCGTTAGTGACGATTTAAATCCTAACCTTCCTCTCTATGCCCTGCCCAAAAGAGGACAGTGGCTCGATTTTTTTTATTAATATTAAATTTCACTACATATTTTACACTGCGTTAAATTGGTATGTGTCCCGGGGCGTCATAAATAATATATTACATAATATTATTCGCGTATATATATATATATATATATATATATATATAAACGCACAGAGTTGTAAATAATATTATTTATCACTACCCACGCCGACGAGTAAATATTGAAGGTTTTGGCCGGTCAAAAGGGATTCGCGCGGGACCTTTATTAAATTCCGTTTTCGTCGGTTATTATAATATTATATTACGTATAATACGTACGTGTATATATCGTGTTTCGATAATAATTTATATAGGTAACTATTATTAATAGAAACATCGCCGCGATAAACGCCGCGCTTAACGTACGGGGCCGCGGCTATTAAACAACGAGACTTTTAATGTAAAAAAAAAAAAAAAAAAAAACTCCCCGTCTAAAATTTATAATAAAATAACGCGCGTTCCCGTCTTCCCTACCATACAAACTTTATTATATTTCCGCGTTCCACGGTCTTTTTTTCTATTTCTTTTTTTTTTTTTTTTTTTTTTTAATATTGCTTCAGAATCAATAGCATGATCGGATATGACATATACAAGGTGTGGCTATTAAACAGCGACACTTTCGATATGAAATTCCCCGTCTATATTATTGTACTCGACACATCTGTCGTATTGGACGCATCGTCCCGTATTCGTATTCTCCGTCGGCCGGAAAAGCGTTTGGATACCATGTTTCACTTGTAAATGCCGTTAATAAATCACCTCTGTCGGGTTTTTTTTTTTTGTTTTGTTTTACATTTTCGACCCCGGTTTAACGCGGTTTGCAATTTTCGGAAAGATCCAAATGTCGCACGGAACGAGATCAGGTCTTTTTTTTTTTTTTTATGTCGGTACCGGCAATACCCCCGCCTCCCGGAATGACCGTGAGGCTCTACTTCGGGAGGCGGGTCGCCGTCATTTATTTAACACAGTAGTTCCCAACCGGGGGGAATTCCCCCCTAGGGGGAATTTCTGTACTGGTTGGGGGGGAATTTAGTGATGACGAAATAACAAGAAATATTTTATTTATAAAATTAAAAACAATAAATTAGTTTTCGGACGGTCTCCTATTGATAACAATTTTAGGAGTATTTTATAATGATTGACCTATGCAGGTAATGTAATATTAAAAGGTACAACATTATTATATAATCTAATCTAATATTTATTCGACTATTCTATTTTCGGGCTATCTGTCGGCCTCCGATAACGGATAATGGAATCCAAATATACGTAATATGACATGACTTCACGTTTACACGACAGTTGAGCCGTACTATTACTACCGGCGATACGTACGTACGTAAAATGTGTTCGAAAAAACGAAAGTACGATAAAAGTTATGTTCAATATGGATTTACATCCATCAATATTAATGGAGAAGAGAAACCTCAGTGTGTTATTTGCAATAAAGTTCTATCAAATGATTCTATGAAACCTACAAAATTAAAACAGCATTTAGAAAACGTTCATCCTCAACATAAAACTAAGGATAAAAGTTTTTTTGAACGTAATATGAATATGTTAAAAAAAATGAAACTAGGTGCGACTGGAGTTTTTCAAGAGACCAATCACAAAATTGACGACATGGTTATTATTATTATACAATAATTATTTCGTATCATTAAAACAAAAAAAAGGTCTTTTTAATTCTAATTTAGGGGGGGCATAGGATTTTTGAAAATTTACAAGGGGTGCATAGAATAAAAAAGGTTAGGAACCACTGATTTAACATAATGAACACGTACAAATGATACACAAAATAAAATCCCGTATTCCCTTCGACGGGGCGGGGCTCACATTATTAGTGTACAGAGCTTCGCGTCCCTCTACCGGGGAATGGGCAGTAGCCGGGCCAAAGCCCACTTGCTGCCCTTACACTAGTAGGGGTGGACGAGATCTGGTCTCGCGGCTGTCGTTCTGACGGTCGACGTGCCGATCTTTTCGTACGATATCGTCTATTTTCGAAACGTTATCCGCAGTTATCGAGGACCGCGGACAACACGCACGTTTTTCGGTTACAACTTCATTACGACATTCTAAAAAAAAAAAAAAAAAAAAAATGGTTTGTGCCGTTCGAAAAATACGTTTTTGTGACATAACGGCATCTCCAATACACGTCTGTCGACAAGCGAAAACTTTCCGTAGCAGATTTTCCGAGGTCCACTTGAAATTTTGAATTAATATGCTCATTTTTTTTTTTTTTTTTTACAATTTAACACCGGGGTTTGATTTCCAGCCGGTAAATACTTTACAGATAAAGCAGATATCGAGATGTTTTTAGGCATCATTTTATGCGCACGCTATTATCTCGTTTTCAATTGATCGTGCCAATATTTGTCCATACCCGGTCTCCTTGTACAACGCTTACTAGGACGGGGAAATTGTTTGAACATCGATGTTTCGGTGTACCGATACATCGAAATTTTAAACACTGATAGTGGTGGATACATTGGATTTTCGAGGAATGTTTTTCGTTGTTTTAACATAAAATATTTTCATAACATAAACAAGAACTGCGCAAGCGGATCACCTGCCCAAATCCGCCTCGAACAGAATAAACATTTTTTTTTTATTTATTTATTATAATTATAAATTGTTTCAGCATACCTAGTGCTATTACAACTTTTTAATTTTTACAATTTTATTTGTTACAAATTTAAATGATTATAAATTTATTAATGACATAATTATTAATAGTGAGAGTGATATAATAATGTGTTACATATATGAATATAATAATAACGATGAGGTCTAGTATATTAACAATGATCTTCATTTTCTGATGATGAGTCTTCTGTGTCTGTTAAAAGAATGTCCTGGGGAAGTCGAGGCCGCAGGCGTCTATTGAGTGTTTTTTTTCCTATATTGTAATGACGAGCACTGTCCAAGTTTTTTAGTTTGGCGTGGACATTATTAAATTGGGTATTTATCAGGGGTATTTTCGTGTCATTATGGATCTGGCGATTTCTCATGAACCACGGTGCTTTGAGACATATCCTTAAGAATTTATTTTGTTAGATTTGTATTTTATTTATTTTAGTTATAGAGGCAGCGGACCATACAGGACAGGCATAAGTTATCAGTGGTCTGATTATTGCGGTGTAGAGAAGGAGAGAACATTTCATTTGGAGAGTTGATTTGTAGTTCACTAAGGGGTAGAGAATTCTCATCCTGGCATATCCCCGAGTAAGTTTTTTGTTTATGTGGATATTCCATGTCAATTTTTCATCGAGAAAAACTCCAAGGTATTTTACTGAGTCATCTTTTCAGTTCCATTGTATGATCTGGTTGTTTATGCTTATATTTATTGGATCGTTATACCTTTTTAATGTGAATATTTTAGCCTCGCTTTTAGTCGGATATAGTTTCAGCTTCCATTTTTTGAACCAGGAAGTAATTTCGTTTAATGAAGATTGTAGTTTTTCGATTGATAAGTTTAATACGAGAATAAACATATAAATTTATAAAATTGTTATACAAATGATTTTAAAAAATACCAATAAACAATTTTTAAAACATCGATGTTTTTTCTTCGATACACGGTTATCGTTCTAATGCTCGACGTGCCGATCTTTTCGTACGATATCGTTTATTTTCGAAACGTTATCGTCAGTTATCGAGGAGCGCGGACAACACGCACGTTTTTCGGTTACAACTTCATTACGACCTCCTAAAAAAAAAAAAAATGGTTTGTGCTATTCGAAAAAACACGTGATCGTGACATGACGGCATCTCCACATGTATCTGCCAACAAGCGAAAACTTTCTTTAGACATTTTAAATTAATACGCTGCTCAATTTTTTATTTATTTTTTTTTTTTTTCAATTTAGCACCGGAGTTCGATTTTCGGCCGGAACAGATAAAACAGTATGAGTAATTGTCTTGTATGCGTGATCTGCGAATCGTTTCGCCACATTTCGGGCCGCTTTCTACCGCCTCGCACTCCGAGTGTTGCCGAGACAATAGTGCTGATTAACAGTTTGTCCCTGGGGTACCCCCCGTTCGGTTATAATTACACCATTAATATCGAAAAATACTATCAACGTGGCCCTGTAGCTCCGGACCACGCGTTGTTCGTCTTCAACATCATTACGGCCTTCGATAAATCGTTTGTGCTGTTCGAACACACGCGATCCCGTCATAACTGCGTCCCCGTACGCATCTGTCGACGGTGGAAAAATCGCAGTGAAAATACTTCACCGGAGGATTTAACGGGGCAGCGTCGTCGGTCAAAACAAAACAAAATAAAAAAAAAAAAAAACCTAGAAACACAGTGTACTTGCGTACGAAACGTTGTTTTGTCATTTTAAAAAAAAAAAGTGTAATTATAGTAAAAATTATGGTAAAATGAGCGACATTTTATTTAGATACGATAACAACGATCTAAATCGTGCGCATTTTTCTATCGGATTAAAATAATCCCGTTGCCGAATACGATAACATTCGGCATTCCAATAAAAATGTATATTTAGCTACATTGAAATCCGTTCCCTAGTTAAAATAATTGTATTATGATCGGCTAAAATCGCGCAGGAATTTTAAATAATCCGGCTACGGATTTATCCGGTTATTAACACGGTTTGGATATTTATGGCATTCACATATTTCTTATAAGATTCTTAATAAATAACAGAGTATGCTTACAATTTGTCTCGTTACTCGGAGAACTAGAATTTTTTTTTTGTTTTTTTTTTTTTAATACTATGTTTTTATTTCCACAATCTGTTACATAATTTGAACAATAAGTAAAATCGATGAATTTGATATTTATGGCGTGAAGGACGGATTAAAGATACCTTCCAGTGAAGGCACATTTAGAACTAGAATTTAAATTTTAATCTTGCATATTTTTGCATATTTTGCGTTGTTTCTAGATTTCAGTGCTATTTCTGGACTTTTTGAGATATGTTTATCAAACTTTCCTTCGTTTAATCAAAAATTAGTCATATTTTATATCTAATAATAGACAATAATACTTATTATTAATATTAAAATCAAAATCTTAATATTTTTTATCTATAAAATAATAACATTTTAACAGACGTGTTTTTCGATTATTATCAATCGAATCTATAAATTGATAAATAATAATTTTCCGTTATTAATATTTTTGTTGGCATAGTTTTTTTGTTATTTGGATCGCATGTATTAGTAGCTCGTATTTAGCCATATTTCAGGTGAATATTTTTAGCGCATATGAATGCGGTTCTAAGTGCTATAAAACCACGGTTATTAATGTTCGCGTGGTTACTATTTTCCAGTTCACGGTACGTCTATCTAAAAATTTCGATAATGTCGTTATTATGTATTTGAATTAAAGCAGAAAAAAAAAAGAAATAAAAATAATATTTCAATAAACGAAACCTATTGAGCGGTTTTAATACGGTTCCCAGTGCCGTTATATGTGTTTGCGACCGTTATTCCGGTATACGCGTGCCGAGCCGCGGGGATATTCGCAAAGAAAATATACTCGCATCTGGCACTCGGGCCGAGGAAAACGCCCGTCGGGGCGGACGACAGACGACCGGCGCTGATTAATGAACCGGTAGGAGAATAGCTACTGCCGACGACGTATTTATCGGGTTTGAGTGGCGGGGCGCTGCACTTCCGCAATAACGCCGTAAAATAATATTATTTATCTTCGCCGTTCCGTTGCATATTCTCGATTTTCGGTTACGTCCAAGCGGCGTAACCGGCTTAATAATCTAAGGTATAAAAAACGTTTTTTTTTTTTTTTTCTTTAATATAGACACAATTATACAATACGCGCGCATATGATACAATACGAACAAGTAAATATTATAGAAATAAACGACAATAGGATTAGTAATCATAATCATAAGTATTTACAAACGGTCCCCAACCTAATACTATTTTGCATGACAAAAAAAAAAAAAGACACACGAATTAAAGAAGCCGTCCAGCGATAGTACTTCGGCGGGAGTATTTACGTTATTATGATTTGTATTTATTTTTTTTTTTAAGTGTAATTAAACATTTAAAACTCATGGACTACGCTAACCAGCTTGTTCATCAACTGAGAAATCCTAAGTATCCTTGTAGTATTATCCGGAACGGAGTTTGAGGATAGCTCTGAAATAAGGAGATCAGAGTGATTGTGGAGTCTTTTGTGGAGTTTTTCTTGTAGTGTTGTATTGCGACTTCTCTAACCAAAGGTATATATATATATATATATATGCAGGTCGGTGTGTAGAGTGTCATTAGATACGTTCGGAGAAGCGTTAGTGATGATTAGTCGAAGTCTTTTTGATTGAACCACTTGTGTTTTGTTAATGTTTGTTTTTTTTGGCAGCTCCCCAGAGCTATAGGTCCGTATAGATTTCAGTAAAATATTGTATAGATTAATTTTAGATATTAGATTGAAATTTGAGGTTTCGCCCATAGTGCTGCGGAGAATGGAGTGTTCGATTTAGGATATATGTTATGCCCATATGTTTAGAATATGTTTGGACCTGTTGAATTTTTTTTTTTTTTATCAAAATATAGCCCTAAATATTTAACCGTATTCGAGCAAGGTATTAATTCGCTATTTAGCGAGACTGGTGGAGGTTGTTGTAGTTTGAAGGCAGTATTGATTGATTTTGTTTCGTGTATTTTTACACGCCATTGGGAGTACCAAAGGGATAGTAGGTCGAGGTGATTTTGCATTGATGTCGAAACTGTTTGCCGAATAAATAACTTTGTCATCTGCGTATTCAGTAACTGATGTATCGGGATGTGTGGGATGTTGATCTGCGGTGTTTATGTTATATAGTGCGGGGAGATAAAATTGCACCTTAAGGTACACCGGCTAGAATCGGAGAGATGTTAGAGATTTCTGCATGCGAGCTGACGGCAAACAAGCGTTCGTTTAAATAGGAATTTATAACAAGGTAGTATGAGGGAGGTGAGATTTTTTAAAATTTATATAAATGTCCAGGATGCCAAACTTTATCAAATGCCTGTGAAACATCTAAATGTACAGCGGAGGTGTATTGTTTTTTTTTTTTTTTTCCAGAGAGCACGAAATAGCGTCTGCGAGTCTATGTATTTAGTGAATTGTCGAATGTTTTCCCAAAATCCAAATTAATAATTGGGGATTATGTTATTTTCTATGATAATAGGATATATACGTTTTTTTATTAATTTTTCTAAAAGTTTAGAGAAGAAAGGAAGTAAACTGTTTGGGCGGTAAGAGGGTGGACTGTCTGTTGGTTTATTAGGTCTAGGGAACATTATTATAGTAGAAAATTTCCATCGGATTGGAATATATGATAATCTTAGGACTGTATTCAAAATTTGTGTCAGATGGATAATGGCTTCATGAGAAAGTTACATACTACTTCAGCTGTTATTAAGTCGAACGCTGGTGATTTGCCTAGTGGGAAATTTTTATGAAAGTTTTTATTTCTGAAGGATGTAGTGTTAAAGGGAGAGGACTATCTAAAAATGAGTTAATTTCGCTTACCGGTCTCCAGCCGGTAGAATTATGGTTTGGTTGAAATACGGCTGCAAGATGATTTCTAAAAGTTTCAGCTTTGTCAGTGTCATTTATCGCCCAGTTTCCATCTGGCTTATTAATGGAGAAATGGTTGATTAATATGTAAGTATTTTACATGTAGCTTTCCAGAGTGAAAACTTCTTATTTTGACAATGAAGCTGTATATTTGATATAATCATCGATACACTGTTTATCTACTTCTCTTTTTAGTGTTGTGCATGGATAATTATAACAAATGACTTATTCGCTAACATTGAAACCACGAATGGCGATGCGAATATATTTTTGTTCCGTCTACTGTACAAAATAATTTGTAATTAATGTACTAATTTTTACGTATATAAGTACACCCACACTTTTCAATTTCGTACTGCGTACGTATAATTTTGGAGACTACATACTTCGCGGTTTCTGTCGGTGTTCACTAAAACAAAAAAAAAAAAAAAAAAAATACGGCCAGCTAGCCAGTAAAAAACTATGGGCAGGGGGGTAAATTAATTTATTCACTAAAATCAAAACCACGTGGGGTGGTGTAAAAAATATATTTGTATTCTATGTGTACAAAATAAACAAAGACTAATTTTGAATCGCTTAATTAAACAAAACCCTAAAAAAAAAAAAACCGAAATACTACATCGTGTTATTTTTATGTCTGTTTTCTTATTTTTTGTAACTCGAATAATGCGATAACGTCAAGACAATGCGTCAGGAAAAACGTGAAATATATATTTATTAATTTTAAATGAAATAATTTGAGGAAAAATATATTTTTATCTTATGAATATTAAATGGTAACTAATGTCATTGCATTCTTTCTTTATTTTAGAACAATCATAAATTCGTACAGTTGTCATATCCGGAGGGGAAGGGCAAAATTATAACTTTGCCCCCCCCACACATAAGCCACTGATTACATCGACCGAGCCAATAAGAGCGTTTGATACAGGCCACGAAGAGGTAACGATTTTGTTGCGATTTTTCAAGTAGTTCTCGTTGTAGTTTTTTTCTGTTCTTAAAAATATATATAAAAAAAGAATGGAATACCGGGCCCCCCAGTGCCCCATTGAGCGGTTCTCGGCTGAGGCATCCGGAATCCATAAACGCGTTAAACCAATGAAAACCTCATGAAGGTCCGAAAAATTGGCCATAGTTTCGATATATTATTTCGAAAATATTTTCGGATATAAATGTACCATCAAATATTCCCGTATCAGTTTCGCATTTCTGTTGCGGATTTATATGTTCTGGTAACGCGTCTTTCGGCAAAATATCAATTAGCAAGACGGAAAAATATCCGGTTGCATATTTTATTCAAAACTGTACTTTAGAGAAGTCATTCTTAGATATACCTATTAGTTTTTTTTTAACGCGAATGAAAAAACGATCAAAAAATGACTATAAAACACGTTTTTTTTTTTAAATTCGAGTTTTACTATTTCTTTATAATTCCGAAAATCATTGCTCTAAAGGCCTGTCATTTTCACATAAAACGTAACTATGCAATATAATAACGCGGACAAAATTTATTTCAATTTTAAGCTATTTATAGACATTTTGATTTTTTTTAAGGTTCTAAGTCTTAAAATGAATAATTTCGGATTTAGATACCTGACAATTTTGTTCAAGGTTTAATTTATTTTATTCCGAATATGTTCAATAAATCGGTAGTCACAACTTTTTTTCTATATTTTATCTACACTGAAGCTTTGCTCAGAGTCGTTTTATTGCAAAGAAGTGATCTATAATTTTTTTTCAAATTTGATACATCCACCCAAGTATAACCTATCCAACGAGCGGTGCGCCTCCACCGCCAATATCGAAACCAGCAGCATGAAGTGCGCCCCTTTTTTTTTTTTTTTTTTTGTTACCTTGGTCCGTATTAACTTTTATTATTATTATTATTATTATTAAACTCTATTACTTTATCACCAAGGTAACCGATAAATCAACAAAAAAAATAATAACTGTAGATTTCCGTACGGAAAATACTAATAATCCCGCGTCGGTCCCCTTTTTAAGGATAAAATATTGCCCGCGTTACTCGGGGATAGTGTTGGCTTTTTATTAGTGAAAGAGTTTTTAGAGACGGTTCGGTAGTTCCAGAGATTATCTCCCAGACACGCGAACAAACAGATTTTAACTCATTACTATATTAGTACGGATAAACGGCCACAGCGTGTATTTTTTTATTTTTTTTATTTTTTTCCAAGTGTACACCGAAACGTAAAATATAAATCTTTAACGCGATAATGCAAATCTTTTCGCGGGGGCCGTTAATAGTATTATTCGGCTTACTTGTAATTGCCAAAAATCATATTTACTAAAAGCAAAACAAATCAATTAAAATAAAGTTCATTAATATTTCGTAATATAATAAATTTGCTGATATTTAACATAAATAAATATGACGAAATAAAATTGTACGTCCCGGTGTTACTCCAGTAATTATTTAATATATTTTTTTTTTCGACCCGTAAGTCGGTTTGCAGCGTCTCTCATCCGTTCTAAGCGGTCCCTCGTCATTCGTTGCAGTCCTCCAAAGCTTATTCCGGCTCACGCATCCTCCCGGATTTGTCCGACAATAGAATATTGCCAGATCGTATCCCGGCGACCTTATTATTTATAAATATATATATATTTTACAAACATGCGAATACTTACTGTTTAAAATATTCGTAACTGAAATACGGACGATTCGTTAATAAAATAATTGTACTATGCTGATACATGTTAATCGAAATCGCAAACACGATCGATACGCAAGCAACGGGTCAAATAATCGGGTAACTTTGCGTAAATCAGTAATTCGGAATACATATATCGGTGCCTATGTGTACACATCAGCTAATCCTCGAACCGGTGGGCGCCCAAAAGGGGATAAAATCGGTTCAATCGAACTGGTTATAATTAAGGGGGGCGGGTGTCAACAGTTCCTGATGAACGGTGAATGGCTTAAGAAAAAAAAAAACGAAAAAAATACTTAAACTACGACAGTTTTAGAGGAGACAGGCGTAACCAGTTGGTGGTTGGGTTGGGTGTTGAGACCTTCACTCCCCCAGAAATGTCTTTTTACAAGTAAAATTTCAAGCGATATGTAATCGTACACTGTACGTTTTTTTAATTTTTTTTTTTTTTTTTAATTTCGACAAGTATAATTATGCGCACCTCGAAAATAAATCCTAGTTGCACCGATAAAACAAAAACCAATAATGTACGAACCACTGCCGTGACATATAAAAAAAAAAAAAAAATACTTTTTAGTTCCTAATCTTATGATAAACGTAATTATAATTCGTTTGAGTCTCCGGAGCGATCGAAAACCCCGTAGACTTGTCGTATACAAACACGATGGATTTAAATATAGATCTAAGAAATCATATCAACTGGAGATTTGCATTTGCATGAATGTCAACCCGTACTAAACAACCACAAATATATTCAACGCCTTCCAAACTTTCCGTGTACGTTAGTTAGTTAGTTACCCGCTGTGCGAACAGAGTTCAAAGTAATGAAAATAAAAACTAATAAATAAATATAAACGATCGGTATAAAAAAAAAAATACAAACGAAAAAAAGGCATACATACCACGGGGAGGGGGAATACTAACCAACTGTTGTTGGTGTAAAGTTAGGAATGTAGTACAGGGTGTGGACTGACGAGTTTTGATGGGCTATAAATAACGAACAGTAAAACTTAGAGAAAAGGTTTTTTTTTTTTATATAAATCAGTATTCAATCCCATTTTTAAAAATTATATCTCCAAGATGGCGGCCGTCAACATTGATACACTGTTGTAGACGATCTCTGAAGCTCTCATATGATTTTCGGCACATTTCCACAGGTATGGCCTCGACTTCCACCGTGATTTTCTGTTTAATTTCTTCTATGGCATGTGGGCGATGTCTGAAAACATTATCCTTAAGGTAGCCCCAGAGGAAAAAAATACACATGCTTAAATCTGGGGACCGTGCTGGCCAGCAAGAAGAAGAATTCTTCTCAAAGAACGGTCCGAGATTCCCAAAGCTACAGCGTGATTCCGGGCTGAGCGCCTTTGCGACTGCTCAATTGACTCTCTAACCAACTGCACGTTTTCGGGGGGTTCTTACCGTGTCCAAGTTTACTAAGGGTACTTCCAGTTTCTTCCAAATGTCGTATCCACAATTCGATAGTGTTAACTGAAGGAACAGATTCGGCACGTGGAATGCCGAAGTGTATACGAAAAGCCCTTTTTGTAGTGATCACAGAATGTACACCTGGTCAGACCATGATTACGAATAAAAACGGCATTACCGTACAATTCAAAATATACCACTTATTAAGGCCTGCTCTTATCTTATCACAGGCTAATGACCTCGTTAAACTCGTCAGTCGGCTCTGCCGCACCCTGTATAAAGATAAGAATTTAATTTATATGTGTGTGCAACGATAAATTGCGAACGAAAAACCGATTTTGAGCGAAGTAGTATTATTCGTGGTTTTTCATTGTTACCACGGTAACCCAAAAATCAACATAAATAAAAAATAATAATTTGTTTTTTAAAAATATGTTTTTCGTCATTTGTTTGTAGTTTTTTCGGCCGCGTTTAAAACTTAATAGGTATGTCGAAAAAATTACCACTCTAAAGTAACGACTACACAAAATTTGCTACCGTAAATATTATATGAGTGTATAGATCGGATGAAGTCTTCTGGTAGAAAAAGTTTTTACAATAATATCAACAATAAAAAAATCACAAGACCCCTCGCTCCGCTCATAATCTAAATGTCTGGAAGGGTAGGATAAATAGAGGTATATAGAGGATGGCGATAAAAAAAAAAAATGGAAAAAGCAAAATTTACAATAAATGCGGGTGAAAGACAAAACAAATGTATTGCGTATGAGGGGAACTGGAATGAGCATAGACAATAAAGGTCGGATTGTCCCTCATAATCTTAAATATTTTTTTTACGAAATTTCAACAATAATAAAATTTACATACGTATAATATGCAAGTATATTATCCGTAAAGATTCCGAGATGTCTAGTTGAGTACGGTTAGGCAGGGTTCGGTTAGTCTAGGCTTTGCCCGTGCACTGTATTCAATGTACATTTAAAGAAAAAAAAAAAATGTTAAGCCCAAGAATTACGAAACGAAGATATTAAGATCGAGAACATCATTCCAGAAAATCCTCCCATATTGAATACTTGTTCAGACCTAATGCGCACATTTTCCTCGTATCTTCGGATCCATTACACTGACATCATATTAGGCCTGTAAACTAAATTATTTAAAAGGCGAATTTCCTCAGGAACACAACACTTGTCTTCTCATTAACCACGGAAAATCAAGAACTACAGTCGTTCGCGGACGACACGACTTCAAATTCTGTTTTTAAATTTCTGATTTCCAACATTTACATCTATTCACTTCCAGTATGATTCCAATTGCCCAACGCTCTCCGTATAATCGATATGTAATCTCAACATTAGCCACGAGCTTGTGCTTGTATATAAAGTAGACAATTTCAAATGTATTTAATTATATATTAGTTTTCTAATAGAAATAAATTAATTTTTCCCCCGGAATTTTTAATCTTAATTTACAAATAATTTGGGATAATAATTACTATTGTTCGTCGCGCCCAGTCCAAACAGAATTACATACGATTTTAGTTATAAATTACGTATAAAATATTATAACGTGTACAACAATTCCCATTGCGGAACGATTCCCGTAGTTATAAGGGGACCGCGGAGTATTCCCGACAGACAATGGGTCGCGTGCAGTGTTGCCCAACCCGGCGGTTTTCCCATTAACTCTAGTGGATTTTCGGTCTAGTCCAGTGTTTCCCGACCGGCGGTCCGTGATCCGCGGTCCCATTTCTTCGATTTCTATTACGGATTAATTATTATTATTATTATTATTTTTTAAATAGCGAAAAAAATTACGACTTATCGAGGAACCGTATAATATTATACGGTTATCTTATCGTTGTTGCTGCTGTAGACCGATAAGCATTTTCCACTTTTATAAGTGTCCAGGTATCGGAGTAATAAATTAAAGTATAATTATATATATATATTAGTGTAGTATAGTAATAAAATTTAATGTAAAATAATAAGAGTTAACATTTTTCGATAAATTTCGCGTATTCTTGTTAATGAGCAAAAAAAAGAAAAAAAAGAAAGTATTCCTAGTTTTCGTAAAATTGAGGTGGTCCGTTACCAATAAAATATTGTCGAAGTGGTCCGTGGCGGTAAAAAGGTCGGGAAACACTGGTCTAGTCACAGGATGCGAACAAATATCAGTTAGTGGTTAGTGTAATTTTTCGGGAAATCTATTGGAATTGATTTTCACGAAACATTTAACATCCAACGAGAATAGAGCTCGAGTGCAGCCGTACCCGTATACATATAAATTAAAGATACTGTATAATATTAAAGGGCACTCGGTCCTTTTTGTTCTGTGATATTAATGATATGGTCGATCTTAAATACAAAATATGTCTTCGACTGTGAATTGCGGTATCCACACTGCTATCTGCCGCACGAGTAAACGTGGTAATTTTATTCAAAAATGTTTTCTGGTTTATTAATCGTGTGTGTGCGAGAATTTCTAGTGGGTTTTTGTATATAATTTGGCGACGCATTTTTACGGTCAGTTTTAATGGGATTTCAATAGGCGATTTCAATGACGGTGCAAATACGAAAACCGTACACGGCAACACCGGTGGTCGCGTGTTCCTCGGCAAAAACAGCATACGACGATAATCCTCGAGTCTGATCCGCTCTCTATCCTCGCCGGATTGATGACGGGGATCGAGATTGTCGAGAGGAAACGCACGCCGTTGTTAAATTCGATGATATCGTCATCGGCAGCAGCAGCAGTGCGGATTAATAATAATAATAATATTATTATATTGTGTGTGCACTGCAATCCAATTAATATTACTAAATTCATCAGGCGCACAGCTATGGGCGGGCGGACGGTGTTTTTGGCGTCAAAACACCCCCTCACGTCCTCGGCCGTATTTAAGCCGGAATTTAAATTAGGTGTACGTATAATATGGCGAATAACGTTTCGGGAATTACATAAAACGCGTCGAGTTCGACGATTCTACATTATATATTAATTTATTTATCGTGAAAATCGAACATATTATAATAATACGTATATATATATATATATATATTAGGGTGGTACTTACTCAAAGGAGAACAATTTTTTTTTTTTTTGTTAAGTCAGGTCCTTCTCATTTTATTCGATACTATAAAAATGTAATTTACCTTAAATTTCGTAATGATTACTCACCCCATTCCGGTGCTTCAAGAAGGTTGAAATATGGTCAATTTGGGTAGTTTTTTTGTTTTTGTGAGTTTTACTCAAAAACATTGGCACGTAGAATAAGCTTGCATATAATTGCTTTTTTGAAGAACATAATATTCTCTAAATATTTTTATTTATCAAAATTTCTCCAAAATTGGAGAATTGTTTTCTATGAAATAAATAAATAAAAAAAAAACTAAGGATTTTATTAAATTGCCATAAATATTGGTTTTACGGTTTTTTAAACATATTCAATGAACGGTTGAAGATATGAAAAAAAAACATTTTGCACAAAAATGATATAAAATTAAATTTTCAACAAATAAAGTTATATGTAAAAATTTCATTAGACCACGTTTTATTTTTATATTCGAATTACTATATATTAAGCTAGTAATAGCTTGAAACGTATTCAACATAACGAATAATTCAGTTATTTTTTAGTAAAACTCAATGAACCAAAAACTCTCCTAATTGGCCATATTTTAACCCTCTTGATGCACCGGAAGGGGGCGAATCATCATCAAATTTAACCTAAATTACTTTTTTATAGTATCGAACAATATGTGAGGGACCTAGCATGAAATAAATAGAATTGGAATTTAATGACCACCCTAATATGCAACTTTTAGAATCTGAAAAAAAAAATATTTATACTCAATAAAACCGTAATTGTATACACCAGTGGTTCCCAATTTTTTTTTTTTATTCTACTCCCCCATTGGAGAATTTTAAAAAATCTCGCCCCCTCCCACCACCTCATCATATAAATTGAAAATATTTTTTTTTTTTTTTTTTTGTATACTTTACAAATAAGCCATACGGATATTCGGTACTACTACTTTTTGTATTGATGGTAATAATTGTAAAACATAACGGAATAATAAATTAACGTGAATAGTTACGGTAATAAATTAGTGTAAAACATAAATAATAGTAAATAATAGAATATATAATGAAACCATGGATTATTGTTAATCGTCAATTGTTACAATCAATTTTTTTCCGACAAATTTTTTATGTTCGGCTCGCGGTCTAACAGAGAGCACCCCAAGGCAGATTCAGCGTCCAACCGATTTCTGCGTTTGTTTTTTTTTTATAAACCGTCAATCTAAAGAACCCGGATTCACATAAATAACTCGATGAAATTATCTCCAATAGTATTATTATTACTTTAACGTACGCACACGCTGTGCACTGTGCAACAGCAAAACGAAACTAAACCGAGTCTAAACTAATCGAATCGCCTTTTCCCAACATGTTGTTTAATTTTACACACCTTTTTGTAATAATATAAACACAGATTTCTCAAAATATACAATTTAAATTATTATATACAGTTGATTTTCGAACTTTACAAGACGAGTAAAGCATTTATTTTTCGTTCATAATCTCTCGTTCGACTGCGTGCTCGATATTTTCACTCTTAAATCAGCGCCATTATATTTCCTAACCATTACACGATATTTGTTTTTCGTGTATAAACAGTAGATAGAAAAATCTCGATCACATCTATACATTTGTGCGGAAATAATATCGTAAAGCTTAACCTCGGCCAGTTGTTTTTTGACCGTTACGAACAATTAACCAAAACTCCAATTGGTTTTTTTTTTTGTTATCGTCGAACATATAATTGTCACCGTTCCGTTATATACCAGTACGATTAATTTGCGCGACGAGCGTGGACCCCCCGAGGGAACCGCCGATCGGGGGCAACCCACTGCGCCAAACGGATCTCGAGCAGCCGCGAAGTTTCCCACTCCGGGTTTCGCCGAAGATATTTCGGTCCGATTTTTATTACCCGGCGGAAGGGGCCCGGAAAACAATCGCCGATCCCGGGGCCGGTGCCCGGAACCGCCCTGTATAACGCGCGGCGTTATATTATTCAACCGACGTCGTTTTATTTGTCTTGTTCGAGCACACACGCACCCCGAAGTTTAAGCGCTGTGTTTTCTTTTAATGCAAATTGCTGTTTGCCGAGCCGTCGGCGCGCAGCGCATACAAATCGCATCGTACAACAACAACGGCGGCGGCGGCGGCGGCGGCGGCGGCGCAGGCTGCCAAAACCGCAAAATATCCCCGGGGCCGTACTAACAACAAAGGCCTAGAGAGCAACTTAATTATACCTACACTGCCCCATAATTTATATACGGTGCCGTATTTTCACATTTTTAACGGGACACGGAGGGGTGGTATCCGCGAGTGTGTGGATACGCGTAACCGTTAGAGACTACTTAGGAGTTTATTACAGTTACTACGTGTTTATAGACATTTTTTTTTTTTTTTTTTGTAGTGGGATGGACCTTGGGGCGGTGTTCATTTAAATAATACGTACAATATTTTATATTATATTTCGCTGTGTATATATATATATATAAAATTCCAGGCGTCTCGTCGTTTGGATTCTGATTCATGTGATTTTACAACGATGCACATTTTTTGTCATTTGTTATACTATGTTTATTTTTCTGTAAACATTGTTTCCGCCGGAAGACTTCATTCCGATCATTCCCGATCACTCGCTGTTCCCGGTAGTAAATTTCGTCTAGTCGATACTTCGAACGGGTCATTTTTCGATGTACCTTACCAAGCAGAAAAAAACCATCGAAAAATGACGATAAAACACGATTTCGTCAAACTCGAGTTTTATTGGTTCTTTGTAATATAATCGTTCTGGACACCTGTTATATTCACACAAAATGTAACGACTTTCTAATATATTATTATGACATGAAAACTATTTCAATTTTGAACAATTTATAGACATTTTGATTTGATCAAGGTTTTATGCGTTAAAGCGGGAAATTTTGGATTTATGATACCTGACGATTTTTTTTTTTTTAACGTTTGATTTACTTTATTCCAAACACGTTCAAGAAAATCTCCAAAATCGGCAATCGAAATTGTCAAAATTGTACGTCGTTAGTAATTAACATAAATAATATCGCATTTTTCATAATTTCACCTACTCTATATGAATTCGACAATGAAATTCCTATATATTACACTGAAGATCTACCCAGAATCGTTTTATTTATTCTATTAATTTATATAGATCTATATACAAATAGGTCTATCATTTCTTTCAAATTCAATACATACATCGAAAGCAACCTATCCAACAAGCGATGTGCCATGGCCAATACCGACACCCGGCCGCTTTTATTTTTATAATTCATCTAGAACTTCGTCAACAGTTATTCCGACTTCTCCGCGAATGTTCGACATCCGTTAAATGTCCCATTTAGTCTTTTCTGTAACAAAAGAACCACAAACGTTAGTTTTACAGTTTAAACTTCTTTACGGTATTATAATTATCATTATTACCTCAGCGGGTATTGTGTTTCGCATATGTGTTTTTCATCATTTTGCGAGACGATAAAGTTCGTACGTTTGAAGATGAAAAAAAAAAAAGGCGTTGCAGAAATTATAAAATAACTTATGTACGTACGGATATAATTATGTCTGCATTACACGGCTTCTTGTGCGTCAACGGAATTCTTCGGTTTAGTTTCCATTTGTTCAAGTTTCCGTTGCCGCAGTTTTCCAACTCGTCTATTATCGAACTAATTACTAAATATTATATTTCAGGTTTTTTTTTTTTTTTTTTTTCCCCCGAGCGAAAAGTTTTTAATCTCTATCGTTAAGAGTACTTGGCCATTGTCCGCAACTTTGTGTTTAGCCGCAACTTGAATCCGTCTTCACAAACGACACTACAATAGTATATATATATATAATTTCTATACCCATAACTTATACTTATTCTACGGGAACATTTATTTAATAAATCTGGAGTGGTCCAGTACCCTTGCGAGAGTCGTTCGTTAAAAAAAAAAAAAGCATAAATACAATTTTTTTATTTTTATTTTCCATCAACATATTTATTTTGTTCGTTCGTTAGGCTACAATTTAAAACGTGCACAAAAAAAAAAAAAAAAAATGTCCAATACGCTCTACAGTTGATGAAAATTCCGAATGATTTTTGCACAATGCAAAATGCAAAAAATATCGCCATTCTTATTTTTATACGACGACGTTATAAATTCTGCGGTGTACACACAACAAATGTAAATCCTATTCAAAATGTCCAGTCCTAATTACAACGGACGGCTAAACGATAACACATTTTTTTTTTTTTTTTTTTTTTGTTAAGGATTTAAAAATTTCAGTTTTAATAAAATATTTAACATAAAAAAAAACAGTGGTTTTTTTTTTTCTTTCTTTCTGTGCGATATTTAAACGAAATTACGTCCTTTTTATTTCCGTACGTACATTTTAATATCCGTAAACGTTTCGCGGGTCCAAAATAACAATACAGTCGTAATTATAATTACTATAAGTACAACAATGTACGAGCTAAAACGCTCGTTATCTTCAGATTTTAACGATGCGTATTGTGTAGACGAACATTGCGAATAAAAAAAATAAATAAAATAAATTCATTGCGGGCAGTAGTTAAATTATCGTTTATAAATTAAATATATACCATTTTTTTTTTTTTTTTTTTTAAGGTTATCATTGCGGAAAATGATTTCCATCGGGTTAGTTATATTATAGATTTTTTTATTATCACGGGTACACTGTGATTAAAATAATTTGCATTTGGAGCCGTCGGTTATTTTTTTTTTAAATATTTTTTTCTTCAACCACGACAATTATTACGATTTATAAAACGACACGTGTCCGGTGCGGTGCGGAGTATTTTATATATAACACGGCGAAACGATACGGCGCCCCCGATGGCTTTTCCCCCTCGACGCCGTAAACGAACGCCGCCGTCAACGCCATAAACGTCTTTCGGTCGAGCTATAAAGGAAAAGGGGGGGGGGGGGGGTGAGGCACTCGTTTGATGATAATACGCGAATAAAAACGTGAAAATAATTTGCTTTAATGTTCCGACGCCCCGGGCCCGCGTTCCGATGGGGCCGCACGCGTAATTTACGAGCCTGCGAACGCCGTGGATCGGGCTGTAGACGAACGTCGTCTAATAATAGAGTCCTCTTGTACAGGGGTCACCGACCTACCCGGTCGCGTTGCGGACTCTATCCTGACCTCGAGTACCGTCGGGCGACAATGAGTAATGCTCCGGGCCGGAGAGGAGACCTCTTCAATAGTCGGATTCGACTGGTCCGCTGATGGCGGCGGCGGTCGTAGTGTTTGGCTGTTGCCGTATCCTCGCGGCCCTCGGATTTAATAGGGTGCGATGTCCCTGTTCGCTAATCACACGTGTCGAGTTCCTATTCTATTCGGCCTGGTGGTCGGCCGCGTCTCGGCTTGATTTTCGTTGGCTATCCGATAACACGAAAATGCGCCCTTGTTACAAGTCCCCAGCATTACGCATTATTTGCGCTTCTTATTACAGTGCGCGAGGTTCGGACAGTGTCCGCGCAACATACGTTACGGCGCACCGCCGCTGGCTCGTTGGCCTGTAAAAGGCCACCGCGGCCCGGCAAAAGCCACCGTTTTCCGTCTATCTGACGTCGTGGTAACACCGACTCCGGCAGACTTGCGCGACACGGGAGACAGTTCCGCCATCCGGGCTCGAACAGACGGTATGTATGCCGGTCAACAGTTAGAGCGGCTGCCACGGGTTTGTCATACCGTCTGCTCGGGGGTTCCAGTTACCCGCTCGTAAAAATATTGTATCCGACTATGCCCTTATCCCGTAAAACTACTAACAGAAAGTTGTTATTGCGTTATTGCGCATTATAAAACCGTAACAACGAGACGGACCGAAGACAATTGAGAATTATTTTGCTTACCTGTAAATTTTTGCTACAAGTCACTGTGTTACTCGATGAGAAATTTCAAGCAATTTGCTCAAAGTAGTTTGGATCAAACTTTGGCTGTTCCAACTAGCACCTCCGCTCGTAAATGTCCTATACTTTGATTTGACGTGTTTCGTTTTCGAAAATAAATTCGCTCACACGGGCGCAGGTAGAGCTGAATATTGCAATTCGAAAATCACGTTCTTCCGGCAACATGGCGTAAAATGTCTGATTTCTTTGAAACGGTTGTTTGACGTGAGCCCGATAACAACGAGCTGGAGCTCCGTCAGTGAAGTTTCAAATTCTCGATTAAACGAACAATCGAAACATCTCGAGTTGACTCGGTCCAAGACATTAGACCTTCGGTCTTGTGTGCACCAGCACGGCCTATTCGATTCGGTTGTGAACCCCCGACGTGCATTCGACAGGCGAGGTGCCCCGCCGCTTTTGTATTATTATTATTATTGTACTCGTCGCAGAATATATTTAAAATTGCGTTTGCTCGGCTACCCCTTGTGGTAAGTCTTCCCTCTTGTGCTTCTCGGACGGTTTACGATTTTATCGACCCACCTGTCTCCTCTCGCGACGTTTCCGTCGTCGAAACCCCCGGGTCGCTCGCGCTCTTTACGCCATGCTCTCCTTCCCACCCCCATTCCCCCCCATAACACGTGTCTGTTTCGGATCGCCATAAAACATATTGCAATTCTGTGTTCTGGGTGTGCTGTGCACGTGACATAAGTCTAATACGAAAACAGTGTTTACAACGAATTCGAAAATAAATCTCGGCGTAGCCGGCGAGGCGAATCCCATGGTATTATCTTTTTTTTTTTTTTTTTTTTTTGTCCCACTCAACTGAGCAGACCGATTTTCCTGACCATCCGGTCGTACAACCAACGAGATAGCCGAGACGAATTTCACTCCTACATTTCCAAACATACGATTTGATAGCGATAAAAAACTATGAAAATTAAATCGACAATAATAGTGTACTGGCGGATCTCGCGTAAATAATTCACGTTGAATATAACCCTGTTTTCAGTGCTATACTCGATGCGTATCACGAATTGACGAACTACAAATCGGTCTTAATTGCCGTGGGTCGGTTATAGAAAAACGTCGTCTTATCCTCCTTGTATACCCCGGCCGGCTTTTTCGTATCTCGCCACCGTTCCGGTTGCGAACCCGACGTGCGTTCGACGGACGAAGAGATGCCACTGCTTTTATAGCGTTATAACACCCGCTGCAGGATATATTTAAAATTGCGTTTGTTCGGCTTTCCCGCGTAGTCTTCCTCCTTGTGCTTCTTGGGTGGTTTACGAATTCATCGACCCTTTTGTCTCCTTTCGCGTCGAAACTACCGGGTCGGCCTCGGGACCGTTCCCTCGGGTCGCTCGCGTTCGTCGAGCCGCCACCCTCCAGACCGCGCGACTGTTTCGGATCGCGAATAAAACAGATAGTAATTCCGTGTTCCGGGTGTGTTTTGCATGTGACTAGTATGGAAACAGAAGTTAAAACGAGTTGAAAAATAAATCTCGACGTAGTGGGCTAAGGGATTCCCTTTGTATTATCTATTTTTTTTTTGTCCAACACACACAACATAACAACTGAGTAGACAGATTTTCCGACTATTCGATCGCACTACTTATGAGATAGCCGAGATGAATTTCAGTCTTAAATTTCAAAACATTCGATTTGACATTTTTTTAAATATATGAAGGTATAAAAAAAACTAAAATTGAATTGAAGAAAAGTGGCTTTGTCGATCTCGCGTAGATACATCACGTTCAATACAATTCTGTTTTTTTTTTTAGAACTCTTATACCTTCATTATAAGTCAGTGCGAATCATAATTTGAGAGACAAAAAAAATCTAGTCTAAATCGCTATGCCTACAAAAAAAAAAAAAAAAAAAACATAATGATATCCCCGTTCCGTTATAAATCTCCCTAAGAACTCTGTTCGTGGTTTATTTTTTTTACAAAATTTGTTGATGACAAATTAAAAACAATTAGTAGTGTTCTTAACTAGCCTGGCACAAAATACAAGTCCATTGCGCTCCGTATGAAGATTTCATAAAAAAAAAAAAACAATAATGTATTTTTCATCTCATTACATGCATATTATTTTAACGAGTTTAACCGTGTAATGTCGATAAGTATAGAGGTACACAATGACACAAGTCGTCCGAGAAAAATGTCAAGTTTTGTCGTTTTAAAAAAAAAAAATAATATTATTATTAAATTTGTATTTCGATTTTATAATTTTCAACATGTTGAAAAGTTTCCAAACTTTCTTTTTTATATTGTTATCTTTTTCATGAGGTTTTGTTTTCCAGAATCTCGTTTGGGAATAACTTAAATTATTATCAACTATTACTTTGCGTCGTTCATCTTTATCGCCAAAATAATTCGTCGTGTACAGCGCGAAAAGTTTTTATTTTTTCGAGGGAGAGACGTTATTATTATTTCTCGTAAAAACAAATGTTTGGTTCGTTCACTGACAAAAAAAATAATAATAATATTAAAAACAAATAAACGCGACAGAGGGGTTCCTATTATGTTTTTTTTCTTTTCTAAAAAAAAAATAAAGAAAAAATTACGGGTTTGCGTTTATACAAAAAAAAAAAACTGAAAACAATCTCATTTGTGATTTCATCGTTTGTTTTACGGAATAATACACCACTCTCGTCTTCGTTTATCCCAAAGATATTATCGCTATCAGTATTCGTCACAATTGTTGTTTATTTTAATGAAAAAGAGAAGAAGAAGAAGAAGAAAAAACGGCGCCCGGTACATTTGGTTTTTATGGTCGACTGTGAGAATAATACTCATACCAAACGGAACGGAATGTAAAGACGACGTAGTAGGTAGGTATGTACGATTAAAATTATTGGACGCGTTCGAGTGAAATATAAAAGGTTTTATTCTATAAAAATAGGAGAAGAAAAAAAACAAAATCTAAAATGAAATACAATAACGATATTATTATTATTATTATTATTATTATTATTATTATTATATAGCTCAATCGCATCGCACGGAATATCCGCGGTGTAGGGGGGCGGCGGATAAAGCGAGACAATTGCAAAATATTGTCTCCGGTAAAACGAAATCGATTCGTGTTTAGGATGGCATTTTTTTATGTACCAAATAAGGGACGCGAGTTCATTATGATAAAATAACGTTATGTTAATTTTTATTATCGGCTGAATGACGACGGGTTTTTTCGTACGGCGCGTTACGGTATACAATTCCGTTTACTCGTTTAATAAAAGGGTACGGGTTAAGCGTCATTCCGAAAGTATTTCTAAAAAAGCGCTCGCCGTCGTACTACGGACTAAGAAGTATCGCATACTGGCAGTTTCCCATAAACAACAAAGGGGAGGTACCTAAGTACGCCCTCCCCTTTAGCACAAAAATAATATAATCGTGACGATTACTATAAAAATGTCAAAACGATAAGCGAAATAAATACACGGTGTCATCGTAATTTGTGTTGTCGAAGGCGAGACCGCTGAGAAAACGTGCCTCGAAATCGAGATTGTTCCGTCGGCGAATTCGAGAGTTACTCGGAAAATTGGCGCGGCCCCTAAACCCAACCTCGTTTTTATCGTCCCGCGTACGTTCGTTTATTTTTCTCTTTCGGTCCCGTAGTGTTTGCGCCGTGCGATTTAATTTTCGCCGGACACTGGGCAGCAGCTGTTCGAGAGACGATAAACTCGCATACAAATGATATATGCACGGGCTTATGGCGATCGTGTTCGACGATATTTCAACAGAGACCGGTAGCTCGGCATAGGTCCGCAGAAAAAAATTTGATCGTTTGCAGTTTTATTCTATTTGCCATTTTATTTTATTAAAAGCGGACGTGCGTTTTTGTGAAATCGTAATTATTTTTACCGTGTGCAGGTTACCCGTTAAGTATAAATCAAGTTTATATAGCTAAGCTGAAATTGTATTTTAATAATAAAACTATGTTAAATGGTTATAAATGTATTTGTTTAAATTTGATACAAGACTTGTCGGGGACGTATTTATACCTTAAGGCCCACCACCACGAAATGTTTCGGGAAAAGCGGTTTTATATAAAAGCGGAGCGCGTGCTGTGTGTCCTCGGAAAGGTATTTGTGATAAAAAAGAAAAAAGCTTCCATTATAAATATATGGGAATCGATTGCGAAAAAATCCCGAGTCGTTTATGCGTCGCCGGGTCTTTGGAAAAGCGAGAATTTTTTTTCTTTTTTTTTTCTCTAAAAACGAAGCATTCCGTCAATTTCCGTGAGTGGTATCTGTATAATAAAACGTTACAATTGTCCCGTGCAGTTTCACATTGTTGTCTCCGGAATGGAAAACAACATATTAAAAAAAAAAAAAAAAAAAAAACTCCTATCGGCTGCGGTATAACAATTGGACTCGTCGCGTGCGTCGGCCGGGAAATTGCGTTTACACTGTTACGGACTCTGTCCCCTAACCTCGCGTATTGTCGGACAATAATAAGCAATGCCGGGGACTTGTAGCAAGTCCGTGCTCTTCGCGTCATAGTATAGGTACGTACGTGCAATAATTAAGCCAAGACCAGGCCGAATAGAATAGGAACTTGACACGTGCAATTGGTAAACGTGACACGGACTGCGAGCGGACATCGCATCCTCAAAAGTCCAAGGGGCGCGCAACAAGAAAGTGGCAAAAACCAAACCCTACGGCCACCGCCACCAGCGGACTAGTCGAATCCGACTATATACGAGGTGTGATCAAAAAAAAAAAATACCGGGATTTTTATTTATTTAAACAAATTATTTTTTTTTTAAATATAAGTCTCCTTCAAAGTATTCACCACCTGATGTCATGCACTTACCCCATCACCCCCTGTACTTTTTTGAAGCAATGTTGGAAGTATTCAACTTTATGTCGTTTGAGTAGATCCATTTTTATTCTTTCGATATCATCAAACCGTTGTCCTTTAAAGTCAGTTTTAAGTTTTGGAAAACAAAAAAAATCACAACGGGCAAGGTCCGGTGAGTAAGAAGGGTAAGGTACAACTGGAATTTGTTTGTCAGCTAGAAACTTACGGATTGATAAGGCAAAATGAGCAGACGGGTTGTCGTGGTGCAACAACCACGATCGATTCTGGAACTGTTCTGAACGTTTCTTTCGGATTCTTTATCGTAATTTAATTAAAACTTCTTTGTAGTAAAGTCTGATTAACCATTTGACCAGCTGGAATAAATTTATAATAAAAATGGTCTTCAACATCGAAATAAGTAATCTAAATGGTCTTCACGTTAGAACGAACTTGTCGAGGTTTTTCGGGTCTTGGTGATGTTACTGATAACCATAGACCCAAGTTTCATCACCAGTTATAACATTTTTAATGAACCCTGGGTCATTTTATGTTCGTTCTTTTAAACTTTAACAAAGTTCAGTTCAATGATTTTTTAGATCTTGAAATAACAATTTCGGGACCAATTTTTGCACGGATTCGTCGCATCCATAAATCTTCAGTTAAAATAGTTTGGCATTTTCCATAAGAAATGTTCTACTCACTAGAAAGTTCTTTTATTGTCATTCGTCGATCTGATCGAATATATCTTTCTCGAACTTTTCCCACCATTTCCACATTTCTTGAAGATGAAGGTCGACCAGCACGGGAGTCATCGTTAATGGCTTCACCCAACAAACCTTTTGCGCCATTCAAATGTTTTAGATCTGCTCGGTGTTTAATGCAAACCCGCTGCTCGTGTTTATTCGACATGGCAAAACGGCAGACACAACAAAAGTATATGACTTCAACGAATTGTCGTTCATTACTAAATGATAATATTAACTCGGGGCTTGAATAACGTAATTGGGTGTTATGTCCGCTTTTATTTGATATGTGTATATTTCCGATACGTTTGTTTTTAGCGCAGGTATAATTTTAGTCTCGGTAATTTTTTATTACACTTCGTATAAGAGCCGAGAGTAGGTTCGAGTTGTGATTCAGTCAAACAGTCAAACAGTCTTCAGTATAAGAGTCAAGCCCAGAGAGGGGAAGTAAACACCGAGCCGTTCCGTCGTATCATACCGAAACGCTTAAAAAGCTATAGAAATTGACCCGGGTTTACACCAAAATCATTCACTAAAATCGTAAAATACCCTAAATTCAAACAGTGTAAACTAAATAACTACCGTTGAGTTAAATCTCGATTTACATTTTCTACCGGTCTTCGTGCCGTCTCTAACTGGCACGCAAAAGTACGGTTTTTTCCAATCAAAGTTTTAGTGGCGTGAGTGGAGCGGAGGTGAGAGGCTTTTACTTATTAGCCGGCCATGTCTAATCACAATATATTAAACTCGAATTAGTTTACCGTAGGCCCTCTCCCCTGGTAAAAAAAAAAGGAGGAGGTACGAATAAATACGCGATAATGGTATTCCGAAATATGGTTTTCGCAAGTACCCACGGTCGTACGCATGGGGCGAGAGAAACACCCTCGGGGTATGAAATACAATAATATAATAACGGAGCCCCGAGCTCGGACAAACCGATACTGGACACCGGCGTTTACCAATCGCACAGCTCTCCGCGCCCAATTATCGAATGCGTATAAATACGAGGTGCGACAATAAAATAACGAGACTTTTTGAATAAAAGTTGTTTATTTTGAAAATGTTATAATTTAATGATTATCACCTTCAAAGTACCTTCCCTCAGCATCAATACGCTGTTGCATACGTCGCTGCCATTCTTGAAAACAGTGTTGCCAATTGCTTTCATTCAGCCCTTTTAGAAGTTCTGCCGTTTTCATTTTTACGTCATCAACTGTTTGAAAATGGGAAAGGAAATAAGAGGGAAATAAGAAGAAGTCACAAGGAGCAAGGTCTGGCGAGTACGGGGGATGTGTTGAAGTACAGAAATTTTTTTTTCAGTTAAAAAACGTTGAATTGAAAATGCACTGTGAGCTGGAGCATTGTCTTGGTGAAGAACCCACCCATTTTTCCATAGATCTGGTCGCTTCTTTCTGACACGTTCTCTTAATTTAATTAATACCTCTTTATAATAATATTGATTAATTAATTTTTTCAACGTTTTCGTTTGTTGAAGACGTGGTAGGACGTCCAGAACGATCATCGTCTTCGACGTCCTCCCTTCCACTACAAAACCACGTTTGTGCCATTCAAAAACACGAGCTCTTGATAAACATTCTTCACCATAAACTTCACATAACATTCGAAACGATTCCGCGGCAGTTTTTTTTAATTTAACAAGAAATTTAATGTTAACACATGTTGTTCGATTTTTATATCTAACATTATTCGGCAGTATAGTCGAACTCGCACTAATAACAAGGCTACTAACGTATAAGAAAATGAATCGATGCCATCAGTGTTCATAGTACTTTTAGATAAGTGTTTTCTAATCATATTTCAATAATCGTTTTATAGATAACGTTAATAGTTTAGGTTATATTTAGAAAGTCTCGTTATTTTATTGTCGCACCTCGTATATTTATAATATAATTCAAACACGGTTTTTTTACGGACAAAGTCCCGGGATCGCATCGCGTGACGCTCTCGTTATAGGCACCGAACCTCTCGAAACGAAAAACATAGGCGGCGATTGGGGGGAGCTTGTGGATACTGGGCCCTCTCGAAATCGTACAGACACCGGGATTTAGACCCCCGTTAAACGCACTAAAATGTTATAAATACCACCTACCTATCAGTCAAAAATCCAATAATTCCGGATTTTCGGTTTTGAAATTGGCGATTTTAACTCATTTCTCATAAAACTATTACTATTATCATATAGCGTTACACGTGCAAAATGTTAAATACGTTTTTAAAATTCGATAAATATCAAAAAAATATATATTAAAAATAAAAAAATAAAAATCATACATGGGTTTCATTATTCTGATTTATATTATATATTACTAGCTGACCCGGTAAAAATTATTTTACTCGTACAAATTGTATATGGTACCATGCCTTGAAATTAATACGATTATTTCACTTGATTTTAAGACGTAAATAGAAATCTGTAAGGTCAAACGTACATTTTTGATTATCGAATTCGAACGATAAATTTTCGGATTTCGGAATCCAAAAATCCGGTTTCTCAAACTTCGGTAAAAAACGAATTTTTCCCATCACTACCTATTACACATACAAGTTTGGTACAGGACGTCTACAATAAATTATACTTGGGTTTTGCAAGCTTTGGAGAGCGGACTTTTATATCGGCTCCGTCAAAAATAGTGGCGGAAAAAAAAAATAAAAAAAAAAAATGTTATTTTTTTCCAATTCCAAACGCAAATTGTAGAAAATTGCAGTTTTTTTTTTTTAGTTCCGTATAGTGCACACCAAAGCAGCTATTCATTTGACGTATTTTTTTCTATTCGGAAAACACTTTTCCGGTAAGTGAAAATGCTTCGATTTATTCATGACCTTATATACTTTAAAAGACCGCGGAATTTCAGCACGGAGGTACTATTTATATCAACGGTATAAGATTCCGAACGTAGCGAGGAATGTATTGATTACGATGCGTACTTTTTTTTTTTTTGTGAAAAAGATATAAGTTGAGCGTAATGCAATCGTTTTTTTATACGCGTTTTTGAAATGTACATTTTGACGAAATTCGTAAAAATTACCGCATTTCAAAACATATTGATTGACCGAACTTCGCCCCGGAATCGTTTTTCGTTAACAATAACTTATCGTTGCGTACGGATATTAATTAAATCCCTCTCTGAACATCTTAGCTTCTCCTCATTTTTTCGGCCTCTAAAAACCTACGGTGTAAAGTATTTCCGACTTTGTCGCGTGTTAATTTGTAGTATTTAAATGCCGTTTAACATATTCCGGCGTTTTTTTTTTTTGTTTTTGACATGTATATGTCTTATGGCTGGGGGTCATTCTGTTAATTTGTCTGACACCGAGAATGTTACCACGACGTCATTATATTTATATTATTTACATTATATATATATATACACTAAGAATATGAGTTCTCCCGATGGAGTACAATCGATCGAGTACAATTTGTTCAAATTTAATCGAGAAAATAAGAACGCGAAGCGAATTGCGACATCTCATGACGATCATATCGGTGACATTTGTTCGATCGAGACGACGATCAATAGTAAACGAACTGTACTTGTGTCGGTTTACATCTCTCCGAATACACCATTTGAACGAATTAGAGAATTTTTCGTCTTAAATCTAATGGCATACAGCCCTAAATTAAAAGGAATGTTCGAGGTGCTCAAAAAGTATAATAATCACGGTTTACCCATGATCGTTGGCGGAGACTAAAATTTGGATTTACGAGGATCACACGGAACTGAATTCATCGAATTTATGCGCACCGATCTTGGATTAGAATTATGTAACGATCTCGCAACCTCTACGTCGCGCAATTCAACTTGTATCGACGCCGTATTTTGTCGACACATCGAGAAGCTTGAAACTCGCGAGTACGTTTCATATTTCAGTACACACCGTCCTTTATTATCCATCACTAAAAGTATTGTAAATGACGATTCTGTAGTTTAAATTAAAAATTTAAATAAAAATTTAGAAAAATGTATACTCAATAAAAATAATTGCCGTCTTTGAAAAATAAATAAATAATTCCTGTCTTTGATACTTGTTTATTTTTTACACGTGTTAAAAAAGTTGCCTACAGTTTAATCCTCGTCTCCTCGTATCTAATACCAAATTGACATCGACATTCTCATGTCAACTATATTCAGTAGAAACAAGACATATAGATGTACCGATGTATCTGTATGTAGTGTAGATACTCTTAGTTTTTTCTTTTTTTAAATTATTTATAGCTGTTTTTAATTTACGAGTTATCGTTGTTTTCGTAGTCTGATTACATGCGGATTTGAACGCGTATAAGGTCGGCTTCTCGAGTACGTTCTAAAACCCGACACGAGGCTCACCGTTAAGTCGTTTTTCGACCGTATATAAATACGCCAGCCGTGTCGTCCACACTTTTTCCCGCTTTCCGCCTGCTCGCGCGGCGCGAATTAAATCCGGGTTGTTATTATTATTATTTTATTTTTTTTTATTTTTTTAATAATAATTCACGGGCGAATTTTCGCGTTTCCCGCGCAGTAACTACGGACGCGCGTATTATAATATTGCGTATACGCGAGAAATTCAATCATTCGTAAATAGCACCGAAACCGTCTGGAAAAGCCCCGCCGGCAGTAGTAGCCGGGGACGCGTTGTCTGTAATTGGGATGGCCGCCGCCGCCCGGTTTATTATAAGTTCCCCTATATTTTCGAACCGTACGACCTACCCGGGCCGCGGTAAATCTAAACGCAAAAACGTATTCAACGGTATTACCGAACAATATTATTATATAGTAACGAATACGTGACGACTCGTTAGAAAAAAAAAAAAAATATATATATATATATATACGAGGTCTAATCAAAAAGTATCGAGACTGTTAATAAAAAATATACATATTTATCAGCTAAAGATATTTACATTCAATCTCCTTCAAAATATGCTCCTACTGAGTCTATACATGTTCTCCAACGTTCCTGCCGTTTTTGAAAACACCTCTGGAAGTCATTTTCAAAAACTCCTCGCGGCTGCTCCGTCGCATTTTGTTTTATTTCATCTACATCTTGAAAACGTTTACCCTTAAGCGCTATTTTTATCTTTGGAAATAAAAAAAAAATCACATGGAGGTGAATAGGTCTGGTGAATAGAAAACAACTGGGATATCGTGTTTGGCCAAAAACTGCTGCACAACATGGGCCGAATGGGCTGGAGCATTGTGGTGATGCATTTTCCAACCGCCTGACTCTTTAAACTCGGGTATTTTTCTTCGTACAGCGTCTCGTAAACGGCGAGGAATATCAATGTAGTACTTCTTTGTTCTGGTTTGTCCTTTTGGAGCACACTCACGATGGACAATACCTTGACAGTCGAAAAAAACTCATTGCGGCTTGTTGACGGACGTCCTTCACGTTCATCACTTTCAACAATTGTTCCACCCTCTTTAAATCGTTTGGACCATTCAAAAACGCGAGCACACGGGACATGGTTTCATCTCCATAAGCATATAACAATAACATTTGGTAGGTTTCAGTAGCCGTTTCTCCCAGTTTACGGCAAAATTTAATGCACACTCGTTGTTCCATATTTTCGTTCATAATGAAATCCGGCAGGACGTAAAAACACACTTAACTTAATCGCACCTAGAAGCCGACTGAGACAATTTTAATCTAATCTATGCCTAATATATTTTCCCAACATACAAAGTTTGATTAATATAGCACGTGCAAGTTCATACTGAAACCGGTTTACGATTTATCTTATCAGTCTCGATACTTTTTGATTAGACCTCGTATATTAACAGTATCGGCGAACGGATTACTAATCAAAAAATGACGACACTGTTAAACAAAATTATATGCATATTTATTATTAGATAAAGTCTTTTCACATTCAGTCACCATCGAAATACGCTCCTACCGGATCTGTACAAGTCAGCCAACGTCCCTGCCGGTTTTGAAATCTCTTTTAGAAATTCCTCGTAGGTGCTCCGTCGCATTATGTTTTATATAATCACCCACATCTTAAAAACGTTTACCCTCGAGCGCCATTTATATCTTTGGGAATAAAAAAAAAAAAAAAAAATCACACGGAGCTAAGTTACAAAAAAAAAAAAAAACAACCGGGATATCGTGTTCGGCCAAAAACTGCTGCACAAAACGGGCTGAATGGACAGGAGCATTATCGCGATGCAATTTCCTACTGACTCGTTAAACTCGGGTCTTTTTCAGTCGTACAGCGTCTCGTAAACGGCGAAGAACATCAGTGTGGTGGTACTTCTTTGTTATGGCTTGTCCTTTTGGGAGCATACTAATGATGGACAATACCTTAGTAATCGAAAAAAAAACGGTCAACATATCCTTTCACTTGACGAGCTTTTTTCGTGTCGTGGTTCATGACTTTCAACAGTAGTTCTACCCTTTTTATATTGTTTAAACCATTCAAAAACCCTAGCACGGGACATGGTTTCATCTCCATAAGCTAACAATAACGTTTGGTGGGGTTTCGGTAGCAGTTTTCCCAAGTTTATTGCAAAATTTAAATTTGTTGTTCTATATGTTCGCTCATAATGAAATCCGACAGGACGTGAAAACACGCTTTACTTAACCGCACCTAGGCAGCCGACTGAGTCAATTTTAATCCAATCTTTGTCGAATAAATTTTCCCAATATAGAACGGTAGGTAAATACAGCACGTGGCAAGTCCATACTCAACCCGTTTTACCATTAATCTTATCAGTCTCGATACTTTTTGATTAGACATTAGAATGATAATTCGCCGGTTGCACGAGTTGGAATATTACCGACGATCATCAACATTAACATGCGATAGAAATTAATTATAATGGATCATTTTTTTTTTTTTTTTTTAAACTCGTATTTAATAGTATTTCCGTGAGAAAAAAAAAAACTCAATACCACGGGGTCGGACATTGACGTAGGTCGGAAAGTCGGCGGAATGCAGTAGGATGCAACGGGGGGCAATAATTATAATTTATATCTGTGTACTCAACGATAAACCGTTAAAAATGTAAATATTCCCTTCTTTTTTTTTTATTTTTTTTTTCTGACGTCCCCCCCTCCCCCCCCGTTATTAAGAAAACCAAGAGGAATTTTTCGTTTTTTTTTTTTAAAAATGATGCCAAATTCTTAACGCATCAACCACCAAACCGAAAGTTCAATAAGAAAATAAATACCTATAAGGTTTTCGATCGGAACAAGATTTCCGGTCGAATACGGCGGTTGTTAACGTGCGGGGAAAAATAAAAATGTATGCGCACGTACGTTATTACGGTATAACCAATACATCATGTCTCGCTACACCCGGGATCCGAATGATGTAATATCGTTTTGAAAACTTTATAGTTTCGAAAATTGATCGTTACACCGAAATATGTTCGCCGACAATATAGTTTCGAGATTTCCGTTATATTTTTATAACCCGTATTTTCCTCCGAACGGCTTTCGAGTCCGCCCGAGGCACAATACTCTTCAACATTATTCCGTTTCTCCCTATGGCCGGCTACTGCGCTTAAGTTCGTCTATCCGTATTAGCAATGGTGACGTCAATCCGGATTATTATCAAATCTGATGAATCCGCATTTCGAAATCCGAAGGTTTATGTTTCGAATTCGAAAATCCAAAACGCTGTATTTTTATGAGCATAAACAACGTTTGCCGGGTCAGCTTAGTTATATATATATATATATATTTTATAAATTAGTGTGTTATATGTATCGTTTTTTATTTTTTTTTATTTTGCTGTTCTATTTGTGTTATTTTTTTTTAATTTTAAAAACGTATTTTATGATTTACGCATTTAATGCTATTAACAATAAGATAATAATAGTACATATCCGAGAAATTAATTACAATCACAATTCAAAAAACCGAAATTTGGATTCGGATCCGGATCCGGATTTACAATAAATGTCGGATTTTGACTTTCGGAATCCGGAAATCCGGATTTATCCCAACACGGAGATAATCCGCGAAAATTCTGCAGCCGTTTAATTAGAACTGCGTGTGCATTGTGCGCTTTACGTTGCGGTTTTTTTTTTTTTTTTTTGTTTCGTTTTTAGATAATCATGTTTTTTACGCGATGTTTTAATAATATGATCGAATAATTAATAGAAAAAAAAAAAACAGTTCACAGGAAAGAATGCGCGCAATACGTACGTGTACGTCATAGCGGGAATACATTAGTCGAATTTAAATTCCTTTTTGGAATGATAACGTTAAAATTGTATTACGGTGTATATTTTATTAAAAAGTAATGCGGAAACGCATTATTGTACATTAGTTTCGAAATGAGCGGAATGCGAAATGCGAATGGAATGGACGAGTGGTTGAGTGGATGAGCGGCTGTTGTAGATGCGAAGTCGGGAACGAACGTAAGATCCATAGAGTGGAATTTAAATTATTCTCAACAACGATAATTCGTTAGCCGACAAAATACAATTCTGACCGAAGTGTATGTGATAATCCGGATTTACATTAAATGTCGGATTTCGGAATCCGGAAATCCGGATTTATCTCAACACGGAGATAATCCGCGAAAATTCTGAAGCCGTTTAATTAGAACTGCGTGTGCATTGTGCGCTTTACGTTGCGGATTTTTTTTTTTTTTTTTTTTGTTTCGTTTTTAGATAATCATGTTTTTTTACGCGATGTTTTAATATATGATCGAATAATTAATAGAAAAAAAAAAAACAACAGTTCACAGGAAATAATGCGCGCAGTACGTACGTGTACGTCATAGCGGGAATACATTAGTCGAATTTAAATTCCTTTTTGGTATGATAACGTTAAAATTGTATTACGGTGTATATTTTATTAAAAAGTAACGCGGGAACGCATTATTGTACGTTAATTTCGAAATGAGCGGAATGCGAAATGCGAATGGAATGGACGAGGAGCGGCCGTTGTAGACGGGTAGTCGGGAACGACCGTAAGATCCATAGAGCGGAATTTAAATTATCCTCAACAACGGTAATTCGTTAGCCGACAAAATACAATTCTGACCGAAGCGTATGCGATAATCCGGACTTGCAATAAACGTCGGATTTCGGAACCGGAAAATCCGGATTTTTCCCATCTAGCGAATCTCCCTATGCACGGGTTGTCCCATTGCGATCTTGCGTTTTGTCGGACAATTCCCGTTAGTCCGGTCTTTGCGTTCCGGGCCGTCATCACAATCGGTTTATCGAATGATTTCCCGGGACGCCTTTTCGTTTGGTCCCGTCGAAAGTATACGTTCACGTCTCGTCGGTATTCCACCCGGCGACACGGCCGATTCGTTTGGATCCGTCGATCTCGAGTATTTAAAAAAAAAAAAAAAAAAAAATACCAAAAAAAAACGTTGCCCGGCTAAGATAAGAAAAAAAAAAAAAAAAAAAAATAAAATATATAGGTCACCGAAACCCGGTTGGGTCGTCTATGTTCTATTGAAATAGCATACCTACTCGGAAACGCTCCAGAAGTGGCTCGAATCCGGCGGATCAACGGCACAGACGGTAAAATCGTACAATACCGACAACCCGGTCAATACTTCCGACGAGCACTACCGCCTCCGCCGCCGCCACGGTCCGTTTGTAATTCGCAATATTTTCCCGTATTACGATGATTTTTTTTTTGATTTTTTATGAAACGCTAGTTCGTTATTAGTATAATGATAATAATTGTATATATATAAAAAAAAAAAAAAAAAAAAAAAAAAAAAAATACGTACCCGGGGCAATCCGTTTCGAATCGCTCGTTATAAAAAAATTATATACATCATTTTTTTTTTTTTTTTTACTTTTTAAACGGAAAATAAATATACGTAAAGGTAACTCGGGGGCGGGGAGAAAAGAAGAAATATACCCTTAGATATACGTATAATTTTATTCGGTATAGGTTTGTTTTTGAAAAATTTATTTGAATTGCCGTTATTAAATAAAGAATGAAATGTTTTGTCGGCGATGTGTTGCCTATAACGCCGGTACACGGAAAACTTAACGAATTTACGGAATTTATTTAACAGAAAATTTCCTATTTCTCTATGTGGGCAAAAATCACAAGTAGTTCTGAATGAACAAAAAAAAAAAAACGCACGTGAATGTTTTCATTCTAAGCACTATTCATTATTTTATACACACCGTTTTTGGGACCGTTGAATACAATTCAAATGGACAAATTAGAATAGCAACCCGTTCGGGTCACAGAAACAACGAGAAATCGTTGACGAGAAGTACGCCCGACAAAATTGCATTCGTCGAAGAAAACAAAATATCGGACTAATGAAATATCTAGAATGGATTTTGTCAATACAATTGGCATTTAAACACCAGCCTTTTAGCGTGGACAACATTTTTAAAATATTTAAATATTACAACGTTCCAAAAAAAAAAAAAAAAAAAAATACGATATTTAACATAAAACCGGTACGATTCGCCCTGACCTAATGCGTGCAAGCCAAGATGATAAAAAATATAAAATAAAAACACATTTAGGTTAGGTTTTGGTGGTGTAAGGGCGGTACGTGGTGCACCCTGGGTAACTCTAAATAAACTGGGACGCACTCGGGACATTGGGAAATTATCGCACTCGGACAAACCCGATAAATTTACATTTGGTGTTTTTTTATCCGGATTTAAAATAATTAAAAATTAAAATAAAACCGACTACCCCAACCCCCCCCCCCCCGCCGGTAACGTTTTCCCATAGTCTATACGTTATTTAACAACAGCCGGATAATACGTTTGGTAATTTTTCGTCTTTTGTTATTTTAGACTTGACCGCCGTGTGTCGGGATTTTAATGCGAAACAATTGCAACGGTTTAAATCGTACGCGAAAACAATAAATTTTAAAAAAAGAAATTGTTTTTCCAACGAATTAACAAAAAAAAAAAAAATCGAAATTAACAGAAAACTCGAGTAACCGTATTTCGTTATTCTTTATAAAATTTCACAGAATATCAGTTGCCCTCGCCGTCCATATAGTTAATAAAATTACAGGAAAAACAATAGGAATGGTTTACCGGACGCATCAAAATTCTGCATTAAATTTTTTTATCGGTAACCTCCTCTGAAGTCGATAATTGGTAGCGTAATTCCCGGGTCGGATAGTAGTTGGTAGACGGGCAGAAAAAAAAAAGGAAAAAAAAAACCACAAACCGTAGTAAAACTATTATAAATATTACCCGCATCGCTCTGGATCTCGAATAATGTATACGTTTAAATAACGTTGTTTACCGTGATAAAGTAATATTATAATTTTTTTTTTTTATTATTATTAATTTCTCGTATGCTCGCGATAAAACCGAGAATATTTCGATATTAATTTTATCTCATCGGAAACTGGTATTATTATATATATATTTTTTTTTTAATTTTTTATAGCGGTTAAAATTTTAATATTCATAATAATTACGTAAGTTATAAAATAATATTTTCCGACGTGTTCGTAATACAAATATAAAAAAATATTACGAATATTTTTTTTTTCCGCGACTGCCGCCGATAATAATAATAAAAAAAAAAAAAAAAAATAAAAAACAATTTATATAGAATTTCTAAAATGCACGGTCGTGCCGGTGCACTTATATACGTATAGCAGATATTAATTGAACCTGACACAGACATAAATTTTAAATCAGGTATATCTGTTCAGAAATAAAAGTTAGCCTTTCGGATTTAAAAACGTTATTTTCTTATTTATAGCGGTAGTGCACGAAATGCCGTGATATTTACGATTAAAATTTTAACTTTACGGCAATTGTAAAACAGTATGATGTTTTCTAGCGTTTCTGCTCGGCCAAAAAACAATTTAATCCGCATAGAGTCGAATAAAAACTCGACGACCGCCAAACACCTTACGAATAGCTCAAAAATCGCCAAAATGTTTTGAACATTAAAAAAAAAAAGAAGACTAATATTAATATTCTGTTCGGTTCACCGCGGTTATTGCCAACCGAATTTCCGTAAATTATTTCCCCGTTTAACGTACGGTTTTATTCCCGATTCCGAGGAAAACTGCGACGAAATCACAAAAAATACTGCCTCGACCAGATGAAAAACGCTTTTAGATAATGTGCCACCGCTTGTAAATCAGAGCGGATTTCCGGTAGAAAATCCGTTCACGGACGGGGGAAAAAAAAAGACACACAAGCGCACGCGTAGTTAGACCAATACATTAGTTTAGATCTAGTTTGGGACTACGGCTACGAATCGGAATCGTAAACCGAATTGCAGTATATACTTTGCCTATTGTCCAACGGTATTTCTCCATTTATAATAAATAAAACTACCACAAAATCACACAAACAATGACCGCCTGGACTGGATCCGTAACGTTTGAAAACCGGAGCGAGAGGGAAATAAAACCAATACATTCCTCGATACGTTTCGAATCTAAAACGCGTCGGTTTTTCATTTGTATTATATCGACAATAGTGTAGATTCAAATTTAAATAGAAAAATAATGGAAAACGGTTCGAACGGCGAGATAATACACCGGAGCCGTTATGAAACGTATCGGTTTTTAACGTAATCGCGCGAACACACAACCGATCGGACGAGGCGGTATAATAACGCGGGGCCGTACCCGGCGTATTTGCGGTTACCCGATTTTTCCACACCGATAAGAGATCGTCATTATAATGGAAATACGATAAAAAAAAAAAAACGTATTCTGCTCGTGGATAAAAGGATATCGTTACTAATGCACGGAAAACTCAGGGCTTTCATATTTTTGGGGTTTTTTTGACAAAAGGGTAGATTGCCCCCAAATTTGTGGGACGGTTGACATTTTTATATTCCTCTTAAACTCTTAGGCCTAACCTGTCCAATCCATTACTTTCCTGGCATGTTGGGTGTCCAAATACTCAGTAAACTCAGGGCTTTCATAGTTTTGGGGTTTTATTGACAAAAGGGTAGATTGCCCCCAATTTTTGGGAGGGTTGACATTTTTATATTCCTTTTTAACCCTTTCGTCATTTGGTAATTTTTGTCCAATTCAATATTTTCCTGGCGTATTGCGTGTGAAAATACTCAGTGAATTCAGGGCTTTCATAATTTTGGGGTTTTATTGAAAAAAGGGTAGTTTGCCCTCAAATTTGTGGGAGGGTTGAAATTTTTATATTCCTCTTTAACCCTTTCGTCATTTGGTCATTTTTGTCCAATTCAATATTTTCCTGGCATGTTGGGTCTCAAAATACTCGGTAGTGAAAACCGTCTAACCGACGATAGCGGGAGGGTGTTATGTAATTTATGTTAAAATTCAAAATTCGTTCGGTATTAGGTCAAAAAAAAAAAAATAAAATAAAACTTAAAGAAAAGAAAAAAAAAATCTTAAAGTTTAATAGTAATCAGTTTTAAATTATTCATTACCCGCCGGTTCGGCACTCGGCGAATTTGCATACCATTTTGTCATAAGACCCGGGCGTATTGATCATAATCCGACGTGACGGGAATACGTTTAAGAATACCCCGTCGGAAAAAGTGTTTGGCGTTTTGAAAACTGCACGACTATACGTGCGGATAGGACGTAATGTTAGTGTATATTTTATGAATCTATGAATATCGCGATGTGCCGAACGATACCAGTTGGAGTCAGTGTCCATTCTATAGTTCACGTGTGCCAAAAAATTGCAGGGGGGGGGAGTGGAGGGGTTTCCAAAAATGTAAAATGTAACTATTTAATTTACAAATTTGATTGGGTCACATTTGAAATTTGTCCCATTTATTTCTGTGCGGGAGGTGTTCCCGACACTCGCCGCCGCCGCCGCCGGTGTACATTTTTCAAATTGACTTCTTACGCGCTGCGCGTCGACTGTACGCCGGACGGAAAAATCGAACGGCGTATATTTAATTTAAAGTTTCGGAAAATCTGCTGCAGATAGTTCTTGTAGCTTGTCGACAGACGTGCATATAGTTGCCGTACTAGTCGAGTGTTTTTTTATTTTTTTTTTCGAACGGCACAAACGATTTATCGAACGCCGTAATGAAGTGTGAAGACAAACAACGTGTGGGGTGCGTCAACGATCCTCGAAAACTGACGAGATTTATCGTTTTTTTTTTTTTTTTTAATTTATTTATTTATTTATTTTTTTTAATATTTTGGGTGTAATTACGTCCAAACGGGTACTCCGGGCCACAAACTGTTAATCAACGTGTTATTATTTACAAGTCTCGGCTACACTCGGGGCACGACCAGCAGAGAGAATGCGGCCCGAATCGTGGGAGAACCATTCGTAGATCTTGCATCGAGACAACTCCGCATACTGCCCTATCTGTAAAGCGGTTTTTGACGAAAAAATCGAACACACCTGTGCGACATTTAGATCTTTCCCGAAAATTAAAAAAAAAAGCCCGTTAAAAGGGCCACATTTTGCGAATAGGTCGAAGCTGTAAAAACAAAATCGACAGTGATATTAAAAACGCATTACAAGAAAACGATTTCCATCGCTGTGTTCGGCGGAACGATGGAAAATACGAACGGGCCAGACGTCATATACACGTAGTGGAGTGTATAGAAGGTGGGGGAGGAGGGGTAAATGTAAAACAATTATAAATTGTTAATAAAAAAAAGATTTTATATTGAAAGTGTCGTCGTTCAATAGTCCGCACCTCGTATATGTCATAACCGGTCGTGCCCGATTGTTTCTAAAGCAATATTAAAAAAAAAAAAAAAGAGAAAAAAGACCAATCGTGGATTCTGAAACGCGTACCTAAAACATTGAAAACAAAATGCGAAAATTTAAAAAAATTAAACATAGACAAATACCGCAGTAAAATAAGAAACGATTCTTTACGGTTCAGAAACGCGCGTGGGAGGAACCTGTGTGGCAGTTTAAAAATCACGGCCTAAAAAATTCAACGTGAACTCGCAGAATTACCCGGGAAGTTTTGGCCACCGGTTCGTCAACGGAGTTCGTTATTCGGTTTGTTAATTATAAATATCGTATTTATAGTAGTATTAAGTTTAGTAATTTTTTTTTATTTTTTTTATTTTTATTTTTCTCTTTTTTTTTCTTTTTTTTTTTCTTTTGCCGGTACAGTTCGGCCGAAGCGAGTCCGAACGTGGTAATTTGACAGATTGACTAGCCCGGGGGTTACGATCAATTACGATCCAATTTTAACTCTTGAACTCGGTTCGTACGACATACGCTTAAATGTAATTAACCGAATGCCTATGTTTGGCCCGGAGTTCAAATACGACCCAAATCCGCCGTTGCGCGCGGTTCGACCGGAGGATTATCGGAATATTCTACTGGAAATAATGCAGGGGGATATGTGTTACAGTACGTGTCCGAGCACGTAAACATAATATTTCTATCGTCAACGAAATAAATCGAAAAAACAACAACAACAAAAAAAAAAAAAACCATTTTACAGTAACGAATACTCGATAAAACACGAAAATATAATAACTAAAATTAATAATAAAACAGTCGCGGATACTGCGATTATAATTCGGTTATTGTTGATGGTGAAAATCTGTAATTTCGAATCCGTAAAAGTCGAAGTATTTTATAATGGGTGAAAATAATAGTAATATCGTGTGACAAAAAAAAACATTTTTTTTTTTCTCTCTCTCTCTCTAAAACGTCTTAACGTAAATCTCCGTCAATGGTATAAATTTATTTTTATTATTTTTCCCCGTTAAATCAAAAACGTATACGCAAATTAACTATTTTAGACGGCGAACGTAATATTACAAAATCATTTTGCATACCGAAAGAAATTCCATTCGTATAACTGTTGTCGACCAAACAGAAATTAAATACGATAAATCGTGCAAATAATGCGCATACCCGACAGAAATAACTGTTAACAATATACAACTAGTTAAACCATAGTTATGAAGTTTATGACTTTCGAATCGACAATACTTATTATTATAGCGAGTACGTTAACCTAACCGGTCGTCTAACAACGTCATTACTATACGGTTTTCCGCTTTGAAAAAACTTCCGTCCATATTCTTAACCGTGGCTTGAAAAATTAAAATTAAAACATCGAGTACACGGTTCGTAATATTAATATTAACGCCCCCCCCCCAGGGAATATATCCGAGTATATATTGGTATAGGGTATCGATATGTACTCGGATATATTTCGACCCCTGTTAAAATACACTGAGGGGGGGTAAATATTTCCTACATAATATCTACGTACAGGATTTAATATATCCTTTGTTGATCCCATGTCGACGGTTAAAATAAACCAAGGCGGGTAATTGTTCCCCGTGTTATCCGTACGTCCTCGGGGTGGTAAATTTTTCCCCAAGTCTACGATCGAAACACACCGAGGGGGTTAAACACACCCGATGTTATTATTACGTCAACGATTAAAATCCACTATATGGGGGGGGGTGTAAAAGATATATCAATCATATTTCACCCATGTTTAAATGGGTGAACTTTATAGGAGAGTATTCTCCTAACAATCTAGACGCTTGTCTAGTAATATTTCAATATCAAAATCAAAAAAAAAAAAAAAAAAGAAACATAATTTTGTCACTTTGTGTACGAGTAAGACGATTGTTACGATAAACGAAATGGGTGGCCGGTTATACGAAAACGATCAACTCGATTAATATGAATTTAATAAACACAAAAAAAAACACCTGAAAAAATGGGACCATAGTGTACTATGCCCAGGCTCCCAGCTAATAATTAAGCCATCCAAGAACAAAATGTTAACGACATTTTTTAACGGCGATGTGAGAAAAACGTAAGATACATTTACCTCCCCCATTCCGCTCCGGCCGTACCCATATATATTTTTTAATTTTATTTTTATTGCCGGTGTTTTATCGAATAATTATATCACTAACAAACGGTTTTTGTTGGGTTCTTATTTTTTATCTATTTTTATTCTAATGTACATTGAAAACAATCGAATTAAAAATCTCCCATAACTGCCGTCCGATTAAAACGTGCGGAAAAAAAAAAAAAAATATTTTATTAATTAATAGACTCGAGATTTGTGTCACTTTGTGTACGAGTAAGACGATTGTTACGATAAACGAAAGGGGTGGCCGGTTATACGAAAACGATCAACTCGATTAATATGAATTTAATAAACACAAAAAAAACACCTGAAAAAATGGGACCATAGTGTACTATGCCCAGGCTCCCAGCCAATAATTAAGCCATCCAAGAACAAAATGTTAACGGCGATGTGAGAAAAACGTAAGATACATTTACCCCCAACAACTCCGCTCCGGCCTCACCAATATATATTTTTTAAATTTATTTTTATTGCCGGTGTTTTATCGAATAATTATATCACTAACAAACGGTTTTTGTTGGTTACTTTTTTTTTATCAATTTTTATTCTAACGTATATTGAAAACAATCGAATTAAAAATCTCCCATAACTGCCGTCCGATTAACACGTGTGAATAAAAAAAAAAAAAATAATAATAATAAAATAAATATTTTATTAATTAATAGACTCGAGATTTGTGTCCCGTGATGATTGCGCGTAACGCAATAACGCGCGTACGTTGGGTTGCGTGCGATCGGGCCGCGCTAGTGCACGAGACCGGAACTCGTTATATTATTTGCAACTGAGATAAGTTGACACATGTCGAATATAATAATAAAAAAAAAAAATAAAAAAAAAAAAGTAGATTATGTGTTGTTTTTTCTTCTTCTTCTTTTTATATTTCTTTTCCATCAGACCGACTGTATAATAATACGCGGGGTGTAATCGCGCGCACGTCACGTGTTTCGTTGACTATCGTCTGTCGTATCGCACACACGGCGGCGGTATGTTACCGGCGTCGGCTGTGTTTTTTTATTTATTTTATTTGTTTTTATTCTGAAATATTGAAATTCCGTATACCGTTCGAGTGTACGCGCACACACGCAGATACTTTTTTTTTTTTTATTAATATTTTGCTCACGCGGATAAACAATCCGAAAAATCGCATTGATCCCAACATCTGACCGAACGACTGGTCTCGGTTACACTCGCTGAAGAGTTACCGGTGGTTCAAACACACACCCTCCCCCATCGAAATACCAGAACAATTTTTAAAATTAAACTACCAAACCTACAAAGTTTCCCGTGAGATTTACAAATACAACAGATCAATATGTATACAGAGGCGTATTTAGGATTTTGTCTTCGGCGGTGGGGTAGGGATATATGTATTTGTCCAGAAGTCATTGGCATCGATTCCGCCGAACACCCTCAAACTTTTCTTAAATTACAATAACTTATTAAAACTATAAATACAAAATGCGTTATAATGTGTGCACAATGCCCCCCGGCGAAAGAGATCCCGTGTACGTTGCTGAGACTATGTGCATAATATATTCCCATGATAGCAAAAATAAGCTATTTAAAATAAGTTCATGGGATGGGGGGGGGATAAATCTCCCAAATCCGTCCTCCCCGTAAATACGCCACTGTATATATATATAAGTTATATATAAAACTCGAAATCAAGCTGACGAGTTGCTGATTAGAATTATCCGCAAATTTTAACTACAAGTCAGTCGTAAGTAATTTAAAAAAATCAGATCCGTATAATTCCGAATGCCACCCCGCATGGTTTACCACGCTCTGTGTCGAGCGTAAATAAATGCCATTATACCTAACAGACTTATTCTAATATATAGTCAGTTCTATTACTTTTGCCTAGTTTAAACTGACGGTACAAAAATAACCTCTGGTAATCAAATTTTACCTAGACGATTCTAGTCGCCGTCAATTTATTTCAGACACAACTAGTTATAACTAAAAAAAAAAAAATTAAAAAAATAGAATAAAACTAGTTCCAACGTTGAGTGGACAGGCAAAATTCCAGTTGTAACTAGTCAATATCAGTTGGGACTGATAAAGAGGTTTGTGGTCACTAGTTTCGAGAGATTTCGGGTTTTAATTGTAACACATATACGAGTACCTAAAGAGTAATATTAAGTTTATGATATTTTTGAAAATTTTACATTTTTTCTTAAACCCTTCCCGAAATTTTTCCTGCGTTCACCCTTGGGTATAGACTCCTTTAACTTGAGGGGTGGGATACGCTCGGTCGCCGCAAAGCCAGAAGTCCGTCCACGAAAATCTTTGCTAAACACTGAAACAATGGTCTCAGACATTAACCATAATACGAGGTGTGGTAAAAAAAGTAATGAAATTGACAGTGTAAAGTGCTCTCTAGCAACACAAATGGTTTTTCGTTCGATAAGGTTTGTAAATAGTGCCTTTAGTACAAGTTTGAATTCCACAGGGTCACGTGTTGGTCTGTAGCGATTATTTTCGTAAACCGGAGTATTTTTTTTTTTTTTTTACTATACTCTGAAAATTAGTGACAACAATTTTGTGCAATCCGATTTTGTTTCATATTTGGAAACAGTGCGGCGGAAACAATTCAAAAACTTCAGCAAGCGTATAGAGATAGTGTGCTTTCAAGGGTCCGAATTTTTAGGTGGTTTAAGGCATATTCAGAAGGTAGGGAGTCGATTGGAGATGTACCTCGCAGTAGTCGCAGTGGAAGGCCTTCAATTGCAAAAAATAACAATGCACCTTGTCACACGGCCATTTCAATTGATCGATTTTTGGCAATCGAAAATATTCACACGGCTCCTCAATCATCAATCTTGAGCCGTTGTGACTTTTCAATGTTTCCACGATTAAAAATGCACTATAAAAGACGTCATTTTGGGTCATTAAAAACATTATAACGTCTGTGACCGACCGACTGATGGCTATTCCAGTATCCAAAACTGCTACGAACACTGGAAACATCGTCTCCAGCGCTGTGTGGATTCACTAACAGGTACTAACAAACGATTACTCCGATTTCGAAGACGAAATTTGATTAAAACAAATCGGCGTTTGCGTACACGTCGTTCGCTTCCGGTCCGTCGTCGTTTATATTTTTCAATTATTTTTTAATACAAAATCAAGATGAAATAGTTTTAGGTATATATATATTCCGTTGACGGAATTCTCCGGTTGTTTTATTTTATTATTATTATTTTTTTTTTTTTCAGTGCTGGGCCAGACCATTAAGGCTTTTGTTCGCTTTCGCCAAGTTCTGCCGTCTATCCCCGGATCCATTGTATTTTCCATATCCACCAACTCGTCGACATCCGAGATATTTTTTATTTTTATTTTTACCCTATCCGACCGCTGGTCGAGTCTTCCCTTCGGACGCATTTTTTTTTTTTTTTTTTGCTGTATTTCCAACTAGGAAATACCGAAATATGTAAAATTCTTATGGTGGAAGACGGTCTGCAGTCCACTCCGATCGTTTCGGTTTTGATTTCGGACGGGAGCATTTTTACCGAAAAACTTATAAACGTTCTGCCGAAGGTTGTACGGAAAACAACCGTGTGTTTTTGATCGATTGAAATACGTTGTTACATTCCGGCCGATAAACTAACGCGATTGGCCGATTTCAGCAATACAAAAAAAAAAAAAAAATATCGACACCGTATTAATATTGTACGGTTTCCATACAATTCTAATTCTGTTCGCAAGTATACGGACAATTTTTAACGGAGGGGGTTTCGCCCTGCATCAATATTAAATCGGCCGATACACGTAATTATTAATGGGCTTCCACCGGAATTTAAATATATTACAATAATGTCGCGCTTGCAAGGTAGTAGTTTTTTTTTTTTTTTTACCAAAAACAATTGAATTACGCGCACGGCAAAATATTATATAGGATCGATGGCCGGGAATAAATTCGTTTAGCTTTTCTCGCCCGGCCGCACACGTAATAACATATATATATATATATATAGCCGGTATAATATTATTACGATTTAAAATTCCAACGCAGCAGTTATTTTTCATAAAAAAAAAAAAAAAAAAAATACCTTCGACCGGAGTCGCGAATATTATTACGATGATTTTTTTACAGTAAAAAATTTTTTTATATTTTTTTGTTATATATTTGCTTAAAAGAACGTTATTGCGATAACTTCGTCGCGTTATTACGGTTCGATCGAATCGAGCTGCAGGGAAAATGTATAAAATTTATATCCACAGACGGAGGGATTTTGTTATTATTATTATTTATTTAATATTTTTTTTTAAACGAGATTTTTTCCGACGGTTCATGTGTAGTTTGTCAGTCGAAAGACAATTTTTTATTATCAAAAAAAAAAAAAAAAAACAATTCGTCGAAAATTAATAACTCGCATCGATGGGCAAACTATTTTTCATCAAACGGAAATATTTCGCGTCGAACAAATACGTCGTGTTTCAGATTTGGCAGGGCGGACGACCGAAACGGATGTGCTATTCCGGTGTTGTAAATCTGCGGTAGTTTTTTTTTATTTTTATTTTTTTAATAATCTAATATGAGATCATATTTTCGCTTATAGTGTTTATATCCGCCAAAACTCTCGCGCCATGTAAGCCGTGGATTTTTTTTTTTTCCGCCTGCGGTTGTACACCCAGAGGTAAATATACGATATTTTTTTTTGAAACATTTCATCGGATTCCATATATTTCACGGGCATTCCGGCCGTACAGAAACGCACGGAAATTCGACAAAATGTTCGCCGTAAATCGTACTCGGCGGCGAAAACGAAAACGGTTCCTCGGGCAATGTAATAATTCGTTTTATAATCGTGCGTTACAAGCAAGCAACGGTGTAATCGCGTAAAACAATTCCGGCATTTCGAGATTTCGCTCCGAATCGTTTTTCGCCACCGACGACGGTTTATCGTTGCGCATACGGATATCAATTAAATTTCCCTGTGTACGTACAACAGTGGGCCCACCCGTGGTGCGAATTCTACGTCCGCGTATCCGTTTTTTTTTTATGTTTCAAATATGAATGGGGGGGGGGGGAAATTTTTTTTAACGGATAATCGAGTCGCCCCTCGCGCCGTTGGCCCTGAAAATGTGACCGCGGACGTTTATTATGCGGTATGTATATTCGCTAAAAGGAGAGACGCGAAATCAAAAACTCGCATTTAATAAATAATATAAAACGGAGTTTGTTTAATACCGCGGTTTAATGAAATTATACTTTACGCGAAAATATTCATGGGTTTGTCGATTTGAAACGAGTCGCTTTTTAAACGAAATATTACACCGGCCGTGAATTTCCTCGGACGGGTTTTATTTGATTTATAAAGGCCGCCGGCGTTATTTTTAAACGGATTAAACAAATTAACAGCGTACATTTTTTTTTTTTTTTTTTTTTTTATTGACGGTAATTAAGTGGACAATTATAATGAGTGAGAAACAATTTTCGCGGGCAAAACTATTGCGTTTTTTTTTTTTTTTTTTTATTCTTTGTAAATAACAGTAAATGTACCAATGCAAGTGACATTCGTCGGAGATGCGAAAAAAACGAAAAAAAAATAAATAAATAAATCTGCAAAACTCCGCGGAGCTAGTTTCGGCGATACGATTTACAGTTATACATATGTAAATGTTAAAAAAAGTTATAATATATTTTCGAATAATAATTTTATATCCGAAATCGATGTATTGGCTATGATTACGTCGTTAAATTAATTTCAAAAGCGTATTGTTATTACCAACGACAAAAAAAAATTGACTAACAAATTATTATCAATAGTAGTGATTGGAGATACGTACCGGTCTCGATTAACTATTTGTTTTGTGTTTTTTTTTTTTTTTTTTTTTTTTTTTTACGGCGGTGTGGTCGTAAGTCGAAACCTTCTAAAAGCACATCCTTGACACCGTTATTTATATAATTTTTAACCTTGTAACTTAATTTGCCGGGCGCGTTCAGGAAACCCGGGAAATCTCGAAGAACAAAGAAATATATATTAAATTTAACATAGAAATGGAGAGGCCGGATGTCGGGTTTTGAAACCAGCAAAAGGCTGTAATTTTATAAATGCAATGTACAAAATGCCATTTCGTTAGCTAAGTTTGGGTTCAAAGCAAAAAAAAAAAAAAAAAAAAACACACACACACGAATGCCTTTTCAAATTGGCTTTTTAGCGTAACGTCACAAACGGTTTAATTACGGTTTAGGCGGTCACGCTAAATTGACTTATCTCCGTATCGCGTCAATGTAATAATATACAATATCAATTCATTAATTTCGGCTTTATTGCGTTGTTCAATCAACTGAAAATCGTATAAAGATTATATATTCGTGATTTTTTTTAAACGTAATACCAATATTGCGGTAAGTTATTTTATCTTACTTTTTAACTCGAGTAACATAACTGTATCGATTCGTGAAAAAATTGCGAAATGAACACCTAGCAAAATAGCAAAATCTTTCTTGATCATTGTTTTTATAAAAACAGAATAAATACACGAATATTACGCAATTAATAAAACGATTATTTTAACAATAACATATTTAAACGTTACATTTTTAAGCGTTTTCTTTAGGCATTTTAGCATTTTATGAAAAAAAAAAAAAACAAAAAAATTAAATATTGTAGTTTGCGCATAGCGGATACATAAATAACCGTTTCTGTAGTAATAGTCACTTATGTAAATTACTCCTGTAGAGATTATATTATAGTTTTAAATTGAAAAACTAATTGCATTCTTTCATTCATTTTTTTTCAATCAAAAGGAAATTTTTCAACAAAAAAATTAAGTTTTATGCAATTTCATAACCGTAATTGTGTATTGTTGTCAAAACTAGAAGAGTTGCTGGACAGACTTTCAGCTTTAACAGAAACGACGGTAATGGGGTAAAATTTCAACTACAAAATTGCATCTGTACTTAACGGTTTGTCAAACGTTTAATAGATCCATTGAAAAACCGTACGATTTAGACTTTGGTGTTTGTGTGTAGTTTCTACTTATCGACCGGACATCTTACCGGAATCGAAAAACGACAAGTGATCGTTTTTGTAACATTTCGCGGATCTAGTTTTGGTGCATTTAAGAGAAGTGACTTAATGATTTTCCTTGTAGTTTAGGTTTACGATTAGGGGGAAACGAGAATATTTACAATGAACTCTGCGTATTTTCGATATTGTTATATTGTAGTAATTCGAGAAAAAAAAAAAAAATAAACCAATCCTACGATTGGTACAAGGAGACTAGGAATTTCGCACCGGATACCCTAAAAATAGTAACGTTAGGTTTGATTGATTTTGATCCGATCTCTTTTATTAAATTCATTTTTTATTACCCCCCCCCCCCCCGATTTTATATGCGGATAAATAAAACACTGCCGTCCGGTTTTCAATTCGGTCCCGTCGAATACGTCCGGTGTTCGCCGAAATTTAGCTCGTCCGGGGTCGGTCTCCGGGGCGAACCGCTAGAAAATAGCCTACGGTTTTCGCCGATAATTCGACCGGGGAGGGAAAAAAAAAAAAAAAAATAGAGGGTATAGAAGGAAAACGCACTTTATATCGTTAGACCGTATAACGGTTCCCGGTTTCCCGTTTCGCGCGGAACCCCTAATAATACGATCGCGGCGAACACGCGGCCGGCCACCCCGATTCGGCGCCACCGTCCCCCGGGCAATCGTACCGGCCGGAACACCAAATACTACGACCCCGGTGTAACATAATATGTGATTGTAAACACAAACTGCGGAAAACGAAAAACCGGGGTGCCGGGACGTAATCTACTCAGGACCTAAACGACTATGCCCGGGCATGGTCCCGACAAGTACGAAAATTCCACCGGCGCAAGTCGCTCGACGATTATTTTATCTCGACATTCCAAGGGGTTCGCCGGGTATAAGTTCGGAAATAAGAACTAATTCGCGTTCGCGGACGAACAAAAACGCTAACGGCCAACGTCGGCATGTTTACCGATATCGAATGTCGTGGGATCGTCGGACGCGATATTTTCGCAACAATACCGCCGGAATATGGAGAAAAAAAAATAAATAAAATTTCATTTTCGACCGACGTATCGCGGCGTTAATACGGAGCCGACAGTGTTTTAATTATCCGCAAAAATCGGCATACAGCATACCGATGATGATTACGAAATACCTATTAAAAATTGTTACTCATAAAAATTCGGTAAAAGTCTTTGCCGATTGTTTTTAATCGAATTACCCACAATTATGACAAAATCGAAAGTATACAGAAAATGTTATCCCGTGAAATATTCCTGTTTTATTATTATTTATTCTCGTTAAAACTACGAGGAAAATGAAAAAAAAAAAAATGACCTCCACGCACCGACTGGATCCGAAATGCAACAAAAAAAAAAAAAAAAATTGTCTCTTGTCGTTTTTCGATTACGGCACGCTGAGTAGAAACCACACGCATTCTTCGTTGACTAAATTGTACAGTTTTTCATTAAGTTCGACATACCGATGGTACGGATCAAATGTTGTAATTGAAATTTTACCCCATTCCCGTCATTTCTGTCAAATCTGAAGTTCTGTCCACAACTCTGGTTTGACGGCAACACACAATTAGGATTCTAAAATTGTATTGAACAATTTCGATAAAATAAAAAATAAAATAAAAATGAATACCTATTAGTTCTTCAATTTAAAACTTTAATAATAATAATAATGTCTTCAGTAGAAATGAATACAAGTGACTATTACTTATTACTTTTGAACATTTAATGTTTAAATACATTATTGATTATTTTATGAATTGCATAATAATCTTATATTCATTCTATATTGAATGATCAATAACGATTTCGCTATTTTAGGTAGTAATTTCACGATTTTTATTTTTTTTTTTTTTTAATCGATTCACGTTATATTACTCGAGTTAAGAAGTAAGATAAAATATCTTACAGCGATTTTGGTATTACGTTTAAAAAAAATCACGAACATAATAATCTGTATACGATATTCAGTTGATTAAACAACGTAATAAAATCCAAATTAACGAACAGATATTTATTGATGCGTTACAGAGACCGCCCAGTTGTGACTTTATAAAACACATTACAAAATGTAATTTTGTAATGTGTTTTATAACTTTGTGGTGTTTCACATTTGAGTGAAATGTTTCACACTCATAACCTTACATTATATTATAACACAATAAGAACCAAAAAAAAAAAAAGTACGAAATTAAAACGATTAATTTTAAGCCCCAAAATATTATACAATAGTTTATTCGTCCATTGGAAATAAATACGATGTTTTCTGTTTTTTTTTTTTTTTTTTACGGTAAGTAAAATTGTACGTTTTGTTTGTGGTAGTTAATCGCGTTTTGCTTATCGGTTTCAGTCGATTTTCCGGAAAACACACAGAGGTACCCGTTAAAAAAATATTATATTATATTATTATTTTTTTCTTTCGTTTCGTATCTCCGCTCATTCTCGCAGTGTTAGCGAGTATGGTTTTTTCTCTCCTATTTTTTTTCATTTTTTTTTTTTTTTTTCCTGTCGTTCGCGTGACCCCTACTCATCATAAATACCGCCGAACAGCCAAACAGCGCACATAAAAAGATAACAAAATATATATAAAAAATAACATAAAATACAGTAATGTAACGACAACGATAAAAATAAATAATAATAACAATATTATTATTATTATATAGCATTATGTGTTGTCGTCGGGTATTGAGAAATACACTACTCAATGACACCGATAATTTATTTTAGTTTTTTTTTTTTTTTTTTTTCCCGGGGAAATCGTGAACTCGCACGCACGCACGCACAAGTATATTACGTCCTGCGAATATAACAGAGGGGAAAAAATATAAAAGAGAGAGAGAGAGAGAGAGAGAGAAAAAAAACAAAAAAAAAAATGCAATTTCCGACGACGACGACGACGACGACGACGACGACAGCCCAGAGATAAGCAAACGATGACTGGAGCAGACGACTGCCGTAATAACCTCACCGCGGTGTCGGCGTTTTGACTTCGTTCGCATTGTATCTATTCAGTATACTCAAATAAATTCGTATTATTCGTATAATACCGTCACTCCGAAAACCATAAAATTGATTTACTTTCGGCGAAGGGGCGCAAAAGACAAGAAGAAGAAGAAGAAGAAAAAAAAAACCCGATACAATTTACAGGATAATAAGTCTACGGGTTTATATTTATTATTATTTTACAGTCCGGAAAAACGGGAATCGGGAACACGCCGGTGGTGGGCCGGTAATAAAACCGTAAATCATATAACTAGGAATTGTTATCAGCGCCACTGATTTCAGGGATAAAATGCCCGGAATTAAATACATGAACGGATATGCCGGATACTATAGACGAGGCGTGTAGGCAGAGTAATGCAAGACTGATTTTTTTTTTTTTTATTGAATTAAAATGTCTATTTTACATTTTCGCCTTCAAAACGGCTGCCTTGGGAATTCCCACAGCACTGGAGGCAAAGTTTCCTACCATTGTTCGTAGCAGTTCTGGAACTGGAATATTGGAATTACCTTTAATGCGTCGGTCGCAGACGTTTGAATATATTCCGGTGTACCGAAAATATCGTCCTTTGATGTGAATTTTTAATCGTGGGACGAGGAAAAAATCACAAGCGCTCAGAGTCGGGCGAATAGAGAGGGTCGGGGACCCTTTTAATTAATTTCCGATCGCCGAAAACCGATTAATTGGAATGACTATGCGACAAGGCGCATTGCCATTTTTTGCAATTTAAGGCCTTCCACTGCTAGGTGTTCATCTTCAAGCGACTCTCGACCCTCTGGATATGCCTTAAACCGTCTACAAACACACTAACTCCATACGCTTGCCGAAGTTTTTGAAAAGTTTCCGTCTCGCTGTGGTCAATGCTGAAACAAAATCGGATAGCACACCGTCGCTCCAAATCGTTGTTACTCATTTTCGGAATGTACAAAACGAAAAACCCCCGGTTTACGAAAATAATCGCTACACACCAACACGTGACTCGATGGAGTTCGAACTCGTACTTAAGGCACTTATCCACAGACCTTATCGAACGGAAAGACATCAGTATTTTTAGACAGCACGTTACACTATCAGTACCATTACTTTATTCGGACACCTCGTACACCAGGGGCCTCCGGCTAACGGTCCGTCAAGTTTTTTTTAATCCGTTCACCGTGGAATTTAATACTCGACCAACGAAGCTCCAGTTTGAAGTTTTCGGGTACACGTCACATCACACAACCAGCTCGAAAACGTTTCGGGAAAACCAGACCGGAAACATATTGCGCCGTGTTGTCGTGGGGACACTTTTCCTAATCTCAACAAATGTACACGTAAACGATTTCGATATTTGGCACTGCCTATAGCTGTCGTTATACGTGAGCAAACTTTTTTTTCGAAAATGAATTACGGTCAAATCAAAGTTCGCGACGGTGCTATAGTGGAGACAATCGAGTTCGATCCAAACACGATCACGAAATGTTCGAAAAGACATGCAAATCCAAACTTCTCAACTTATGTATCAGCAGTAACTTAAAAATCGCGATAAAACAATTATTTTTTACTTTGTCAAATAATTGCAGTTAAATAAAACAATTCGTGTGTACCACCAGTTTCATTACCACGTCACTAATCGCTCACTAATAAAATTCGACCCGCGATACCGTAAAGGCGTAAAATTCAGGGACGCCCGCAATAATTTCTTTTCTGTTTTTTTTTTTCTTTCTGTAAATCACCATTTCGTATGCAATTGATATTTTTCGTTTTTTAAACGCCACGACGGTAGGTACATGCTGTTTCGTGCCAGTTGAACACAGTCAAAGAACAGTGGTGGAAATATGTGGTCGATAATAAATTCAATTTTTGACTATTCGTTTTACAAAGTATACATCTAAAACGTCGTATAATTTAACGGTACGAGACTCGGGCCAATTCGGTTTAGCTTGTTAAGAAATTCGAATGACACGACGGGTTGGCTCGTCACTCCCGACTTCTAAAACTGCTCGAACCACCTCTCTCTCTCTCTCGGAACTCCTTCAACTGACTCGGGTCCGAATCCGTGGCCTTTTGTGTGCATTTCCCCGGCACTTTATCGGCCTCTTGCGATTGTGGCGTGATGCTTAATCGGCGATTTCGCAATTCGTCCGGACGCGCACGTTGTACTTTAAGCCCCGGGTTAATCCGTATCATAGGCCAGGGGTCTTTAATCTACGGCCCGCGGGCAGGTTCTGATTCCTGAGGCTATTTGAACCGGCCCGCCAAGTATTCGAATTTTCGGAAATCCATTCGCTTCAGCTTGTATTTATGGGTCTCACGTTCAAAAACAGTTTCAAGGAAACCAGACTGCAAAATGTTTACGCCGTGTCGCCTAATTGAATCATTTGCCGAATTTCAAAAAAAAAAAAACGCGCCCGTGAAATGTTTTCAATATTTACCTCTCTACTCCTGCCTATCCGAGCAAACTTTTTCAAGAATGAAATCCGTCGTCAAATCAATGTATAGAACCCGACTTGAGCGACGAACGTTTACGAGCGACGCTGCTAAATGAAAATACCAAGGTTCATCGAAACTACCAAGAAATCGTAAACCACAAGCGTTTCCAAAACTGCCCGTTAAGTGACCGTAGTGAAATTATCGCAATCAAACAATTATTTCCTTTTTTTAAAAATTATGGATTAATTTTTATTTATCTTGAGTTTTGTTACCTATCTAAGAAAATTTGGCCCGCGACGCCGAAGCGTATTTCGGACGTGGCCCGGCGCGAAAATAGGTTGGAGACCCGTGTCCGTGGATCATTAAAATCAGTGAAACAATAATAGGTTTTATAGTAACGCAATAATAGTAATATTGGGCAGTGGCATTGCGTAATCCGTACTTGGCCGCGGACACGTCGAAATGACAGAATCCCGTAACGGTTCGTCCGATTCGCGTGGACGCGGTTTTCTCCGACCGTCGTCGGCCCACGGACCACTCGTACCGCTAAGACTTGTGTCCACCCGCCGCCCAATTGCCGTCTGGTCCGCGCCGGGTTTCCGTTACCGGCCGACTCGCCGTGTCCCGTGTCCACTTCGGTCGTCTTGCCCGAAATCGTATTCGGCCCCGTAAGCCGAACACGGGCCGCGTCCTCAATCACACCCCGCGGGCTCGACTAATGCGGACTAATCCCGTCGGCCCGTCGTCGTTTTTTTTATGTTTTATTAAAAAATATACAATCTACGACAGTGATGGATTAGCAAACTTTTTTAATGGGGAGGGGGGGGGGCCACAAAGTTTAAGGAATTCTAGAGGAGGGCCAGAATTATAGGAAAAATGCATTTTGTGTTTAAGCTTTATTAAATCGTATAACAGGCATGTGAGATATATGGAATTGTTTTTGATTTTCCATAATATTTTAAAACTGTTAGCATTACACAATAGAATTATATAAATTTACTTATATATATTATAGTACATCATACATATTATTATACGAAAACTAAGATAAGGACGCACCAAACCGAGATCCGGGAAATATAATATTAATATGAACAAAAATAGAAATTATATACCTATTATCGTAGTACCTACTAATAGTACTATCTACCTACACCACGCTATGAGGGTAAGAGACCGCGCACAGTCCGAGGCAATCCATTCATATATTTAAAACTATTTTCTTCGATAATTTTCAGAATATTTCGGGAATTTTTTTATACTATCCATGTCGATGGACCCTCGGCGGGCCGGATTAAATACTTTCGCGGGCCGTACTTTGCCCATCACTGATCTACGAGGTCTGTACGAAAAGTTCCCGAACTCTAATTCCTAAATATAGAAAATTCATAGTATCGTAAATGTTACTAGATTAAAATAAAATAGAAATAAGCAGCTACCATTTCAATTAAATCTCAAATGTTTATCGCTATCTAACCGTTAACTGTGCGCGTTCAACGTAGAGTATTGTGCGATTTTTAAGATGCATAACATTCACGAACAACGTATTAATATTAAATTTTGTGTTAAACTTTGTAAATCTTTTACTGAGACACATAAAATGTTGCAACATGCTTATGGTGATCAGTGTTTAGGACGTACTCAGTGTTACGGCTGGTTTAAACGTTTTAAAGACGGTCGGGAATCAGTTGATGATAAAAAAATGCTCGTCGGGTCAGATCAAACGTCAAAGTCCTGCTAACGGTTTTTTTTTTGACAACCTGGGAGTTATTCATCACGAATTTCTACCTGCAGGACAAACTGTTAAACGATGGTACTATCTAGAAGTATTAAAACGTCTTCGTGAAAAAGCGCGGAGGAAAAGGCTTGAAGTGTGGAAGAAAATCTCGTGGTTTCTCTATCACGACAATGCTCCGGCACACACTTCTTCCCTGTTAATTCGAGATTTTTGCGTGAAAAATCACACGACCGTGTTTCCTCATCCACCGTATTTTTCCGACTTGGCACCAGCAGACTTTTTTTTATTTCCAAAACTAAAATCTCCGTTAAAATGACAAAGATTTTCTACGATAGACGAAATAAAAGAAAATTCGCTAACGGAGCTACGAGCAATTCCGGAAACTGCTTTCCAGGATTGCTTTCAACAATGGAAACGTTGTTGGCAAATGTGTATAAACCAAGAGGGAGAATACTTCGAGAGTGATGAGTCTCAATAGCTTGTAGGTAAGCACTATAAATAATAAATTGAAAAATTCTGGAACTTTTTAAACAGGTCTCGTATACCCATCATCAGAATATGTGCTAAAATAATTCAAAACACGAATATAGTTGGGGAAGAAACCCCACGTCCGACGGTTTAGTCTTGTCGCGAAATCCCTTTGTATTCGAACCGGAGAAAACGCGCGCAGTTTAATTATCATTATTTTTTTTTTTTTTTTTTTTAAGTTTTATTAGAAAATATACAATCTATATACCCAAAGGCATAACAAGAATATGCGCTACAGTTATTTAAAACACGAATATGGCTAGGGAAGAAACCATCCAGTGAACGCACTTCCTTTTGCTTGGATATGTACGTATATATATATTATTTGTATTTTATATAATTTTGCATTCGTTAACCATTAAGAAGATCTCTGCGCCGGTTTGTTTTTAGACGCCGCGGTGGTTGCCGGGAACCGTGCCAGTGGCTAGACCGGATATAAGAGGGCCGGGGCGAGAAGTCGGTTTGTTGGAACATCGTTTATATAAATAAATGTATAACATCTTATACTCATTCCTTTATAACATCGTACGATTTGACTTCTTCGCGGATAGTTTTAATTTTCATGTCGGAGCGGAGGGTAAAACCGTAAATATAAGGTGGGGGAATTGTCGATGGTGCGTAGGATTTTATTTTCTCGACGGTTTGTATTTTATTGATATTGGATTTTTCGGCATTGCCCCAGAGTTGGAGGTTTAATTAGGGATTTATAAACGAGCGATTCGATATTAAATTTCGCGTGTAAGGTATAATAACCGTATTACGCGCGTTTAAGGCCGAGTTTTTATTTTATCATTATTTAATACGGTCTTTGAACGTCGCCCGGGCACCGCCGCCTTGTCGGAGTTTCTCCGCGCCAATTTACCGCCTACAAACTTTCCACGTCGCCGTACGCGTACATCACGTATAAACCAAGCCCGTATACATAAGGCCGGGTGAAACTTAGGCGTACAGCTAAATTTTTACTAGTATTTTATATAATCAATACATTTTCCGGAATGCCACGCAATTCGTTGACTTGCTTAACCCGACCTTTGATTTACGATTGAAAATCGTTTTTTTTTTTTTTTTTTTTTTTTTTCATTATTTATAGTCTGTACACTATTGCCATTAACCCAATCACTGCTTACGCGTTTTATGTTCCGCAACCCAGCCGCGCTATACGAGAATATAATTTTTTTTTTTTTTATATTTTAGATTTAATAGATTAAGTCACAATGTTAGAAAAATACTGTAATCAAAATTGACTTATGTATTTAAGTTGAAAGTAATGCGACACGGGGTTTCCTAAAAATTGTATAGTTACCGGCCCAGCAATAATATTATTATTAACGCAATGTATTTGTTGCGTTTCACATTCCGAATGTTATTGGGTAAATGTACGCTTTATGTTCGCACAGTACAATTTACAGTATAAAAATAATGTCAAATACACTACGAAAACAAAATTTGTTGCGCCAAGTATAATGAAAAAATTCAAAAAAATATTTATTTTGTGCGCGGTATATCTCAAAACACGGCGATTTCATCGTAAAACATGTAGGCATTTTATTGTTTTCAATATCGCGCAGTTTTGGCGACCAGTGTGGACAATAATAATTTAAAATGTGTTTCGCGTTTCTGCGGATACGTTTGATAGAAACGTGGTTTGTGCGTAAATAAATTCGTTGTGTTTTTCTTTATTTTTCGGTGATATCGGCAAGGTGATACCGCGCGCGTGTTGTTTTCTAAACTAGTGTTTCCCAACCTTTTTACCGCCACGGATCACTTCGACAATATTTTATAGGTCGCGGACACATCTCAATTTTACGAAAGGTATGTTAGACTATTCTTGAGCCCAAAAAAAACTAGGAATACCTTTTTTTTTTTTTTTTTGGCTCGAGAACACGCGAAATTTATCGAAAAATGTTAACTTTTATTATTTTACTTTACATTTTATTACTGTGCTTCACTAATACTATAATTATACTCGAATTTATTACTCCGATACTTAGACACTTATAAAAGTGAAAAATGCTTATCGGACTACAGCAGCAACAACGATAAGATAATATTATACGGTTCCTCGATAAGTCGTAATTTTTTTCGCTATTTAAAAAAAATAACAATAATTAATTTGTAATAGAAATGGAAGAAAAAAAATCTACGGGACCGCGGACCACCGGTCGGGAAAAACACTGTTCTAAACGAAGGGACGTTAAATGGTAGGATTCCGGGGCGGTGTACATTTTTTTCCGGGCATGGTAATGCCATGGTTCCCTAGAAAAGCGGTACCGTTATCTAGCGGCCGTAATGTGGCGTCGGGCGACCTCGCCCATACGTCGCCCGTAAATAACACCGGCGCAGGTTTCCCAGAGGACGTCGAGTGCCGCCGTAACGTCAAATAGCGGTGGCCGTCGTAGCGGTGATAAAACGATAAGTCGAACGTTTTTCCGCGTGTAGCCCCGGCGTGCATATTTTAAAATTAATACAACGAGTGGAAACGTAACCTAACCAAACGACTGCTAAATTGAAACGATTAGTAATAGTACTGTTTGCAGTTTATGATCCATTTCGTTTTGGGGGAGCCTTTAGAACACCGGTGTTAAGCGAATTGTATTGCCTAAATTGTTCGTCATTACACTGCCGATGGCGACGCACTTAAATGCACTGAAATGCACTTTCAGTAAAATCGCGATTTTCGAACACGACACTCGCCTCCGAACGATTTTTTTCGTCTTTTCGATGCCTGTTCATCGTCCAAACAATACTAATAATGCTATGTGCAAATCGTACATTTTTCACCAGAGGCACGGACGTACTACGCTCGACTGCGAGTGGCCGAGTGACTACGATTCAATGCGGTCGCGGTACTTCGTAGGAAACCACAGCACGGTCACCGTAAAGACGGCCGTTTATTTTACAACCGTAAAATGACGGCACCGCTTTTCTAGGGAACCCAACATTAAAATAGTACGTCCGGAGCGGCGAAAGGGCCGTAATAATAATAATAATATAATTGCGTGTTTTTAGTGTTCTTTTTTATTAAAAATATTCCACCGTCCCGTCCCCTCTCGCCGAAAATTCATCCTGAATACGTGCTTGGTTCAAACGTACATACCGTGTTAAGGGGGCCACACACGTTCAGTTAAAACTGTGCGATCCGACTGCACAGTATTGTCTGTACAGATAAATCGTACGCGTGTAGGTTAATGCGACGTAATTTTTAGAACTGTGCAGTTGATCGGAAATAAATTGAAAATACCAATTGATAAAACTGTGACAATTAAACTGTGCAGATAAGACAAAGTGTGTGTAGACAAACTGACAACTGCACAGTGTTTAGTTTCGCTACAGACACGTGAAAATAGACTCAACTTCACGAGTAGTTCAAACATTATTATAAAATATATTAATTTTAAAAATTAACAACTTATTTTGTCTTTGCCGTTTAAACTATGGCAACAAAACTACGAGAGTGGACCGGAGAATTTATAGATATTTATCGTTCTGAACCGTGTCTTTGGAAAGTCAAACAGAAAGAATACCACGATCGAAACAAAAAAGATGCCGCGTATTTAAAATTAATTTTAAAATTACGTGAAACAGAACCTGACGCAAATAAAGAATCAGTCATAAGAAAAATAAACAATTTGCGTTGTACCTACAAAAAAGAATTAAACACATTAGTCCGACAATTGCAACAGCATCGTGTGTCGTCGCCATCAGCTCGACTACTAACGATTTATTCCGATTGTACAATCAAATCGCTCAGTTTTAACTGAAGGTGTGGTGTGGCCCCCTTTACTGTATATTGTTATATAGCGCGGTTGTACGCGCCTATAAAGGCGAATCGAAATGGACGAAAAGAAATTATTATACGAAAAAAAAAAAAAAAAAATAAAAAATAAATAATAATAATGACTGCTGCTATTTTAGGTGACGGGGCGTAGTCGGGTAGTGGTAATTTACGCGCCGTATGCCGCGATTGATCGTTGCGAATAAAAAAAAAAAAAAAAAAAAACGATTCCGAGCGGAGCGAGTGTATAGTACGAATAGTGTTCGTAATCGACAAAGACGAAACTTTTGGGATCGTTGTTTTTTTTTTTTCTCTCTCTCACTTTCTCTCTATATTTTATTCGATTTTATAGAAAATCAACCGGTCTTTGGAATCTAGACATTTGTTACCGATAATATACCGCCGGGCGAAACGAATTTCAGATCTGGGCAATACGCGTAAGAGCCGGAGCATTTTTACTATCCCGAAAAAACATCTCTGTAAAAACCAATACCGTTACGTCTTCGTTACGCTGAGAATTGACAATAACGATAATAAAAAAAAAAAATAAAAAAAAAATATTCAATCGGTTAATAATAATCGATTATAATTATATGTAAAAACCCACTGCGAGCGTCATTTGTTCGGGTTTGTTGGTTTATTACTTATCGTGATAACGATTTTTTTTTTTTTGAAAAAATCGGAACCGGTCGTAAATAAACCAACGCAAATGATTAAATAGATACTCCGGGCCGAGTTTTTCCGTTATTTATTTTAGATCCCGAGTGTAGCTGAAGCTGTTTTTTTATTTCTCATAAAAATCCTCCGAAACTTTTGCGTTCGATTTTTCCGGCGCGGCTGTACGAAATTCTCCGACAAACTTTTTACTGAATTCCAAAAGGTTTTCCGAAAAATTCTAACGAATAGAGTACGATTGGATAGACCACCGGTTGGGTTGGACGGGTGAGTCGAAATCTGCCGAAATCGGAAACGCTCATATTTCAATTTTGTTTTTTTGTTTTTTTTTTTGCTTTCAAATTTCCCGGTTTTCTCGGTCGAATCTGCGCCTTTTCACGCGTACGCGAAAGTTCCGAAGTCGTTTTGCCAACCAAAAAACCGATCTCGGATTATCGAAATCAATATTACGTCACTACTCCTAAAGTCGTCTGGGCAGGTGCCAAACCCGATTTGCACCGGCAAAAGTCGTCATACGTTTAGACGCCGATTATGTAAATTTTAAAAAAAAATTGTGTTTCACGGTGAGATTTTCCGTGATTTTACTACCAGTAGCGTACCCGCCTTTCATTTTCCCAATGAGGAGCGAAATGTAGTGAATGAAAATGATATACAACAACGCGGAGCAAAATTTGTTGAAATCAATTGATACGGTGCATATTTTTCTTTAGGGTATTTTGCAAAGTGCATAATCGTGTATAGTACAATTGTTTGTACTCGTATAGAGTTCTATAGAGTAAGTTGGCAGTGCAAATGTATACGATTATTGTTTCGTTAGTAATAACTTATCAATGTTGAATAGTTTATTACTTTTTTTTTTTTTTTTGTATTTTATCGCGGTCGATGGAAGGGTAGCGCGACCGTAGCTTCTCGGCCCCTCTAGCCCCCGGATACGCCACTGCGTTTCTCGTTTATATTAAAAATCTTTTCATCGTTTTCGGTGCCCGAAAAACACAGTGGCGCGTAGCCAGGAAAATAGTTTTGGGGGTGGGGTGAGGAAGTACTTTTTTGATGGTTAAATCAAATGAACATCGTTTTTAAAAAAAAAAACCGGGTTTGGTTTTAGAAGTAAATTTGCGATCCGGAACCTGTATTGCAAATTCAAGAAACTAGAACCGGAATCAGAACCTTATGTATATAAAATACAAATATTTTCAGATCTTTTGGGATCTTATCGGTACTAAGATATAACTGAATGCGCAGAATTATTTTGCACATTGCCTTAGCCTTTGGCGCATTATTCTGATTTTAGTCGTAGAATACAAAAAAAAAAAAATTAAAAATTAAACAACAGACAATAATGCTATTCGAAACTATGCGTTTTCATGAATCTGAATTTGAACCGGAACCGATTTATTTAATATTTTAAATGACCGGAACAGGCACAGAATTATTTTGCACATTTCCATAGCCTTTGGCGCATTATATTGATTTTAGTTGTATTATTAAAAAAGAAAAAAAAAATAAACAATAAGCAACTGACAACGCTATTCGGAACTATAAATTTTCAAGAACCGGAAAACAAATGAATAAAGGCTCGAGTCTCCACGAAAAAAAAAAAAAAAAAAAAAAAAAAAAACCCCACAAAAGAAAAAGAGAAACCGAACGAGATTTCGGGGGGGGGAGCTATAACCCCTTAACCCCAAACTGCCCCACCCCCTATCACGCACGGATTCGTACCGGCACGGGACCCTCGTCCCGTTGTTATATTTCCGCCGTCCCGATTACGCGTCGTATTAATACGATAATCGCCGGGACGTGCTACGATTGCGATCGCCAACTAATGTATACAAGGTGCGCGTGGTGATTGACGATATTTTACACGAAAACCCGTCATCGCGGGTGGGCTGACGGTATACCGCGTGCAGGTTATATTAATTAAAACCCGTATATTAATTAAAACCGTTAAATAAATTAATTATTAACATTACGAAATTATATCGAATTAATCGCGCCAACGGTGAATAATATTAATAATACGATATTATTATTATTATTGTTGTTGTTGTTGTTGTTGTTGTTGTTGTTGTTGTTATCGTCCGTATATTATACTGGGGACGCGAAAATAAATTCCAGGCGTTTCGCCGCGCTGTATACGCGGGCGCGCGTGCCCGCCGGCGCGTCGTGTGTGTTTAACGGCACGCGGCGCGTTTTATAATAATAATAATAAATATACAGCGTGCGCGCAACCGCACGCGCGTAGCACCGAAACGACAACAAGAAAACAAAAAAAAAAAATGAAGAAGAAAAAGAAGAAAGTAAAAAAAAAAAAAAAAAAACTATTTCCCGGACGCCCGTATGGGATGGATATGCAAACGATTGCGCGTTTCGCCGGCGAGTCTCGCGCGCGTCCGCTAGCCGCTGGCTGTCGGCGCCGCCGGTCTCCGGGGAGGGGGTTTATATTATTTGAAGAATAATAATTTACGTGATGGCCAGGGGACGGGAAACGTTCGACGAAATGACGACGACAAAAAAAGGAAAAAAAAAAAAAAAAGGCTACCGAGGTGGGAGGGGGCGGCGTATTTAGAGAGGAATTTCGTTTACGCGGCGATAAATCCAGCGAAAAACGATTCTGAGTCGACCGTTTACGGTTATTATATGATTTTTGTCATCGTTTGCAATTTAAATTAAAAAAAATATATACATATGTAATAATGGTCATTGTGTCACAAACTTTTTTTTTGTTCTTTTTCGCCGATAACTTACAATCAAGATTAATCCTGACAAATCAGTTTATGTCCCATTTACACTAAAAAAAGTCGTAAATATCCCTTCCCCTCCATTTCCGAGGAATACCAATCCCAATATCCTCAGAAGTGAAATACCTCGGCGTCCTAATTGACCAAAGATTGACCCGAGGTCCTCATATCAAGTCAAAAAGAAAAATTCTCAATAGTCAACTCCACTTACTTCGCCCAATTCTGAAATCAAAATTACCCTTCCACACAAAAACAATCATCTACAAATCCTTATTACGACCTATCTGGGCTTATGCAATCCACATCTGGGGATGCGCTAAACCATCTCAAATACGTACCCTCCAAGCCTTCCAATCTATCACTCTCCGCATTATCTCTTCCGCACCTTGGTACGTATCAAATACCACAATTCAAAATGACTTCAAAATAGAAACAGTAAATCAGTTAGCCACAAAACAATATAAAAAATTTCACTCTAAATTACATTCTCACTGTAACCCTTTAATCGCTGAACTTGCTTCCAACTCACTTCCTAATAATCCCCCACGCCGTCTAAAGAGGAAATGGTTTCGTGATTTATTAAATGTTTGATGGTTCAAACCATTTAATATTAATTTAATTTATGTGAAGTTAATAATTAATAAATAAATAAAATAACGTTGGGTTCTATCGCTGGATGGCCTCCCTCCTCATGTGTTCAGGTTGTAAAATTTTTTTATGTATGTGTTCAAATTTGCTTATTATGCCTTGTAGCATAGATTGTAAATATTCTTTTAAAAAAAAAAAAACTTACAATCGAATAATAACTACATAGTCATTATTTTTTTAACTGAATAACAACGAAAAGCCAAAAAATCGATAATATACAGAAAACCGGTAGTGCGTAAACATTCCCGTCTTTCTCCTCACTATTAACGGAACCGCAAGGGAAATCATAAAGTCACTTTTTCTAAATGCACCGAAACCGGGTCCAGAATTCGACAAAAAAGCTCACTTGTGGCAAGATGTCCGGTCGAAAAGTGGAAACCACACACACATACCTAGTAGTCTGAATCGTACTGTTTTTCGACGGTACGGATAAAATTATGCAATTGAAATTTTACTCCCTTCCCGTTAGGTTAGGTTACCTACACTGTAAAGCTGAAGTTCTGTGCACAACTCGGGTTTTGACAACAATACCGTATACGAATGTGTGTAGGCGTGGTTCAAACCCGGACGGGGAGCGTTGAATTTTCTTTTTTCTTTCTGCTAAGTCTAAGTCAATGACAGTTATTGGTGATTTTTATCGAATTTAAAGCGTGTATACATCTGAATTAAAATTTGCGTTTTCATCTTATACATTTTGAATAATTAATAATAGTAATCGATGGATTTATGTTTTACACTTGTTTTTTGTTCGTACCTCTTCCCATGAAAATAAATCATGCGCGCTGATCTCGGTGTATGTTCATAATGTTTGATGTTTCTCAAGTATTTATTTGTTTATTTTTTTTTTAACGTTGTAAATTATCGTACACTTACTCGGCAGTTGTGACCGGAAGGATTGCCAAAATCTCTAGAAATTCGAATGTAGACGGAAAAATCGTGTTCCGAATTTCGATTTCGCCCAGAGCCACCTACCACTACCCGTGACCCATTTTCCCGAACAACGCATACATTTTTCAACATAATACGTTTGGAAAATGGAAAAAAAGAACCATTTTTAAACTGATGGAATTTGTTGTTATTTTTTTTATTTTTTTTTTTTGTAAATTTTTTACAATAGTCCGGCGAGTAAATTCGTAGCGTTTGTAGCGTGATTTTTATCAAGATTAATTAAAAAATTTCAATGGTATTGGTCCGATGTTATTGTGAACCTGTTACCTATATACACGTTGAACAAAAGGCGATGGGAGTGTATGTAACCCTGCCGCCACTGACCACGCCACTGTGCGTAAGGACTAAGGAAAAGGAAATAGGTTCTCGATTGTCACCGAGCGATGTCTGGTTGGACAATAAAATCAGGTGACGTATTTTTTTTTTTTTTTTTTTTTTTCAATTTATTCGTTTACCAATTTTTTCTCTTATTTTCAATCCTTTTTTCATAAAATTGTGGTTTTCGATTAACTAGATTTTTTTGTTTTCTTCGTTGGTTCGCAATTATACAATTTAATTAATTCAATTGTATATTATACGCAAATTCTTTCGAATATTTTTCTTTTTTAAAATTCGCGCTGTACGGGCAAAAGATTACGATTTCTTGGGTTTTTTTTTTTTTAATATTAAAACAATATATACAATAAATAAGAGAAAATCACCGGGGAGACTGCTGCAGTAGTAAGTTAATTTTATAAAAAAAAATAAATAAATAAAATCTAAGAAACAATTTTTCGTAAGAATAATAATAATTAATAATTGTATTAATATTGATTTTGTATTATTTTTTTTTTCTTCGTTATTTTAACGGGTAAATTTCTACAAAAATTACAACGTTTCAACATACAATAACTTAACAATGTTTTATCATCGCGGACAGATATAAAATTAGATTCCTTTCATTATCTTATCTTAACAGTGGCCTACTTATTAGCACTTCTATCCTGTACTATATCTCTAAAATCTTTATATATAAATATATATATAAAATAAGTACTTTTGTCCGTTTTTGTTGTTCGTGTCCAGTCCGCAAAGCAAATTGCTATAGCGAGACGCAGTCCCATATGCACCGTGCTAAGGGGTCACGTACAATCAGCAAATATCAGCTTTGTTTTCGACATGACAATATAACAATAATAAACTAGCCGAGTAGAAAGATTTTTGTTGGCATCGACAAAAGAAAAACCATGATTGTCGAACGATTCTTCGTGGCGAAAGACACTTAGTATAATTACATTTTATGGATCGGACTTTGATGGTGATCAATTTATATTACACAGATATACGCGCTTGGATGTGACAAAGACGTCTTGTAGCTATTTAGAAACGTTGAGGGGCACTTGGTCAAATATTACCAAAATTAAAGTTTAACAAAATTGTATGCGTATTGTTAGCAATACCAGTTCCATCGTGTACATCCGAACAACCATTCGCAGACCGATATGTCGAGAGAGATACGTGAGATCTACGATAAATTTAGACCATTTTCGCAAACCTATTTAAATTGACGATTGCCAAGTGCGGATTAGTACATGGTTGCTTAATAATAAAAAAACAAAGTGGCCATATTTTTATTTTGTCGGTTTGTCTTGGGATTTTTCACGATATTTTAGACATTATAGTAATCGTAATAGTAAAACGGACGATTTAAGGAAAATAAAAATAGAGAATACAATATGGTGGCGAGAGTCAGTCGCTGTACAGCCAGGGCCGCATCGATTTTTCCCGATGACCTTTTCATTTTTTTTATTCCCTGTCAAATTTTGCTTTAATTGTTTTAATTGTACAATAATATCTAAAACCGGTGAGCCCCCTCTACCTGTGATATTTTAAAAATCTGGCGCCCGAAAATTGGACTTCCTCGGTGTTTAGATCTTAAATTTTTTCAGTTTCAACCTATAAGGTAGTCAATTTTGTTAATTATCTAGATAAGATAAAAAAAAAAAAATGATTACTTATGTAAATGATTTATCTAGATAATGCTCAACTTTGCGTATACACTTATACAGTGATATAACGGAAATAATCCGCGTTCAAAATATTGTTTTAAACGCGTTTTGAGTTGAGATTAACCAACCTCACCAACATTTTCCATATTATTTCTAGTTGAATGCGAATTAAATTGTTTTATCCCCGTAAAAACGCAATTCGGCACAGGGTTCTTCGTAATAGGATGTGCTGAGAGATAAAAGTTCAAAATCACGATAAAAATTGTTTTTAAATTGCTTTTACATTCCGATGAGCCCTTTCTTTATTTTATTTATTTTTTCCGTGTGTGAACTACTTTTCTACCGGAAATAATGTTCCGATCTTTAACATCAGCTGCGGTTCCCGGTAGCAAATCTAATCTTGTTAGTGTATCTGAAAAAGAGTAATTTTTTTTTTTTTTTTTTTTGATTTCCCTTGTACTTTTCTTAATAACGCGAGAAAACGCTGGAAAACGCGAATATTTCCGATAAAATTGATTTTATTCTTTTGTCTAGTAATTCGACGAATAATAATCATAGAGATCCGAAATGTTCACCAAATAATCTGATATTTTCAGTTTTTCTTTTGACAAAATTCGACACACGTTTAAACTGATAAAAGTTGAGCGTATTTTTGTTTTCCTATAAGCGTTTAAAGTGCAAATTTCGACGATAATCGTAAAAATCATTCCTCTCTCTTATATCCCACCTTATCAGTGGCCTATTTACCAACACTGTCCTGTATACGAGGACCGTGGCTACGATGCATAAAACGCTCGCAATGCTGGCTGGCTTTAATATTTTTCTCTCTTGATTTTACGATATTTCAAAAACCGCGTGTATGTGCAAAACGTATGTTACGAGGTTCTCTTCGAAATGTCCCCGTGCTTTATATTTATTTTTCTTTAAATAATTGGTATTTTATCTCTTAAATCTTTTATAAAAAAAAAAAAAAAAAAAAAAGTACTTTTGTCGGTTTTCCGTATGAGATTTTTTATCGGTGAAAATCTTTGGCGAACCGTCTTGTTAATAATATTTTATTCGCCCGTAGCATAATACGAAATAATAATAATAAAAATATATATATAAAAAACGGAAAAAACCTGCTCGGTCTATTACGAAAATCCACTGATATCCGCGACTCGAGCCGCAAGTTTTCCACCCCTGTGAATATATAATTTGTACTCGGCACACAGTAATATTATTAATATTTACTGAAATATTACGTGAAAATGGCAGCAATAACGATAAATAAATAGCATCCGGTCGGGGCAGATAAACGTGCCGGTGCCGTTATTTTGCGTCGCCTGGTGGGCAGAAGATAATAATAATAATGATAACAACAATAATAATAATGATAACAATGCCATGGAATAAAGAGATAATAATGAATATTATGAAATATATTGTTGTGCGTCATTTGGTATGCTTCGAAACCCTATACGTTTTCGGCGATTCGATAATACGAATATACGTATAATACGAAGCGGACTAAATGCAAATGTGAACGCAAAAAAAAAAATAAAATAAATATAACAAAAAAACTTCAGTTTTGCGAGCGATAATCGTTTTCGTAATTTTACATTCCGAACGTACTAAACGAGAAACGAATTCGTATGAACTTATGTGTGCGACTACGGCTATGGTATGCGACTACGACGTGCGTGCGGGTGTGTGTTCATTTTTTTTTTTATTACGAGTAATTTTTTGTTTCCCGGTCTTCGGACGGTTTTTCTACCGGAAATATTACTCCGATTGTCGATTACGAGGTGCGGTTTTTCGATAGCTCGTTGTATTTTTATATTTATAACGGTGAAAAACCGGGAATATTTACGCGTTTTATTTATACGCGGTGCAATTTTCAAAACATTCTGGCGTTTAAAAAAAAAAAAAACAACATTTTATTCGGTTTTGCGGAGATCGAATTGTTTTGGTTTGCGAGAAAACTCGACACAAGTTCGCATCGACTATCCTCCAGTTCAAGACCGCAACAACTCAAAAGAGTATTTTTTTTTTTTTTTTTTTTTTTCAGGAGAACGGTTTGAAAATTCAATGAATTCAATCAAGTATTATACAATTTTTTTCTTTATTAAAAAATAAACAATCTGTTCCAAATAGATACAATAAGGGTATTAGCTATAATAATAATAAGACATGAAAAATGTAACAATTGAAACCCCACCCCATTGATGACACTTTTAAGTGATTATTTTTTATTTAATTTATTTCACAAGGGCAAGTAAGTAGAGCTCTACACCATTTTCGTTTAAACGTCTTGGAGGATTACCAGGAATACCATTTTGTGAATGTGCTTTTATTAAGGGATTCGACTGAGAGCCTAGACGAACGTAAAAAAAATCTTTTATAATGTGTTATTGTTTCTTTTTTTACAGTTTTAATTTTTAAAATCAATATGGAGGGTTTAATATGATACGTATGGAGGGGAGTTTGTCAATTTTCTTAATATAAAATTTTCAAAAGCCTGCATTCGATTTAAATTAAATTTTTTAGTATTTCCCCATAGTTGAAGACCATACTAAGTCCATATGTGTTTGATGAGGGATTTATACATGAGTAATTTCATATTTAAGTTTGTGTGTTTGTTATTAATTAGTAAAGTTTTAAGCGTACGATGTCGCAAGTTTGGTTGAAGTCTTTTTGCACGAGTATGATGGGCCCAAGTAAGTCGGCGGTCTAGGATTAAGCCCAGGTATTTTATAAGATATTATAAAATATAAAATAAATTAGTTATGAATACGATTTTTTAGTTACACGTGAGTCTTTACTTTATATTTTCATTGTTAGTAATATTATATAAATACGTAAATTAATCATAATGGGTTACGATCTCACAATTGCAGTTTTGAAATGTAATATTTTTAAAAGCTCTCTTAGTGATGAATAATAATTGAACTTACTTTTATTCCGTTATTGAATTGAAATTACTATGGAAAAAAGAACAAATATGAGATGTAGTTTACAAATTTTTCGATTTTTTTGAGTTGTTGAAGTCACGAACTGGATAGTTGACACAATGAGTTGTACCCATGGCCGTATAAAAATACCGAAAATCCGCACTCATGATTTTTGTCACTAGTTAAATCGTAAATGTCACGGGATTTCGCGTACGGATTTATGCGAATACAATTTAATTGGATTAAAAAAAAAAAGTTCAACAATTGAAGGGTTCAGTGCAACAACAAGACGAGTCCATTTAATAAAAGTGTTCCGGAGAAAAAAGAAACCTTTTGTGTAGAGTGAATGGGAATGCATAATTATTTTAAATATTGAAAAAGAATATCCATATACGTACCTATGAGTTTACTAACGTATAATTTATTTTAAATTAAACCTTAAGCGTATAAATATTCTTTAAAAATTTAAAAACGTGCACTTGGCCAAAAGTTATAATTTTTCGTTTAAATTCGTTTAAAGATTTAAACTTAAATTTGAATTCCAAAAGTTCATTATTAATTTGCACCGACTTGAGTGCATGTTTTATGCTATATAAATATAAACTTTATCCGGTTTGATAACATAATATTGGCATATTTATTATGGAATAATACATTAAAAATGTACCTACCCGTACATTTAGAACTATTTCGATGTTTTCGTTATCGTCGCCACCAGTGAAATTCGGATCGACAATCGAATCATCCAATTCGGACGACGAATCGCCGATCATTTGTGTTCTAATGCTTTACGTGTATTTCACTTGTTCATCGTGACATTTATTTCATTGTCGAACAAGTGTACACGACTACAGTGGCACCAACAATTATTTTAGCGTGACGACAAGGCAATTCCCGGACTCGCACTGTCGTCGCGCCAAATCACGTAAAATTCCGTCGCTCTATTCGAAACTGTCATAAAAGTAATTTTCCAAAAGAATAGTGAACCCGTGCATGTTGCTGCACCGAAACCGTTCGATTCGAGACACGTAACACCGCGGATAGTTTTGTAATTTATTATTATTATTATTATTTTTTTTTTTTTTTTGTTACAGACCATATAATTTTCAATTAAAATTTATATCGAAACACGTTTCGGCCGTTGCTTTGCTCAGAATCGTTTTTCTCCGGCAACGATCAATCGTTTCGTACGTATTTCGCACACTAACCGACTACACACTGACTACTAAACCACCCTGCCGACGTCCCAGACCCTCGTCGTTTGCACACGGTACGGCCAAGTATGTACGACTTTTTCCCATCCAACGTTTGTTGTTTTCAAACTCGAACTTTTGTTCCGAAACTATTGGAATGCGGTTTTTATTATTATCCGGACAAACATCGAAACTCGTCGGCGCGCATAATATAATACGTTTACATTTAAGGACCGGGAATTTGATTTTTGGTTTGTATTCCGGTAAAAATTATTTGCTCGGCTGTACTAGCGGACATTTGTAGACCAGAAGTGAAGAAAACGATGTACGAATCGGATGGTTTTAAGTCAATTTATCGACTGGCTCGAAGGCCAATCGTCTGAACTCCGAATAGACAATTTTCGCCTTTTATACTCTTCGCGAAAGTAATAACCGAGTGCGTAGGCCGGTTAATATGTTCGCGTTCCGCTCGCAGCAGCAGCAGCAGCAGCCGACACGGAATAAAATAATTTATAAAAATCGTTACCACCGGGGTGGTACCATTGTGTCACGTCGTCGATTCCGGTATTAATTTTAATTTCCGTAATAATATCATTACGTTTTAAACCGCCGTTCTACCGGTATATTAGATTTGCCCACCTCGCCCGGCGTCTGACGAAGTATTGCTCGAATGATTTCGACATACTTTTTTTGATTTCGGTAAGGATATTCGCTCTCTATATAGACAAAAAAAAAAAAAAAATAAAAAAATAATAATAATAAACCGAATACGTTTTGCCACTCGTTTTAGATGCGGAGTGTCGGCCACACCTGTGACAATATTGACCTCGGCGCGCCGCCGACTGCAACCGACAAATGTCTGTCGGATAACGCGCCGGGTACGTAGACACACCGACATCGGTGTCTAACATAATTATACCGTGACGTATTGCGGGCAAATTTGATTGATCGGGAGACTACTACAATGGGGTATTTTTCGATTGCGGAATTTATCGAATTTAGACGGGCGTTTCGAAAATAATTGGAAATTTATTACATTATTAACGGTAGACGCGGTTTTTTCTATTAGGCGGTCCCGCCCGCGGCGTCGAGGCCACGAACCGCCACCAATGGCTCGAGATTACGATGATTACGCTAAAAAAAAAAAAATTTAAAAAAAAAAATTGGGGCTGTAATTTAAAACAAAAAAAAATCTCTAAAAACGGTATCAAACTACTATTGCTTACGGAATTAAAAGTCGAAATCCTTTTCGCGCCGTAGGCAACACCACGCTGTAAGTCGGAATTTATAGGGTAATTCGATTTTAAACTATAACGATAGATAGACTGCAAACGAAAAACGATTCTGATCGATTAAATCATGTTTAAGAAAATATCAAATAACAATTAATTTAGAAATTTGTATCCGCATGAAACGGGGGGAAAAAAAAAAAAAACGTCGGAATAATTTGAAAATTGCACCGCGTTTAGACCGTGTCTATATTGTAATTGCGTTTAATGTTCTCGTTTTCTGACGTTTTCCGTGCCATTTATTATGGAAACTACAAGGTAAATAATAATAAAAAAAAAAAAATAAATACTTTCTCGTTGCACCGACGCCAGACCGAAATTCTCTACCGAAAAAACCATCCACGAAGTTGTTGTCCGGAACGATATATTTCTGATGGAAAAGTTGTGTTTATACGCGCGCGTATAAGTGAAGGGCAAAAAAATGATCCACGCTCGGAATCGGAAAATGTAAAAACCGTCTAACGAACGAATAACGTTGCTGCACAAATAGCGCGATGGGATCGATCGGCGATCGTCGATGTGATAATCCGATATGGGTGTAGATACAACACGGTGACCGATGATTTATCGTAGTCAATAGGCGAAATGTGCTCTTCATTATTACTCCGGTGGATATATATATATATATATATATAAAAAATCGCGGTAAATATTTGCGCGAAACGCGGCCTAAAAAGTTAAATCGAGTTTAGTTTGCCGAGAAAAATACGATTAATTACACCGTTCGAAACGCTCGCGGTCCCCATTTTAATTAAACAATGATATATTATCGCGGCGTGCACGGCGGCACAGTCGAGAAAAAACAATTTACCCCGATTCGGTTTTCGCCGCGGTCCAAACGGAGTCGCAATAATATAACACGGCGAACCGACCTCTAAGAATAATACCGAACAAAAAAAAAAAAAAATATATATATCGCACACACGATAATAACGGCGAAAACCTAGACGAGAAAAACGCGTTTGAGATAGTAATTTGCTCGTATATATATCAATCCCGAGGGTGGTAATTTCGGACCATCGGTAGTGTTAATAATAACACAAATCTGCACGTCCCCTTGGTTTCATCGACGACATTACCGAATAAATACGTAGCGGCGGACGGATAGGGGAGAGAGAGAGAGAGAGAGAGAGAGAAAAAAAAAAATAAAAATATGAGTACATTATTATATTTTCCCCCCGAACGGCTTCATTTTTTTTTTCGCCGTTTTTAATTATTAAAATAAAAAAAAAAATGTATATATAATAATAATATATTCCAGACGGATTCCGTGGCGATTGTCGGCCTCGGGAAACCTTTGCCGGCGTGCATAAAGTGCGCGGGAATCGAGTGAAAAAAAAAAAAAATGTAAATGAGAACCACTCCGGGTACCTAGGCGCAGTAGCATGCTGCTAGTCGAGAGGAACGTCGACCTCCATTTTTTTTTTTTTGTCTTTTTTTTTCTTTAACGAGTCGTTTTCTGACTTTGTTTTTTGTCTGTCGCGCCCCGGGGAAACTGTACGCGAGCGCAAAAAAATAATTATAACATACATAATTATTTAGGGTTTCCGCAGTAAACAATTGCGTTTGAATTTTCGTCCGTTTGTTGTTCAACGAGTAAAAATAACCGTCCTCGGGAACTTCACCCAAACTAGCTGCCATCGCGCCGCAGTTAACAACGCCACTTGTGCTCCTCCTCATTGCTCTTCGCCCGGGTACAACTATACAGGTCCACGCGTATTTTTTCTGTCGAAAAAAAAAATAAAAACGAATTTGTCGTCTCCGGACAAGCGAACTCGTCGGTTGCCCGTGCCCTCCGGAATTTGCGGTTTACGGCGGTCCTTTCCGATTTTACATCATATTATCACCCCTTATCGTTATTATTATTGTATATACTCGTCGTAGGGCCGTGAGGCACTACTTCGGGAGGCGGGTCGCCATCATTTATTTAAAATGAACGCGTACAAATAATTACGCGGTTTTCCCATTGGACGGGGCGGGCTCGCATAAAAAGTGCACAATGCTTCGCGTCCCTACCGAGGAACGGGCAGTAGCCCGAAGCCAAAGCCCACTCGCTGCCCTTACACTAGCAGTGGCGTCTGGCGTCTGCGAGGCCGCGGTCAACGACGGCGTCGAGGGCTTGGGGCGTTGCCGTTCGGCCGACTCCTTATGTCCGCGACGACCGTCTCGGCGAAGTCGACCACGGCTTTCCAACGGTCTGGGGATTCCAACATGCGCGACACCAAGTCGCCCGGTTCGAAAGGACCGATCCTCCGGACCGGGCGCCCCCTGTCCCCGGTCAAACGCCTCGCAGCGCGTGAGGGTACGGAGAGCGCCGTCATCCTCCTCGTTCTGCTCACCGGGAAAACCGCAGTGAGAACACCCGGGGTGCGGAGCTCGCCCGATCCGATGAAGGAACAAGTTAAAGCATCCGTGCCCCGTGAGAAGTTGAGTGAGGCGGCAAGTCGTCGAACCATGCGGTCTTGTAACCCACCGCACCAGCAAGTCCGGGGGAATGAGCGTGCGCGGTAGCCTCCCGTCGTAGTCCCCAACGCGCGCAGAGCTTCGAAAGCCCTGCACCTACCAGAGGCCAACAGATCGACATGGGGTAGTCCCGCAACGATTAGCGCCGCCTCGTGCGAGACGGTCCTGTAGGCGCACACGCTCCGGAGAGCAACACGCCGCCGGACGGCCGCCATAGCAGCGAGGCCCGGGGGCAGAGTTGCAGGGTATAAGCCCACGTGGGAGCGCCGTACAACAGCAGGCTGTGCACGACGCCCACGAGCAGATTTCGCCTGCACTGCCGCGGGCCGCCGATGTTAGGCATTAGCCGGCCGAGCGACGACATCACACGCTGGGCCTTGTCGGCCACAGTCCTCTTGTTCACCAGCACAAGGCCGAGATACTTTACGGACTCGCTGGGCGCGATGAGTTCGCCGTCGTGTCGAATCCGCGGCGCCGTCGGCCAGCGCCGGTTACCGAAGGCCACGGCCGACGTCTTTTGGACGGCCAGTCGTAGCCCCAGGTGGTCCCGATGCCTTTGGAGACGGTCGCCAGTGCACGGTTGGCCCGGTTTTGAGCGCCCTCCTCCGTGTCGACCGGGCGCCCCCTGTCCCCGGTCAATACCGCAGTGAGAACACCCGGGGTGCGGAGCTCACCCGATCCGATGAAGGAACAAGTTAAAGCCCGCGTGCCCCGTGAACTCGTCGTAACCGTCAACTCCTCCGTCTTACCAATTACATTCGTCGAACACCGCGCCCCGAACGTTTCTGCTTTTCCCTTATCGATTGCGTTCGCCGTCCAGAGGTCTTATGCCCGCCCCCCCCCCCGGTATAATACCGCACTCGACACGTACGCGCGTATCTTGGAAAAAAAAAAAAAAAAGAAAGTTTATTACACGCGCCGGGTCTAACGCTGTTCGTGGTTCATAAGTGATTTTTATTTCGAAAAAAAAAAAAAAAAAAAAGAAACTCTATTCCCTCGCGAAATCCCACCACATATTATGTCTGCCAAACTAGCTTCTGCCCACCACCGACGTTATTTTACCGTCAAGGTATCAAAAATAATACGGTTTTGGTACAGTCCCGATCAATAAAACGGCTCTCGGCGGATATTTAAATTTAAATACTGCGTATTTATTATTTTTTTTGCAAACGTTTTTTTTTTTTTTTATTATTATTATTATTATTGATGGGCTTTTACCGAAATTTTCTACTAGTTAAAGTCGAATTACTTTAATATAAAAAAATAAAAAACCAATACAGATCAGAATTGGTTTCTAAATTTGTCCAAATATCGTACTTGGTTAATTGGTGAAAATAAATAACTTAGGGTAGAATGGAAGTTAGTTTATATATTTTTATTTTTTTTTAATTACCCGTAACTAAATTGTCGGTGATCATTTGATAAAATGTTTTTAACGCGGTGGTTTCGATAATTGCATGCCGTTCGGTTCGGTTTGAATAAAAATGTTATTTTGAACGTAACTTTCCGACCTGACTAAAACTTTCTATCTGGTCAAGTGTCCAGGCTTTGGCTGTAACCATATAAGTTATTATTCGTAATACGTACAAACGATTGGAATAAAAAAAAAAAAAAAAAAAAAAACATTAATAAATACGCGTACGTATTGTTTTTTGTGTAGAATACGTATATACGTACTGATCGCACGACGTTTTATATTCTGCACAAAACGCATCGTGGCGCCCAATCTCTTTCCAGGCCAATACGGGCACGCGGGATTCAATCATGTCGATGCTTATTGTGATGTGTGCAGACTTTTGGCGGTTTTCAAAAATTAAACACCGCGACGAGTGGGACGCATTTCGAATCGGTCGAAGCTGTAAAAAAAACAACATCGACAGTGCATTTTGGATCCATTGCGTTAAATGGATATCCAAAGACCGGAACGATGCGGTTAAAACACGGCCGGCGGGCGTATAATTTGTCCAATAAATTGTCAACGAAAAGTCGTTACGTACGTTGACGGTCTCGTAATTAAATAGCCACACGCCGTTTAAATATTAAAAAAAAAAAAAAAAAAAAAAGAGAGAGAGAGAGAGTGATAAATATTAATAATATATATATATATATATTTATATAGGTTTAGTTTTTTTATTTTATTGGTACGGTTATACCGGGATCGGCGCTTACGTGTCCTCCCATAGTGGCTTTCCTTGAAACCGGGAACACTGCCAAATCGTCCGGATATAGCGAAAACAATATAATTCTCCCCTCGTGTACGAGTATAAGTACGTATTTGCCCACCTACTCGAAGTGTTTTACGAAAAATAACAATAAGCGTGTAACAAATGGTATAAATATAAAAAATTTCAACTAAGACGCTGGCCGTCAATTGTTGTTATGAATTTTTTAAAAAAATCACCGAAACCGTCGTCGGTTGGGAAACCGGGACGGTATTTGGATGGCGTGGAAACGAAAATTGCCAAACGAGAAACGGTTCTGAGCGCATTACGGTTGAAAACGTTTCAAACCTAACCTACTCGAAGTGTTTTACGAAAAATAACAATAGGCGTGTAACAAATGGTATAAATAAAAAAAAATTTCAACTAAGACGTTGGCCGTCAATTGGTATTATGATTTTTTTAAAAAAATCACCGAAACCGTCGTCGGTTGGGAAACCGGGACGGTATTGGGATGGCGTGGAAACGGAAATTGCCAAAAGAAAAACGGTTCTGATCGTATTACGGTTAAAAACGTTTCCGATATACTCAAAACGAAAACTTGTATTTGATCGAGCGTTTATTTTATTTTATTTTTTTTCCTTTTTTTTTATAGAACCGTAAAAGTTTGTTTTACGGATTTTCGATATTTTTATACCGAGGGGGGGAGGGGGGCCGTAAGAACAACTTTTAATGGATGTTTCGTGTCGGATTCCCGAGCATTTTTAAGAAACCAAAAACATTTTATCCGCACAAAATCTAACGGAAAATTCGAAAATTAAAATATTGCTGTTTTTTTTTTTTTTGTCATATACATATTATTCGAAAAAGGCACGAATTTTTTGGAAATTGTACCGCGATTAAAAATGAATAATATAAGTAATAGGTGCAAATATTAGGTCTTTGCGATAAGTAGTAAAGAAAATTACAACACCGACAGAAAAAAAAAAAAAAAGGAAAAAAACCCAAGTCTGTTAACAGATTCAACCATTATTGTGTAAATATTCCCGGTTTCGCGCCCGTTATCAACGAAACCGCAGGAGATATAAAAATTGGCTGCTGCAAAACGTTAATAAAAAAAATAAAATTCTCTGGCTGTTTATTTTATTACTGGAGCTGAAATTCCGGTGGAAAAGTGTTTAACATACGAATAACAGAAAAAAAAAAACAATACGCGTCGTATATTATATAACCAATAAAAATGTAAATACCGATACGTTTAATTTAAACGGAAGTCTCTGTTAAATTATCGTTTAACGGGATAAAGACGAGACGACAGAAACTAAATAATTTTAAAAAAAGAAACGGCAAAGTTTTTTTTTTTTTTTTATATTTACCCAGTATTTATTAACACGGCGAGGGAACGGCATACCGACGAAAAAGTCGCATATTTTTTTTATCGTCTGTACATTAATTCCGTCTGCGTATTACTGAATATTTTTTTTATTTTTTTTTTTTTTTTTTGAATACGTCATATTTTCCAGTAAAGATTTCGTTTAACGCTGCAGGTTTGAGACGCGTTTCACTCATAAATAGTCGAAATCGTCCATCGCACCAGACAAACATTTTAGTTTTTTTTCCCTGTTGGCCGTTCGTGAAATATATCGAAAAAGTATACAAATCATCGACACAACGTCAATTTGTATAATATGCCCAGTTTAATTTTTCTTTTATTAAAATATTCTTAAAACCGATAAATTAAAAAAAAAAAAAAAATCATGGTGAATGTTTCGTAAGAGGGCAATTTCGAGTGCACTGTAAGCTGTTTTATTGGAGCGAATTAACTTTCAACTTGTTATCAAATTTTTTAGTTTCTACTCGACCAGATCGTCAATAAATAGTTTAAATTAATAGTTAGTATACCATTGTATCGGCAAAAAGAGAACGCAACGATAAATCATCGCAAACCCAAAACGATTCTGGCTGGGATATTGTTTTGATAAATAACAAATAGCTACAAAACGTCTCCTGAACGTTTTGAAAATTGTACACTGTCCACCAAAAAAAAAAAAAAAAAGCGAAAGTTTCACGATTATTTTCCACGTTGAATTACAACGAAAGACCATAAACGAAAATGACATGTAAGCCGTCAGCGCGTGTAAGTGTTCTCGTTTTGTCGACGTTTCTCTCCCCCGTTATTGAGAAAACCGCTAGGAAAATAAACAGAGAAATAAGAGAAGAAAAAAAAAAACCAATAAAAATGTGCACCTGCCGCCTGTGTTTTTATTACAGGCGTGCCGCATGGTTCCGTAAACGTAACTAAAACATTTTATCAAATTATATGTATTTGATAAGAGAAATTATATTTTTTTTAAAAAAATGTGATTATTATGCATTTTTTTCCTTTTTTTTTTTTTTTTTTGGTTTTTAAGTCGTCTTTTTAATTGTTCAGATCGTTTATTGGTTTTTGAAGTTTTCGGATGCAAACTTTCGAGTTTGAAATTTTATTTTTACACCCTAACAGGATTTTTATATAACTATATCTAGTAGCCAATTCGTGTTAACAATCGCAGGGACGGAGCGGGAACCAAATTCAGGCCGGGCGATTTATGTTTATCCGGGCGACCGTTTTATTCTACCGATAAAAAAAAAAAAAAAAAAAAAAAAAAAGACATCCGAAATTGTATTTTCTTTCTCGCCGTACTCAATTCCGGCGGTACTTTATTTGACACTTTTTTTTTTTCTCTAGATTTCCAACTATTTTTTTCTAAAATAAATTAAGTCACTGACAACATCGCCAGTCCGGTTTAATCGACTCTAAAGGACAACATTTTTAGTTATTAGAAATTGAGTAATGTTTGCCATAAAAAATTATATGGATTTACAAGTACACAAACGGAATCGCATAGAATAACAACGAAAATTCAAAGTAAAATGTAAGAAACCCGGCAACTTATTTACGAGGGTGGCTTCGAAAAATGATAAAAAAAAAAAAAAAATCTTGTGTTGTACACGAGATAACAGAAATCGTCGAAAGTTAATACAATTACTCAGTTTTGAACACCCGGATCGCCCCTTTGTCCTACGATTACGCCACTGGTGGCAACGATAATATCCGCGGAATTTTACTGCCCCTCCCTTAAGAAATCGGTTTTACACTTCTATGTACGCGAGACCGCGGTCACCAGAGCAAGAATTTTTATATATATATATATATATATATATATATATATATATATATAATTCAGTGACTCTAAATTCTATGTTTTTTACATGGAACTTCTTAGTCAACAGCAAAAAAAAAAAAAAATAAAAAATCGTTCACATCCGCGGAATGTTCCAAAAAAAAAAAAAGGGCAAATCGTTTACTTTCTACATCCTACATAGTTGTCAACTATTCGCCTACAAAATATGGGGAATCGTACTAAACCACTGGTCACGAGTGGACCGAGCCGGGTATTAATATTGCCGGTGGTTTTATCTCGCTAATTTTCGTATTTAGTTTGCTTAAAAACGACGCCGTAATCGAATCTACAACACAGAGTCGTCGTATTTTTTCATTTTTTTTTTTTTTCCGCCCCTAAAATTTGGCGACCGAGTCATTAGTGCCGGTCGCCCCTCACTTGCCCACCCCTCCCCCCCGTCCCAATGCCACCACTGACGTACGAGGCGACCGGAAGAAAACGGAACCGGAGCGTCAAAAAAACACGATTTCCGGTAGAAAAGTCGTCTTGTAACAATAGATGACACGGGGGGGGGGGGAGAGAAAATAAACGGCGAAAAACTGCACGTCACGGTGCGCTGACGAGAACCATTTCGCCACCGCCGCCGCCACCACCACCAGCACCACCGGCACCACCCTCCCGCCGGAATATTGTTAATATTCGTCGGAGAGTAAGCGCGGCGAACCGTAACCTTATTACAATATAATTTTGAGCGCGTAATTTTTTTTTATTTTTTTTTTTTCAAAAATAATAATAACAAAACAACAACTAGAAAACCCCTTTTTTGCCGCGAACGGTGAACGATATTATAATATCGCGTACGCACGCGAGCCGCGAGTTTTCTCTCGGCGCGGAGGGGAAAAACCGGCCGACCGGCCGCGGTGGGAAACGCCCATTTCCACGTTACCGGGTCCCAGGCAGGCCACGCGGTCGACCGGTCATCGTTCTCCGCGTGTGTTCTGTTACACGGGCGCGGGAGAATAATAAATTTGTGCTAACTCTCGCTCACGCTCACGCTAACTCTTTTTCACTTGTCGGCCGATTCCTGGCGCGTCCGTCGGCCCTAGAAAACATACAACGAAAATATCAAACAAACGCATGAACATTCGGTTTACATGATTTGAATACGAAATTATCCACAAACAAACAAAAAAAAAAAACACCCGAATATCCCCGTAAATAAAACGGAATATTACGGACGGACGATCCCGCCGTTTAACTACCCTCTTGACGTTCCCCTCCGGCACGTTGCCGCCACTGCCGCTTTTTCCCCAACAACATCCCCGGACGTAACGACAAACAAAACCGGGCCGTCGTCATAATATTCCGGCGTCAAAGTCGCGCGGCACGACGCGACGACGAGAAAATAATAAAAACGATAGCCACTTTCGTACGGGTCCGCCGCGGCGGTGTCCCCGTGGCGCCGCCGCTGCCGCCGTCGCGAGCGCAGTAATTTTTCACAGGGTGTATTTTCAAAAGGGGACACCACCGCGACGACGGCGGCGGCGGCGGCGACGGGGACCGCGTACACTCTCCACGCCCGCGCCGCCGCCGCCGCCAACGCGGGCGTCACCGCGGCGGAGGGAGAGACATGCGCGTTGCCGACGCCGTCACTGCCGCTGCCGCCGCCGTCGACGCCGCGTACTCGACAAAAAGGGTCCGCCGCCGCCGCCGCCGCCGCCGCCGCCTGCCTATCGACCAAACATCGCGTTGTTGTTTTGCCGAATCGATACCATCGTTTGCCGCGCGCGTATACATTAGTCGCGTACACGCCGTTTTTCGCGTATTGTGCGGTGTAAACGCACCCGCACGCTCGTATATAAAAAAATAATAATATAGTCGCACGGCCGCGGCGTCCGGCCGCGTCGCTGGCGATGACCGACGGCCCGGTGGCGGCGACGGCGGCAGCGACGGTTGCGGCGGCGGCGGCGGCGGCGGCGGAGACGGCGTCGGCGACGGCGGTGGCGGCGTGTCCGCCGTATGGTCGCGCCGGGCGGTCCGGGCGTGCCGGTCGGTCGGCCGGCCGGGCGTACGGATCCCAACCGTCGGGAACGAAAAAAAAATTTGTCCGCCGACAAATTTATGCGGGCGCGGTGGGCGGTGGGCCGTGTAGGAGGGGCGGACGGGGTCCGGGCGGGACCGCGTGGGAACCGAGCGAATGGGCGCGGAACGTCGTGACAACAGTGGCGCGTCCGACAATTTTTTTATAATTCCAACCCGGCATACGGGTTATGAGAGTCCATAATTGAATAAAATATGAATAAAATTACGACAAAAATCATCCCAAAATACGTTCGGATATAATGCTGCACACTTGGAAATCGGATCATGATTTCTGGTGGACGAGTTGTTTACGGACAAAAAAACAACCTAAATATATGCACACATAGTAAAACTAGTACTTAAACGAAACGAGAAATTAGTTTTGATGGTACAATTATTCATCTTAGATGTAGAATATATAGCCAATTTCGTTAATTATCCAGACGGGATAATTCAATTGTTAAACTGGATGAACAGTTTTTAAGTACAATCGTCCGATCGTCTTCTATTTACTAAGTTTGTCCAATATTAAAATGCTTGTGGTCAGAGAGAACGTTTAAAATGTAACCGGACAACGTTGCCGATCCGTTAAAGTCTATTCTATAAAAAAAAAAAAGATATCGTAAATTTTACTCGGGTAAAGGTATAGTAGATTAATGTGAAGGTTTTTTTTTTTGTTTGTTTGTTTAAATTATTGAAAATAAGCGAACGATATTTTTAAAAAATTATCGCAAAGATGCACTTATCCTAAAACCCATAAATCTTTCGTTCGTATTAGACGCCACGGTTCCTTGCCGAATTGTTTGCCCGTATACGATATAATATTGTTTTTTTAAATTTTTTTTTTTTAAATAATTTCACAGAATATATTATATAACCAACACTCGAGTTTAAGTAAAAATCGATCGCGCGTCGTTATATTAATCCAGTACCACTTGAACAAAAAAAAAAAAAAAAACCCAATTTAATTACATTTATTATACGTAGGTGGGTAAAGATAACCGAGTTATCCGACTTAGATAACATACTTGAAAACGTATACGCCGCCGCTTATGGAACATTGATGAACAATAATGAAATTAAAGTTGACGGAATGACGGGAACTTGATATTGAAACGAGTGTCACGCCGGCGGCTTTGTCGGGGCCGTGTCCAGGGGCCCGGGCCCCGAGTTTTTATCGATACGATAAAACAAAAGTCGAGTTGACGGGCAAATGAAAAAGACTCGTATAAAGACGTACTTGATATAACCAAGACCCCCCGCCCCCCCACCACCAATACATCCATTCATAAAATTACCTCCCTCGCATTTTACCACCGTTAAACACGTACGTGTACGTAAGTAATTTTAGACCACCCCGAGCCGTGCGTGTTGCGTTCGAACGACGGTTTAGCGAATATAATAACGCGCGTCTCTATATAATTGGTATAGCGTTTGTAGTCTGAAATATCGAAAACTAATATTGAATTAAAATACAAAAAAAACATTGAAATATTGATTATTTTTATATTTTATTATTTTTATAGTTTTGTTTTTGAAACTAACTAATAGTAAAGATAATAATTACATCGATTGTTGCGTGTTACGGACGAAAAACCCATTACGGTATTATATAAATAGGCAACGGGAATTAGTATTGCGAATAAACATTTCGGCCGATTGAAAATACGCGTACTCGTATTATAAGAGGTTTTAACGCGATAAAAAAAAAAAAAAAAATTATAAAAATGTCGAGATATGACGCAATGGAATAATCCTAATAAAACGAAACGGCTTTCTTGGTTTTTGTTTGTTTTTTTTTTTTTTTTTTTTTTCGTAATATATATACAATCTGTGCCCTAGGGCACAATAAGAATATGCGATTAAAGAATATATGTAATACGATAAAGCTTGAAGGAAGATAGTCCACTCTAGTGATGACGCTACCTGACGTACGATTTAATCAAAGATTTGGATAATATATTTAATTACTACTCTACACCACATCCTTTTTAGCCGCCTCGTTGGGTTGCCCGGAATCGATAGTGGTGTGCCTAGATTAGATATAAGAGGGTCGGGATGATAAAGGAGTTTTGAATGGTATCTTTTACAGAAGGCGCTAGCTCCTTCAGAAACGGTGTTGATTTTTAAATCCGAATAGAAGTGAGAAGTTGGACACGTACGGCGGGGCGTTTGGAGTCTTTGCGTAGACTAATATTTTGGAGAGTTTGGATTCTATTAAGAATTTTTTTTTTTGCATTACCCCAGAGTTGGAGGCCACAGGTCCACGTTGGCTTGATCGACGATTTGTAAACTGGAAGTTTCGTGTTTAGTGGGGTGTGTTTATTGTTAGTCATTAACGTTTTTTAGCATGTGCGGAGTCTCTTAGCTCTGATGCGGGGAGCCCGGGTGAGACGGCGATCAAGAGTTAGGCCGAGATATTGGGACGGAGGTATTCGAGTGCCAAAGAGGTGACACTCGGATTTTCCGGGGAGAAGGTTTCGATTGATTGACCTTTGATTGATTTTCTCATTCGAACAGATGAGACGCGCGCCGCGGTTCAAAAGCGAACATCGGAATCCATTAAACGAGATGGAAACGTTTGGAAAACGAAACGTATTGTCCTCGTACAATGTTTCAAGTGTTATTTTTTCCTGTAATCTCATTACCCGGCAAACAGTAACGAGATTATATATATATATATATATATTTATATAGACGTACGGAATTTACAAAGTTGACCGACCGTATAGGAATTACGTTTTCCTGCGACATGATACAGGAGGATTTTTTTTTTTTTTACGTGTTTTTGCTTTTCGGAAATTTTTCATTACCAATATTATTGATTACATTTTCAAACGCCGATCGCACTCGAATAGGCGTAGCTCAAAACGATAATATTTCGGACGATTACCTCTAATAATGAATACGACGAGAAATTCCGTTGACGTATTTTTTTTTTTTTTACATTTTTTATCCCCCCCCCCCCGATCAATTTGCCGGCACGCGGGGTTCGCGGTTAATTATTTTTTTTCAAAATTGCGATCGTACAAAAAACATAGGGAAAAATGAGTAATTATTTTATTATTTTTTTTCACTCGACCGATCAATACACACAGGCGCTGTGCGGTCCCGCGTAACTCGCCGCCACGTGTGCGACGACAATCAGTTATTTTTATGATCTGGATAAATTATTACGATTATCTTCTGTCGATATTTTATTTACGTCTATATCGGTAAATATCAAATTTCGGCCGTATCTCAGTCCATAAATTAATAATAATACGTAATTTAAATAGATAAAATTTCACGCTTGTCTATTGTTATACCCGATCCGAGATAATTAAAAATAATTACGAACAATATATCCGAACGATTGCGGTGCGATTATCCTTTGTATCTCCGTCTAGATAAATCTTAAACTTATACGCGTCCGGTGACCAGCGTCGAGACTTATCCGGATACGTTTTTATTTTTTTTTTTTTATAATTATCTTCTATCTTATCCGGATAAGATTATTCCCCGAGTTCTCGTGTTATTGTTTATCTTAAATAAAAAAAAAAAAATGTCATTCTTCCGCACGGATATGTATACGAAAAAATAGTGTTTTATCGTTCGTCTGGATAGACGATGATTACCAGTTAGTCTATTGTCTATATTATTGTGATGCGGATAATTTTAGTCCGGTCCGTGCGGTTCCGTACGCCGTCCCGTACGGGCGGATTTACAAGACGCGTTCTGTCTTTACGATTATCGTTCCGCGTGGATATAAAAATTTTAATATTTACCGGCCGCGTCCCGGCGCCAGCGCGTTCCGTACGGCGACAGCCCACGGCGCGTGGTCGCGATACCGGGCGGACGGGGGTGTAAGCGTGTGAAAAGGGCGAGGGGGGGGGGGTTTGTGGACGCGAGCAGTCCCATACATTAATATTAATACGTCTACGCGGTATACGCATACGCGGCCACAACCTCTCTCTCTCTCTCTCTCTCACACCAACCCGCCGCCGGTGGGGACGCAAGACGCGTTATTATTATTATTATTATTATTACTCTTATTATTATGTCGCGCGTACGTGCGCGAGGGTATAAAGTATATTTTATATTATTAAAAGGCGGCGAACGTGCCCCCCCCACCCCACCCCGATCGGCGCCGTCGCCTTGTATATATATATATATAAAATAGAATAAAAACAAAAAAAAAAATATCGATATTATATTATTATGTTTCCGTAATACGTTCGGGGGTCGCGCCTCGGACTCGTGCGCCCATACAGCGATATACAGCCGTCGTCGGGAAAAAGTAAGGTAAGCGAATTATTGTGCGGCGGCCGCCGTCGCCGACCCGAAGCGCCCGAACACTCCAACAACTCCGTCCCGAAGCGCCCGAACACTCCAACACCTCCGTCCCCGACCGTTAGAAAAACCACCGATGACCGGGGGGGAAACCGGAAAATTCCACACACGTGCCGATTGTCTCGTCGTTTTAGCGATTTAGAGCTGCCGGGAGGTTTACATGCTTAGCCCCCGGCACACGCGGCCTTTGGTATATTCTGTAATAATGTTACATAGATAAAAATGGGATAGTACTTTTTTTTTATTATTTTTTTTGTTTTTTCCCCGATAACGGGCGCTGCGTTTCCCATCCCACCGAAACGGAAACCGTAGTATTTATTGGGAAGGCGGGAAACGGGAAATTATAACGGTTTTGAACAAAATCGGAGGCGTGCGGACCCGGAATTTTAAACGATTACTACTATATTGTCATAACGTGTTGGACAATACGAACGAAAAAAACCAAAAAAAAAAAAAATGTTTAAAAACACGAATAAAATATATAATCGTCGGACCGTGCCCCCTCGGTGGTGTAAAAATTTCAAAGTTCGAGGAGGGGTGCGAGGGAATTTATCTAAATACGAAATATGTTCGTGTACGCCGGCGGCCGTGTGGTCCGCGTGAGTCCCGCGCGCGCGGTTTTACCGTTCGTCACGCGATTTCCGGTATTCCCGCGAGCGCGCGTGTGGCGGCCACGGTTTTTTGCCGCCGCCGCCGCCGCCGCCGCCGGGCGAGTGAATTTCCACCGGGAAACCCGGCGGCGCGCCCGGTCGGTCACGCGGTCCCGTCGTCGTCTCGTGTGCAGCTGTCGTTTTTATATTATTATTTTCATTACATTTCATTTCATTATTTTTTTTTTTTTTTTTTTTTTCTTGTCCTCTCTATCTATTCGTTTCTTATTTTCCCGCCGTAACGTTTCGCGGCCGCGCAAAACCCCGGGGGCACTCATACCGGCAATACGCAATCCGTTACTAACCCAACCGTTTACCTAACCGATAAAACATTGTCCCACTTGATATGATTAAAACAGACAAAAAAAAAAAAAAAAAAAAACCACCCCCCCCCCCCGGTCGGCGTTATCGGTACAATAATACACTCGTCTTGCGGTGTTGTCCGGACGAGAAAATTTTTTACATTTTAATTGTATCTTATGATGTAAATTAATTACAAAATTATTAATTTATACTGGCGATATCTGCTGCATCTTTAGATCATTTTTTTTTTTTTTCAAGACAAACAAAACCGTATTCCGATTATCCGCAGACGTGAATCCGATAATACATTTACGGGGTTCAAGTGTAATTATTTTGTGCCGTCTGTTGTAAAAAATTACAAATAATGATTAATAGGGTTCGGATTTGAAGGCGAAATGCCTTTTCTTTTTTTTCTTTTTTTTTGTATAACAATAAAAAAATAATTTCTAATTCGAAATGTGTGTTTCGTTTAATTTCTAAAATAATGGGCCAACAGTGATTTTTTTTTCAATCATTCCCTTTTTTTTTTTTTTTATCTATAAATGCCTTTTTTGATTTTGTCTTTTTTTTTTTTTTTTTTAATTCGTATGTGTTTAATTATCAATTGGCCGGAAAGTTTTCTTTACATGTCAACGGGACGATTCGATAAGAGCTTGTGAAGACTGTGCATTGTCGCTGTAATGTTTAAAATTTGGTTTTTTTTTTTAAGTCGATTTATCGTTTTTTGAAAAGTGCCTATTTAAATACCCTATCATCTGTTGATGAATATGTATTAGACATGTAGATTCGAGATTTTCCGTCAGTTCGCACGATCGTCATGTTTAATCATTTGTCCACGTTTTATTCTATTCCGTTTTTCCAATATGCCGAAAGCCAAACAATGTGACAATTCTTTATTGAAAAAGTAAGTTACAGAATTCGGTGAAATATTTTTGTCAACCGGTGGATTGATTTTATACTGTACAGTTTTTTTCCGAAGTCAAAGTGTATCACGTGAAAACAAATTCGTTTGCGAAAATCGAAAATAAGTGAAAGTAGAAATTTTAGTAAAAAATAGTAAAAGAGTGCAGCGTTTCGTTCGTAAAAGGTAAAAGACCATTGGGTCAGATTTCAATTACGATTTGTTGTGCAAGACAGTTTATCTAAGTAAACACGTCAGTGATTTTTTTTTTTTTTTTTTAATAATACAAACTAGTTAAATCCACTGAAATCTATTAATTTTTTTTAGTAAATTTTATAATTGCTTTTTTTTTTCATATAGATAAAATGTTTTTCGACATTTTTTCAGAATTTAAATGCTTTTTTTTTTTCTTTTTTTTTTTATTGCCTTCATATGATTAATAACACGTTACACGTTCGTATTATTAAAAATTGTGACAATATAGTCCGGAACGCAATTGCCCGGAACCATTTGTCAAATCTGATCGTGTGTGTGTGTGGGGATGGGGGGAGGGGGCCAGATACGATAGAAAAATAATCGATCAATTTGTATAAAATTCTTTAATTTTTTTGTCAACAATTTTATGTTACAAGTGCAGTGGAAAGACCTCCTGACCATCCGGCGAGCCGGAGGACTTGATATAAAAAAGTTCTGTGGGGGGGAGCTAATTCCGTCCACCCTCCATCCGCAAAATATCCGCTACTGCCCGGAACACTTGTCCGGGAGAAAACGAACGAAGAAGTTTTTATTTAATGAGAATAATAAAAAAAAAAAAAAAAAACGTTTGTTGAATACATTTCCGGACGAATAACACGATTTGGATATTTGTAAAAAAAAAAAAAAAAAATAAATAAATAAAAAATATATCCTATTATAATTGAAACTCGTATACGTTTATTTTCGACTGTATTTTTTTTTTTTTTTTTTAATACGGCCGTATAATTGCGTTTCGTTTGTTTAAAATTTATCAAAACTAAATGCAATTATCGTTACGCGCGTACGTAAATTTTAGGGATTTATCATAAAACTTTACGAATTTATAAACGACTCGACGTATTATTATAATTGAATGAGATCGTCTATTTTATGAATAAAACGATTGGATGAACTTTATAATAACATTGTTCTATACGAATTACGAGTACTTATATATATATATATAGCATACGAAACAATTAAATCGAATAACGAGAATTGATTACGAGTACATTTATGCTTTTTTTTTTTTTGTATTATTCACTCCGTCTCTCCGTATTTGTACTTTATTCCGACCCGGAACACGATCGGTATATATATATATTTTTTTTTTTATTATTATTTCTTTTGATAAAACCGTTATTGAAACGGTAGAGAGAGAGAGAGAGAGAAAATAAATACGTTCGGACGCGTCAAAATTCAACAATTCTCTATCGATCCGTCCGCGGTATTCGTGGACTATTTGTACCGTTACGCGTACCGGGGACCAAGACGACTGCTGATAATACGAGACACCGACGTGAATAATTGTGCCGGACACTCGGGAACACCGGAAATGACCTCGAGTTTGTTCCGGCGTCATAACTTACAATTAACTGCCGGCTACAAATGCCGGGCAAAGACGACGGCGGAAATTCGCCGAGCAGAATGATCGAGCGTACAATAACGGCGTACGCAGTACGGACCGCGGGCTCACTGTGTTGGCAGGCCGGTGGAAGTTCGGAAGGTTCGGAATTTAATTTTTGTCTGTACGCGACGAATAAACATTCAGACGATAAACGATTCCGTGCGAAGTACTATTAGAGAGTCGTGTTAGGTTTGTCATCGTTGCCAGATATCGGAAAATAAATAAAACAGTAATAACAAAACTCGAATTTGACGAAATCGTGTTCGTGCGGTTTTTTCGTCGTTTAACAATATAGGAAACACTATATAGGACTGTATATATATATACGGCTTTTTTTCTTCTCGTAGAAAAAAGTTTTTACGGAAAAATCATTGTAAAACTGCCGTCACACTACGCTCAGAATCGAAATATTTAATTTTCTTTGATAACGAAAATTATAACGAAAAAAAAAAGACCGATTAGATCCGAAATTCTTTCGGGACTCGTAAATCGGATAGAAAATTCGTTTACAGATGGACAAAAAAAAAAAAAAAAATGTTAAAAAAAGAAACTTCCGTTAAAAAAACTCGAGTTTGACGAAATCGTGTTCGTGCCGTTTTTTCGTCATTTAACAATATAGGAAACACTATATAGGACTGTATATATACGGCTTTTTTTCTTCTCGTAGAAAAAAGTTTTTACGGAAAATTCATTGTAAAACCACAAGATCCCGCCGTCACATTACGCTCAGAATCGAAATATTTAATTTTTTTTGATAACGAAAATTATAACGAAAAAAAAAAGACCGATTAGATCCGAAATTCTTTCGGGACTCGTAAATCGGATAGAAAATTCGTTTACAGATGGACAAAAAAAAAAAAAAATGTTAAAAAAAGAAACGCGTTAAAGAAACTTCCGTTATCAAAACTCGAGTTTGACGAAATCGTGTTCGTGCGGTTTTTTCGTCATTTAATAACATTGGAAACACTATAGGAGTGTAAATATACGGCTTTTTTTCTTCTAGTAGAAAAAAATTTTTACGGAAAAATTATTGTAAAACCACAAGATCCCGGCGTCACACTACGCTCAGAATCGAACGATTTAATCGTTTCTCCGATAACGAAAAAAAAAGACCGATTAGATACGAAATTCTTTCGGGACTCGTAAATCGTATAGAAAATTCGTTTACAGATGGACAAAAAAAAAAAAAATTGTTAATAAAAGAAACGCGTCATAATTCTATAGTAAAAAAAACCGAAAAATGTATCTCGATATATTCGTATAGGTAATACTGATTGTTTATCGAGACAATGTCGATACACACACCAGCGGTTTTTTTCCGTTACGAATTCGAGTATTTATCGGACGCCGTCGCCTGGTCCCCCCCCCCCCGCGCGCGTTCTTCGCGGATTTTTCGCGGACGGACGTTTCGAATAGCGTAAATAACGTATTTAACCGACGCCGGGTTTCCGTACGACGCGATTAATATATAAAATTAATGAATATTTTTCAACGGTAACGGAATCGCGTCGCACGTGTGCATTCGTACGCGGGAGCGCGAAGACAAATAACAAAAAAAAAAAAAATAACAAAAAATCGTAAAACCGTTGCGCGCGCGATACGAGGTGTGGCTCTTCCGCGATAAATGACACTGTCTCTCTCTCTCTCTCGCCCTCTCCGGCTGTCTCTCCGGCTGTCTCTCTCGCTGTCTCACTCCCGCTGTCTCGGTCCCTCACACTCGGCGTCTCGCTCCCTCCCTAGCTCTCGGTCTCGCTCTCCCGTTCCCGACTGCGAGGGTGGCCGCGAACGAGTGTAAAACTAAAATAAATAATCCCGCGCCCACACTGTGGACTACTGTCTTTTTTCTCTTCATATTTTTCGGGTTTTTTTTTTTGTTTTCCCGTGCGGAATATTTTTACGATCGCCCGAATATTTATCGGAACGCGGCGCGGACGATCGCGAGCAATTACGGGACGGTGGCCGCCTTGTGACTTTTACACTTCGGGTAGCCGACAGTCGGGTTCGGCGCCGCGCCATCGATACTAATACATACTGGCGCTGCGCGGCGCCGCGTCCGCTACCGCCACCGCCACCGCCACCGCCGCCGCCACCGCCACCGCCGCCGCCGCCACTAACGCCGCCGCCGGCCACCGCGCCGCCCCGAGTTCCGAAACGCGCTATGCCGAAGCAGTTAGGCAATACGTTCGGCTCGCGCACCATGCACGTTGTATCGCGCAAGGGACGACGGTGAGACGCGTCACGTCAGTTTTCTCGTCCCGCGCCGTTTTACATTGCGTTATTTTTTTTTTTTTTTTTTTTTTTTTTTTTTTTTTTTTTTTTTTTTTTTTTTTATTATTGTTATTATTGTTATTATTGTTACTATTGTTACTATTAGCGTATCGTCGAGTTTATCACACCGTCGTTAATATGTACGCGCAAACATCGTCATCGACGACAACAACAACAACAACAACAACATCGACGACGACGACGACGATGGCATTCGTATTGCCGACTACTACTACTGCCGCCGTCGTATTTCGCGGGCCCGTCAAATGTTCGTGAACGCCGGTCGCGCCGCACGGATCTTATTACCGTCACTACATTCCGCTTCGGGACAGCCACCGCATCGCGGGCCCGTCCGCCGCTTCACGGTAAGCAGCCGCCCGCGCTCGTCGCTGCGTATCAGTTTTTCGGTTTTACCGAACGACGGCCGAAAGTAAAAAATTACGAATAAAAACCAACCCAAAAAAAAAAAAAAAAAAAATGCATCAAGAACATTTCGTGTACTCGGGTAATGTCGACGTACAACAGTACGTCGGGCCGTACAGATTGGAAAAAACCTTGGGCAAAGGACAAACAGGTACGTTTGTTTTTTTTTTTGTCTTTTTTCTCTACAAAATTACTATTACTTAGTGTATATGTTTTTTTTTTGTTTTCGAGAAAACCGTCACATCCGCACGAATAGGCAACACATTAAACTCATAGATTTACACGACCTGCGTATATTTTTCGTCCTGTTTGGAAACGAAAATAAGGTTAACAAGTCGACCCGTTTTTTGAACTAGAGAAAAATGTAAAAAAAAATAAAAATTCCCGTTCGAAAATCACGTGGTCCAATCGAATAATAATAGTTCATACTCGGGCGGACCGCACGCCAAACCCAAATACGATGTGGGAAACACGATTTTTTTATCAATAGTTTTCCAAACCGAAATGAAAAACATCGATTTTACACGCCGTACACTCGGGGAGATATTTTTGATATTAGTTCAATAAAAAAAAACCCCCCGATTTTACGTCGTCGAATATTGGGGACGGGGGACATAAAAAACAAACCGTTCAGACAGAGGTCTGAACCACACGCCAATCCAGCAGCGATTCAACTACTGGACAACTCTCTGGACCATACGACTTAGTATAAGATCTTAGACTAAGACCGGGGCCACTCTACTGAGAGTGACACACATGTAAATTTTTATTTTACACCTTTGATAATGAACTGTTAAAGATATTTTGATCGTTACGATAAAAGCATTCGGGCGGTTTAAAAAAAAAAAAAAAAAAACAGAGGAATGCGGACGCGGAGACCGTCTTTTTGTATACGATATTTTTTATTGAAAATATCAGCGCCCCGGCTAAATTGGCAAATATCTGATATTCGTCGGGTTAATAATTTTTTTAGTATTCTTTTTTTTTTTCTTCTTCTTTTTTTCCCCCCCGTAGACCGATAGATCTAGTGGCGTCGTAACCCATCGCCGAGTACGGAGCCCGCGAAATTATACCAAAATCCATTTTCCATTATTGCGATGAACGAAATGGGTACTTAAAGGTCTTGATAAAGTACGCGATTTATTATATTTTTTTTTTTTTTACGTCATAATTTGATCGCCTCGCGTTCATCGAATACGATTAATTTATTAACGTTGCGATTTCGACGCTTTTCCGTACGTTCTCGTATGATTATTATTATTTTTTTTTTTTTCCGACAAATTTTGATTTTCTCAAAGTCGATATGTATTTAGAACGTTTTCACGGGGTTTTCGGCGTCGCATATTTAGTGATACGTAATTCAACTAGGACTTTTCGTTATAAGATTTGTACGCGCTCACGTGATTTTTCTATACATATAAAAAAAAAATATAATTATCGTTTATGATTGACTGTCGAGTACACAGGTGCTCGTAATTACATTATCGGACAACGATTAATGTAAAAACCTAGATAACGGGTCTCTATACAGCAAAACTGGCCGTGGCTAGTTAGTTTTTACTAGATAAACCGTTTAACGATCAGTCGGAGCAACAAAATCGAAAAAATTAAAAAAAATATATATATATATATATATACTCGTACCACGATTAAAAGACGTACCCGGGAGTTTTGTCTGCAAAACGTTTCTTTATTTATTTTTAGTTCGGGAATTACGTTTCCAGATCCGATTTTATTAATCGGTACGCACAATTTTTTTTTACTTCATAATTGATAATATTTCGTGTAGTTACGTATCAAGTACGATTATTAAATTATGGTCGGGATTTCGATGCTTTTCTACGCGTTTCCGTGTACTTTCGAACAAACATATAGAATTTTTTGCCGACAAATGTTGTTTTTCTCACAGTCGATTTGTATTTGTACGTATTCACGAGTTTTCGGCGGGCACATTTAGTGTTACGTATTTCAACTCGGACATTTCGTTTTATGATTTTTACGCGCTCACGTTATTTTTTTTATATGTATAAATAAAAAAAAAAAAAAATAATTATCATTTATGACTAACTGTCGAGTGCATAGGTACTCGTAATTACATTATCGGACAACGATTAATGTAAAAACCTAGATAACGAGTCTCTATACAGCAAAACTAGCTGTGCCGTTAGTTATTACTCGATTTCCTGTTCAACGATCTGTAGGAACAACAAAATCGAAAAAAATAAACTCATCGGCGATTAAAATACGTACCCGGAGTACCCGTCTGTAAAACGTTTCGTTATTTATTTATTTTTTTCCTTTAGCGCGATGTTTAAAACTTTTCTGACGTAAGAGCATATTCATTTTTTTTTTTTTTTAGTTTTGGAATTACGTTTTCAGTTCCGATTCTATTAATCGGTACGCAATTTTTTTTTTTTACGCCATAATTGATTATTTTCATCAAGTGCGATTATTATATTATGGACGCGTTTTGTGTACTTTCGAACAAAGATAGGGAATTTTTTTTCCGACAAATTTTGATTTACTCAAAGTCGATTTGTATTTGGAACGTTTCCACGGGGTTTTCGGCGGTCACATTTAGTGTTACGTAATTCATTTCGTTTAAAAATCTTTACGTGCTCACGTGATTTTTTTTATATTTTTTTATTAAAAAAAAAAAAAAAAAAAATAATTATCATTTATGAATAACTGTCGAGTACATAAGTACTCGTAATTACATTATCGGACAAAGATTAATGTAAAAACCTAGATAACGAGTCTCTATACAACAAAACTAGCCGTGCCGTTAGTTATTACTCGATTTCCCGTTTAACAATCTGTACGAACAACAAATTCGAACAAATATAAAAAAAAAAATAAACTCATCCACGATTAAAAAACGTACCCGTCTGTAAAACGTTTCGTTATTTATTTATTTTTTTTCTTTTAGCGCAATATTTAAAACTTTTGTAACGTAAGAGCTTATTCTTTTTTTTTTTTTTTAGTTTAGTTTAGGAATTACGTTTTCAGTTCCTATTCTATTAATCGGTACGCAATTTTTTTTTACTTCATAATTGATTATTTTCATCAAGTGCGATTATTATATTATGGCCGCGATTTCGTTGCTTTTCTACGCGTTTCGTGTATTCTCGAACAAAAATATGGAATTTTTTTTCCGACAAATGTTGATTTTCTCAAAGTCGATTTGTATTTGTACGTTTACGTTGACGGGATTTCGGCGGGCGCATTTAGTGTTACGTAATTCAACTGGGACATTTCGTTTTAAGATTTTTACGCACTCACGTGATTTTTTTTTATATTTTTTTATTAAAAAAAAAATAATAATAATAATAATAATTATCATTTATTACTAACTGTCGAGTACGTAGGTACTCGTAATTACATTATCGGACAACGATAACTGTCAAAACCTAGATGACGAGTCTCTATACAGCAAAACTAGCCGTGCCGTTAGTTTTTACGAGATTTCCCGTTTAACGATCTATCGGATCAACAAAATCGAAAAAAAAAATCAAATTCATCCACGATTAAAATACGACCCCGAGTTTTGAACGTTTCGTTATTTATTTTTTTTTTCTTTTAGCGCAATATTTTGAACTTTTGTGACGTAAGAGCATATTCTTTTTTTTCTTTTTTAGTTTAGGAATTACGTTTTCAGTTCCGATTCTATTAATCGGTACGCAATTTTTTTTTACGCCATAATTGGCTGTTTTCATCAAGTGCGATTATTAATATTATGGGCGCGATTTCGTTGCTTTTCTACGCGTTTCGTGTACATTGAAACGAGAACAAGAAATTTTTTTTTTTTTTTTTCTTTTCCCCCTAGTCGTTTATTCGGCTTTTTAGAACGTTTTCACGGTATTTTCGGGGGAGCGGGGGAATTCAACTAGGACATTTCGTTTTAAGATTTTTACGCGCTCACGTGTTTTTTTTATAAATATTTATTAAAAAAAAAATCAAAAAAAAATATCTTGTATGACTAACTGTCGAGTACATAGGTACTCGTATTACATTATAGAGTAATGTCAAAACCCAGATAATGAGTCTATACGGAAAAAACTAACCGTAGCGTTAGGTTTTTACTAAATTTGCCATTTGACGATCTGTCGGAGTAAAAATATCGAAAAGTATTATTACCGTCACCACGATTAAAAGACGTCAACCGAGTTCTGTCTGTAAAACTTTTCTTTAGTTTATTTTTTTTCTTCTTTTTTTTTTTTTTTTAGCGCATTATTTAAAACGTTCAGGAAATAATATATATATATATATATATAATTTTTTTATTTTTTTTTTTTTTTTGGTCTGGAATTATATTCCCAGTTCTTATTCTATTCATCGGTCAGTACTGTTTCAAATGTATAAATTTACGGCAGACAGGGGAACGGGGGTCTAAACAAATCGTATACTCTCCGTAATGAATTTTTTCGTAATTTTTACTCGTACCACGCCGCCGATTCGACAAACGAGCAAATTAATTTTTATCTATGATTCACAACGGAGGTCTCCGATAAAACCGTTTCTTTTTTTTTTTTTTTTTTTACATATTATATAATTTCATACTCGGTTCGTTAAACCGGCGTCGATTAATAATAATATTATTAATCCGCGATTGACAAAGACACACTCGACTCGATAATATATTATTAATACGGGCGATATATATTTTTTCTATATTTTTTTCTCGTATTATAACCCCCGGCATTAATGTTTAAATTAATATCGTAATCCGTAAGTATAGTAATAATACAGTGGCCGAAAAATATCGCGACGTGCGCGACACGGGACGATTAAAAAAATAAAAAAAAAATTCGATAATTCAACACGAATGTCGTGCGCGCCATCGATTATTTTACGGGTTTTATCGAACAACAATACCGAAATATTCTATTGATTGATGTTTTTTTTTTTTTTTTGTTTTATTTTTTTGCCGAGGTAAACCAAATAATAGTAATAATATATCGTACGCCGAGACGAGAAATATTCGGCCCGGATCGCGGACAATTCGAATATTTCTCTCTCGGGTTTTTTTTTTTTATGAAAACCCAGCGGGCTAATATTGCTCGGATCGATTCGTTCTAAATACAGGATTTTTTTTATTTATTTATTTATTTATTTATTTACTACGTGATGCGGTAAATATTATAATAAATTTCATCCGCAACATATATCGCGGACAACGTCGGGAAAAAACACGGATGTTTTTCCGATCAATTGGTGTTTTATATATAATCCGGTTGACGTTGCCCTAATTGCCCCCCCATCGGTAATAATATTTGTAAATTATATTTATACGCGTTGTGTTGTATTTTTTTTTTATCGTTTCGATTTATTTACCGAATGAATGTTTATCGATGTTATTCAGTTGCCGAAGTGTCGTAAACATATTTCGTACGTTGGAATTCGCTCCGTGCGGACATAGACGAATAAATAACATATTGCATTGTCGTAAATTTAATATTTACGACACGTTTTTCTTTTTTTTTTTTCAACTATTGTTTAAGTGATCTTAAAAATCAACAATAATAATAATAATTAAGCCAACTCGTAGTGAACAATATACGCACAATCGAGTTACGAATTTTCACGATAAAAATATAACCGAATTTGGTTAAAATGTAATTTTTCAAACTCCCCTTAACTATTTCTATTTACAACTCGTAAACGTTTTTCGTACTATAAAATTTCGACATGTTAGTAAAACCGCTAAGTTATTATCGATACATTCTATTTATTTTATTTTTTATTTTTTTTTTTTTAATGGTTAAACGTTATCAAAAAAGTAATTTTTAATTTATAACATTGAACTTTTTAGCTTTTTTTTTTTCACTAGATGCGAGACAAAACGAATAATTGTGTTTATAACTATAACTGATCGTGTAAATAATTATTATAAAAAAATAATATTGTTACGCGTGAGAAAATTCGAAACATCGAAAAGAGATCGCGAAAATTCGACAAATAATTTTCTATCGGTTTTTTATCGACTTTCTCGTCAAGATACAAACCAACTACTCAATCAACTTAAAACGATTAAGGGGAGGGTTTAATGAGATATTACGCTTACTTTTCGTTTTTTTTCCCCCTTCTATTCACCATAGCAATTTTCGTCATCATTTTATTGAAAAATATAATAAAAAATTACCTTGACAACTTCAAAACGGCTATCGTAAATCAATAAATCTAAAAAGAGCCGGGGAATTATATTAAAAATTACATCACGTTTAGAAAAATATTGCGGTGAAAATGTCAGGGTGGGGGGGGGTCTCCTGCAATTGCGGTTTCTTTCGGAATGTCAAAAACGATAAAAAGAAAATCGATTACGGCAAAAAACTGACGTAAATGTATTCCCGTTTTTCTCAAAAAAAAAAAAAAAAAAAAAAAAAAAAAAGCTCTAATTTTAAAATATAAAGAAATTTACCATAGGAAAATCTCCTACGGGATTCATCGGAGCTGAAACCCCTGTAGATAGATATTCTTTTACTTTATATTCTTATCCAGACGAAAATGTCGATATCTACGTCGGCAGTTTATCTAAGCTAAAAGAAAACGATTATCTGGATAAAACACAAAATGAATAAAATGTTTCGGGTACCCGTAAGTATAGAAAACATTCGAGGTGCAACGATAGTCTTGTGTGTTATGCGTTTATTTAAAAATTCGAAGACAAATTAAATTTTTATAAATTCAGATCGATTCCGCTTATCTGAACGTCTTGTCCGAGATAATCTGAATGTTTTTTTTATCTTTATTATCTGTAACTAGAAGATTTCGGAGCGATTATCTTTTATCTGTCCCAAAATTCGTTGACACAATCAATAAAACAACGCGTATGGTCATTTTTTTTTTTTTTTTTTTTTATTACTATTATTATCGTATCGATAAATGTTTAGTTTTGCAATCGTATTTCCGAGGTTTTTTCTAACGAAAAATTATCGGTACACGTAATAATATTTTATTTTAACATATTATTACGATCCTAAATATTGGTAAACGCACGTAACCGTATCGTATTACAAATGTATAAATCGTTGAAGAATATTATTTCGCATAGACGAGTATCGAGATGATATCGCGCGGACACGAAACGAAATTTTTTTTTTTTACAAAACGTTTGAAGTCGGGAAATGTTAACGGAAATCGTAAAAAAAAAAATAAATAAATAATAATAATAATAATAATATACCGTGTAAAACACGTATTCGTTTTTTTTTCCCTCTATTTTTCGGTTCTGTAACCCGACGGCAAATAATCGTAGAGATCCGACGAAACTCGGGACGAAAATATTAGCGATATAAATTTAAAATAAATAAAAAAATATATTCCGGTGTTTTTCCATACGAAATATTCGTTAAAAAAAACCACGAACAATATTAATGCAATGCGTTGTTTGTTTGTTTGTTTTTTTTTTTTTTTTTTTTTGGAATTACAATCCGATATGGTTTTTTTTTTTCAATTTTTCAATTGAAAACGGAACACGTTCGACCCCGACCGCGCTCAGAATCGTTTACCGTTTGCATTGATTTATCGTTGCGTACGGCTATAAAAAAAAAAAAATCTCCCGATTCCGCACATTTGTTATCCTTAAATCTCAATTTTCTAAATTATCGCCACTCCACAACGGTGTCCCCGTCCGCCGGTGGGTTTTAGTAGAATTATTACTTGTTGTTCAGCGGTCGGTTTTTGTCTACAATATTCCTACCGACGGATTTTTAGAGAATTTAAAGGACCCGGGCGTGTGTTTTTTTTTTAGTTATTTTTTTTTTTACAACAGCTTCTGTATGGAAAATAAACGCGGTAGCCCGGGCGTATTCGAGTGCGGGTTTTCGAGCTGCAATCCAATTACAAAAAAAAAAAAAAAAACCGCAAAACATTAAACAAGTTTGAATTGAATATTATTATGATTGCATTACTTACGCGCACGCTTAATTTGTATATGTAATAATTATGATAAACGAAGGCAAATATACGCGGCGGTTTAATTGTTTTACGAGTATATTTTAGTTCGTATCGTACTTACGTCCGCACCGTTATTCGCGTCGGCGAATTTTTATTTATTTTTTTTTTTTATAATAATAATTTCGCTCGGCACAGCGGTTCGAGAAGAGATCCGTACGTACGGCAATGACGACGGGGTTGCGCGTAGGCAATTTCGACGAAATTTTTTTTTTATTAAAAATTCGTCTACTCGGAAATATTCGAATTCACTGCAAAACTTAAAAACTTCTTGTTTATTTTGCGGGGGCATTTCCGGAAGTCAGAAATTAATTGCCAACTTAGTCGGCACTTCCCGAGTGGAAACTTCTTACTTATATCACCGCGCGCGCCGGATAACTGTGTGGCCTAACCCGATTAACAAACCGAATTATCACTATATAAAAAAATAATCAAAACCCGTACAATGTTCTCAATTTTTTTCCACGGGTATATATCTCAATTAATGGTTTAAGAAAAAAAAAAAAAAAAATAGTTATTATCGTTCGATAAGTTTTAAGTTTTTCAAAACTCGACGACATTGTTCGCAATAATTGTGATATCGAAGAAAAAACTAATAGTCAACACGATTGCACATTGCAAGCTATCCATTATTTTTTCAGTATATTTATAATTATAATGTAAATATGAATTTGAAGTATATTTTAAGTTTATACATTTTCGTCTAGTTAGGTTAGGATTTTTATTACGTCATAAAAATTGCCTATGCGCAACCCCTTAAGGAGATTCGATGCCGATATTGTGTAAATCGTACTGACTGTCCCGGTAATGGGATAAAACTTCTGAGGACACGAATGAATTCATCGTGAAGTATACTTGAAATCGATTTTTAAAGTCGATTTCGAGTATCGACCCCGTGACAAATCAAACGGAATATGTTTTTAAAAGTAATATTTTCCGATCGCTCAGAAGTGGTCGTTAAAATAAAAATAAATAAATAAACAAATAAATGTCGAATGTAACATAAAATCTGAGGAAATTTGCAAAAAAAAAAAAAAAAAAATCCTATACGCAACCCCTCGATTCAATACGCCGGCCATGTTTTCTATTCAAATTGTTCCTTTTTGTGTAAATCGTACCGTAGTAATCGTATAAAATTTTAAAAAACACGATTGAGTTCGTCGTGAAGTCTACTCGATTCCGATACATCGGCTCAGGACAGTCGGCCAGAAGTGATTGGTAAAATGATAAAAAAAAAAATATATATCTAATTTAACACAAAATCAGAGGAAATTTGCAAAAAAAAAAAATCCTATACGCAACCAATCGGGGAGATTCGATCCCCGGCCCATGTTTTCTATTCAAATTGTTTCTTTTTGTGTAAATCGTACCGTAGTAATCGGATACAATTTCTAACAACACGATTGAGTTCGTCGTGAAGTCTACTCGATTCCGATACATCGGTTCAATACAGTCGGCCAGAAGTGATTGGTAAAATGATAAAAAAAAAAAATAATAATAATAATAATAATAATAATGTCAAATTAAATACAAAATCGGAGGAAACTTGGAAAAAAAAAAACCGTCCACCTTAAACGCGGGAGGTCCGCTGCACTTAATTCCATATTTGTAATATAACGTGCGCGTACCTTATAGATATATATGCTAGTAGATTTACTGTTTGTACCCAGTAAATGCTGAAAATCAAATTTGATTCTAGTGTTTTACTAAACACGTTGTGTACATTTTAGAATGTACAAATTGAGTTAGTAAAAGCTGATTAATACACGACAAATAAAAACCAAGCGATAAAAAAATGCATAGCATCAGTTTTACCTTCGGTCGAAATCAGGAATTTACACTCGCACTGTTTGACCAATTAATGCAGCAGGAAAGTTTTTATTGGAAATTAATTTCATTTTTTTTTTTTTTTTTTTTTTGGCTGTTAATCCAGGGCTCGGAGTGACTCTTCTCGTATAATTTTAGTGGTACGTTCTGATAATATTTTTACATTATCTTTTTCGTTTTTATCTTTCTTCAAAATATTTGTTTCCCCCCCCCCCATTAAGTTTTTTCGTTTCTACATCTTTCTCGTCTTAATCGAAGATTTCTACGTCGATTTTTTATTTATGAATATAAAAAAAAAAAAAAATAAAAAACACACACACACACACACACGTTGTTTCCAAACTGTAATACACCGCAACTTTGCGGTTATCGTTAAGCGGAGGCGCCGCCGTAACGAGCGGCACGGCCGCCCGCGACACGACGAGTCTAACAATAATATTGTAACCTTGCGCCGCCGGGTTTTAGGCGCTGATCGATACAAATATATTTATGAGCATTCGCATTATTTGTTTCCCTTAGCGATTTCCCGTAGTAAAACGACCGATTCCTATTCATTATTGTTTCGTTTTTTTTTTTTTTTTTTTTTTTTTTTTCCCCCCTGTCTTTCCGCAGACAAATCGGCCGTTGTCCCCGCGGGCCTCTCGTCGCGTCTTGTTATGCACGGTGCCCGCGTGCGCGTAGGTACACCGCGTTACGGACAACCGCGACGGCGCTTTTCCGTTACGTCCGCCGGGCCGAAAACGGGCCAATATTTCTATTGGTTTATCAGGTAAATAATCCAGCGGTAAAACAATAGGTTTTTCGCGCGGCGTTCTCGCGAGAACGCAATCGATTGCCGGGCATTTAATTCGGGCGCCGGTGTAATACGACGCCGTAAGCCTCCGGATAAAACCGGGCGGCCCCAACAATATACCGCGGCGCGATGCCAAATACATTTTCACCGTCCGGACGGCATCGCGGTGTTTTATTATTATTATTATTATTATTTTTTGTTTTGCCGTTTTTTCAAGGGACACAAACGATTCCTACGAGAGCCCACGTCTCTATTTTTTTTTTTTCTTTTTATAATTCCAGATAATATACTGCCGTTTGCGGTGCGCGTTCAATAGCCAACGTGTGTCTGATCGTTTACCGCAGAGGTTCCCGGCAATTTTTTACCCTTAGTCGTTTTCGAAAAATCCCCAGCCACCCCGTACTCTACGCCCTATTCGGTATTATACGTATCCGTTAGTTCGACCAGGAAATTGAATAATCGCCGCATACTATGGCCAGAGACGAGTGAAATGTGTTCCGTAGCGCAATCTAAGGCCAATCCGATCGTAGAGAAATTGTTAGAAAGTTATTAAATTACTAATTATTATTTTGTCCCGACACGGTTTATGAAAATAATGATTACACAAAGTCGCAAGTATTTCACCGTAGATAAGTGACAACAGTGATAACACTAAAACAGTCCACATCGAACCCGGTATGGAAATTAAAACAGTTTGAACATCGCAGTGTTACTAGAAATTTTATACGAAACACAATATGGTTATATACCAGGGTACGGCAGAGCCGACAGACGAGTTTTGATGGGCTATAAATAACGAACAGTAAAACTCAGAGAAAAGCTTTTTTTTTTTTATTTAAATCGGTATTCAATCCCATTTTTAAAAAATTATTTTTTGAAAATAATATCTATCCAAGATGGCGACCGTCGGAATTGATACACTGTTGTAGACGATCTCTGAAGCTCTCAAATGATTTTCGGCACATTTCGACTGGTACGGCGGCCTCGACTTCCACGGTGATTTTCTGTTTAATTTCTTCTATGGTATGTGGGCGATGTCTGAAAACCTTATCCTTAAGGTAGCCCCAGAGGAAAAAATCACACATGCTTAAATCTGGGGACCGTGCTGGCCAGCACCAAAACGAAGAATTCTCCTCAAAGAACGGTCTGAGATTCCCAAGGTTCGACAAAGTCCGATTCTGACGAGGAAATCGGAGCTAAGGTCGAGCTAAAAGTTTGACGCTCGAGACGAACAATTTTATTAGGTCGGCGTTACGAAGATTGTTAAGCGTTGGCAGAAACGCATTGATTCCGAACGAAGTTACGTCGAAAAATACTAATATATATATATAAACAGAGATAATTTAAGTTTACTACACGTGTAATTTTACCGGAAAAAAAATAATGTATTATTTCGTTGGCGCCTAAAAAACACAGTCCGACAACATTTGCAATTGTTGTTTTCTTTTAGAAATATCCAGAATATTACATAGAGTATTATTTTTCATATCCGTCTTAGTATTTTAAAACTGTCCGTTAGATGTTTATCGATATTTGTTTACCGGAAGAAGATCTACGAATCGTCTTAATCGTCAATCAATAGAATAGTAAAAAAAAAATAAGTATGGAATGCAATTAAACTGAAAATAATCGAAAAGTTATGGCGTGCAGTAAAACAAACCACCAACACAAGTATAGACGACGAACAAATAAGACAAGTACACAACAGTAGACATACGTAGTGGAGCAATATAACAGAGTGTGACCGCAGCAAGACAAATATATTCCGCGGGATAGTACAGGCGAAAAGAGCGTTTCAAGACAAGAGCCACGTCATTCCGACTACTAATAGCGTCAGTCTGGCAACAAGAAAGAAATTCCTAAAAAGTTACACGCGGAAGTGTGGTGCTCTATGGTTGCGGATTGTGGACAATAGGGAAATGCACAAGATATCCCGGACCGGGAGGGTGGCAAATGAAGAGGTACTAAACAGGATAAAAAGTGTCCGATCCCGAAGAGATGATAAGACGATAGACGACGCGAGTCTACTAAAGACAATAATTGAATGGCGCATTGGAAGACGGAGACTTAGGGCAGCAGAGTACAACGGTCCAAAATATGAATGACACGAACTAATGGCCGCAGCAAACTAATCCCGGGATTAATAACGAAATTAGTTATTTTATTGTTGTTGGAACACAAGCTACATTACTTTATTTAATGGTGAAATAACCGTAATTACGGTACAGTAAGGCACCGCACTACGTATTTGTTTGATGTTTGTAATATTTAATCGGACAAATTATCATAAATAAATAGTAAATAATATGAAACGTATAAATGTATATTATGTTCGCAAATCCTATAAATCGTTATTGTGTCGGCAACGCATGATTATTATATTCGACTAGTTAAAATATAATTACACCCCGTGCTAAAATAACAACTTGCGCATTTTTTTTTGTTTGTTGTTTGTTTTTTTGCCATTGGAAAATGTAAAATTATGCGGCTTTTAGCGTATTTCGATAACAATAAATATTTTTAAGACATTGTGGACAAATTATTAATTAATAATTATGGTAATTATACAAAGGTCGAAAAAACCAAAAAAAATAGTTTGGGAACGAAAAAAATGTCCGTTTAACGGAAACTCGCGCCGTCCCTTAAACGGTGAACACGACCGGGAACATGTTCCCATTTTATAATCCAGGAACAACAGCACCGACGGATTTTTACGCAACCCGGGTACAACATAGAATATAATGGAAATCGAATTTCGTTTTCATAACGATTTTATTTGTATAGTGTATACAATTCCGGATGTGTTTCGGATTCCCGACAAAGAAAAAGATATGGGAATTAATTCGTTTTGAACGAATCGGAATACATCCACACAAGTCCAGCTTTGCGCAAAGTTACTCTAACCAGTAAAATAACGTTCGAACAATTTCGGTAAACTTATATTAGTCGATTTCGCCGATAATTGAATTTGTGGACCTTTTAATTAATTTCACTCTTCGCGAAACAATAACGGTTTTTTTTTTTTTTTTTTTTTAATAATTATTATTATTATTTTTATTAATTTTTCTTTTTATGAAAGCTTTAATAAAACCGTCCACTTGTGTTTGCCTAAAGTTTGACGTTAAAAAGTTCCGGACGACTTTTTGACGCAACGGTTATCTTGAAAATTAAAAAAAAAAAAAAAAAACAGAAATGATAATACGATGGTAAATCGATTGTCGGACGTAAAAAAAAAAAAAAAAAAAAAAAAAAATTATAGGATAGGAATTGCGACACGGCGAACCGATCGAACGGCCGGGAAATAAATGGAATTTCGGATATCGTACAGACGAAATTTTTTGTCATTTTTTTTTTTTTTTTTTCTTTGAAAAAACCACGTCCACCGTTCCGATTTCGAAATATTATACTTGCGCGCGCAATACACACAATTTAATCGGTCCTCGGTGTGTTTAACCGGTGTAAATAACATTATCACGTCTCTGTACGAGCGTTCAAAAGCTCCGGTTTTGCGTTTAATCCGCCCGCACACGGGAAACGTGTTAAAAACGATTAAAATTCAAGACCGAGACCTGGCGGCCGTACCGGATCCGATAGACGAGACGTTAAAACGACACGGGACCGGTGAACGGGGCCCCTGCGATCCGCACGATCGCCGACCCGCTCTTGCTAAGCGAAAATCAATCTGTTAATTGAACTCGGGTTAATTCGGAACAACAAATATTAAATTAATTATGTCGTATCGATTGTGTTTTAACTTAGGCGTTTCTCGACCCTCGTCGTAAATATATATATATATATATATATACGTATTTACCAGACTTGGTCGTCGTTGTTGTTCCGCCGTTAATTTGTAATTATTTTCGCCCGTTATAGTTTAGTTTTTTTTTTTACAATTTTTTATTCGTATACGTTTAAAAGTCCGCCGCGAGGTCGCCGGGGCTATATTATAATATCGTCGTGGCGGAACTTTACACACGCCCGCACGCGAAATCTCGTAATAGAATTTGTAAACGGTTTAAAAATAAAAAATTCAAAGTCTTACAGTGATAGATATAGAGAGAGAGTGAGAGAGAGTCTGATAAAACGGTCGCAATTACATTCGTGTTTGATCTTCCGGAAACATTATCCGTAAAAAAAAAAAAAAAAAAAACCGTTAGATATTCTCCGGGAGTGTGGGAGCGGGGAGGAGTTTGATTTTCGACTTTCGTTTTAAATGGAAAAAGAAATACGTACGCGTGCGAGGAAAAAAAATAAAATAAAATATTATTATAATAATGTAAAACTGCCGTCGTCGGTCTGACTGTTAGAATTTCGTCGACACTGTGCGCGCGCGCGCACACACACGCAAGGTGGTGGAAAAAAAAAACGGAAAAAAGAAAAAGTAATATTATTAAAAAAATACCAACACGTTTTATCGCGGTTTTTCGCCCCCTACCGTCGGCGAATTCGGACTTTTATTTACGAGTATTTAGCACAATATATCCGAATAAATAAGAATAATTTTTTTTTTTTTACACAATATGTAACTGCGCGCGATAAAATGTGTCGACTGCTGTTCTCCGCGGTTTATTTATTTAACGTGTGCGCCGTGCTCGCGGTATTATATACACACGTACGTATCGTAGAGGTGAATTTTTCGCATAATATTCGGGTTTTTTTTTTTTTTTTATTTATTATTCGTTTAGTCATTTCCTTCACCTATCTTTTTCTTTTTTTTCTTTCGTCGCAAACCGGCGATTGCCCATCCGGGCGAATTTGATTTTTGCCCGTTTCTATATTGCCGACGTTTTACCACGGACGATCACTTAATCCTGATATTTTCCCGGTCGACGATAATAATAGCCCGTAACGTTTTCATTGCCCGCTCGTATAATAAATCATTCGAGAAATACACTCGAACCCTCGGTCGTTGTCTACAGATTTTACGAGTGATGGCAGACCGACGGTAAGAAAGAATAATATGAATTCATTATTTTAATAAATTGAAATTTGACGGCGGACAAACCGTATCGAATGACATTTTTCCATCTTTTTTTTTTTCTCTCGACCGTATAGAAGTCTGAAGACTGAAATTACATTGTTAGGTCAGTTAGGGCTATGGGATTTGCACGATCTAAAAAACCTTGAAATATATATCATATATGCTCTTAAAAATATTTTATTTTCCCTCGAAATACCAAAAATTGCAAATTTATTTATTATTATTCCAATCACCAACGTTTACTATTTCCGTTTATTTTTCATTAAGCTTCGAACAATACAAAAGTTCCCGTTGATAAACGCAAAATCTTACCCGAATCAATGGCACTGCGTGACTAAAATTTGTCGACAATTTCCAAATGATCGACGATTGTTCCGCTAATCGATTTTCTATAGTACTTCGAGTCGTTGACTCGCCAGATTTCCCATCGAATTGTCTATTCCTTCTGAAATATTAGACGTTAATCGCAATAGTTCTGAATCGTTCATTTTTTTTGACAGTACGTTTTCTAGTTCGACTAGTACTGGTGAAACACATTTCCATATCACTTAGCCATGTGTTGAATGATTTACAAAAAACACGCAAACTCCCCCAAAGTCCCTAGCCCTAGTCATAAGGCGTCGAGTTTTTTTTTTTTTTTTCTTCGTTTGTCCAATGAAATTTCACCTACGGGGGCGCCCACGGCGAACACAACACGTGACCGTACACAAAAATAATCATCGTCTCTCGTGTTTTTATAATTTGTATTTTTTTCGCCGGTCTAATATTACACAAAACGACAAAACCTTATCTTCGTTCGTAATTCTGTCGTACCGCGAGATTTCGTCCGTCTGACGGCCGCGTTTCGAGAATTACTCATCGAGAATCCGCTCACTCGCGCCTCGTGTCCGGGTTTCACGCGTCCCGTTCCCATATCTGGGAAAAGTTTTTCCCGGGTCTCGAGAGCGCCTTGAACGCTGTTCGCGGTTACTAAGTAATTTATCATTTTAGTAACGACTTAAAACGTTACGCTTGTCCCGATATTTTTCAACGTTATATCCCTATGTATAAGAATATACGGTTAATATATATTTGTATTATCGTTAAATATAGGACAGTTTGTACTTACAAACTTTTAAAGAATAAAAAACTGCCGAGAAATAAACCAAAAAAAAGAATTTAAAAAAAAAAAAAACGTCACTGTTGCGGGCGAGAAGGTAGTGTATGGATAGGAATTTAATTTATATCTCTGTACGCAATGATTAATTGCAAACGGAAAACGATTCTGAGTTGTATCAGTCGTGTTTGTTGTCGTTGTTGCCACGGTAATCCAGAAATCAACATAAATAAAAATAAATAATAAAACTCGAGTTCGACATAATCGTGTTCTTGCGGATATTTTGTCTATTTTTTTTTTTTTTTTTTTCATTTTTGTAGTTTTTTCTGCCGCGTTAAAGAAAAACCTAATAGGTATATCTAAAGTGCCAAGCTAGAGGGAAATTTGCTACCGAAAATAGCGTAGGAGTGTATAGACGGTATAAAGTCTTCTCGTTGAACAAGTGTTTACGGGGAAAAAAAAAAAAACAACAAAACAAATAAAAAATCATTGTAAAACCACAAGAACCGTCGCTCCGCTCAGTATCGAAAAAGAACCGCTATTGGGTTTTTCAATATATTTAATATATTTGGTCGTTTGTTACGTCATAATACTTGTGTACACGGTCGGATTTTTTTTTTTTTTTTATTTATCCCCGTAAAGTCTATTTACAGCGTTTTTCCTATTCGCGTATTCATATTCTATATTTTAAATAAATATATATAAATAAAAAAAACCCCCCCGTAGAAATAACTAAATACATAATACATATACGAGGTATTATATAAAAATCGTTTATTATTTATTTGTGTTTTCTTCGAGAAACCGTAGTACGTCTATACTTTAAAAAATAGTATTTTATTTTCACAACTCTCGGGTTCGTCGTTAAATAAATATCGTTATTCTATTCGACATTAGCGGAATCCGTCGTAATTTTGTTTTACGGTCACGCTGGAAATGTCTGATGCGTTTTACCGTCGACACGGGCACACCGAAAGGCGTTTACGAATGAATTTCATTAAAAAAAAAAATAAAAATATTTAACACGCCGCGCCGGCGGACTATTCGATAACAAACACAAACGAAAATTATCCGGGACGTTTTCGCGCCGGAGATATTCCGTTTTAATTTTACAAAACGTAAATAATCGAGAGCGGCCCCGTGTTCATTAATAATTATAACAATTGCCTATTATTATTTTGTTTTCCGGACCGGTGCTCATACGGTCGAGGATACAAATACCGGAGTCTCCGTCTAAAAATTCCCAAACGTACGACTGTACGTGTCGATCGTTAAAATGTAATCGAATCGATTTGCCTAACCTAACCTAACCAATTCATTCGATTTGCATACGGACTCGTGAACACCGCGGATGTGGATTTTTAAAATTGTGCTGCGAGGCTCGTACCGGGCCGCTACATCGTCTACGAATATATTACGCCGTTTTTATTTTTATTATTATTATTATTTTTTTTTTTTTTTTCTTCGCAATTTAGCGAACGGCGGGTCTCCGTTCGGCGGCCGTACATTTACACCTCGATCGTGGCTACCGAGTGTCGCCACTTGAAACCGGCGTTTACGAAGGTTCGTGTCTAGTCTAACGCCGTCGGTCTAAGATAATCGCCATAGGTATATCCGGGGCACTTGCTATGCAAACCGGCATAGTTTTACCTCCCTGTACATTTATTACCGTTTTTTTTTGCAAATGTATATTTACGAGTGCGGTCGAACGAGGACTTCTTTTTAACCCGGAAATCGTCAATACCCCGAACGTTTTCCCCGGTCCTTGGCGCAGAATATCCTATTTAAACAACGAAGAAAAAAAAGAAAAAAAATCTTGTCCGACTCGAATATTGCCGTGAACACAAGTCGATTATTTCTGAAATTATAAAATAACAAATAATTTTGGTACGGTGTGAGGCTAGGTGTAAATATACTTTTCGATGAACATATCGATAATAAAGTAGACAACGCGACTCGGAAGCGTGCGGATATTTAACAGATTCGGACAAATTTTGTCGTCTGTAAGGACTGTAACGAGTACTCGATTTTCGGACGAAGAAGAGGAACATGAATGCATTGTGACCGCCACTATTGCACAAGCACAGTTATACGTAATAATGGATTGAGGCGATTCATTCGAATAGACAAACCAGAGGTCTGCGATGAAGACTTTTCGAAGGTTTAAATACGATCGAACGATTCATCCGACTATTGCTAACCGACCAACAGCAAAACACAAACAAATATAAATAATATTTTTAATATTAATTTTCTGTTTCTAATTTTTATTTGTACATTTTTAAAATTACGCGCACATATATAAATAGTAAATACATACTTTTGTTCAAAAAAAACGTTTTCTAACCGAATTATTTATTTTTGGTTTTTTTGGATTATTGGAATTCTCGGATAACTCGAACTTTTTGTCGATCACTTCGAATTAACCAAGTTCCACTGTATAAGTAATTAATATAATATTCTTTTTTTAAATTTATTTCACATTTTAAATGCAGTTATCTTGTGTAAGACACCGATAAAAGAAAATACGAGATCCAATTTTGGATTTAAACATTCGTAATGTTTTTTTTTTTTTTTCACTCGGAGGGTTCGATTCGGTTCTTAATATAACGGGGAAAAAAAATGAAGAAAAACAAATTGTGGATTATTTCGTACGGCCACGAGATCCATTTTGGGATCTCGTTCAATATCAATCCAAAAATACAACTGACATGATCGCGGCGAGTAGTTAAAAAAAAAAAAAAAAAAACCTATGTAAATTGAATCAACATTTTTATGTTAAGTAATCCGTGAGAAGAAGAAAAAAAAAAATAAAACCGATGGCGGTGAATAGGAGAAATTCGGGTCATCTCGCGGCGGTCAACGCGTTTTAATAACCGATTTTAATGAACGACACGGTTCGCGCGGTTATTTTAACGGACGGTTATTGTTGTATTTTATCCGCGTCCGGGACGTAACCGAAAACGCGTGTCGCGAAACTCGCGTGTCCGATAGTAGCTCCGGTTAAAGAACGAGACGGCTCGCACGCGTTCTCGGCGGATCAATACCCTCGATTTCGTCGCGAGTCACTTTAGTTCGAAACGTATTCAATTCCCCTATTTTTTTTTTTTTTTTTTTTTTTTTTTTTTTTTTATGTCGTCTGCAAATCGGATGGATCGCGTGTATAGTGAGTGCTTTACTCGTATATATATATATATATTTGTATTATAAATATACACTGCGAGATTCTGCACGCGTGCGTTTCCGTTGTCGAAACGGGATGGATTTAATGGGAATAACTCTCGTAGGGGAAAAGTTCCCGCCGGGTCTCGTGCGGGCACCGGCGACGGGCGGGTTACGGTGGCCGGCGCGCGGCGTAACCGGACACAGTTCCGCGCGAATAACTGATATTCATAAATAAAATATTACCAATAATAGTTACAATACAATTCGTTTAATCGTACGTCCAAAAAAAAAAAAAATCCTACAAATAATTTTATATTTTCACGATATTATTCTGATAGATTTGTTAAAAAAAAAAAAAAAAAAAAACCAAAACATTATTCGTCTGAAATTGGCGATTTATCCGGAACCTAACCGACCCGCCCCCAAGACGATTTTCGTCGGTCGTCGGGTGGCGCGTGTCGGCAAAACGAGGTCGGACCTCGAGCGTCCGGGGGGGGGGGAGGTTACGCGCAAAGCTGCCCGTCTCTGTACATAATTGTACCGTCCAATATATGGCAGGCGCGGATCCGAGATTTTCAATCGGCCGAGATCCGTCAAATATCAAATAACATTATCGCCGGGACAAACGCAAATTTGTCGTCGGCACCGCGCGGTTATTTTTATCCTTGAATTTCCGTCGGGTTGACTTTTAATCGGATTAACAAGCCACCTACCTATACGTGTGCGCGCGAGAATGTTTGGCATTCCAAATCGTCCTGTGGCCCTTGGTGTCCAGAACAGAAAATTCAAATGGAAATTCATAATTTGTTATTTTTTTTTTCTTAAATTTTATTTTTTTTGTTAGGAATTTGGGGTGCTGCATTTCTCCCCCCCCCCACAATCGTATCCGGGCCTGTAAATTGACCGAAATGGATATTCTATAGTGATCCTATAAAAAAAAAAAAATCATTTCGTTAATCTATAAAAACTAATTTATCCGCTCCCAGTAATTCGATTTGTTCGTACTGCCTACGAGAAAAATAATTTCACGTGTCGTTGCAAAAAAAAAAAAAAAAAAGAAATCAAATTAAAAAGCACAAAGTCGTATTACAGCAACAATATCATTATGGGTTCTAACTTATAATAAATTTTAACAAATGCGAATCAAATAAGTACGACTGTATGTGTTCGTTAACTACTCGTAAAACTGTAGGTGTATGCATTTTATCCGTACTTCCGGATAATATTGCATTGCCATTGTATTTAAATTTTTATAAAAAAAAAAATATATATATAATCTCGACTTTTATTGTTCACGACAAAAAAAAAAAAAAAAAAAAAATAGAAGTTACCAAGGCAAATCGTTAAAATTGTGTAATAATATTACGAAACGAATACACGCAGGTGGCATACGAATATAATACGAACAATATTCGTACATTATTAGTAGGGATTGCGATGTATTTTTGCATTTGTTTTTAAACCTTGTTGAATGCAAATCCGTTTCGTTTACTTCTGAATAAAAAATAAGAAAGTCTATTTTTTTTTTTTTTTTTTTTGTCTTTAGATCGTTATTTAAAGTTTTCCGGGGCATTATAGGGTTTTAGAGGGTATTTGTTGAGTTTTTGTATGCAAAATGTGAAATTTGATTTTAAGATTTTCACGTGCAAACGTGATTGTTATTTTATAAATATAAATAGTATAATATAAAAAAAACTATTAAGTAGATACTCGTGTTTTATTATCGGTCATGTCAAAACCTAGTTAATCGTTTTTTTTTTCTTTTACCAGATTAAAAGAAAAAATCCGTTTGATGAAACGAATTTAAAATTTATTTATATTATTCATACAATTCTTTATCGAAACGATTAAAAATCAACAGATTTTCAGTGCATTATTTGGATTTGATTTTAGGGCACATTATATTCCCAGCCACATTATTTAAGTAACAACGATAATATTATTTATTTTGAAGTTTTTCATGCGTTGGGTAAATAATAATAATAATAAAAAAAAACAGACATTTTATCGATAAATGAAATAACTATAAACAATGCGCTGTAATCGTCGTTTTTTATTTTTTTGTTTTCGTTTGTAACTAAAATATTTCAAAAAATAAATAATAAAAAAAAAACGCGTAAAAATAACCGTAATTTCTCAATTATATCGACCCGGGCCGCGGGAAGTGCTCGCGGGGATTTTGCGGATATATTTTTTTTTTATTATTATTACTATTATTATTTACTATACAGAACGGAATACGGCTGTGGTACTGTAGAAGAAAATAAAAAAAAATTTGAAAAATAATAACTCGCCCGTTAGTTATCTATTTGAATTCGAACGGGACGCGCGTATACCTCGCATCGAGGAATTCGACGAGCTACGGTATGCGGGGAGGACTGACGGTACATTAGCACCGGCTGTCTGTCGGTCCCGTCAAACTCAATACATTTCGAGTTAAGCACTTAAACCAGAGGGTGTCTGTAACTATTACACGAGCCCCGCGGTTCGGCCCGAGAAATTCCGGTCTTCGGGGGGACACAACGGGTAATAGCAATAATAGTAAATCGTATTACGCGCCGACCCGGTGCTCGTTTCGGGTGGATACCGACGAATATGCTGGGAAATTAGTTGAAAAACAATACGAGCGCCTCGTAAAATATATACAAAAAAAAAAAAAAAATAAAAAAATAAACGACGACCAGGAAAACTGGAAAATTTAGGACGATTTTTAAGTTTTTTTTTCCCTCCCACCCGCTAAACTCGTCTACTCGTCCTGTCTTTACGTTTTTAATCCTGCGATTAGTTTTTTTTTTTTTTGTGGTTGTCCGTGCTTCGCTGTGTATAGCTCGATTCTATCAGATCGCTGTAGTGTTTAGATTCCGGGCCGAGCTTGCGGTTTTACAACGGATGTATTTTTTTATATATATATTTTTTTTTTTTTTTTTCCGTAAACACTTTTTCAACCAGAAGATTTCTCACTGTATCCGGTAGCGAATTTTGTCCGGTTGGTACTTTAGTTGGTCTATTTATTACCGGCTGTCTGTCGGTCCCGTCAAACTCAATACATTTCGAGTTAAGCACTTAAACAGAGGGTGTCTGTAACTATTACACGAGCCCCGCGGTTCGGCCAGAGAAATTCCGGTCTTCGAGGGACACAACGGGTAATAACAATAATAGTAAATCGTATTACGCGCCGACCCGGTGATCGTTTCGGGTGGACACCGGCGAATATTCCGGGAAATTAGGTGAAAAACAATACGAGCGCCTCGTAAAATATATCCAAAAAATAAAAAAAAATAAACGACGACGAGGTGAACTGGAAAATTTAGGACGATTTTTAAGTTATTTTTTTCCTCCCACCCGCTAAACTCGTCTACTCGTCCTGTCTTTATGTTATTAATCCTGGGATTGTTTTTTTTTTTTTTGTGGTTGTCCGTGCTTCGCTCGATTCTATCAGATCGTTGTAGTGTTTAAAATTCCGAGCCGAGCTATAGGGGTCTTGCGGTTTTACAACGGATGTATTTTTTTCTATTTTTTTTTTTTTTTTTTTTCCGTATACACTTTTTCAACCAGAAGACTTCTCGCTGTATCCGGTAGGGAATTTTTTCTGGTCGGTACTTTAGTAGTGTCTATTTACTGCTGTCGAGATATTCCGTAGAGATCCTTTTCTTCTTTTATTCCCGCAGAACGCTATGTCGTCTGCAAATTTCAACGCAGTAACCGTTTAAACTCCTATGCCCCGAGTAAAATTCCGCTAAACGGACTTTAATACTCGCTCGTCGAGAGTATGGCAAAAAGGTCCAAATAGTAATTTCGAGAAAAGTCTGCGATTCTTGGTCGGACGCGGTGTTGTGCGTTATCTAGATACATTTTTTTTTTTTTTTTTATCCCGTCTAGACAAATAAAACACTTAATCGGTTATATAATTTCACTCGATTTTTTCCCCTCTGTTTTCTTCAACACTGTTAATACTGTTTTATTGAAACGTGTTTTATTCAATCGATATTTGTTATATAACATAGTAAATAATCTACAGTTTGCGTAAGTCATTATAAAACCTAAACAACGATCTGCTTTTTATCTAAATAATAAAACTAAGATTATATTATCCATAATCTAGATAAATATGTTTATTTAATGTTATCTGTTATTTTGTCCATAGATAATTTGTAAGTTGTCCGTGCACTACAACACTTGTCAGACGCTAATCAAATATTAAAAAGTTTCGAGTCGACGAATTTTTGAATTCGCCCCGCACTTGTAAAAAAAAAAAAAAAAAAAATACCTGAAATGACGGCCCGGGGAAATGTGCAGCGTATATTTTATACAATATGAATTTCCATTGTAAATACGTAATTCCGTAGATACGTCCTCCCCTAATATTGATACTATGCGGTTTTTTTTGTTTTATTTTTTTTGTATTTCTTGAGAGAGAGAGATTTTCAACGTTTATTAATTTTCGTCAATGTTCGCGTGGTGCAACTACGTCGGTTCATTAATAAATACAAATTTACACAGTTATTCGCGTAAAACGGACAACGTACGATTTCCCATTAGCCGATACACGACGGATGATCTAAATCGTAAAAAAAAAAAACGAAATCGTATAAATAATTTCGCCGTGGTTAGGCCGAAACCGTAACGGAAAATATCGTCCGACATCGTTTTATATTGTCGAATTATCGACAATTATTCTCTGATCTCTGTGATTATTATCGTTTCCGTCAAACGCACTTGAGTGTATTGGTTTCGGAGTCGTCCGCTCGGTATTGGCCTCGTTAAATCCACGGGTATATATATATATTTTTTTTCTCTCTTCTTTTTCATTTTTAACGAGCTTCTGTTATATATATATATATATATATATATATTTTTGTTTCGTATCCAAACGCCGTCGTTTAATATGCTCCGCGCTCGCCCGCCGAGGATTTAAAAGATTAGTGACTACTGGTTTTAGTTGTCACGGCCGTGTATATAATATTAAAAAAAAAAAAAAAAAAAAAAAATGTTATCAATATGTGACGTCTGTGCAGTTGTCCCGGCATCGGCCGCCGCCGAATCGTCCGTACAAATTGCCAGTCACGGGCCGTCGGTTGTAAGCGTAACGCAAGTGCTTTCGTCCCGGGCGTTCGCCGGGTCGACACCCGTAAGCGAGTCGGTGGCGGCCGAGTCCGTTTGTAGGTCACCGCCGCCGTCGACTCGGTCGAATCGGACGCGGGAAACCGTCGTCGGGAAATATTCGCATTCGAATTTCGACTGCCGACCGACCAGACACTTCCACGGCCGCTCGCCAATGTTAATTCAATTTTTTCGCCCGACCGTTTGGTTTCAACCGCAAATATTTACGCCCGGCCGCCGTCCCGGAGACGGCTGCCGAAAGTGCGACAAACGTCCCGCGCTACCGCGCCGCACGTTCTGTTGGAAAATCGAATTATGTATTACGACTTGTACGACTTGTAACCTTTATTTATGTACAAACACCGGCGTACCTGGGGGTTCAATTTATAGGGGACGGTATTTAACGATTGTCGCCAGATAGTTTGAACAACTGTTGCAAATTATCGCTAGTGGTTCGCTCCCCGCCGCACAATTCACCCCCCTTCGCCCCCCCCCCCAAAAAAAAGGGGCGACAATTATTTTTTTTTTATAATTATTTTCCTCACACAAATAAATAAAAAAAAACCCAAAAAATATTTACAACAATTTCAAAGTAATTTCAATAGGTTTTATTTCTCGCACGCGAACACCGATCTAATCCTAACTAAACCATGTAATGCCAAAACCTGTTAATCTTCGCGTGCCCGTCTTAGATATGTTAAGCAAATATTTAACAACGCGACGGAGTAAAAGAAAAAGCGTCTGTTACGATAAATAAATCGTTAAACGGCAGAGACTGGCCGTGTAAAATTAGAAAAGTTACGTTTGGCAATTGCCACACTAGTTGGCGGAAAAAACCAAAAATGTGAACCAAAGAACTGAAATAGTGGGATTAAATAATATCGGAATACTCGTACATTTTTTTTAGTGATTTTCAAGAGTCGTGTCACCGCGACGAGGCTTTAGCCGCGATTAAAACATCGTAGCGTAAAAATTCCGATGAGTGTGGGGGGGGCGATTCACCAGGGCCCCCCTACCTAACCTCTTCAGGTGCGTATCCACGGCACTTTGTACAAGCCACGTTTATATCATTTTTTTTTTTTTATATGTATTTTTCATAAATACATTTTACCGTCGGTGTGTAATTAAATATAATTACGTGTTGTTAATTCTAACGGAAGAAGTCCGACTGGCAAACGAAGTTTTCTCTGAGGGGCGTCTCGCCCCCGAAACCCCCCCGTAGGGACGGCCTTTTTCGCGTCCGCCAAACAGAACACTGTTTTCATTATCCAGAAATTCTAATGGTTCTAATAATTATACGCGGTCTCTGGCGTTTTCCAACGTTTATAATGGATTTTCTTCCGCGTCTTAAGGTACCGGAAAACGGATTTCCCCGTGTCTCGCCTTACGCCCCGCCTCCCCCCCCCCACACACACCGAGAATATCATATTTTCAGACGTCGCCTTGTTCGCCGTTTATTTATTAATACGGCCAGTTTCTTCGGAGCGTGTTTTTTTTTTATTATTATTATTATTATTATTATTATTATTATTATTATTCGACCGTTACGCTGTAGAGAAGTTTATTTTGAATAAATATTTGATTTCTCGGCGTTCGGTCCTACGGCTAGTAAAAAAAAAAAAAACGAAAAAACAAAAAATTTCATCTCGTAAAACAATATCTTTGGCGATACGATTTTTAGTTTTTATATTTCTCCGGGACATTTCGTATAAATAATAACCGGCAGAGGCTTTAGATTGACGATTAGAGGCGACGAAAAAACAAATTAAAATTTAACGATTGGAAAAATATTCGGAAATTTCAAACTTTCAAACAAGTTTGGGGAACAAAAACAAGACAACTTGGGCACCGTTGTTTTATTGTGCTTCCGATATTTGCATTTATACAGTCGTGTTTCGATAATTCCAATTACAACGGAGATGAAAATCAACTCGTCTTATTACGCATTTTTCGTGTCGTATGACTTGAATTTTTTGTTAAAACACAAATCCGAGTTAGCTATTATAATTATTGAATTATTTTGTAACTACAATTTAAACTTTTACAACGCACGAGTACGACTTTTACAATTTAGAAATATAATTTGAAAAAAGAGTTTGCCGGTTGTTTTAAAACAAAGTTTTTTTTTTTTTTGTTTTCTCCTAAACACTTGAACAGTATCTTGGCATTACCGAGTGATGGTGTTTGCGGGCCAAGTTTAGTTGCGAACAATTCAGACTACTCCTTTAAAATCGGAACGTTTAAATCTCTACGTTGCGTGTACCCTTAAGATATTCCCTATATCCGGATGCTCAGATATCTCCATTTGTTTCCATAGTCCGTTTACGTAATTCCGTAGTACTTTTAAAGTAAAACGCCGTCTTAATGTATCGGTATTAGTTGAAAGTGTACTGGCCGGGTTAAATTTTCGGGTTTGCCATTTCTGGTGCGTCCCGCCGATGACGTTTTCACTTGTTCGGCAATTCTTCATGCGACCGTTTCACGTTCGAGAGACATAACGAATAACGCACGGCTGCAACAACGTAAACGGCAGATGGAAATTTGGTTGATTAATTCACAGTACAATAGTAATTTCATACATTTACGATTGAAAAACCGATTCTAATGATAAAATAGAATTATTGCCAACTTTCATTTATCTATGTGCAAATAATTTTACATCCGACGTATCGAAATTCTACTGTAACAATACTAAATATAGTTATTGATAAAAAAACGGCGAAAAAAAAATAAATGATTTTAAAACAACGCAAGACATTTTTTTTTTGTGTGTGCATATTTGTAAAGGTTTCCCCTATTTTGTTTTTTTTTTTTTTTTTTTTTACGTTACGCGTCCGTAAAACGACGACGGGCCACGACGAAGAGAAAATACTGTAAGTGATACGTTTTTTTTTTTTTTTTATCCCCTTTCTTGTTCAATTATTTCTGTAAAAATTGTATAATATTATGTTATACGATTGTCGGAAAGTCGAAATTAAACGACTATTACAAATAACGGCGAGTCGGCGTTTTGTCCAGAATAAATCCAAAGTCAGCGAAATCGTAACTGCGTGCAAGAACGTAATTATTTAGTCGGCACATTTCGTATTAAAAGATTTCGAAATTTATAGGTACGCAGCTCGTACTTTACGTATTGTATTATGTCTTATCGGCCCGGCCGAACAAAAATAATCGTTAAATACGGTTTGGATAGTAAAACCCTAACGCGGTCGCCGTTGTACATTTTAAATCGGCGATTTTGTTGTACACGAAGTTAATCAGCCCGTGTTTTTTTTTTTTTTTTTTTTTTTTTACGAAATCGTCGGGAATATTTTATTATTGCGTCCCGGGGTAAAACGAGATGTGCGATTACCAGTGTGTCGTGTAAAATGTGTTCCAACAGGAACAAACGTATTTTAATATCCTATTTTGTTTCGAATACAATACAAAAACTAATTATCGAATAACGGTGAATCGCGGTGAATCGTTTGTTTTGGATTTTTTTTTTTTTTTAGTCGCTAAAATCGTTCGATTGAAATACTATGTCGAATATTGACAAAACTAATGTAAATATATTGACACACGGGCTGAAAAGTCCCGGGTCTAACAGAGAAAACACAGTTCTATCATTAAAAATTGACTTTATTCATCAACACGACCATTCCAACGCCGCTCTAACGTTTCAATACCATTCATGTAGAATTGATTTATCTTTACGTTTCACCGATAACCTCTCCGGTTCAAGCGAAATTTCATACCGGCGAGCATTTTTTTTTTTTTTTTTTTTTTTTTCTTTTGAGATCTCCGAATGGCCAGTAGTCGCTGGAAACACCGAATCTGGAGAATACGGCGGATGCGGAAACAATTCGATCTTTAATTCATGTAGTTCTGCCATTGTTTAGAATCATTGAAAACACGTTGTCGTTTTTGCTCAACAGTGAGCATCCACTTTGGACAGAGCTTTCCCGTGGAATAATGATCGTGCAATATAAAGCCAACACGTCCGTTTTAAATCTCCGATGTCAGCTGACTCGCGCGACTTCACTTTGCGGATCGTTCAAAACGATTTTGTGGATTTTTTTCGAAGTTTTCTGGTGCAGATGTTATTTTCAAAAAAATATTTTTTAAAAATGGGATTGAATAGTGATTTAAATAAATACAAAAAAAACCTTTCCTCTAAGTTTTACCGTTCGTTATTTATAAAAGCCCATCAAAACCCGTCAGTCGGCTGTGCCCGCACCCTGTACATCAAGTAGCCGTACCTATGCGTAGGTTTTTTTTTTTAATTACCCGTTCGCGGCGAACTGTCCCACAGAAATCAATAAACTGTGTTTCTCCTAGTGCGTCCGCAATGCAATTCGCCACACGGCTAAAACGCGATAACGCGAAAATGCCGAGAAAAAAAAAATAGTAAAAATATTATATTTATTGTTATCGGTTTCGAACCAACGTGCGACGGGTTTCTAGCACCTCACTGTTAGAAAGTTATTCTGTCGAATACAATTATCGGTGTTTCGCTATATTTATCGATATAAATGTTATTAACGCCGGGTTTTCATTTTTTTTTTTTTTTTTTTTTATCACACTTCGTATATATTGTAAAAAGTATTCGAACGCGTATTCCGTGGTATTTATTTATTCGGAATACAATTAGGTATTATGCTTTACGAGACCGGAAATTACATGCATTTCAGTATGTAATAAAGATAATATCGTATAAAAGATATGTCGACTCCGAGGTATTATAATCCTCGGCAACGGGTTTTTTTTTTTTTTTTTCTACGACGGGACTATCGCAGAAAAGGATTTTAAATTTTTAATTCCAACCGGGACACCGATAGTTTTTCCGGAATAATACACAGTTCGGACACACGGCGCCGGGGGCGGTCGAACGGTGTTTTAATCGTTCAATACTTTATTGAATAACACGTACACGACCGAATAAGGAGTTTTTTTTTTTTTTTTTTTTTTTTATTATTATGTATTAATATCATTGCGATATCGTTTCAAAAAAAAAACCGACGCAACGGGTCCAACACTGTTAGAAGTTACTCTGTCCAATACAATTATCGGTGTTTCGCTATATTTATCGATATAAATGTTATTAACGCCGGGTTTTTTTTCTTTTATGAACACCCCCGACACAAATTTGTTAGTCCGAAAATGAGAGCCGTTGCCAGTTAGGGCAATCGAGAAATGCGTACTAATAAATATTCGTAAAAATTGTAATCGCGGTTATTGTTTACGATTATCGACACTAAACTATAAAAAAAAAAAAAAAAACAAATCGATAAATCGTTATAGTACGGTAAATAAACGATATTTTTTGCAGTTTTCTGTTATACGGTAAATTTCACGATTGTTAAAAGATTTTATCATTAAATTAATTTTAGGTGATAGTTATTATTATTATTATTATTTTTTTTTTTTTTTGAAAGGTACGGAAGTAGTATAAAGGGAGCGTACCCATCCCACCCTTCGTCTCATTACCGTCTCAATATACCCGAAAAAAAAATGTGTAATACGATTTTTTATAAAATAAAAATAAAAAAAAGAAGATTTTTTTTCACGGTTGGAGAGTAGACAGGGGGATAAGGCTGATTTTTGTACGCCTATATTATTATTATGTTTTTTTTTAAATATATCCTCGTATACAGAAGGGTGGGGAGGAGGGTTCGAATCTCTGTCGAAAATTCTTCGGAAGTATTGCGTAAAAAGAGGCGATTGCGTTATTGTTCTACGCGAAATATTGTTTATTGTCATTTTTTTTTTTTTTTACGAACCGTAATTTTTTTTTTCTGTGTACGTGTACCTGACGCGGGCACAAATTCCCATCGTACCAATAAACTCCGCCCGTACATCGTTGTGGGGGGGGTGAGGGCGTTGGGGATGGGAGAAATTTATTTATCGTTACGGAAAACGCATTGTTGGGACAGGTAACGAAATATTGTTGTTTTACGGTCATTGCGATTGTGTACAAATAAATGGTAAAAAATGAAATAATATCTTTTCTTTCCCCCCCCCCCGGTCACGAAAACGGTAATGTGGTCACGGGATGTGATATAAACGACCCCCCCCCCTCAACATCACACCCTCTTCTATACTTAAAAAGTACCAAAATACGAGTGAACATTAACACGCGCACAGCTGTAACGATTCCGGCTGATTTTTAGTACACTGTGCGATAACCCTAAGACTCCGTGTTGTTTACGCGTAAACAGGTAATTTTGTAAAACAATTTTAATTTTTTTTTTTTTTTTTTTTTTCACACCGAGTATAAAAAAAAAAAATACCGCGTAACACATATTATTATGCACGTACCGATAAATTGTGCGATTCGGTTTTCCCGCCTAGGCGGGCGGGTAAAAACGGTTGTTTTTCTCGTTATCGTTTTCTTCTTATACACGTACACAAAATAACGTAATAAAAATTATATCGACGCCGTGTCATCATCGTGGCCGATCTCAAACGTAAGAAAAAAAAAAAAGAAAAAAAAAACAAACAAATAATCGCCAAATTACGCTTACGATTTAAAAAAAAAAAAAACATCGGTATTTTCGAGATACGAAATCATTATCAATTGGCTATGACGATAATACAGTTTTTTCTTTTTTTTTTTTTTTCTGTTCCGTATTCGGAAATACTGAGATTGACCGTGATGGTTTTTCGGCGACGATATTAATAGTAGTCACCCAAGTACACATTTATATAATTTAATTGTACAAAAAAGTAGCCGCGTATTTACAATGTATTTTTAGTTAAATAATATTTGTGTATTTTATATTTATTTTTTTTTTTTTCCAGGCAATACTTTATTTATCGGTTTTTTATCGATGTTTTACGATTTCGAGCGGAACGTATATAATAACGTGCGGTGGTTTTTTCTTTCTTTCTTTTGTTTTATCGTCTGCGAACGAGTTTCCCGCCAGACCACTAGAGATATAAACCGGCACCCGCGACCGAGAACACCGTAGGAGCGAATTTCTTGTACCGAATTTCGTCCAAATAGGAACCAGACTTTTTTTTTTTTTTACGATATTTTAACCGCAAACTCTATAATATTACGTCCATAAAAAAAAAAAAAAAAATAATCCAATTTTACCAATTTATTTACCACGGTTACCGAATAAAAACTCGTCGGGTTCAACGCAAAAACGGCCGTAGCCCTGACCCTTAACGGGTATCGCAAAGTAGATTAGCGTTTTTTTTTTTCTTTTTGAAATATATAATTTTTATCCCGTCAACGAATTTTCCACCAGAAATCTCGCTCCAGTCAATAACTTTGCCGTAACATTTTGAAAGGCAATCTGTGCGTCGAGCGGGCGAATTTTCCTAAAAGTGCGAAAACGACCCGGGGAAACGGGAATATTGTTACGCAATAAAGGGGTTTCCATTGTTTTCAACATTTTCTCTCCCTTGTAGCCACGCGAAATCGTCTAGATTTTTTATTATTATTCTTGTTGTTGTTGTTGTTGGTTTTCCATACGGATAAAAATTTCGAAACGTATTGTTTTTCATCGGAGTTTCGCATTTGGATTCATGTCGAACAATTCGTTAACAACCGCCGACCGATTGTACGAAAATTCGGTTAAATGCAAATTAAAATACAATTTCCAATTTTAAATTTATCAACCCTGTTATAGCGGGAAGCGGAATTATTCTAAAAAACGGTTTTTTGTCCAACTAGAAAATCACCCGGACCCGCTATTTAGGGAGTTACCAATATCTACACACTATCCGGGAATCCACAACGCAGACACTAAAGGAAATGGTGTCGTGGACCGTTAAAAATTTAAAAAAATATCTCTCCTCGATAAATAATAAACGTGCCAAGCTAAGTTCCATTAATGGGGGCGGCGGCTTCTTACTCAAATAAACTCGTGTATAGTCACTTATCGTGTACGCTTATTGTGCATTAATTTGTATGTGTTTTGTGTATGTGAATTGTGAAATAATAATAAAAAAAAAAAAAAAATTAAATGTATCAAACCGCGTTCAACCGATTTTCGCTTAGAATCGTTTCGGGTTTGCAACGACGTTGATGTAAATTAAATCGCCCCGCGTTAAATCCCGTAACCGCCCGATTTCCCAGCCAATAACAGCGTCCCGCCCGCGCGTACCGAGGGATGTTTTCTTTTAAAATAATAATATAATAATCGCTTTATACCTAAAAAAAAAAAAATATGAACAGAATAATAAAATGTAAAAAAAAACCACGTATACGCGCAATCCGAAAACGGATTAATGTGCCAAGAGCGGGGTTCGCGGATCGCCCTCCGTCCGATACGCATTATAAATGATAATTTATGAATGGAAACGTTACCGTACGGTATTTATTTTCTTTCGGAAAATCAATGCCCAGCTGTATTACGCGCTTGCAATAATTGTATACACGACCGAAAAACGCGTTTTTTTTTTTTTTTATATAAATACCATAAATCTGTCAGATCGTAGACGATAAATCGCCCTATTTAATCGGACCTACTCTCTTGATCTCTTACTATCATCGATCTCTGATTATTATTTTCTAATACCACGTGCGTACGTAATAAAACCGTTTTCGGTGTCACGGTTTTCGCGATCGCAAATCGTTTCATTACTATGCTCAATGATTTTATCGGTTCCGGTTCTTAAATAGAAAAAAAAAAACAATTTTTTTTTATTAAAAATCGGTAGTTCCGGTTCCAATACCGGCTGATAAAAATGCATCGTTTCAAAAAGCGTTACCCATTGCGTTTGTTAGGAATAATGTTTTAGGAATGTTTTTATTTTTATTATTTTTTTATTATTGTTGTTTTAATAACACGTACTAAACTATATTCTGTTCCGGGGGGGGGGTCTTCAACCGTTTTATACAACGGGCCACATATTATTTTCCACGCGGTCCGCGTTCGTAGTAAAAACATAAGTATTTTATACGAAAATTCTGTTTTGTTATTATAATGTCTATGATTAAAATTCTAAAATATATATATTTATTTTTAGTGTGATAACAGACATTGTTTTTCACCGACTAACAGTTGGTTTTCTATATTTGGTTGGATCTGAGACGATGAGAGATCCTCAGAGAGTTTTCTATGTGAATGTCAGTTAACCGAGCTCTAGTTTTCGATTTGACAATTTTCTACTCTTTCGTCGCCGCAATCGATTCATGACACATTAAACATACTTGTAATTGAATAAAAAAAAAAAAAATAATTATAATTATTGGACCATTTTTCTTGAACAACGCGACTTTCATCCGAGATTTTACGTTTTTTTTCTCGCCGACATATTATGTGTATATATATATATATTACGAAAAAAATATGTGAAATTGTAACTTTAACGTAAAAACGAGCAGTATGCTCGTTCCGCGATCGATAACGAACCAACAGGCAATAGCCGAAATTTATATGTAGTTAGGTAATTTAATTTATCTGACCGCATAATTTCCGAATTTTTGTCGTAAGGGCTTATAAAAATACTAACCTTATGGAAATACAAAAGGCATGCTACATTTCAAATGTGACCGCGGGCCGCATACAACGGCAAGGCCGATTGAAGACCCCCGGGTCCATTTCATTCAAGTTTACCCGCGTGCATATTTGGACTGTGATTGGGCCCTGTGATTGATCGCCGGTCCGTCGGCGACCGACGTCAGCGCTCCTGGCCGGTAACGTTTGCGGCACAGGATGCGCGGTGGCGACCGGTTTTCGTCGGTCCAGCGGGTAAACATAGACGGAATAGAACGTGCCGAACAAAATAATTTTTCCGGTGACAATAATAAACTCTATTCGTATTGGTATTATTGTTCGCTCGGTATTTCGTTATATATTTCAAAATAGTGCGGATATATGCGGTCACTTCTTGTCAACGACACTTCATAACGAATCCGACCGTGTTTTTTATCCGATTACCAGGGCGGTCCGTACAATTGGCATGATAAAAGTCTATTTTAACGGGAAACACAACCGGTGTCCTGGAGTCCTGTTAAGGGGGTCGGCGCGTGCATATTTTCCTTAAGATTTAGACCGGTAGAGCGGCCGGGCTATTTGACATACTCTCCGATGTCCGGTTTATATCGTCACATATCTGTATGCGTTTGTTGACGAATATTCTAGGTTATTCAGGAAGTCGATATTCAACTTTCGTTTTCGCGTGTCCTCCGAAATTACGATATTATTTTCGACAATGTCCGGTAATAACCTACCGCAATAACATTTGTATTTATTTTAGGCGCGCCGAATTTTATATCGAAAATCGACCTCCTAAAAAAACCCCGGGAAGGAATTCCCAGCAGTTCCATACGTAGCATATAAATGAAAATCGAACGTCGGGCGTCTATTTCTAATTTCCCGCCGCTTATTGGTCTAAAACGTCTGGAAATTAAATTTTATATTTCGTTACGGTTCCCAAATGCTTGGGCCTACTGACTGTGCGTGGGCGTGCGAATGTTCGTCACGGTAGCCCGGCGTGGTCCGACGCGATTACTGCCAACGATAAACCGATAAGGAAACCGTTTATACAAGTCTAGACCGAAATGAAAAATATCAAAATAATGAGCAGGCCGTAGTTAACTACTATTAACGATAATAAACTATATTATTATATATTACCCGCCCGGATTTTATGATATAGATCAGAGGTCTCCAACGTTTTTCTACGGCGGGCTATATCTAAGATACGCTTCGGCGCCGCGGACCAAATTTTTAATAGATAGGTAAATAAGAAGACAAATAAAAATTATTTTATTTTACTAGAATTTCACAAAGGAAAAAATTGTTTTATTGTGATAAATCCCTGTTGCATAATGGGAAGTTTTGGAATTGCTTGTCTTTTATAATGTTCGTCACTTAAAGTGGTCCCTATACATCGATTTGACGTATTTTATTTTTGAATAATTTTGCTCACACGGGTAGGTGGAGGGTAAATATTGAAATCAATTCACGGGCACACTATTTGAGATTTGGATAATATGTTCTTCTGGCTACATGGCGTAAAATGTTTGTAATGCGGTTTCCTTGAAACAGTTTTTGACCGGGTCGTTTGATGTGTGCTCGATAACTTCAAGCTGAAGCTCCGTTGGTAAAGTTTCAAATTCTACGGTGAATGGAATTTTGAAAATTCGAATGCGCTTAGCACGAATTAGGAAACCATCAGTTAACTCGACGGGTCGGTGCAAAAAGCTTGACGGACCGTGGTTTGGAAGACCACTGACATAGACTATTCCTTCCTTATATGTTATATATTTACAAAATAATGCGGATAAAACATTTTTATACGCAAAACACGAATCAGTCGATTCATACATTCCGATTATTCCGCCGGATGTTAACGGCAGTTTGGATTCTTTTCTGAGTGTTATTCCGTGCCGTGAGATATTTTTATTTTATTGTAAAATGGACATAAGAGTGGCGTGTTGGACAAAAAAAAAAAAAAAAAAGACTAAAGTTAAGTGCACCGAGAAGAAAGAAACACCTCAACACCTCTTGAGGCATTTTCTATTCGGAAAAAAAGGTAAAAATTGATGATACTTGCAACAATCAAGTGATATTATGTAAAATATACAATATATCTAAACTAGGTTACAATTACTCGTAGAGAATCGACATTTTTGTGTAAGGCCTTTCTAGGCGTAAACAGATTTACAAAATATTCTGATCGTTTTTTAACTATCTAAAAGCATTCGAATTATTATTTCTAATAAACTCAATGAAACCGTTTTGGGCCGAACAGAAATGGTGCACGGAATATTCGGCCCATAATAAACTGGATAAACCTAAAGATTAACTGCGATAACGATACGAAACTCCAGAATCTGCTACGATGGCTCAGAAAGTGGTTGGGCGGTGCTCGCGTTGAACCGCACTTGCCCTAATGTTCATTTACTTCTCATACACTGTCGTAATTTGTAACTTGTCGTGAAAACCGCCTAATTCTTACACCTTGGAGTCGATCGTGTTGGAGCCCGCTAAATTTATAAACGACTTAACATTACTATCCGTAGGTATTCTCGCCGGAAAACCTCATAATCGTTGTTCGGCCCGAATGTTTGTGCTATTTGTAGATAAAAATCTCCGAATGTCGTATAATATGATTATTTCGTTTTAAAAACACCACAGATATAAAAAATTATAAATTCGAAAGGAAAATATTTCTATGGGCACTTGTATTTGTTCGATTTAAACAATATCCGATTTACATACGATATTATTCGGTTATATTTTAGAACCTAAAAGAACCGTAAACGTTTGTATTTTATATTAAAAGGTTCTGGTTTCATGAATTGAGAAATATGGGTTCTAATAAAGGTTCCGGTTCTCAAATTTTCTTCGGAAACCTATTCAGGAAATGATTCTTTCTGTTCCCGTAACAATATTGTACCGCCTCCCTGGCGATTTTATCGTACACATTTTTTTATTTTTTTTAATTTTATTTATGTATATATATATATATATATATATATATAATTAACCAGGATTTTGCATACCGTGGGATTTTAGATTATGAACGAAGTGAAGAACGTATTGGTTTTACTATGGTGTGTGGTTTTTTTGTTATCTGTCCCGAAACAACTTTTCTACCAGACTACTTCGATTTTCAAGCACAACGCATTTTCTGAAAGAATTTCGATTTTCGGGAATAACCGGAAAAATGGACTACAATAATGGTTGTATTATTTTCGATGTTTTTTTTTTTTTTGTAATTCGGTGAAATATGATCGTAGAGACCTAAAATCTCGACAAAAAAATTAATATTAGACATTTCCGAGCGTGGACTAATTTCCAAAACATTTTGGCCATTTTCGAACTATTTTTTTTAGGATTTGTAAATTTTTTTAATTTCTCGAACTAATCGACTAAAACTGTTTTAGTCCAACAGAAACGCACGACAATACGACACCAATGTTGATCGTAAATTGTAATAATGATGAAATAGAAAAAGATTCGAACGTATTTTAATAGTTTTTTTGTTCGGGCGTTAAGTGTAAATTTCGATGAAAATCGTTTGTCGTTGGCAACGATTTATCGTTTCGTACAGATAGGAATAAAATTCCCCTTTGTGTCCTGCTTTCCCAACTTCCCAGTTTTTACTACAATTTCTACGGATACGGAATTGTACAGCGTCCTGTGCCCGGGATAATCGTTCGTTTTCGTTGATCATAATATTGCAGTATTATATCATTGTGAAAATAACAACGCGTTTATATTATACGAATCGTATTGTTTAATTGTAACACTCGACATCATCCTCTCGTTCGATTTAATCCCGGTCTTTTTGTATTTCGTTGAAAATAATTTTGAAGAAAAGAAAAAAAAAAATCATTTCCGATATCGTTTTCGAGCCGGTTAAATTCCGAGACACGAAAACCAAACGCGAGTAAATTCGTTGTCCGTTCGAACATAAATGCCTAATGCGATAATAATGATTCGATAATAATTCGATAGTCGTTCAGATTTACCGCCAATAACCGACGTGTGCGGTTTGATTGAATACGTTTCCGAACCCCTCGTTACGCTTTGCGGTCTCCATATTTATTTTATTTATTCATCTATAGAATATCACTTTAACGTGTAGGCAGGGTTAATCTTAAAGCGCTCTCTAAAGACACACGCGCAGGTTTGTTCGGAACGCGAAGAACAAAACGCCTACAACGTCGCTGCCGAAAGCTATCGGTAAACTCGCCCCCCCCGCCCATCCTTAGAATTGCCCCGTGTCTTTGTGCTTGATTAAAACCCCCTGTCCCTCCGGATAGGCTCGCGGAAAATGCTTTCTTATGATAATTTTCACTTTGTGAAAACCGAGTTCGAGACGGATTGTAAAAAAAAAGAAATGAAAAAAAAATAAAAAAAATCGTCGACGATGTGCGTCGCGTTAAATTCGAACGCGACAATTATCAACAATCCTTTAACATGACTAACATGTATAATACAATATATTGTCGGGGAATAAAAAAAAAAAAAATAATAAAATACTAACGAATACTTTAAGGCCGGGAAATTACGACGTGCCCGCGGGTAGGCTACCGTTGTGGGTGAGAAAAATATATTTAAATTCACCGAGCGAACGCGTTTTCGCGTATAGGCTTGCGCGCGGTTCACCTACACGAGATAAAACGCCGTGTCGGAAAAACGTAAAAATTTCGTTAGTATCTCGTAGTTTTTTTTCTTTATCTATCTATTTCGCGGTTTTTATAGATTATTTCCACTTGTGCGCGGTTTTTACAAAATTTGGTCTCAAAACAGATAATGCCGTAGTGATTTCAGTGATAAAACGTCTTGAAATCGTATTAATTTATTTTCATTCATTTTTCAGCCGCTAAAAACACGAGCACGCAATTGTAATTTATGTTTCCAGTTACGATTTATAGTTGAAATTTACCAAATCTTTGTTTAACCGAACATCGCTCGGAATCGCAACGGCACAGATATTAATCGAACCGTTCCGACTATTCACCGACAACAGAGAGCCCATCCACGGTCTGTTTTTTACTATCTATGTACATGTCGGGTCTCCGATGTTGAGCTTTTTTTTTAAAAAAAATAAAATAAAAGCGTAATTCGAGAGTTGAAAATGTTATAAACACGCCTAAAATATACCGACGAGTGCGCATTATTTGTAATAATATTCAAGTGAACTCGAAAATTAAACGTTATGCAACACAAACTTCATAAATAATTTATGATATTATAACGTCAGAGGAGACGCGTGAGTACTAAACATAATTTAAAATTGAAAAAAAAAAAAAAAAACCGTAGGCATTTCCCTGTAATAATAATTGAAATTGAAATTTGAAATCCGCGAAAGTTTCCCGTGGTAAAACACCAATGTCGGGTTATTATTCTTACTTATTTTTTTTTTATTTTTTTTTGTTTTATGGTTCGGATACGGGCGAGGCCGCACTGGCCGGTACGATATATTAAACGGATGAAGGGTAAAATGGGACGGGAGGGACAGGTCATAAAAAGAGCTTAGCTCGCTGCTTTTTTTTAAAAAAAATATATATATAAATATTTACAAAAGTTTAATCAATTTTTACGATTTTTAATATTTTTACGGTGTATATATTTAAAAAAAAAAATAATAATAATAATACGGACAAATAATAGCGGTTTCTTTTGTACGTAATAACTGTTTTTAATATAGGGCGAGACCGCAGAGGTTTATCACGGACTCGAGCGTCGCGCGTATTGTCCTTCGAATTTTTTTTTAAGGGAAGGGAGGAAATTTCTGGAGCGCACGTAATCGCAAAAAAGAAATAATATTACAAATTTGACGGGGTATAAAATACGTGCAGACGTGTTTTAATATATACGTATATGCTTTTGTCGTCCGGTAGACATTAAAAAAAAAAAAAAAAAAAATAAAAAAAATAATATTGTTTGGCCAAAGGCGGTGCACATGTTCGCTTAATAACGGTACGATATACTATATTTTTATTATTTCCTTTTTTTTTTTTTTTTTTTTTTTTTTAGTATATCGTCAGACCCGACAATTGTCGGAGGATATGATAATACGGAGTCGCGCGCAAATTAAAATGGTGTTTTTTATACTCTCGGTAAAACTGCATTTTTTTTTTTTTTTAATGCACGAGTAAAACCGACTCTAGCGTCGCCTTTTTTATTATAATTATTCTTATTTATATGTTATAACGACGAGTTATTGAGTTTTTTTTTTTTTTTTTCCAATTGAAATAGAAATTACATACTTGACGGGGTTTTTTTTTTTTTTATATATATTCTGAGCAAAGAACGTAATGGTTTTACTGTACATAATGCGTGATTTTTTTTTTTTTTTTTGTTGATATTTCTTTTCTTTTTTTTTTTTTTTCTTATCCGTAAACATCTTTTCTACCAGAAGTCCCGCTCCGATTTTCAAGTGCAACACCAATTCTGAAAGCATCTCGGATCTCGTTGGTGCATTTTGATTTTCGTTTTAGTTTTTTCAATAGTTGAGAAAAACGGGTGAATTCACGGCGACGATAACGGTTTCGCTATATTTTCGATTTGTTCATTATTTTTGGCGTAACTCGGTTGCAAACAATCCAACGATTGAACCGGCCAGAGATTTTTTTTTATGTCAGGAAACCACCTGTGCGGCTCAGATGATTTCGGATAAGCGGATTGTGGGTACTAGTAAATACGGATTATCCAAAAACTCCAATTATCCGGATTACGAAAGCTAAAAACCGAAATTTGGTATTTTTATGAGTAAAACAACGTTTAACACGTCACCTTGTAATACATTATATTAATAATATGTATGATTTTTTGTTGTTGTTATACTTGTTCTTTTTTTTTTTTTTAAATAAATTCTAAATTAAATTAAAATAACCTATTTGTAATATATTTTGAATTGTAAAAACTTATTTTATGTTTTACACGTGTAATGCGTGTAATTGTTAACAGTAATAAAAATAGTTTTATGAGAAATGAACTAAAGAATATTAAATCGAAAATTTAAAAACCGAATTCGGGTTTAGATAAGAATCCGGATTTACAATAAATGTCGGTATTGAAATTTCGGATTCTCGATTTTACGGCGAATCCGGATTTTTCCCAACGCGGAGATAATCCGCGATAATACCGCAACCGTTTTATGAGCACCGCGTGTGGAGTAAAAAAAAAAAACACCGTCCGGTTTAGATAATGATTTTTTTACTCGGTGTTTTAAAATTATATCGAATTTATGAAGAAAACATCAGTTCGCTGGGAAGAATGCACGCGATACGTACGTATACGTCTGTGTACATTCGTCGAATTTGAATTCCATTTTGGTGGATCGTGTGCGTGAAAACGATAAAATTGTATATTTTATGTAAAAGGAATGCGAAAATGAATGATAATTATACATTTATGTCGAAATGTGCGGAACGTGAAATGCAAATGGGGTGAGCGAGTTGATGGGAAGTCGTGAACGAACGTGAGATTCTGAGGGAAGTTCGGTCAATCGTGTTTGGAGACGTTTCGTAATTTTTACGATTTTTTCGGACTCTAAAACGCTTATAAAAAAAAAAAAAAAAACTACAACAATTTTCAAGCTTTTCCGTATTTGTTTGATTTTCTGATAATGATGACATGTAGGGGATAAATCCTCTTCAAGCCCCTTTCGCCGCCCGTTTCATTGCTCCCGTACGACGTATACAACATTTTTTAAAGATTTGGAACATTTTTTTTTAATAGGGAAATGAAAAACTAAAATCGTATTTATGTTTGAGAGAAACGTAAACAAATCATTTAGACGAGACTCGGCAATTAAAACGTTACAATCAAAATAATCCAAGTGTCGAATCGTAATAATTTACATTGTCTAACTTTTACCCGGGGATCGAAATGTACAAACAATTGTAATAAAAAAAAAAAAAAAAAAACTAATTTTTCAAAAAATCGTATTGGGAAAATTAGGAAAATAGTAATCTACCCGAGTAGAGTTTCAACGTAAAACACCAATAATACACTTCTCGTTACGTTCAGATTTTTAAAAAAAAAAAAAAAACGACTGATTGTTGACAATTTCCATCGAATAAATAGAACTTTTTAAATAACGAATTTTTTCGGAACCATTTAAAAACTGTAATCCCCTCGATGAGTTAGAGTAAGAGTAAGAGTCAATGATCACCAGTGCATTTTCGACCGCCCTGATTTTTATTTACGGTGATCCGTCGCTATTCTCGATTATTATTATTCAGTAATTCCCTGGTCTCCTGTATAATATCGGTAAGAATAAATAAAAAAAAAAAAACACAACGATTAAATATCGTTGCGTTAAAAATTCCGATTAAATGTATTAATCGCGAAGATAATTTCGTAATGTTTTTTTTTTTTTTTTTTATTTGACATAAACAATCTATACAATTTAGCACAATAAGCTTATATGATGAGAGTAATTAAAAAAAAAACAAAAAAAATAACATGAAAGGTGTGTTTGAGCAGCCACCCATTAGTGACTTTTGGCTATTGATTAATTAGTTAGTTTTTTTTTTTTCTTTTACCACAATGCGACGTTAGATATTGAAGTTTTGTAATAGGTCACGGTTACCACCATTTCCTTTTTGAATCTGCGGTTAGGATTTCCTGGGAGAGCGAGGATGTAAAGATCCTCTAAGATGAGGGTGTTAGAATGGGTTTGGAGTCGTTTATGGAAACGTGTGTAGAAAATGCGTGCTCCCTCTATCTATTGTTCTCATACGGAGATCGTTGTGAAGAGTTTGGCTAGAGATATTGGGCGGAGCGTAGTGGGCTAATCGTCGGAGTGATATATTTTGGAATGTTTGGATTCTATTAGTGTAAGATTTTTTTTTTCTTTGCCGCGCCCCACAATTGGAGTCCATACTTTTGAGTAGAGAGCTTTGTAGTTTAGTAGTTTAGTGTTTAGGGGGTGGAGCACTTATTTCTAATTAGTAGAGGTCTGAGCATACGCATGCGATTGCTTAAGATTAGTCGTTTGGTTTGAAGGTGTTTGTTCCATATTAGTCTTTTGTCAAGGAGTAATCCCAAGTAATTAACTGTGTCGGATGTGGGAATCGGTACGTTGTTGAGAGTAAAATTTCGCAATTAAATATTTATTATTCCGTTTTATTACACTATAAGGCAGCGGTCCTTATAACCGGTGTTCCGCGGAAATCAAAAAAAAAAAAAAATTAGTTAGAAAAAAATCCATAAAATAAACGAAATTCGTAGTTTGGTCGCCTTAACGTTTTGACTCGTATCGATTTCTAAACCGCAACAGTATTAGACGTGTACAACGGCGTATAATCGTTTTCGGGTCATTTAGTCGGTTAATTTCCATGTACTTTTTGCATTGTTTAATATATTGTATAAATGTATTAAAAAAAAAATGTATATAAATACTGTTTTATTGTACGGCTGTGTTCCGCAAAAATCGTATACAATGTTAAGTGTGCCGTCATTCGAAAATGAACCACTGCTAAAAGGGAAAATTTTCGATCCGTCGTCGTCGTCGGTATAAAAACTCTATCGATTCGTGGCCAGTCACGCAACGGTGTAAATAAACACGGTCTCCGCGATCAGTTATTTTTACCGCGTACTTATCCCGGATCGGTTTTTTTTTTTTCTTTTCTTTTTGTTTCGGTATTTTCGATTATCTTGGTTCTTTTAACCTAGCGCCGGCGGTGTTTTCTGCGGTACAGGTTATTGAATTATTGTCGGCGTTACGAGGTGTGGCTATTAAATAACCAGGAGTTTCAATATAAAACATTTTTATGAACAATTTGTAATAATTTAACATTATTCCCCTGTTACGTACACTCCCCCCCCCGTCCGTGTTTGACGCGTCGGTCCGTTCGTATTTTCCCAACCGGTCGAAACCGTGTTTGAAAATCTTTTTTATTTTGATTTTGTTTTCACAGCTTCAACCGATTCGATATGTGTCCGTTTTAACGCGCCTTTTAATTTCGGTGTACGGCTTGTGGTGGTGGTGGTGGTGCGGGGGTGTTGTAGCACCGGAGTACGATTTTAGGCCAAAAACAGTTTTGCAGATAAAGCTGTATTATCGTTCCATAGAGAGGTTTTTAGGCATCATTTTAACGCGGACTTTTGTTGTGTTCAATTGATCGTGTAAAAATTTGTCTAACGGTCTCCTGGCACACCGTTAACAGCTGCAGCTATCGTTCTAATGCCTAGTCTCCGTTGTTGTAGTTTTTTTTTTTTTTTTTTTGTTGTTTGTACGATATCATTTGCGTTCGAAATGTTATCGTCGGTTTTTCAGAAACGTGGACAACCCGCACATTGTCCGTGTTCGGTTTCTTCACGGCGTTCGATAAACCGTTTGTGCCGCCCGAAAACACGCGATCGCCGCACAACAACACCTCCGTACGCGTTTGTTAACGAGCGAAAACTTTCCGTAGCAGATTTTCCAAGTTCTGCTAGACATTTTTCAATTAATACCCCTAACCTACGCTGCTCGTTTTTTTTTTTTTTTTTTTCGTCCGCCGTGATTTCGACGTACACCGCACAAGAAAAATATTTAAACAAAGCTCGCACGTGAACTATACAATGGACACTGATTTCAACCGGTATCGTTCGATGCATAGTTTACGTATAAATATACCAACATTATGCCCTTTTCTGCACGCGCCTTATCGCTAAATGCGACGGGGTATGCGCCTCCCAAGAAAGAGCACTTTTAGGGTCATCACATCGGCGGTGACTTTCATGCGAGCCGTCAAAACACCAAACACCTCGGGCAATCACAGGCCGGCATTACGCAATAGCACACACCCGCTCACACGTTGACCTTACTATTCCCGATAATGGTGCCCGTGAAAAGCAGAATGTCCGAGCCACAAGATTGGGAAGGATGAACGGGACCTTCGTACCTACAGAAAGAATGAAAACAGCACTACCCGTGAACCGGACGACCCCACGGAATGGTCCCCGTGTACATGAAGACGTCTATGCCTATGCCAGTTTGCATCAATTCCGTAACCATAAAACCACCCCGGGCGCATGGAGGAGGAGAGTTATGGTAGGAGTAACACATCGGAAAACAGCGTGTTTACTATTCGGTACGGCAATCGGTATACAGGATCGATCGCTGACGACGTGATCTCATCATTTCTTCTCCAACAACGTCGAACCACGACGGCTTTGCTCAAGAGAACTGAGACCAGTCCGCCGGCACTATTCGCCCGAAATATCGCCAGTACAGTCGTCGATCAAATCTGACTGGTCCTATTCAGGATTGACGCCGGGGGCTGTTTCAATCGCCGACGACACTGGGACAAAGTAACTGACGAACCTGGCGTGTTGAACCAGTTGAACGACCAAGAGACGCGCCAAGAGTCAATCAGTGATCCGGGGCCAAGCTACCCTAAATGGCCAATCTTAGGGCTATTACCGCCCAACAACCTCCCCCGGACGTACTTGCTCCAGTCGCGTCTCCCAGAAGTCCAAAATCTGATTTTAAACGCCACTTCCGTAAGCGGGTTTAAACCTACAACTGACGTGTGTCTCCGGCTCTTCCCCGCATTAAAGAACCGACATTCTCGACGGCTATAGCTTAGGCCGGTTGTGACCCTTCCCGAAGTAGTGCCTCACGGCGTTTCCGGTTTGAAACTAAAAAAAAAAAAAGGCCGGTGGCGACCCCGGATCACCCGTTTTGACCGTCTGCTTATGCTTTGTCAGACAGCTCCAGAACCAACGATCACATATTTTTTTGGTATATAATTGACATTTTTTTATATGATTAAAAACAACAGAAACACCGACTCTACTCTTTTACGAGACGGTAACGCGCTCGAAAAAAGCGTTTCGTAGTTTATTAGTTACACCTCGTATACCGGTGTATCGAGTGCTCCGAGGAATAGTTACACAGTCCAGAGGAATTATTATTAAATAAATTACGTAAATTCGATTAACCGCATTGCGGGTCATCCTGTAATACCGCGGTGGTAAGCGGCCACTTTGATTTTTTTTTTTTTTTTTTTTTATTCAAAAATATATTATATCAGTCGATCGAACGTCAAAAACCGTTTAGACCGAGCTTATAATATCGCGTACCGTCTAATATTATTATTTTTTTTTTTTAATAAAAAAAAATTATATTTAAACCGCTCTGCGTCCGGCAGCGTTTCCTTTGAGGGGCCACGATGACGGGTATTTATTTTCTCCTTTTTTTTTTTTTTTTTTAAAAAAAAAACCATTTATTACGATAAATATTAAATTTCATTTTTTTGATTACTTTTACGTGCTTTGTGGGCAAAAAAAAAAAACATCGCACAGTTACATCGTTGTCTTTAGATTCTTATAGCGTAGCGATAAGGAACGCATTGGTACTTAACCACAGTTTTATATAATCTGCGGTGTGACTATGATGAGCATAGTTTTTTTTTATGTCTGTTGTCCGGTTGGCGCGTTTAATAGGCCGTTTATTGATTTCCATTGTACATTTCTTTTCGATTACCGACGAAAACGGAAATATTTACGCAATGTTCACCATACAACAAATTCTCTTCCGCTTTTCTCCATATCCTCTGCTACCTTCGTAGCTCCAATTCCTCGTTCTTCGCCCGCGATAATTGAAAATACTTTTCTAACGCTATATCCCCGACGGGGATATCTTTGTTTGCCTGGAGGCTATTTTTGCCTATTGGGTACTCTCGGATCGCATTTTTGTCGTAGAGTTTCGCTTCCACCACACGTGGCCACCCGTTTTTATCGGTTTTTCGTGAAATTCGCGGCGCTCAAATATGAATAATTTCCAAAAAACCGAAAAACATCCGCGCGTTCACAATTTATTACTTACCGAAACGCGGTGGCTGGGCTATGTTATTTTCGATCTTTAATATATTAACTACGAAAGTTTTTCCGAAAAAAAAAAAAAACAAAAAAAAATGTTTAAAAACCACACATCAATGATTAAGACTAATTTGTATAAGGCTTGGTGTATAGCTTGGCTCACGGTCCGCTCGGGATATAAATTACTCGCTTTGGCGCGATTAAATTTCGATTTGGATTAATTATGTTTTCCGGGGTTTATCGAGCACACGGCAAAGTGATGTGGTTAATTTTATTCCCTTGGAAGTACTGTTGGCGCGGTAAAAAAATTACGCTCCATAATGCTTCGTACGGCGCAACACGATCGATGGGAGATTAGATGATACAGAATAAACTGATAAAGAAAAGTTTGAAAACTAAGCATATCAAATAAAAAAAAAAAAAAAAATTTAAAAAAAAAACCAATTTATGGCGCGAACTAACGTTATTTTTCAAACGAAAACCAGAGAAAAAAGTCATTATAACCCGTAAAAATACACTTTTATTGGGGCTGCTTGACAGTTTTGACGAATGTGCCGTAATATACTTTACAGTAACGCGATCAGCATTTTCGAATTCGGGGTGAAAAGCGATATATTTACTCGAAAATCGAAAAATTGCTAGCAAAAAAAAAAAAAAGGGGGGGAAAGTGTAAAGTTCGTGAAAACAAAACAGACCAGAGAGATGTGAGAGGTGGTAACGTGGCGGATCTCTCGTTCTCCCGTGACTCCCGAGCATGTGAAATCGTGAAGTCGTGACGTTCGGGATGTTTTCATATTATTCCTTATCACTGATATCGATAATAACTGATGAAATCAGTTATCGCCCGACGGCCCGTAATATGCGTGGAATACGTTCTTTAATTCAAGACAAAGGAGACCCGGCCTTGGGGGTGGCCTCGTCGGTCTTTCATTTTAAATCCGAAAATCTCCGATGGTTTCATCACTCGCCTTGTTTCCGAATAGGTTGGTGAACCGATGAGATGGACCGGATGTGATTGTTATCATATTTGTTTTATAGTGATAAGATTTAAAGAAAACAAAAAACGATGTTCTCTTGATGCCGGATGCCATCGCAGACGAATCAAGGAACTACTTGATGCAATCCCATAATCAGTTTTGTAATTTACAATTATCGAATCAAATTTTTACGTTTTTTTTTTTTTTTATTATTAAAACATATTCAAAAACTTTACGTATAAAACCGGCGTATTCGTTTTATTTTCCCGTACGCACTTTAGACAATTTCGGCGTTCCACTGCGCCACTGGATACCGGAGTATTGTAATATTATAATAATTACAACTTTCCACCGAAACCAAAAACAAAGGAAACTGTTACAAAACGGTTTTCGACCCTCGCAGCGTTTTCTACTGTAGATTAATTTTCGTATTCGGGTCTCGTGGACTTTCCATTATCTAACGGATGTCTAAGCCGCAGTGGCGCGCCCCGGAATTTTCAACGGGTGGTGGTTAGGTTAGGTTCAGCTCGACACCTGAATAATTTCTAGAATTTTTGTTCGACCCCAATCTGAAAATGCGACTTTTAAAACCGCGCCGTGAAACGCCAAATTGCATTGAACTGTCCGAACTTAATCAAACACTCGTAAATGTTGTACTCTAAAGTGGGATGATAAAATCCCTGGCATTTTCCCGTTCGGGTTCAAAATGTAAGTATAGTTTTTTAAATACGATTTATCGTACAATTATTCCGATTATATAGATTGTTGACGCAATAAAAACAATTTTTGACACTGCGATTTTAACGGTCATGATTAAGAAAAAATAAAAATATATTTCTTACGGCTTGAAAAGTAAATAAAAAAAAGTATAAAAAAAAATATTAGCGTTACGTGAAAGAAAATGTAAATTTGTCGATAAAATTGTACATTAAATTAAAACGATCATTATCATTTGAAAATAGATTTTTCACTTACGACGGGGGTTGCGTTCTGAAACGAAAAACGCTAAAAACCTCGAGAACGTCAAACGAGTAGCTTTTCGATATTTTATTGACCTGTCGGTTATTGGTCATGATACCCACCAACGCTGCGATTTTAACGGTCATGATTAAGAAAAAAAAAATATGTTTCTTACGGCTTGAAAAGTAAACAAAAAAAAGTATAAAAAAAAAAATATTAGCGTTACGTGAAAGACGTCAAGAAAATGTAAATTTGTCGATAAAATTGTACATTAAATTAAAACGATCATTATCATTTGAAAATAGATTTTTCACTTACGACGGGGGTCGCGTTCTGAAACGAAAAACGCGAAAAACCACGAGAACGTCAAACGAGTAGCTATACGTAACTCAAAAAAAAAAAAAAAAAAAAAATACGAGTACGTATTGAAGACGTTTAGAAACGTCTAGAAAAAAGGTAACCGGATTACAGCGCGACAATAAAATCGGAAATAACCGAAATAATCGCTACGTAAATATTGCCGTTTTTCTCTCCGGTCATTAAGGACGGTTAAAAAATTACCCCGGCAAAGCGCCAGCCGGATTCGTAGTTCTTCGTAGTTTTTCAACCTAACCGAACGCGATTTCTGGTGGAAAAGTCGTGTTTACGGACGGACAAAAATAGCCACCTTTTCATAGTAAAACCAACCGACTTTGACAGAGCAGACCGTTTTTGTTTTATTTTTTTTTTTTTTGTTTCTAAAGTTATTATACCGACGTTTTATTAAATAATATTCGCCACGGGTTTACGGTTCGACAATTCGTGAACTAAATACGCAAGTAGCCGTGCGGAACACATATGAATTTCTTCGTCGGGAAGTCTGACGACGATTTTATGATTTTTACGACCGTTTTCGAATCCGAAACCGACGCGGAACACGTGCTGAATCGAAAGAAAAAATAATAAAAGAAAAAAAAATAAAAAAATACCGTTCGGCAATATGCGGTTTATCGTACGGTTTAGCGGACGACTCGCAATATAATAAATACGACAATACGCACACGAGCTTTCGCAAAGTGATACAAATAACGAAATTCCACCGTACGCGTATTTCTCTTTTATGAGGAGTATTTTTTTTTTTTTTTTTTACGTGTTACAATATTAATAGTGTTTTAAATCGGATTTTTATTCACGGAGGAAATGTAATTGTATAAATAATAATATATCGTATATATACGTAGAAAAAAAAAAAAAACCCCCCGCCGCACATTAGCGGTGCCGGTATATTATTACGCGTAAAAATTTAAACGGTAAACGCTTATATATAAAAAGTAAATAAATAAAAAAAAAAAAAAAAAAACGGCTACGGGTGTTACCGGTAAAATAAAAAAAAAAGAACGCGTTTATATACGGGCGATCGAGAATCCGTAGGAAAAACGGCTGAATACCTCTGACGGTCTCGCCGTATAATATGTTTCAATCGCTTATAACAATATCGTTGTCGAATATTATTTATTGACGAGTTTATCGTTTTGCCGGCAATAGGGTATTTTTGTTCGCGTCCAATAATGTCGGCGATTATATATTATTTTTTTTAATATTGTTTTTTTTATCATTTCAGGATTGGTAAAGCTGGGCATTCACTGTGTTACCGGCAAAAATGTCGCGATCAAAATCATTAATCGAGAAAAACTCAGCGACTCGGTGCTCTTAAAGGTAAATTACTATCGTCGTTATAATTATTATTTTATTTATTTTTTTTTTTTTTTTAATTAAATATTCTGCTCCCTACCCTCACCGGCCGAAACAACAAATTCCGTAATTTTTGTTATTATTATTTTTTTATCTTTTTTTTTTTTTTTGAAATTTAAAATAATCGTATCGCACAATATTTAATCGTACTCAGCGCGTTATTGATTAATATTTTGCAAATTTCGCCGTTCGGAATTCGCGTTTTGTTAATTAAACGAAATCGTCGAGTTCAAAAGACGGATTTTTAGCACCGGACACAGTATACTCCGAGGGGGGGTGACGAACGGAAAGGAAAATCGTTTTTTCAAAGGAGTTTTCGATTTCGAAAACGCCGCTGTTTTTTTTTTTTTTTTTTGGAAAACGTCTACGGTTCAGAAACTTGCGTGTTTCAGGCGTTTTCTGTCGGTCGGCAATGGACACGCGCGCGCGGAGACCGAGCTATAAAAAAACTTTCGTGACCGTACGATTTTCGAGAAAAATCCGATTTTTCGCCAATAGTTTTCTTCTTTTTCTTTTGCGGACTTTGCAGTTTTTTTTTTTTTTTTTTTTGTTCCTCTTTAAATACGCGTTTAATTGCTCCGGGACACGCGTTCGAATTAAACGAATATTCGCGACCTGTAAACGCATTTGCATTTTTTTTTTTTTTTTTTTACGTATTGCATAACTCGACGTATTTACTTAATAATACACAACCATCAGAATTACCGGCGACCAATTTCGAGGCATAGTTTGTCCAACTATGCCCGTTCACTCGTTGTAAACCCCTGCATGTTCGTGTAGAAAGCTATTTTTTAATAACATTGTTTGTCGTTCGTAAATAGTTTCGCCGCCGTCACGGGTCGATTTTTCGAGTATAGTACACGAGCGGGGGGGGAAAAAAAAAAATAAAAAATTTTTATTATATATAAAAGCACAGTATGTTTACTACGCGAAAACGGAAATTAGAATTAATAACATACCGGGTGCACGGAGACATACGAACACTAAAAACCACCTGCATGTACGCGCGTTCCGTGTACAGTAGTTTCGACTCGACGCTTATGGATTTTCTAATGAAACCAAAACGACTACACTAGTATAACGCAGTCTGTATGTTTGTTTTTTTACGAGAAAAAAAAAATCGAGTAAGACTTTTCTTCTTTTTTTTTTTTTTTTTCCGCCAGACATGTCAAACACGCGGCCCGCGGCTACCAAAATTAACGGGCGGGCAGTTAATTATAAAAATTAATTTCCCGGCATATATTTTTCTTTTTTTTTTTTTGTTGATATACCGGGCGACACTTTCGTTGACTCGCGGCTATTTGTGGATTCCTTGGAATTCGTATAGACAAAAATAAAACATTTTAAATAAAAAAATAAAAAAAAAAAAACGTAAATTACGAAATGTTAGAAAAAACAACCCACCACCCCGGAGACAAGGAGATAACGTAAACGTAAAGGTGTCGTTTTGGTCGGCGGTAGAGATTATCGCTTCATTTTTTTTATTTCCACTGTTTTTAAAATATAAATACCACCATCAAAATCCGGATGTTTTTTTTTTTTTCTCGTGTTCGCCCTGTATCGTATTACAGTACCACCGCCGCCGGCCTATTCGATATTTATTTATATATTTAATAAAAATCAACAGCATAACGTTGCGAAATAATAATGATAAAAAAAAAAAAATACCGTTCGACGGCAATATTGTCGTTTACGTTTTCACTCCGTAGAAATCGTAAAGCGCGTGTACACGAGGATTTTCGTATAAAATAATCAAAAGTAATATTAGTTTCTCGCGGGATATAAACAGAAACAATATAAAAAAAAAAAAAAAAAAAACATCGATGTACACTGTGCATAAGTAACGAGACACAACACTTGTCTGCAGAATGACAATATTTTCTCTTTATTATCGAATAAGCGATGCATTTTTTTTTTTTATATTATATACGTTTAAACGCTTTTTGAAATTGACGTGATTTTATAAACTAAATATTGTTTCGGACGTAAAATAATATATTTTATTCGTCAGTCTTTGACGAGAAGTCTGTTTTGAAATCATTTTCCCGCGCCGTTTAAAACGTAAAAAAAAAAAAGAAATTATTCGACTGTTTCGAGAGTTTTGTCACCATATTCAACATAAAAGTAATTCTAATTATTTTAGAAACTGGCGATTAGCCCCTAGGCGCATTTTTCCCGGTCAAAAATTCGACACGAGGTCATCGGCAGTGGTGGTGGTGAAATGAAAAAACGTCGAGCGCGATTTTGTTGTTTTACATTATACGCATGTTTTACGATTTACGCGAATAAAAATCTGTTTGGCCCATTCAAAACGCTCAAGAATTTTAGACGAGAAAACACGGAAAACCGTAATTCAATGTAGTTTTACAAATGTAATTTATCAAAACTTGCCTGTAACAGAACATCACTCGGAATCGTTTTTTTTTTTTTTTTTTTCATTAAATAAAATTCCCCTCTATATCATATCTTCCCAACTTTCAACCGACAACAGTGGCCCGCCCATGAGCCAGTATCTTTTATCATTCATACCGGAGATAACAATGAAACAATGTTTTAATATTGTTTTATGACGTCATCAAACTAACAAAAGTTTGGAAGCGGTATACTCATATTTATATAACGAAAGCAACGATTGCAATCGAAAAACGATTCTGAAAAATTATCCCATAAATTAACAACTGTAAAACTTTTGAAAATCGTTCAAGGTACACGCGATCCGAATAAATTGCAGAATTTTTACTAACCGGAAAAAAATGTTTTTCGAAAAAAAAATTAGAACCTATGGGCCGGACTGTTGAGAATTTCGATAAATATTTCAAGTGTTTCAACTATCACCGGCTAGAAATTTCACACACAATTAGGTAATCGAAATGTTTGTTATAAACAACATAAAAATATATTTCTCGGACAAACTTATTGGGAATTTCGAATACATTTTTCAAAATAAAAATACGACATGATAGAATTGGAGCCAGTTTTACTAACTGAAAGAAAATACACGCGTTCGTAAAAACTATAAAAGATTCTCCGTCACACTCGGAGTCGAGAAAATCATTTTTAAAAAAAAAAAAAAAAATTACGGATCCTCATAATACAAGATTACAGCGATCAGCTTGTTATATACGAATACTGTTTATTGAGCACCGAGAGATAAAAATAAACGTGCTTTTTACGTCGATTTATTTATTTATTTTTTGTTTGATTTGACGCAAACGTTTTTATTTATCAAAAGATGTGTAAATATAAACTTTAATTTCAAATCTAATACGATTATAGCGACGTAAAAAAAAAAAAAAAAATAATAATAAAAATAAAATGTAATAAATATAGAACGGTACTCGGTTTTTTATGCGAAATATCTCAGAAGTTTTTAATAATACCGATAGAAATGTACAACCGTTGTCGGCAAATTAACTTTTGTAACTTCTTTCGGTTGTTAAAAAAAAAAAAAAAAAAAAAAAAAAAAAAAAAAAAAAAAAAAACCGACCGAAATTCATTTAAAAATGCATAATGAAAGGAATCGAAAAAATTAAACGTAATAATCGTTTCGACAAAAAAAAAAAAAAAAAAGCCGTTGTTGGACATAAAAATATAAATGCATAATAATACATATTTGACAAAAAAAAAAAAATCGATAAATACATATTACATATTAATACATTTTATTAGAGATAATAATTGTGATATTTTTATACGATTAAAAAAAAAAATACGATGGTCTGCCGGCCGTACTTTAACGGCTGAACAAGAGATTAATTTAAAATGCGTATAGTTTAGTTATATACATAATTCATGCACATTATACTTTTTAAATATTCAATACCTGTACACAGATTGTCGTGAAATGAAAATGCAATTTATTTGCATTTTACCCCTGTACGGTTTAATAACGACGCAGTAGCTAACGCGTATTTAATCGTTAGGGTTCAACAAAAAAAAAAAAAATAATAATAATAATAATAATAAAGTAAACATATACTTTTTAGCCATCGTTGCACGCATTAAAAAAAAAAAAAAAAAAAAAACACTAGAAATTAAAACTGTTCAATATTAATAACGCGCAAAACGTGGTGAATATTTTCATTAACGGTAACGAACTAACGCTCAATTGTTTACGGTTTAGGTGTGCGCGACTAAAAAAAAAACGTGTCGGGAAAATTTAAATTTGATTTTCAAAGATCGAAACGCCGTCGGTGAAAAAAAAAAATACGGTTTTCTTCGCGCGGAAAACGTTAATAAAATTACAAAATTTTGCTTTGGAAAAACGAAAAAAATTAAATACAATAATGTCGACGTAAAAACTGAATCCATTATACCTATATTTGAATTAATACGAATTTTACTCTTGGTTTATAAAAAGTCGTAATAGTTGGTTGTTTAGACTATTTTTGAAAAAATCATAGCCAACCCCGATCAGCCTGTGTACCTATCGTTCTGATAAGCATAGATAAAAATGACTACAAATCCATCGGGTTCATAACTTCGGATTCACTGTTCCACAGACACTGGGTGTAGAATTCCAACGAGTCGTCCCCGCCGCAATGACCTATCGGTTTTTTTTTTTAATTTTTTTTTTTTTTTTTTTAATCCGTACAATGATGCGGATGGGAGTCATTACCCCTCCACACTCAAACTGACTTAAAACTATGACGTTTACGAGTACTGTTCAAATAAAATATGTTATAATCTCGAATCGTCGTATTTATATATTTCAGCCAAGTAACGAGCAAACGATTGATTTATTTAACGAAAAATTCGGTTCCGGTTTGAAAAAATGGCATTGAAGATCTTTTGTGATTAAAATTATGCGGGTATCGGGTGCAAACGTCATCTCGCGTCGCTGATTCCCGGGCGCACGTCACTGGTAGACGTATAACTTTAGAAATATGCTCGTATCGATATCGATTTTTTTTTTTTTCAAATTTTTTTATATATATATATATATTCTTTATATCGTGATGATAATTGCTCGATAGAAATATTAATAAACGAATTAGAACCGCCGATAAAATACAACCCAGAAATTTCAATCCCCGTTGATTTTTTTTTACTTCTAATCCGAGCACGTCTACGGGAATCGTAGAGACAATTTTTTTGTCTTTCATTCTTTTTTTACACTCGTCGAGTGCGGTTTTCCACGTGACCGTTCCGAATAATTCGAAACAATCCGAAACGGGCAACGATAAAAACACCGTTATCGATTACGATTAATATTATCTCTATACGGTTTATATCGATTTTGATTTTTTTTTTTTTTTTTTTTTTATTAACATTTTGACGTCGGCAAAAAACATCGTTGTCCGCAATCGAGACGATTTGTAGAATTTCGCGGTTTTAATACACACGAACAAATATCCTTCTGAATAGCCGGAGACGAACGAGTTCGCGGTGTTTCTATTTCGATTATAGCGATCCGCTCCGATTGAGATTTGTTTCGTATTGTTTTCCACCTCGTAAATAAAGACGAATTAAATAATATTATTAGCCTCGGATATTCCGACCGAAAGATTTTTATTTTTTTTTTTTTTTTTTTGCCAATTGATTGGGTTTGGAAAAAACAAATAAAAAAAATAATTCATTATTTTCGTCCATAGACCAAGGTCTCGAGAAATCATTACGAAATATAAGTTTATAATTAAATTATAAGTTATACGCGTATATATTAATTTAGTAACTCGTCGGATTTTTATATTTTTTTTTATTAATTATGCGCTTTTTCCCCTCGCAGTAAGTAAAATAAAGAAAAAAAAAAAAAAATGAATTATTTCATCGGTTCAAATACCTAAAATTATAATGTGTTTTTTTTTTTTTTAAACTTTACTTTATTTCGCTTCGCGTGACCATAATTAAATAAAACGGGCATATATATATTTTTTACTTTCTTTCTTTCTTATCCGTAAAATAACGGCCGAACCGCATTGAACGCCGTTCGCTTTATCGAAATATTATTTATTGTTCGAATTGGTTTTGAACTCCGCGGGAGTATTATTCCGAGAAATTTATAATATACGGTTTTTATTTTTTTTTTTTTTGAAAAAGACGTGCGCTGAAATCCAAAATATAAATTTGCATTTTTAGATTCCTGAAGGAACGAAAGACGCGTGCGTTTTTTTTATTTTTCTATCCACGAACGTGTCATCCGCTTATATAGAAGTGGTCAGGGGCGAACGCAAGCGAGGGGTTTATTTTTGGGGGTTCAAACCCTACCCGAAATATCAGGAAAATTTAAAAAAAAAAAAAACATGAATTACCCGGCCTATAAGTTTAATTTTTATTACGGTTATTTCATTGTTTCCCGAGAAACTTACAAATATAATTGAGCACTTGTAGTGTAATAGAGTGAACATTTTATATTTTTTAACACCCCCAGCCCTTTCCCATCCGGGAAATATTTTCCTGCATTCGGCCCCGGGTGTTGTTAATACGTATAGTAGCGCAACGTTTGAAATTACCGCGATTTTTTTATTTCTTTTCCGGATATTTTTTTTTTTTTTTTTTTATTCTCGATTTATACAATTAAAATCTACTGTGCGCTTAACCGGTCGACGAAAAACAAAAAAAAAAAAAAAAACAAAATGGTCATTGAAGTTTTTTTTTTTTTTAACTTTCGTTTTCAATATATAATCGTTTGAAATTCGATTTTGCTGTTTTTTTTTTTTTTTTTTTTTTTGTCCTTTTATTATACGTGCCTATTATGTGTACATAGACTAGCGGTTAATATCGTTAATATAAATTACCGCGCAGATTTAATACTAACGCCCTGCGCATAAACAATGCTTAAAACGAACAAAAAAAAAAAAAAAATCAAAAAAACTATCGTTTCGATCCGCCACCGCCCTTCCGCCGTCTTATCGTTTTTATCGTTATCTGGCGACTCCGACGACCCGGGGACGACGGATAAAACGTAACGCGTCCGCCATTAATTTACGAAAAATAAAATAATAATAATAATAAAACCCGGCCGTGCAGCGCCGTAACAATGAGAAGTAACAATTTTATTATTTTTATCATTTTTTTTCTTTTCGCTTTTTTCACCATTATTTTATTATTATCGTTCGGCCACCGTAATACCTACGGGCGCGTTCGAATGAACGAAAAACCATTCGTAACATGACCGTTTTGAATATTCGATAACGGTATACGGGATTAATCGCATTTCGTACTAGTCATAAATCGCGATTATCCGAAAATCCTATACGAATCCGGATATTTGGATTTTAACAAAAAAAAAAAAAAACCTCGAAAAATTCACGTTTCGAATTCAAAAATGCCGAATGTAATTGTATTTTTACGGGTAAAACAACGATGGCCGCTTGGGGTCAGCTTTATAACTCCGTTCCAAAAAAGAGAAAGACGCCAACTGGTGGCGACCAGTTTTCGTCCAACATCGCGCATCCCCCCACCAATTACCTATTCCATTACACGAGGTCGCCCGGCTGCCCTATCATTCGCAATGCGCAGATAAATTTCTGTTTGTCATAGTTTTCGAATAGTGTAAAAACGTATTTAATGTTTTTAATGTCAAAATTAATGAAAACAAATCTGTACCGCGCTACAGGTTTACTCTCCGTCATAGACAACTCCCTCCGGTACGTACAAACAGCAAACCCGTGCCGTTCTCCGGCACGGCCAAATATTTAGGTCTAAACTTCAACGAACGCCTAACATGGGCTAAACATATTCACACAACAAAAATGCTATTCTCGGCAAATTCTCAAAAACCAAAATTCAAATATACAATCTTCTTCTTAAGCCTGTCTGGCTCTATGGAATTCAACTCCTGGGGATCAGAAAAAATTTCAAACACACAAAAAATACAATCGAAAATCCTCCGACATATAACCAATGATCCTCCGTATATTTCACACCACACTCTCCATACAGATCTTCACATCCCTAAAATCACTGATACATCCAAGCTGTATTATTCAAAATTTAGGTTTCGTCTCCAAAATCACACCAATCCCCATATCAAAAAGCTACTATCTACCTCCATCCCAGGAAATCCTCCCAGAAGACTCAAGCGACAAAGGCCCCGTGACCTTATAAAGTAAACATACTATGAATACTTAATACCCAAGTAAATGGTAAATTCACGCCGAAGTATCCTCAGTGGATGGTTTCTTCCCTCAAGACACCCAAGCCATAGCATTTAATTTTTAAAATCAGACATTATACTTACTGTACTTTTTTTTTAGTATAGATTGTATAAAAAAAAATTTAAAAAAAATGTTTTACACGTTTAATGCTTTATCAATAATAAGATAATAATGATAATAATAATAGTTTAACGAGATACCAATTCTTAATATTCATTAAGAATTCGTATATTATCACAATTTCCAAATCCGAATTGTCAGATTTGAAATTTCGGAATCTAAAAATCTACGGACTTCGACAAATCCGGATTTTTCTCATCTCTAATTCGTATAACCAGGCCCGCTGAGAGGAGAGCACCCTGGGAAGAGAGACAAAACAATCGGGTTTTACCTACATTTTACTTTAAATTATTTGTAGTTTAAATTCATATAAATTGAATTGAAACGCTACGAGATTGGTGTGAAACGTAGATAATAACATTATTTTCGCTACATTCATTTTAATGGACGACGCTGGGTGTTTGTGGTAAGTTTAATATTTGACATTGGGAGTGGGCCCGGATAAGTTTGTCCCCTGGGGCCCTTGATTTTTTTCCACAGCCCTACGTACAACTGCGGTTTAATCCGAATTAAAGAAGGTACTTTATACGAATTTAATTTTGGGCGTATTTTATTTGTAATATTTACAATTCAATTATAGCGCGATGTCTGGTTTGTTTTTTTTTTTTTTTTTTTTTGCTTCTGCTGACAACTGTTCAAATACGAAAAATACGTAATCTACAGAAAAACAGCCGTCGTCGGTATACTTTTACCGCTGTCCCCTCGATATTTTACGGATCCGAAAATTAAGCCACCGGACGAAATAAACGTTCGGTACTCGAAAGGAAAACATAGTGCGGGAGATTTTCGGACCGGTGAGTTGACTAAACAAAGAAAATACGCCGTAAGCCCCACACATATGATAACGTATTTAGAAATCATCAAAAAAAAAAAAAAAAGAAAAAAAAATACTGCCACGGACTGGACAACCACATGGGAAGGTAATTACTGTGGGCAGTGCCGACAGAGGAAACCCTTTTGGAATGGCCGAGGACGAGGTAGGAAAACGTGGTAAAAAAAAAAAAAAAGGACGCTGAATAAACCCAAATGATGATTTTTTAATAGGCCCCAGTGTAGTATTTTATAAAAAAAAAAAAAAAAAAAAATGTAAAATACACACTGTATAAACCAACTAGAAAATTTCTTCAATTACAATTTATATTTACGCACCTATACAGAGTTGTTGGATAGAACTTGGCAAAATTATTCCTGATGCGCGGTTTAGGTACTAAAAAAAAAAAATAGTTTTCCGAAACAAAACGCAATAAAACTGTACATTATAGTCGGTAAAAAAGCAATTTTATAGCGAAAAGTACGTTTTTTTTTTTTTTTTTTTACAATCGTAATACGAAATTTAATGTAACTACTTTTACGAAAAAAGAAGTTATAATCATCATTATGGAAATACGAGCGAAGTTTTATCGGTAATTGAATCGTTGAAACCCGCAGTTTATTTTTTATTTGAAATTTATTGAGATTTGAAACATTTGTATTTTTTTTTTTCTACAGTATTTGGGCAAACGCCGATAAAATCGCAAATAAAAAATACGAAATTTTTCCCGTCGAAATACGCGGACACGGCAGTTCGATAAATCATAGAACGGCTAAGGTTCCAAACGTTTAACACGTGCGTGTAATATATTTTTTTTTTTTTTTTCGTCCGGGAGAATTTCATTTTTGGTCTCGCGTCCGCCAAGACGATCCGAGTGGGCACAATTAATATTACGATGATTGGATTTTTATTTGCACGTCGTCGTTCCCGAGTAAACTCTCACTCATCATCTGTCTGGCGTTTCCGAAAGTTTCCGTATACCGGTAAAGTACTTGCCCGCCGGCAACCGTACGAAGCCGTCGATCGAAAATTGAACACGGACAGGTACAGCTGGCCCGCACAGTTATTGTACGCGTCAGAATTCCGGTACGTTCGAATACGGCAGACAATAAGGGGCAGGGGAAAAACAAAAAGAACCGAGACAAAACAACAAAAAAGGCGCGCGTGCCCGCCAGCTGCGAATCGTTCGGAAAAATCCCGACGATTTAAATGTTCTTATACGAGGTATGACAATAAAATAACGATACTTTCTAAATATAACCTAAACTATTAACGTTATCTATAAAACGATTATTGAAATATGATTAGAAAACACTTATCTAAAAGTACTATGAACACTGATGGCATCGATTCATTTTCTTATACGTTAGTAGCCTTGTTATTAGTGCGAGTTCGACTATACTGCCGAAAAATGTTAGATATAAAAATCGAACAACATGTGTTAACATTAAATTTCTTGTTAAATTAAAAAAAACTGCCGCGGAATCGTTTCGTATGTTATGTGAAGTTTATGGTGAAGAATGGTTATCAAGAGCTCGTGTTTTTGAATGGCACAAACGGTTTTGTAGTGGAAGGGAGGACGTCGAAGACGATGATCGTTCTGGACGTCCTACCACGTCTTCAACAAACGAAAACGTTGAAAAAATCGACAAAATTAATTAATCAATATTATTATAAAGAGGTATTAATTAAATTAAGAGAACGTGTCAGAAAGAAACGACCGGATCTATGGAAAAATGGCTGGGTTCTTCACCAAGATAATGCTCCAGCTCACAGTGCATTTTCAATTCAACGTTTTTTAACTGAAAAAAAAATGTCTGTACTTCAACATCCTCCGTACTCGCCAGACCTTGCTCCTTGTGACTTCTTCTTATTTCTTTTCCCATTTTCAAACAGTTGATGACGTAAAAATGAAAACGGCAGAACTTCTAAAAGGGCTGAATGAAAGCAATTGGCAACACTGTTTTCAAGAATGGCAGCGACGTATGCAACAGTGTATTGATGCTGAGGGAAGGTACTTTGAAGGTGATAATCATTAAATTATAACATTCTTAAAATAAACAACTTTTATTCAAAAAGTCTTGTTATTTTATTGTCGCACCTCGTATAGGCGTGCGCGCCTAACCGTACAGATTATGACGAAACGCAATAATATAAACGTCGTCGTCGATCCCGTTCGAGATATTGAAATTGAATACGCGAAACGGATTTTGTTCGGCTAATGGCGTTCGCGATGCGCGTAAATATTTACGTTATAATCGGCACTACGGACTTATAAAACTATAAAAAAAAAACATGTTAAAATTACAAATGTATATTTATTGTTCTTTAAATTTATTGTTTCGTTTCGACGTCTGTTTATTGCAAACACCAGATGTCTCCAAAATCCGCTTTCTCGTCGTGTTCTTCCATTTGAGGTTCAAAAAAATTAATTGACCAACATAGACAAATAACTCGTTGAGCGTTGACAATCGTGGTTTGTCCATTCTCGCCGGGAAAAATAAATGTCCAATTAGCCCGAAATTTGGAGATCGCACACCGAATACGGTCAATTTTTGTCTCTCGTCACCTTGCTTCGGGTAAATGTTCAGTCCGGTATCGAAAATGTTGTTTATTCACCGATCTACTGAAAAAAAGTCGACCTCACATGGGCCCGGATGAACATTTCTCGGGTGCAATTAAAAATTCGAAAATCGCCTTCGTCAATGTACCGTTACTAGTAGGTTAGGCTTTTTCCGATACAATTTTCAAAACTTAATGCATTACAACGGCATCTCGTTTACTGTAAGATGCGTCGGTTTTTTTTTTAATAGCCTTTCAAAAGTGCACTGTCTGTTTCGCCGCACCCCTTGTACATAAAATACACAAGGTGTTTAACACACAATAGTCGACGGTTAAATACGATCGTTAAATATTTCATTTAAATTTATTTCTTTACGTTTCGTTTCGACGTCTATTTATTGCAAAGTCTGCGAATCCGCGCAGTTTTATTTTTTTTTTTTCGTTTTCTGTACTAAATTCGTGTTCGATTGATTTATCCGTCTTCGTCGTCCAGCAAAAGTGTACCATAACAATAATAATTAATTCGTCTTCGGTAAATTCAACACCGTGACGGAGGATACGTAACGAATAGTTGATTATTGTTACGGCTTTTTTTCCGTACCACTGCAGTACGTTTGCACTGTTTGAAAACGGAAAAAATTAAGAAAGCAACAGGCTTGTACGTTAAAAAATTTTGGACGGAATTCGACCGACCAACACGACGGGCGTTGTCGAATCGGTTTTAATACATAATATTTTTTTTTTTTTTATCGTCGCAATTGGTCACAATCTGTTCGATTTTGTCGAACGCCAATTAAATGTTTGCCGTTGCGCGAGCACACTCGTTGTCGTTTTTATGTCGTTTTTGTTTCATCGTCGTCGCATTTTATTTTTCGCCGATCGAATAACATTTGTACATCGATGATATTAACATACGCGACGAGTAAAAACAATAAACGAAAACCGATACGCGTACGACTACTGCGGCTAAATTACTCGTTAGTGCCGACGGTTTAGAATCGATAAACTGCGAGCAATAATTATCGGACCGGGAAAATTGCCGTTTTAACGGCACGCGCCGTCGGTGAATTTTAAACAAATGCATTTGATATTAATTTTTCGACGCCCTAGAGTCAGTTTGTTTGTTTTTTTTTTTTTTTTTTTTTTATCGTTTTAGGGGTTTCCGAGCGGATCGGGCCAACGTTACGAACAAACAATTTTAACTTTATAGTAAATTTAGAAACGAGTAATTACACACGTAATCGATTGTCAATATTTCTATAATGGAAATTGAAAAAAACCGACGATAAAGACCTCTGTAGATACCCGTAAATCGAAAAACTGTGAAAACCACTGTGTTCCCTACGAATATTTCCGATTAAATAATATTTTTATATATATTTTTTTTTTCTGACAAAAACCGTCGACGTCGCGTAAATATTTTCGTTTTTCGGACCCGCTATATAATGAGATAAGCACAAGAAATGTCTGAAATCGACCTCGGTAACGCGCCGACTAGATCCGAAACGCTGTACAATACAAGTGAATTCTTAATAGTTGTGAGAATTATATTCCGATCGAACACGTACTGACAAATAGAGCACGGCGAAACCAATATGATAAAAATTACGATTGGGTCCTATTGGTGGGTTTATTCGGCCTCTAGGACACCATCCCGTTTCGAGGTTATAAGATATCTGGCCGAATAATTCACCTGTGTGTCTCTGTTCGCCCATCGCTTAAACTACGTCTACCCCTTTTCGATACGTTTTCCGGCTTTCCCGAATGATATTTTCCCTACCGGGGATTTCGGGTACGTCTTGTCCGGGCCCGACGGTCGCGGTCTTGCGTTTATTATTTATTTTTTTTTTTTACATTTCTTTTCGAACTTTTCGACGATCTCGATAATATCATTTACCCCGGGCGTTATTCGTAGCCGTACGCGTTTTTACGTTCGCATCGCGTCCCGGCTCGCCGAAAGCGAAACGTCTACGGGCGTGATGAAATACCTACGGCGATAATTACGACGTAAACACGTTCGCGGGAGAGAATGCCGAAGAAGTTTTAATCGCGACGACAGCATAAGACGTAATAATCCAAAACACAATATTAATTTCCGACAAAACCGAGCAACATAATTACACGACGATAATAATATTCGCACCATGCCGTATCGTCGCGTGCGTATCGTTACGTATTATTATTATTATTGCATTTAATAGCGTCTGATAAACGAACGAGACGCGTCGTGCGAATATCGAATAATACCGGTGTGTAAAAAAAAAAAAAAAAATTAGAGTGCCGAGGTACCGATTAAATTTCGGTAAATTCAAACGGCCGTTCCAACGATAACACGACGTTTTCCTTCTGGCCACCGACCGCCGACAACTGCGGCGTGCGGGCAAACAATAGTTTACTAATAGTTACTGCGGTTTTCAAGAGGATTTCTATTTAAAAACACGATTCAACTCGCAGAAACGAGATTTATTTTACTTTAACACGCCGTATAGGCGCATAAGGCATTGCTAATGGACATCGGAAAGATGATGGATGGCCGCGGTCCCAGCAGCGATACATTGACGACGGCGATTGTTGACGTTTGTCGGCCGCATTTTCGCGCATCTCGACGGGTAGCCCGGCGATTTCCTCCCGAATTCGATCATTGAGTTCTTCCAACGCGCGAGACCGATTTTCAAAAAAAAAAAAAAAAAAACATTTTTCCTTCGGGCGTAGCCACGCGGGAAAAAGTCGCAAATGCTCAAACCGAGCGAGCGGGCGGGCCGTCCTACGTCACCCCTCGGAATTACGAGGGAACATCTGCGGCAGTTTCGTCATTGAAACTCGAAAAATATGGGCCGCGGCCCCGTCCTGTCGAAACCAGATGTCTCCCAAATCCGCTTTCTCGTCGTGTTCATCCAATTGAGGTTCATAAAAAAATTGACCAACATAGACAAATAACTCGTTGAGAGTTGACAATCGTGGTTTGTCCATTTTCTTCGGGAAAAAATAATGCCCAATTAGCCCAAAATTTGGAAATCGCACACCGAATACGGTCACTTTTTGTCTCTCGTGATCTTGCTTCGGGTAAATGTTCAGTCCGGTATCGAAAATGTTGTTTATTCACCGATCTACTGAGACGAAAGTGGGCCCGAAAAAAGTCGACCTCACATGGACCCGGTTGAACGTTTCTCGGGAACAATTAAAAATTCGAAAATCACCTTCATCAATGTACCACTACATTAAATAGGTTAGGCTCTTTCCGATGCAATTTTCAAAACTTAATGCATTAAAACGGCATCTCGTTTACTGTAAGATGCGTCGGTTTTTTTTTTTTTTTTTTAATAGCCTTTCAAAAGTGCACTGTCTGTTTCGCCGCACCCCTTATACATAAAATACACAGGGTGTTAAACACAATAGTCGACGGTTAAATACGATCATTAAATATTTTATTCGATTAAATATTGCAACGCCGACGCGTTCCAGTTGTTGTAACGAAACTTTTTTTTTTTTTTTTTTCGTAATGCGATTTTCGGTTTAAAAAAAAAAAAAAAAAATTATAGAAACTTGTAAAAATTCGGTTTTCCAATATTTGCCCCGGTAATAATATGCACGCGACGATAAGCACCGTAAAATCGTTAACGTATTGTAAATTTGTCGGTATTCGAGCGGTCCTTGGGCGTATAGACATAGTTATATTTTTAACTAACGTATATTGTCTATTTAAAAAAAAATATATTTTATCTGAAAATGGTTATGATTGGGTCGTGTCAACGATAAAAATGTCCCGTTTCCCCTCGAGAATATTGTAAAAAAAATATCATCGCGATTTTCTACAATTTTCGCGTTATTCGAAACGCACAATTCGAACAAGAAAAAATTAAAAAAATATAATAACGGTGCAGATTCACAGGTGAAGTTTAAATCGAAAATTACATCGCACCGTGCACGTGTACGGTCCAGTACGGCAATCGGCGAGTGAAAAAACCGGATTCAGCGCAGAGCTTGGATTTTTTTTTTTTTAATTTTTTCGTTTTCTTAGCTATGCTTTTATATATAGCTTTTTTAATCGGTTTTTTACGATATTATAAGCGTGAAAAATCCGAAATACGACCGATTTGCCTACACGGCTTCCGGTTTTCGCGGCTACGTTGTTCCGCTAGATACGTTCGGAACGATTTTTTTTTTCTCTTTTTCTACACTGCCAAAAAGTTTTCAAATCGACAAAAAAAAAAAAAAAAAAAAAAAAAAAAAAAAAAAAACACAATCGTTGTAAAACTCCAATATATAACAACTTTCTCGCGTTGTTCCGCGGCGATCTAATAAAACTCCGGAGTATCCGCCGACCTTAGGGAACGCCACTGTACATTTTAAGGCCGTATCTGCAGGGACATTGTCTTGTTTATTTAACAAGAACTTTGTTTTTATTACGTATTAAATTCGACTGAGAATTCCTCCTCTCCCTCGCCTACACTCACCACCTCGCCGAACAACCGATACGATAAAAACGAAGAACAGTTATTAATTTACCGGTATTCGTTTATTATTAGGTACTATTATTATTTTTTTTTTTTCTGGTTTATTAACAACGATCGAGTGGAGAAGATAAAAAAAAAAAAAAAAATTAATAACGAAACCGATTAAATGTATTCGAAATTTATTAATCGTATGCAACCGCCGGGATAGATGGGAGTCAAGGGACACAGTAAGTCGTTTTAGGGTTTTTTTTTTTTCGTTTTTCATTTTTTTTTTTTTTTTTCATTTGACAAACAATTTATTATGTGTAATCGCACACAAAACGAATAAAAAAAAAAAAACCAGATCGGGACATCGGTTTCGCGTCTCGCGGATAGGCCGTCGTTGTGCGTGTGGGAATCCGACCGGCATAAAGGATAATAATATATGTAGTTTTTTACTGACTGACTGCCCTTGACCGGTTTTAGGTAACCGAAAGAATAAATCATCTCGGTAAAAAAAAAAAACAATTCCAATATACAAGCGCAACGAACGGGGCCCCCGTACGGGGCGGAAATTGGAATAAAAAAAAAAAAAAAAAATGAAATATCATTCGAAAAACGACGAGATCGACACACCGGGACGCCGCCGGAGGAGAGTATTCCGACGGAGATATTGTCATTAAATCGTGTAACTTAGTCTTTTCGCGTTTATTCCAAAAATACAATCCTGGTACTTTTCGCACGGATCTCGCGTATAAAACGAGGTTTTTTTTGTTTTGTTTTATTATTTATACCGACTAAAAACCGACGGTTTGCGGACGTCGCGTCCGCCCGGGCGTAATTAATTACTATCGATGGTAACCTCCGACAATAATAATTATTATTATTATTCAAAGACCACTCTCTCTCTCACCGCGGGACGACGAATACAAACGAGTAAATATATAGAATATAATACAATGGGTATTATATAATTGAATTTACCTTAAGTGACGGGAAAAATCCGGATTTTACGTAAATTCCGAAATTCATCATCTGACATTTATTATATCCGAGTGTCCTAGTCGCGGGTTTATGCAAATACCGATTCTACATTATTCAATTCATTTCTCATAACACTATTATCGTTGTCTTACTGTTAATTGTGTTAAACGTGTACACGCCAATAAATACAATTTTGTACAAATCAAATAATATCACCAAATAGAAATAAAAAAAAAACATCATACATATTACGTTCTAATTTATAAAATATATATATATATATATATATATATTACTGGCCAAACGTTGTTTTACTCGTAAGAATAAAATATTTTGGACTTTCGAATCCAAAAATCCGGATTTATTAGATTTTCGGATAATCCGGATTTACGTCGCATCGCATGAATATTATAATATGAAATATAAAGTTATATTATAAACCGTGCGTAGTTTACATTTTTTTTTTTTTTTTTTTTTAGCTTTTAATTGAATTTATTTCGTCTCGGGGCAAAAATATTACCGAATTATTTATTATCATCGGGGCTCGTAAGATTATGCACTAAAAAACGCGTAAATAAGCATGCACATAAACACTAAAAACATGTAAAATGTGCACTTAAATGTTCGAAAATATACAATTTCACTAAAATCACTAAAAGCACTAAAATCCGAAAAATATCCATTTGAAAAATGCTTAGAAAAAAAACAAAAATATTCAGTTAATTTACTTTTTAAATGTTATATTTTATTTCATTGGATTTTTATTTCAATTGTAATTTATTTATTTGTCTTCAAAGCTTTCTCGTCTTTACCCAATCTTGATTTGTTTTTTTTTTTTTTTTTTTTTTTTTTTATGAGTAAAACTCATAAAACCCGTAGTCACACAAGAATAAAAATAAACGAGATTGTGTACAAAATGTCCGAGAAAGTGAATACGAATTAATAATTTGCTCAATGTATACGAAATGCGCGCTAATAACTCGACGAAAAATCGACTGTATATTCCGAATATGCCAAAATATGCGAAAACGTGCACTTTTAAACTTCGTATTTTTATGACTGTTGTTATGAAACAGATTTGTACTTTACTCGGCACGTTTTCCCGTGTAACAAAATTAAACATGCGAATGCACGGGGACTTGCTTGTCCAAAAGGTTTTTTGTAGAAATTTAACTCCGCGTATTGTCTTTTTTTTTTTTTTTTTTTTAACCGACCCCCACAGAAAACAACTTCTACGAACAATTATTGTACCGACAACAGATTACCAACAGAGTTGTGCGTAAACAGGCTTATCGTTGAAATTGTGCGCAATCACATCGCCTAACCTACAATCCCACCTCACACCCAAATGAAAAATCCTAGGGGCACGACATTGTACATCTCCCCCCCCCCCCTAGATACGTTCCCCTGTGTCATAATAACCTAACCTCCCATTATAGTAAGGTTATTGAAACGGGCAACGGTGTGATCAAATAAATTGTTTGCTAACGAATACGGTGAATTTTTATGAACACACGTCGTTGCTTACGGGTTTGTTACGGTGGAAAGTTAAAAAGTATTTTTAAAAAAAAAAAATATATATATAAATATAAATACGGGCTAAGGGGCTAAGGGTCCAGCCCCTCAGCCCCCGAACCGCGAGTGAATTAATATCGTTTGACGCCACTGGTACACGGAGTCGCACCCCGGAGTCGCGTCAATGTCGAAGACCATAAGAAACCGACAAGAATCGACCGAGTGACGGCGCGCCGGCGAATTTGTCGCCAAGCCATTTTTTTGTGTGTTGTTTTTTATCGAAATGGTTTTCGTTCTTTTTACCGCCGATAATCGCACGGTTATCGGTATTGTTTCCGACTACTGTAAAGACGGTGTATACTCGCGTGCCGCCGATAACGGACTTTTCGGTTTCTACTGCGGGACGCGCGGTTTCGCGCCTAACCGCGATTTATATTAATTGGTAATAAATTCCGGCGCGATAATATTTTTAAAAATCGGTCTACGTTAGTCGACTAGTAGACGTTTAAGGGACCGGCGAAAAAGTTCGTGTTGGCCAAAAACAAATAATTTTAAACCGTACAATATTTACAACATTTGCCGTGAAATTGTATTTACTGCCCAACAGTGAACAGTCGCCGACCCCGGTTTGTTGGTTTTACGATCACTCGCCCCGGGTCCATCCTGAACGTATCTGTACTTGTGCGCGTTCCGGCACATTCCTCTTGTTCCTCTTGTCCGTCTCGTTCCCGCAGTCGTTACAGATGCCGGAATGTCCGGAGTCCGATGAATTGCCGTACACGTCCGAGTCGTTACCAAGTAGTACACGAGTGATCGTCGAAACGAATATTTACACCTTATGCCTCACGTCGTGCCAGTCGTCCTTGGTCGGTAACTGTTTGTAGAATATCCCCGTCTACCTCGGTCATACGCCCGTAGAAAACCCGGTGTCACACGGTCCCGGGAACTCTTGGACATTCGATTTGCGCGTAGGATTTCAATTTGCCGAGCAGGTGCAATACTGACAGGCTACAGGCTGTGCTTGAATTTTTTTTTTATAAATCCCTCGGTCCGTCGGCAGACACAAAAAATGTCGTGTCGGGCGAGAATTTAAAACGGACAACGGTAACGGTATTCATTTTCGTTTTTATTTTGGTAATTATAATAAATCAAATATTGGAACTTCGAGTTAAACGCGATATTATTTCTATTTTTTTTTTTTTGTTTTCTGCGTCGTTCTACCGGGACCGGGGAGAAAAGTCCGGGGTATCTAAGATTTCGTGTTGGAAAAGTCGCCGACTGTATTTCGGGAATTAACCGCAATATTGTTGTTTTGCTTGGTTTTTATTTTCGTTCGGCTTTCGCCGTTTCCGCCACGCCCTTCCGCCCCCGCGGGCCAGATGCGTCCTATGTTTCTTATTCCCAAGAGGACCTCTCTCGGTCTTTTTTTTTTGTCGTCTCGTTTCCCGTCGACGGGATCTCGCGTATTACCGTTGACCCTCTTCTGCCCGGCTTATCCTCCTCGGCTTTTGATAATTGTATCCGGCTCGTTAAACGACACTCCCTCGCCCCCCCCCGCCCCCGCCATCCGGCTCTGCATTATCTCTGTGCTCCGTTCACAGTGCGCGCGTGCATCTCGTCCTCGTTACGACCGAAACAAAAGCCGCAGAGAGAGAGAAAAAAAAAAAAACCCCGAGTTTTCCTCGGACGTTTTAATCGTATAGCAGCAGGTCCTATAGAAATATTCGAGAAAAAAACGCAACGGGCACGCGTATCTTCGGTTTTCGTCGCTTGACAACTCGCCGATTATGGAGTCCCCGGTGTAATGTTTCAACGCAGAAAACAAAAAAAAAAACAAAAAATTGCACTGCGCACGGCAGCTGTCGGTATTGCTGGATGTTTTCAATAAAACGATTCCGACCAGAGCTTCAGTGTAAATATAAAGGACGTTTATTGTCGATTTCATATGGAGCGCGTAAACATTTTCCGGTCTCGAAATCCAAAATTTCCCGCGTTAAGACGTTGAAAAACTAAATCAAAACGTCAATAAATAGCCCTGAATTGAAATAAATTTTTTGAAAATCATTATATTACAATGTTACGTCTTATGTGAAAATTTCAAGTCTCCAGAACAATTATTTTCGGAATTACAAACGAATAATAAATGTCGAGTATGACGAAATCGTCTTATTGCCGTTATTCCGTTCGGTAGTTTTTTTTCTTTGTCGAGTTAAAAAAAAAAACTAATTGGAAAAAAAAAATGACCTCTTCAAAGTACCGACTAGACAAAATTTGCCACCAGAAACAGTATACGAGCGTATAGATCAGATGAAATATGCTGGTAGAAAAAGTGTTTAAAGAAAAAAAGTAAATAAATAATAGACACCATTGTAAAAACCGCACGATTGCTCGGAATCTAAAACGATTACATTCGACCGGATAATTGTATTATACGTATTATATTAATAATATTTTTTATTTATTTTTTTTTTTGTTAATCCGTTTACATTATTATATTTACGTTTCAGGTGGAAAGAGAGATCGCGATAATGAAACTTATCGACCACCCGCACGTATTGGGATTGTCCGACGTCTACGAAAACAAACGATACTTGTAAGTCATATTATAATATTTTAATATATTTGTAATCGACGGCGAATTTCGCATACAGACATTGGTTTTTCGGTCGTTTATCGGTAAAAAAAAACCCAAGGGGGATGGGACGCCGCGGTCTAAGTCGAACCTACGGGAAAAATCCGTTCGAAATAAAATGCGTACAGTGAGAAAACTGTCGGTTTTCCGTCACGGAGTACCGTTAAATATTTTCGCTGGACGACCTACAGATTGAAAAATGGATTTTCGAAACGTGAAAATGCACAGTTTTAGATATATTTCAAATATTTTTTTTTTTTTTTTTTTTGTTTTTTACCTATTCGGCAAGCGCGTGCGCAATACGACTTGGTTGTTTCCCAAACGTCAACTCCGATTTTTTTTTTTTTTTTGTAAACGGTTTTCGTACAAGAAGTTAATTTTCAATTGCGAAATCGGCAATGCATTTAACGAAACATAATCGTTTTATAATCGAGCTATCACGCCAATATTGTTGATATTCTATCGTAATCCATTCTGATTTTTACCAATTCATACTAGTGAGATAAAACAAAATGAATAATTAAAGGTAAAGAAATTGATAAAAAAATTAACACATTCCGAATTTGTTGTTCGGTTTGATTTATATCTAACAATTTCAGACAATATGCGTAAGTTTTGTTCAACAAATCGCTGAATGTGTGTCCACATTGATTTTCCAAACGTCTCGGCGATACTCGATTGTCGAATGATTATCGTTAAAATTCCGTTAAAAACGTATTATTCGTAAAAAATATTCAATTTCAACGTTCCATAAGACTTTGTCGAATTCGCAATTGAAAACAAAAAAATTACTCCGCCCGAATTTGTTGTACGAAAAAAATGTACGGTAAAAAGAACAGTTATTTATTTTTTTGTTATTATTCGTTTACGAGCTTTAGTACAATGGATTTTGTTGTCGCCAGACGTCGAAATGACAACGACAATTGATAACGATTTTTTTTTTTTTTTTTTTTTTAGATACTTGATATTGGAACACGTGTCCGGCGGTGAGCTGTTCGATTATCTGGTGAAAAAGGGCCGGTTGACGCCCAAAGAAGCGAGACGATTTTTCCGGCAAATAATTTCGGCCCTCGACTTTTGCCACAGCCATTTGATATGGTAAGCGTTAAGTTATTGTAATTTATGCGAGTTTCATTCGCCCGCGCTAAAAAAAAACGTCAGTATATTTTAATCGTCCTGAACTCTTACTGACCGTGCGGCGGAATATTATGAAATATAAAAAAAATTACCATAAAATAACGTTTTTATTTATTTTTATTGGGTTTCGAAACGGTCCGGTTTGAATATTGCCCGATACGTTTTCGTACGGGATTTAAGGAATCCGCGGGCGGGGGTTGGTGTTTGGAAAATTGAAGAAGAAAAAAAACGCGAAATACCCAAACCCCACGCACACCGGTCCGCTTTGCTCGTCGATAATATTTAGAATTTGAAGGGAAAAATGGTTTTTTTTTTTTTTTTTTTAAATGCAATCTACAATCTATACCACTCGGGCACATTAAGAAGACAAGATACAGATTAGTTATATACAAATTGTTTTTAAAAAATACATCATATCCTTAATAACGTTTATACGTAATACGTGACATTTTTTTTTAGGATAGCAGCCGCCCATTAGTAACACTTTCCTTTGTAATTTTAATTATATATATTTTTTTCTAATTAATATTAATATTTGATGCCAGCGGGTCACGACACCATTTCCGCTTTTTAATGTCTCGGGGGGGGTTTTGACAAGAGTATTGGGATGAGTTAGAGTGCGAACATGGAAACGTTTATAATGTGTTTTAGGTTCTTTTGAAATTGAAGGCGTTTTTAGGTCAGTATGTATAGTGATGTTATAGGGAGCCATAGGTAGGGGCATTTAATAATTTGCGGAGTGCGATGTTTCGGAATGATTGAATTTTTTTAATGTTAGTTTTTTTTTTTTTTTTTTTTTTTTACGTTTCCCCAAAGCTGAAGGCCGTATGTCCAAGAAGGCTTTAATAGTGATTTATAAATAAGTAATTTAGTATTGATGTGAGTATTATTATTATTCATATTGTTCACGAGGTTTTTTAGTAAGCGTAGCCGTAAGTTTAGATTTATTCGTTTGGTCCTATTATGCTGGGCCCAGGTCAGTCTTTTATCAAGGGTCAAGCCAAGATATTTAACATTCAAAGCACTTGGAATTGGAGTGTTAAAAATAAGATTGACATCAGGGGAAAGGGGCAAGTTTAAGGGTGAACGTCGAACGAATAGATTCCGATTGATTTATTTTAGCTCTCCGAAAAAATAGTTAAAAATTAAAACTGGCTATTAAATTTTATTTTTTAATTATTTTTTAACGACGGCGAAATTAACAATAACGTCGAGTTGCTTATTTTTATTAATTTTGTATAATTTAAAATCAAATGAAAATCTGGTCCGCGGCGAATTATCGTATTTTTATTATATTTTATTTCTCATTTGACATGTCTATAATGATTGCCGTGTAATATTCTCCGTTTACAGCTATTGATAAAGCGATTGGCCGGGCAACACGATAGAACTTGATTTTTTAAACATTTTTTTTTTTTTTTAAATCAACCTCGTAACGATAGTGTCGGCCAGCAGTGGGTACACCGTATTTTACTGGTTTGCGTATCTGTGTGCTCAAGTGACAACCACGTAATAATTTTCTGTGAAATGTAAACGTTTCGTTTAGCGCGGGGCTACAGTAAAAATTGTTCTTTTACCGAGAGTTTTGTAAAAAAAAAAAAAAAAAAAAATCAAAACGTCTACGAATGTATTACTCTAACTCGGGGAGATGTCTTCGGCCTAAATGACTAAACGGCTTGTGGGATTTTTACCTTCCTACTCCCCCCTCACCCCATAAACCTACCTCGGTCGGCCAATCGGGCTTATTTTTTTTTTTTTTTTTTAATATTATAGTCGGCCAAATCGATATATATAAAAAAAAAATATATATATATAATTTACGAGCCACGGAGCAACGGAAATAAAAACCAATCATAAAAGCAACAAAATATTCCGTCTTCGTCTAATGGTAAAACCAATATTTGCGAGCAGTACCTACGACGATACTGCACATTTTTATCTCTATTATACAAAATTCGATTTATATAGTAATGCTATTACTGTCCTCGGTAAAAAAAAAAAAAAAAAAAAAAAAAAAAAATACATAATTGATGATATTGCCAAACGAATGATCAATTTAAAAAACAATTTGTATTTATTAACTTTTTGTATCTATCGCTTCATTTGCCGTAAGTTCGTCGTCCCTAAAACGCATTTTTATTCTCGTGAAAACTAATAGTTTCGATATTAACTTAAGAACACTCGTACAATTGTACAATCCAAAAGTATACGATATTATATAATTTTACGCGCATTTTTTTTATAAAGTCGGTCGGCCAAATGGCCTTGGTCGCGCCTCTCGAAAAAGATAAATGCCCCATCCATGCCCCCACCGTGGTTATACAACCGAATATCCAAATTGAGAAATACATTTTTCACTATAAAAAAAAACGGACAAACAAAACTGTATCTAGAGGAGACAAAGACAAAACCTAAAGAAAAACCTACGTGTTCTGATGATATGGACGAGAGGACGACATTTCCGAGATAGATCTCTCTCTCTCTCTCTCTCTCTCTCTCTCTCTCTCTCTCTCTCACTATCTCGCGCGCGCCGCTGGGTTTCGCATTGCTTTTTACAAATTTTTATCTCTAAAAATCCGCAACGAAAAAGAAACTTATTCGCACAACAGCCGGTAATATTGTTTTTACCCGTTGAAAACATTATCAGTAATGAAGATTAATATCCCTCTTGATAAATCTCGCCCTCTTTTACGGAAATATTCTCGGTTAAAGTTTTCGGTATTATAGCCACTAATCATTCATAATATATTCATGCATTTGGTTTTTTCGTAGTGATGGGGCGGGGATATAGGGGGTAGAATCATTTTTGCCACATCTACTCCGTTAACATAACGTTAGCTATTATCGCGATAAATTATAGATTATGAAACATAAATATGAATTAAAAATGATTTCGTCAGTTAAAAGTGCTGCGCGTGGATAAGCGGGCTACTGTTTAATATTTAAGTCGTTACGGGGTATCTAAAATAAAAGAAGAAAAATGAAAACTGTTGGATACAGAAAATGCGGTTTTATTTTTTGAAAAAAAAAAAACCACGCGCAATAGTAAAAATGATCCGCTATGGGTACGAATTAATATCGGCGAACCGTTTTGTTCGGGCGGTCGTGTTGCGTTTTATCTCTAGACAAACGATCCAGATAGATCCTATCATTAATTTTTCGTCCGGACAAATGGGAGATCGTTCCTCGTGCCGAGATGAGAAATAATCGTCTAGAATCTAAATAAATGTTTTTCACACGGTTTACGGCGTTTATCAGCAGCAGTAATGTGTCGAAATATTCACGATTGATATTATTACGGTTAATAAAATATTATCCGCGCGGTCATTTCGAAATCTATACGTGTACACTACCGTTTAGTACTGTGCCGTGGTGTTTCTCCGTCTCCTTTTGATAGAATAAAAATCCTCCGGTTATTGTTATCTATCCTAATAACTCTATCGAGAAATTTAGCGAATCCACCGACAGTATATTTATTACACGCCACCGTGTTTATTGACAGCGATAAAAATAATAAAAAAAAAAAAAACCACACCGATTGATCGGTATTGCTCTCCTGCCCCGTCCGGCCGCGTCGCCCCGCTGATTCCGACTATGTTATCGCTCGTCTTATTTAGCGGGGGGGTTTTTTTTTTTTTTTAAATCTCTTTTTTCACAATGTGTACCGACGCTGGCGAACCGATACCAATGCGTAACCGTAAATATAGGTCAGTAACCGCTGGCCGACCGCCAAAAGTTTGCGGATTTACGACGGGCGGGGCGGCGTTAATAAACGGGACGTTGTAGTAATATACTCGCGGCGGCGGTATGATAAACGAGACGGCATGTTCCGCGCGGTAATCGATTTTTAACGGCCGATACGTATTATTATTATTGTGAATGATAACCCGTCGGATTAAAAAAAAAAAAAAAAAAAAAAAATACGAAATAATCGAGAGACTTTGAAATCGCGTCGGCGAACCCGACCGCCGGGGCGGGCAGGCAGGTGGTGGTGGCGTTCGTCTCGCGACCGCCGGCAAACACAGAATAAAATTAATTTCGTTTGATGTAGCAGAATCGAGACGGGCAATAATACGTCCCGGCACAGTCGTCGTACGTTATAAAATTACGATATAATTACGATACGGGCGCCACGACGAAAACCAGGACTCAAACGTATAGAACGGTATAAAACGTACCGCCCAAACCGTATAGTACAGCGGTTCCCAAACTTTTTTTTTACTTCACGCCACCCTAAAAATTAAAAAAAAAAAATTAAAATAATTGAGCCTCCCCTAAAAAATTAAATTACAAATTTATAGTATTTTAATATACAAACATTTTTTTTTTTTTTTTTTTTTTTTTTTTTACGACAATATAAGTTAACAGTAAATATTATTTTTTTTTTTATTCCGAAATCCTAAAAGTGTAAATGAAGGAAATTTCATTCGTAACGAAGTAATCACATGAAATATCGATTAATTGTTGTTCTTCTTCAGTAGTCGTGAAATTCGGCAATGGTTTTTCGCTAAACGGATATTGAATCCAATTGTATTGTACGATGTCTTCTGGAAATGTTTTGTCCATAAAACGAATATAACATATCAAGTGTGTGCGTCTTTGTTACTAATCTGTAAATTTTTGTTTTTTAATTTATTAATAAGCTGTTCATTTATATTTTCAGAAATATCACGAATTCGGCGACTTATATTGTATTGTTATAGACAAAGGAATTTTTTTTTTAAGTCGGTTTGCAGTAGATTCCCCGATCATAGTAGAAACCATATAAAATAGCTGGTGGGTAAAATGAGTTCTTCAGCAATTGTATGAGGTTTTTTAACTCTGAGCAACACGAAATGCTACCTTATAAGAAGCAAAAAGTGCTTGTCTGTTTGATAAAACTGGTTGATTGTTTTTCTAATTGTTCACGTTGTCTTACGAAATAATCACGTTTCCTATTAATTAATGATCCACGATCAGTTTCAAATTGACGGTTTAATTTATTTGGAATCGCACTATTATCGGCAGCTAATACTTAATATTTTCTACATTAATGTTGTCTTCATTTATAAACGTTTGGTTGTACTCTTAATGTTGAGAAATTTTTCCGTTTTTCAAGTCAAAAACGACAAATACACCTTGCGTACGGTTCATTCGCGACTACTGCTGCTATTGCCGTGCAAATATATATATATTAATATTTGGTCGTTCCTCGTTACAATTCAACACTATTCAGCGGAGGCAATAATATTGGGTTATCGGTAATGCGATAGTGCTGTAACGACATTTACGGCAATCCCCGAATCAAATATACTATTGTACGAGTATAACGCGACTTTAAGCAATATACTAACGCAATAGTGAAATATTTCGTTGGAATAGTTATGACATTTCGACGGAATTATTTTTGATTGAAAAATATCAATATTTACCGCGCGGGGCTCGCGCCTCCCCTGCCAAAAGCTCGCGCCTCGCAGTCCGTGTACCGCTAGTATAGAGTGTATAAACATAACGCCCAATAGACAAATGTACGTTTATAATTTATAACTAACCGCGAAACAATTATAACGCAAATATTAAACAGACAATTGCTGTGCCCGCCCTATGATTAGGGCATATCGGGGGACATGTTTTATAAGCCGTGTCGGTCGGCCGGACTGGGCGTAGTACGACTCAATGTATTGACGACCTTTCACCGTCGACTGGCGGTTTCCCGGTAGACGTTTAATGGAAGAAACGATAAAGAAACACTCGTAAACAATTAAGTTACTCCGTTGACTGAGACTGGGCAACCCCAACCACCCGTGGTTCACGCAAATGTAAGGTGTGACAACCGACGGTCTGCCCGTACATCGTGTCGACACTTAATCCAAAAAAAATTATGGAAACCCACGTCCGTATATATATATATATATATATAGCCAACTCTCCGAAATACGCACTTGCTAAAGTAGAAACCGCTTAATTAAAACACTTTAACACTACTATCTAGATACTCGTAATTCTTAATAATGAACAATTTATATATTTAAGCACGTAGTAACCATAAAAATAGTTCTATACACACACTATGTACAAAGTAGTAATCACGGTTTAACCTGATTACTACAGTCGTATTGTACTCTTGGACGTTTATAATAATAAATTATACATGAAAAAACACGTCTATAGTGCAGGGTGCGGCAGCGGCCGACTGACCTATTTTGATGGGCTATATATAACGAACATAAAGAAAAGGTTTTTTTTTAATTTAAATCAGTATTCAATGCCATTTTTAAACAATTTTTTTTGAAAATCTCCAAGATGGCGGCCGTCAGCATTGATACACTGTTGTAGACGATCTCTAAAGCTCTCATATGATTTTCGGCACATTTCGACTGGTACGGCGGCCTCGACTTCCACGGTGATTTTCTGTTTAATTTCTTCTATGGTATGTGGGCGATGTCTGAAAACCTTATCCTTAAGGTAGCCGCAGAGGGAAAAAATCACACATGCTTAAATCTGGGGACCGTGCTGGCCAGCCTATGTCTCCTCTCAGAGAGACTAACCGCCCAGGGAACATTTGTCGCAAGACAGCAAGTGAAATTCTAACTGTGTGTGCTCTAGCTCTGTCTTGCTGAAACCATACATCTCCCAAATCATGTTCGGTTGCCGTAGTCAGTAGCATTTAACTCTTGGACAAGCATTAATTTATAGGGATGGAATGATAAATCTTCGTGAAGAATTCTCCTTAAAGAACGGTCTGAGATTCCCAAAGCTACAGCGTGTTCCCGGGCTGAGCGTCTTGGCGACTGCTCAATTGTCTCTCTCTAACCAACTGCACATTTTCGGAGGTTCTTACCATTCTGGGTACTCCGTGTCCAAGTCTACTCGGGGTACTTCAAGTTTCTTCCAAATGCCGTATCCACAATTCGATAGTGTTAGCAGAAGGAACAGATTGAGCACGTGCAATGCCGAAGTGTATACGAAAAGCCCTTTGTGTACCGATCACAGAATGATTATTTTCGTAATACGCACGCACGACGAAACCACAACGATTTATACCTGTCCAGACCATGATTACGAATAAAAACGGCATTACCGTACAATTCAAAATATACCACTTATCAAGGCCTGCTCTTATCTTATCACAGGCTAATGACCTCATTAAACTCGTCAGTCGGTTCTGCCGCACCCTGTATTATAGTTCGAGGGTCTCCGAACTACGGCCCGTCGAGTTAACTGACGCGTTGATATTTTCCATATTTCACATAATATTACTTGATTGTTGCAGTTACCATTACTTTTTACATTTTTACCGGATAGAAAATCCCCCGAGAGGTATCAAGAGGTGTTTCATTCTTCTCGGTGCGCATAATTTTAGTATTTTTTTTTGTCCAATACGCCACTCTTTGTCCATTTTGCAAAATAAAATAATAATATCTCGCGACACGGAATAACACTCAGAAAAGAATCCAAACTGCCCGTTAACATCCAGCGGAATAATCGGAATGTACCAATCGACCGATTCATGTTTTCGGTATGCAATTGTTTTATCCGCCTAGGATGCCTACTGAAAACATTGTTTAGTCGTTTATAAATTCAGCGAGCTACAAAGGGTCCGATCGATTCCAAGGATTAAGAATTAGGCGATTTTCACGACAAGTTACAAATACATACCATGCCAGTATGTAAAAAGTAAATGAGCATTAGGGCAAGTGCCACTTTCTGAGTCATCGTAGCAGATACTGGCGATTCTCATCGTTATCGCAGTAAATTTTCTGGTTTATCCAATTTATTATGGAACCCGTGTCCCCGAATATCCGTGCAACATTTCTGTTCGGCCCAAAACAGTTTCATTGAGTTTATTAGAAAAAATAATTTGATTGCTTATAAATACTTTAAAAATGATCCGAATATTTTGAAAATTCGTTTACGCCTAGGAAGGCCTTACATAAAAATGTCGAATCTCTACGAGTAATTGTCACCTAGTTAGATATTTTATATATTTTACATAATATTACTTGATTATTGCAGACATTATCAATACGTACACTTTTTACATTTTTTCCAGATAGAAAATGCCTTAAGAGGTGTCAAGAGTTGTTTCTTCCTTCTCGGTGCACTTAATTTCAGTATTATTTTTTTGTCCAATACGCCACTCTTTGTCCATTTTGCAAAATAAAATAATAATATCTCGCGACACGGAATAACACTCAGTAAAGAATCCAAACTGCCGTTAACATCCGGCGGAATAATCGGAATGTATAAATTATTTTATCCGCATTATTTTGTATATATTTAACATATAAGGAGGGAATAATCAACATTAGGGGTCTTCAAACTACGGCCTTTGAGCGCATTCGAATTTTCGATAATCCAATGATCGTAGTCATTGAAACTTTATCAACGGTGCTTCGGGTTGAAGTTTTGGGGCACACATCAAACGACCGGCTCAAAAAACCGTTTCAAGGTAATCAGACTGCCAAAAGTTTACGCCATGTTGCCAGAAGAACATATTTTCATATTTACATGGGGGGAGGCAAGTCCCCGCGCTGCCCAACCGCGGGGACTTGATCGAGTCGTGGTTGAGGCCGAGTGACCGCTGGCGACCGCCTGCACGGGCGCCCCGGGAGGTCTATATGCAAGTATGTGGGAGCCCCACCACCCCCTAAAAAGGGCGATTTTCTGGTTACGAAGGCTCGGGTCTCCTTGAGAAACTGCCGGTCGGCCCGGTCGTCATCCCGGGGGTCTCCGCCACTAGTTTAACCGTCGTCGGACGTCGGGCTCCCGCCGGGCGCTGTCGGGTTGCCGCGGGAGCGCCGGTACAGGACGGTCATCTGTCGTCGTCTTTCGGGTCTCCCAGCGTGCGGTGTCTTGACGATTCCGGTCGTATACATACTAATACGATCCTCTGCGCGCTTGTTCGTGTCCCGTGGTCCCGTGAGTGGGTTGATTGCCTCCCCTATCCGTCGGTAACACTGTCGGTACTCCGGGCGATAGTGTTTCCGTCGGCCGAGACGGTGCCGTGCTTCTCGTCCCATAATCCGGAACCATTATCTTTAAGCGGCCTCGGACTCGGTGTGTACTTGCGGTCCGAGACTTGCTCCTTCGGTCAGTACCATTGCCGGGGCCGTGCGATTAATAGAGAAATGGGAAATCATCCCATATGCCGTGGTAGATTGGTCGTCGGATGCAATGCGGTGGCCCTAAAAAAAGGGCTCTTTCGGGGTGGCGCGTGTTCCGTAACAACCTGCACCGCCTTTTGGCTATATCGGTGTTTAGGACGGAAGAGATGTAGGCAACCCGTGTAGGGGAATTCAGTTTAAATCCCGAACGCAAAGTGCGAATCCGTCGCAAACGAAAATGAATATGCCTAGTGGGACTCAACTGAACGTAACGAATTGAGAATTGTATTAATTTTCATTAACCCGGCACAAAACTGTATACGAGATTATTCTTCGTTTTTTTTTTTTTTTTTTTAACAATATTCGTCATAACGTAAACTTCTAAATGCACACACAAATAACGTTGTGACGCCCGATTTTTTTTTTCTGATCGCCGAGACAACTTATGACGAATCGGATTATCGCATATTTACGCGAAGCCAAAAAAAAAAAATGGTATTAACATAAACCGGACAACAAAATCGACAAATTCCGATAGAATTATAAATTTTTTTTTTTTATTACTTTACTTACGTTTTTTATTTCCACAATCTTTTTCATAATTTGAACAATAAGTGAAATTAATGAATTTGGTGTTTTTTGAAGTGAAGGACGGATTAAAGATACCTTCCTGTGAAGGCACTTTTACAGTTAAAAAAAAAAAAAAAAAAAAAAATGTTAGAACAATGTTAAGAAGTATTAGAAGAGGAAATACAATAAGAATAGCAAAAAGTAGATATCGAAAGGAGAACAAGGATATTAGATTGGCCTAGACTAGTAGGTCCCTACACCACCGCCTTTTCAACTTTTTTTGTGGGTTGCCGGGTATATGTATAGACGCAAGATCCTTGATTAGAGGATTTTTATGGTTTTGTAGGTTGAAGTTAAAACGTCTGTAGAAGGTCTTAGCTACATCGTTGACTGGAGAGATGGTTAGGTCATTATGTAATGTATGATTAGATATGTAAAAGGGTGCTTTGGTTATAGTACGGAGGACTTTGGACTGGAAACGCTGGATACGGTTGACGTTTGTATGTTTAGCGAAGCCCCATAATTGGATTCCGTACGTCCAAATTGGTTTTAAGAAGAGATTGTATGTTCAGAATTAAGAATTATAAATAACTGTTATTTATTCTTAAAAGAACTTCAACATATTTCGGAAATTACAATACGTCTAGTTGTAAATTACAAACACATTAGTATAATCGGTGAAAATTCCAAAGGTCTCTCTATGATCAATTCCTGCCGAATTGTGAAAGAAAAGTAAACGGAATCGAATTTCACGAAAACCGCGACAATATTCCTCGTTTTTCCCGGCGGTTTTTCTCAGTCATTCCCAATTGATATAATAGATTTTTAAAAGAAAACCACATCGTGGTGAAACTAAAAACGTCTTCGCTACACTCGGAATACAAATAAATAAAATACAAAGACAATTTCGTCCGATGTACATTATTTATAGGGATAACAACTGGAAGAGAAAAAGAGCCGTAAGTTTTTTTTTAGTTATTAACTTCTTTGTTTAACTATATAATACCTCCTCGATAATACGATAAAATGAAAATACCCTTATCGAACGATATTGTGCGTGTAGTGTATGAACACGAAACGAACAATCAAATCAAATTTTACAAACGGTCGTTATTTGTAAAAGGCTTATATTTTTTAATTTATTTATTTATATTTGTTTTTTTTTTTTTTTTTTTAGGCAAAGCCTTTTCCCGACGAGTAAAATAATAAATAATTTCCGGAAAAATCCTGTTGTTATTCAACCGCGCGGCGATTATTTGTCCTATTTTCGAAAACAGAATATGTATACGTACACCTACACGTACATATATTTTTATGAAATGTTTTTTGTATTATTATTCGTATTTTTATTTTTTTTTTTTTTTTTTTTGCTAGCGCGTACCCTACGCGCACCGGGGATAATAAATACAAATAATATTATCATACGCAGACCGTACGACCGTACAGTTGGCCGTTAATGCAACAAAATACAAATTAAAATGACTATAAAAATATATAAAAAAAAAAAAAAAAAAAAAAGCTTGAATATATATGGGGTAATTTAGTTTATACGCAACGGATTATTAATCGCAAACGCACTGTATGTAAATGTGCAAAACGCAATTCGATTCAGAGATCGATTGCCGTTATTCGATAGATTTAAATTTGAAATAATAATTGTATTCATTTGCGACTACGGATGTACAAAATGAATTTGCAATTGTTCGGTGTTTTTATCGAATTTTATCGTAAACTTCACCATAAAAAGCCGATCGGAATTAATCAACGCGTTGCGCTCGTCAACTACTACCGCCGAGTACGTTCGCATTACAATAAAACAATAGAAATTTTAGTCGTTCTTTATGAAGCCGAACGTGTTTAATTCGTATAAATGGCAAATGTACGAGCACTGTTATTACAATTGTTTGGTTAACAATAATTGTACACGAAATTTCGGTGATTTCACCGAAATTTTATGCATAATTTGGAACTCTAAACGCTTATAAAAAATTAATAATCCCGAAATCCTAAATCAAATTTCACATACAATCGTTATTATTTGTCAAAGGCTATTTTTTAGTAAAATAATACATATTTTCAGGAAAACTCCTATTGATATTCAACCGCGCGGCTATTGTTTTTCCTATACTCGAAAATAGAATGCGCATACGTATAATACGTACATGTATTTTTTTATGAAATGTTTTCGTATTTTTTTTTTTTTGTCCCCTCCTCTCTGCTTGCGTGTCCTGCGCACACCGGGGATAATAAATACAAATAATATTATCATACGGAGACCGTACAACCGTACAGCTAGCCGTTAATGCAACAAAATACAAATTAAAAATAATAAATGTATAAAAAAAAAAAAAAAAAATAACTTGGATATATGTATATATGAGCAATTCAGTTTGCATAGAGTTTATATATGCAACGGTTAATCGCAAACGCATCGTAAATTTGCAAAACGCAATACGATTCCGAGAGCGGGTTTAATTTCGATTTAACGTTATTCGATAAATTTAAATTTTCAATAAAAATTGTGTTCGTTCGTAACTGATATATGTAGAAAATAATTTACAGTTTTTTCGGTGTTTTTAACGAATTTTATGATAGATTTTAATTTGAAATGCTGTCCGGAATTAATTAACCACTACCGCCCGCGAGTACATTCGTTCTATAATGAAACAACATAAATTGTATTTATTTTCGTGAAGCCAAACGAGTTAAATTCGTGTAAATGGAAAATGAACGAGCACTACTATTATTACAGTAGTATAATATTGTGTTACGTACGAGTTCTATGCAAAAATTGAAACATTAAACGCTTATAAAAAATAAATCCTGTCTACAGGTTTTCGTTATTTTTTACATTATAATAGCGCAACCCGGGTATCGAATTTTCGAAAATTTTTAACCGTCCGGAAAGTGTAGTGAATACAATTAGTATTCGGTGAAGATTTCTGCGACATTCTACGACAAAAAATCGAAACAGAAACCGTAATTGCGTAAATATTGCTGGATTATATTTAAAAAAAATTTTTTTCGGTTTTCTCTCATTGTTAAGAAAACTACAAGAAAAGAAAAACAAATGACCGGCCAGACAAAACAATTCTCTATCAGAATCGCTTCGCCCGGAATCTAAACGATTTCTAAAATAAAAATCGAAATCAAATTTACTGGAAAATGTCCGTACTCAAAAAAATCACTCTGTAGTTTTCAACAATATTTCAAATGTCATATATAATATTATGCAGCGATGACAGTTTAATATTCGTATACCAATCACGATATTCGAATCCGGATTTCGAAGACGTAATAGCATTTTTTCATTTTTTTCCCCCCATTCTTTCAATTAGCCAAAAGCGAAAAAAAACACGATCTATACCTATATAATAAAGTATACAAAATTATGTTTGGCTTTCTCGTGGTTTTTGACATAAAAACTTTTAAATTACTTTTTTCGTTGTTTGTAAAAAAAAAAAAAAAAAAAAAATAAACATTCGGAAAGTGAATACTGTGTATTCCATCTGTTAACATTCACCGCCAAGGGGATTCGGGACGTCAGATGAAATGCAGATGTACCCGAAATTCCTGGCCGTATAGTAATAGTAATCGATTTTTTCGGTCGAAAAAAAGTTTCGTCAGTCATTACGAAAAACAAAACACCGCCGACGGCGATTTTTTTTCTTTTAGGAGCGGGCGAAAATTGAATACGAAAAATGTAACTAATACAATTCAACTGCGGAGTCTCCCTACTAAGTTCCATGAGCTCTATTGGTGAACGGAGTTTGTCGTTATTATCCACGACGTAATAATTGAATTACGAGGGTGGACTGATGATACGTACTGCCTCTCGTCTCATAATTATTTTTAAATTGCCTATGCGATTGTGGAGCGTTTAATAGCTAATGTTGTTAGTTTAGCGCGGGGGTCTCCAACCAACTAGGCCCGTCTAGTTTACTGATGTTTTTTGATAATTTTTCGAATTTTCGAAAATCCTATGACCGCGGGATATCAAACGTTATCCAACGGAACGCCGGCTGGTGGTTGTCGGGCACACACATCGAACAACCCGCTCGAAAACTGTCCCGAGGAAACGAGACTGTTTGAAACAATTTGACGCCGTGTTACCGGGGGGGGGGGGGTACACTTTCCCGAATCTCAAAGAAAATGTGAAATGATTAGGCGACATTAAGCTTTTTTTTTTAAAAAAACGAAACACGTCATATCAAAGTATACGACCGACTCGAGCGGCGGACAGTTACGGAGCAACAACCGAATTTGATACAAACTACCGCGCACTGTAAAAAATAAAAGCAATTCCATTTCTTTCCGTTAAGTAACTTATCATAATAATTCCATTTGTAAAATTATAGTAAAATAAAATAATTCTTATTTATCTACGGTTTCATTACATCTCTTTCGAACGAAATTCGGCCCGCCCGGTCACGATAGTGTGTATAATGTTTTTAGTTTGTTCGTGCGAAATTTTTAATAACGGCCTGTCCGCGGATGCGCGGTGTTCGAACAGCGCGTGCTCTAAATGGATTTCTCGCCGCAGGAAATGTCAAACCTGGTCTGTGATATCCATGGACTAGGATTGCTTTCGGTTTGCGGTAACGCAGCTCAAGACACCGATCCCGTCCGCCGTTGGGTATTACGGATTAGAAAGATACCGAATGATACCGGGACGGCGTCCAGTAACGGTGACAGACGAGGTCGACAAGACGTGATTCATACTGAATATTCGGAGAAAGGAACCGACCAGAAAAATAACAAAACCACATTTGTGCGACCGATAGTGTTCTGCTTCAGCCCGACGGCCCGTGGCCACGGTGCAAGCAATTTGAATCGCGGGGATTTCAACCGCGTCCCGACCTACAGCCGTAGGATTTAGAAAACCGTGCGATTTTTGTTTCCCAGACCTAAAAGGTCCGACAGAGACCGAAAAATTAAATCCGGAGGCGGTTTAATTTAAAAACGGTTTTTATTTGTTTCGGTACTGGTTTAGCTGGAATACATTGACTCGGAACGAAGTCGTATCGAAACATAACAATACGTAAATAGAGACAATTTAATTTCACTGCACGCGTGTAGTTATTTCGTCGGTTTTTTTATGTCCGCCAGTTTTTAACGTAATACGTAAAAAGAGACATTACCAATCGTAAAACACTACAGTGTCAAATCCGTACGTACATCGAAACGTAATTATTTTTAGCCTACTCGTGTTACGGTTTTTTTTTTTTTTTTTTCATTGTTATTCGCTTAGTTCAAGCCAAATCGACAATACTTAAATATAGTACGGGGAATGTAATAATCGCGTTTAATCGTGCGACCTCTCCCGTAATAATCGCCCGGCGGATTACAATATGTCGTTCGTCAATATTATCATCAAAGCCGGTAAATATATAGTAGTATATATTTTATAGTTTTTTTTTTTTTTTGTGTTAACGATGATATAACACAATTTTCGAATCCGTTTTAACGGCGGACAGGACCGTATGCCCGTCGTATAATACGGAAAAGGCGCGTTTTAATTAAAACCCGTCAAAGTACGCCCGCCGGCAGTAACAAAACCGTGACGGGAACGGGCGGCGGAGGAGGAGACGTTTTATATTTATTCGTCAGACACGATAATAATAATAATAAAAAAATCGAAAAAAATCCTGTCGATTCGGGGAGGACCGGTGTTTTTGTACATTGTCGCAGCCGTTCCTCGTCGCACGCGACAGTGTCGACGAGTACGTTTTAGAGAGGCCACTGTTCAACATTATTAAGATCTAAGATCAGTGTTTCCCAACCGGTGGTCCGCGGTCCCATAGACATTTTCTTCGATTTCTATTACAAATTTATTATTGTTATTATTTTTTTTTTTTTTTTTTTTAAATAGCGAAAAAAATTACGACTTATCGAGGAACCCTATAATATTTTATACGGTTATCTTATCGTTGTTGCTGCTGTAGACCGATAAGCATTTTCCACTTTTATAAGTGTCTCGGAGTAATAAATTCAAATATAATTATATATTAGTGAAGTATAGTAATAGTAATAGTAAAGTAAAATAATAAAAGATGACATTTTTCGATAAATTTTGTGTATTCTTAGGTTAATGAGCCAAAAAAAAAAAAAAAAAGGTATTCCTAGTTTTCGTAAAATTGAGGTGGCCCGCGACCAATAAAATATTTTCGAAGTGGTCCGTGGTGGTAAAAAGGTCGGGAAACACTGATCTAGATAAATAATAATCGATTATTTTTTATCCATTGTATCTGGATAATTAACGAAAAATTCACTGTATTATCTTTATCTAAAACGAATTCGTAAACGCTGTCTACGTTTAAGTTTTTACCATGTCTGTAAACGACTATTCTCAATGCATTTTGAATCTGGTTGGTGAATTCGGGGAGCAATTTAAACATCGGATTATAGTAATATAATAGCTAATTTTTTTTTTTTTTTTTTTTTAATTTCGGTTATCATTGCGCGCAACACCGAAGGTTGGCTATAGTAGAGAGGAATTTAATTTATGTCTGTACGTTAATGATAAATCGTTGCTAACCGAAAACAGAAAAAGATTCTGAGCGGAGATCGGTTACCCGTATACGTTTTGAAATGTCGATACGATTTTGACGATTCCCGTCAGAATTCGCACTTTTAACTGGCGGTGGACCGATACCAGTTGCTCGTCTCTTTGTATAATCTCTTCTAATAAAATTAATTTACTTCCCGTATAAAAATTAAAAAAACGATAATTTAGTCCGCGTATTGCTTTTTATTCGCCATTGTCGTTCCTGACAGGCATTATTTGTGAATATTGATGGGAAAAAACCGGACAATTTCGCGCGTCAAAAACGGTATACGTTTCGAACGTTGGATCGTGTGAATATGTATTTTATTTTATTTATTTTTTTATTTAATTTTTTTTTTTTTTTTTTTTTTGTTCAGTCACAGGGATTTGAAACCAGAAAACTTGCTGCTGGACGAGAAGACTAACATCAAAATCGCCGATTTCGGTATGGCGTCGCTGCAGCCCAACGGCAGCATGTTGGAAACCAGTTGCGGTTCGCCGCACTACGCGTGTCCCGAAGTCATCCGCGTACGTATTACCAAATTGTATGACGACCACTGGCCATCGACGTTTAAGGGGGAAAAGGGGGAGCACTTTACCCCACCCCCCCTGACATTTTGGTATCGTTAACCCCCTTCTCTTACCGGATAAGACAACCGAGTAAAAATCTCTCCGGTCGTCTGAAATAAAGATAGACCGCAATACATCGATAATTACTTTTTACACTCATGTAGGAAAAATATATTTTCTCCCCCCCGAACCAATTCGCGGTTCTCCTGTTTTATAATATTTTGACGTATTGTCAACGTCGCCGCGTTATCCGGATAACAAAAATAAAAAAAACCAACATTGGCATATAATGATGTATTCTTTTGTTCATTTTTTTTAAGATTTATTTAATTAAGCCGTGACGCCGTTCAAATTACTCTTTGATCATATTGTACACACGGAATACAAATATATAGTTGCACCGCCCCTCGTGGTTTTGATTTTAGCGAATAAATTATTTTTGACACCAGCACCACCCACCCACCCACCCGCTAGTTTTTTATCCGGTTACACCGCTGCGTCTTGCCAACGGCGCCTCTCCCCTACAAATAAAAACGAAATGCAGGGCGACGGAAGATAAGAAAACTAAAATTTCAATTAGAAACTAAAAGCGTTTAATTAATTAATTTGTTGGGTTTTTTTTTTTTTAATTGAAAATGATTATAAACTGTAACGATATAAGACCATTTTGAAATATAAATCATATTATTCATTTGCATAATGTTTACTTGCCAACTAATCAATATTCAGCGCTTCGCAGTAAATATCACATTTTTTTTTAATACCTATCCAAGGCGTTTGAAATAAATAAATAAAAAAAAAAAAACCAATCCGATTCATAATTCATAAAACAAATAACATAAATATAGTTATATATATCGTTCATTTTTGTAATAAATTAACGGAAATATATTCGCTGTTTAACGGTCGAAATGATTTTTAATGTCCGTGCGAAATTCTTTCGCGGGGTATGTTATCAAAAAGAAAACGTAACGGAACAATAGTGAACATAATTTTAATTCGCGACCCGTTGCTCAGAAGAAAAAAAAAAAAATTCACATTCATTATTTTAAATTCAATCGGTAGCCGCCTGCCGGATATGAATTTTTGTTTTTCGTCCGGGGTTTAATTTCAATCTAGGGGTGGGAGTTACCGTCCCCTATCAGGCGGTCGTGGACTCTGGTGGCGGTCTGTCGGTGAAACCCTAAGAAATGCGTTTTTTTTTTTGTTTTGTTGCAGGGCGAAAAGTACGACGGACGAAAAGCGGACGTTTGGTCGTGCGGCGTCATATTGTACGCACTGCTCGTCGGCGCGCTGCCCTTCGACGACGACAACTTGCGCCAGCTGTTGGAAAAAGTGAAAAAAGGCTCATTTCACATACCGCACTTCGTGCCGCCCGATTGTCAGAACTTGCTCAAGGGCATGATCGAGGTCAATCCGGAAAAACGGTTAACCGTAAGTAGCATACGAGACAATTTTTCCGACTGAAATCATAACGGGAAAAACTGTTCTCGTCTTGGTAACCGGTAAACGCTTGCCCCCAGGAGACTTTTGGATTGACAGAGTTATGAGCTTTTGAAGGTCACGTGTCGCCGTGTGACTTTTCAATGGTCCGAACGTTTTTAAAAGAAGTCGCCCCCCCTCCCCCGGACCGACGTTGAAACCATACCCTCTATTGGTGATTCTAGGCTAGGTGCCGTTACTATCGTTCGAGAAAAATATTAGAAATTATTATCGTCGACTGTCGATGTGACTTTAATCAATTCACAAGTCGCCGGGTAGCACGTTTATCGATTTTCATACAAAATGTTTTCCTCCGTATTGATATTCTCTATCGGGAAATCGCGGTTTTATACAAAGCGTCGAACTTTGGACCGTAGACATATAATAATACTATAGACGGCCAGTAGAAACAGAACTATTAAACCATGATATGTGTAAGAAATAAAGATCTAGGAAAGAGAAATACTCTCGTGGAAGAGTAAATTCAAATGTTAGTTTTTTCCAGTTGAATTATACTTTACTTGGGATATTGTACATAGACTTATATTTCATCGCACAAAGGAGCAACATCTGTTGGCGGGATATTTGAAAACAAATGTAATGTTTTGTTTTACCGTGGGGTTTTTTTTTTATCACAAACCTTTTAATTTGCGAACTGTGACTAAAAATATTGATTCCTATTAGCCGCCGGAAAAAGAGGCCGTAGCCATCCACCGAAAATTCGTATTAAACATATGTAAATGCTCAAAATGAAAAAAATAATCAAAGGTATAAACTCGTAGGTAAACTACGAATATGGAAATATTCACCCGTGAAGTTTGATATTGTCCGTTTTAGCTGAACCGCAACTATGATATATTTCTTTAACCGTTCTAATCGGATCTATCAAACGAATATTGGGTAACTTAAATGACTTCAACAAACACAGTTCGATTCACAAATCGTATATTATAATCCGTACTCAATAGGGTTATAAAATAATTCGCGTTTTAAATGAAATTAATTACGGTAAATAGTGTACTATCACTGTAGTTTTATCGCGAAATAAACATTTTTTTTTTTTTTTTCCACCCACACGGCCAGTCTCACACATATATTACTTCTATAATTTATACATGACGTAACGTGTATTGTTTGCGGTCCATAGTATTATATGTCTGCGCTTTGAACACGTACTGCGAATGACTGATATGAGATATATATATATATAAATTATAAATAAATTTTATAATATTATACATTTTTTTTTTTTTTTTGCTCGAATTTCCATTATAAACGTAAATCGGATTTGTCCGTAAACACTAAAACGCCACCGAATTTCAGCTGAACGACATAAACAAACACAGTTGGGTCATAGCCGGGGGCAAAGGAGAAGTGCACTTGGGCATGTCGATGATAGACGTCATACAGACACACATAATTCCGTCCGCAAACGATTTAGACACCGACGTCCTCCAAGCCATATCGAGTTTGGGCTGTTTTAAAGACCGTGAAAAACTCACCGCCTCCTTGCTGAGCGTCGAGTAAGTACTGCAGTAGACAATAGGCGGCGTAATTAAACGTTAAGAACCGTATTCTGAACACCATATGTGAGTATGTTAGCCGAGGCCGGGCAAATGCTAATGGATACGATATTAAGGGGCCTCGCTCGCCACCGGCTATTGCTACCTTAAACAATTTTAAGGGGCGACATTTAGGCAATTAACAATCTCATTTTCGTGTCGGTCGTAAGTGATTATTAGTGAGAGTCCGGTCGAGTGGGCGTGTACCGTCGTCACCTGCCTCACCACAGGAACGGATAGCCGCTGCTGCGTGTTGCAAATTTATGTATAAATATTTTATAAAAATTTATCAAAACATAATATTCCGTAAAATAATTGTTACTCTCCGTCCACATTCACTCGTGTTCACCGCGTCTCGTCTCGCCTCGTCTCGCTCCACTCCGGGTCGGTATTCTGGTCGCGAGTCAGAGGACACGAGGCACGAGGCGAGACGTACCGACTACACTCTCGCCGGAGCCCGCTAGTCCTCAGCAAAATAATATTTACGAAACCAAAACGTTGTGCGTATAATGGCTGACTGGACGACCGTAATTCTGATTGAACTTGTGCAGTTATACCTATTGGAAGATATTTTATTATCGCACTAATAGGTTAAAATTCGATGAGCAAATACTCAAAATCTGATAATGACATTCGAATAAAATTTTCAAACTCGCCCGAACGATTCGTATAGCAATTCTACCAATTAATTGCGCATGTTATGCCTGAAAGAAAAGTTTTGTGAGAAATTAAATATTGTACAAAGTGTGATTCTCTCCGCCATTTTTACTTCCATGTTCAACACTTGCTTCACTCAATCTGACTTGCTCTGTTCTGCGTCGGTGTATTGTTGTTGTCCATCGTCTCCTCTTGGTGGGTTGTTTAATTTTCTTTGAGTGGATTAAATCTATAAAGTTATAATAACTGTATGCACACAATACAACTGTTATTCCGACCACGTCCATTTCGTACGACCGCTAGGAACGACCAAGTGAGCCGCGGACTGCGAGAGTGTGGGCTGTGCATTCATGCGCCGCCCCGCCTCGTGCAAACCTCGGCGAAAGTCACGGCGAGGTGACCTCGCGACAGTGTGGTATTACCACATTAGAGTAATATTATAGGAAAAACATAACACCAACATGTTCGACAGAGATAATAATATAATGTGTCCGGTATTCAGTGTGCTTATAAAATACAAAACTATAACAGCATCCGAATAGCGAATTTATGTGAGTATACCATAATAGTATTATGAATTGAACTATTTATTTATTTTTAGTCTGTAACCAGTTTCCTATTTTTGGTGTTATCACGCCTGATCGTTTACCACCGAATGCCATTCTCGCACGCGCATATCAATAGCACGATCCTATCAACATAATATCCGTTTTAATTCACCATTACGATAATTTCACTTATAGTTATGACAAAATTAAAAGTAGACACGCCACTCAGTTTATAATTCCGAAAACAGATTTGAATTCAGCAGAAAAATATCTATAGGTCGCACGGAACACTTTCAATATTTAATTTTTAGTTTAGTTATAATTACGATTTGAAAAGACCCTTATTTTCAAGTTTTCAATTTCGGTTTACAGTCAAGACTTTAGGTCTCTTGAGCTAAAATGTACGGTAGTAACGAGGCCCCTTAACGTCAATAAATTGAAGAAAAAAAAGTTGACCATTTAACACGGTTAAAGTTAATTTGAAAAGTTAATTAACTTATCGACTTAAGTTAGTTTTTAATTATCGGAAAACTGTTATTTTCACTGGTGGAAATGATTAGAAAATATATAGGAAGTGATATTTTTAAAAATTAAAAAAGATCAATGCGAAACACAACATTGAGAACTCCGAGTACTTCTTCCTGGTCACGTATTCGAGTGGAGTAATTTAAATTATCTGAACGTGGTATAAATAAACTCGGTATTAATTAAGTTGTGTAAAAAAAAAAAAAAAAAAAAAAATAAGTCCAGTCAATAAAAGGTCAAATGGGATCAATGTTAAAATTGACAGAAAAAGTTTAAGGTTAATAAACTTTTTCTCCCGTTCATTCGTTACAGCCTAGAGTATAGGTAAATATCAAAACGATTCTCTCGGTTAAACGAGTTTTTTATTTTTTATTTTTTTTTTTTATCAGAAACGTTGAACTGCGTAATGAAAAAAAAATTATGACTGAAGCTCGACTTTTTTTCTTTTTTTTTTTTTTTCAACGTAGTGCCCGTACTGATTTCTACTAACGTAGTAAATATAAGCGACGCTGTGTTTATGATGATTTAATTTGTTTTATTTGTTTTCCGTACGCCTTTTGTATACAGTCACAATACGGAAAAAGTGATTTATTTCTTATTGCTCGAGCGCAAAAAACGACGGCCGGCCAACGAGGACGACACGGTCGTAGTGAAGAACACCAAAAACAGCTTCGACCCGCCGAAAAAACGAGTGGATACGTGTAAAATGATCGACGACATCGATAGTAATTTTTCGCAGATCAGCGCCGGGTCTCCGGCCACGCCTCGGAAACAAATGTTGCAGTAAGTAGTCTCGTTTTAAATAATAAAATAAGATATTGAGAGGAATTTAAATTATATCCGATAAACCGCGGCCAACGAAAAACGATTCGGAACGAAGTTCGGTCAATCTGTTTTGAATTACTGTGATTTATACGATTCCCATGAAAACGTGCACTATTATAAGCGTATAAAAAAATGCGCCTACGGATTTTCGATATTATTTTACTACCCACATACTAGTAAATCTTTATTACTTATAAATATTCCCACCAGTGTTTCCCCCCCCCCCGTTATTAGATGAAACTACGAAGAAAATCAAAACACAACCCGGGTCCGAAATAAAACAAAAAAAAAAGCTCCCTCGTCGTTTTTTCGTCGGAGCAAGTTTTCTGGTTGAAAAGATCCGTTCACAGGCGGTAAAAGAAAATTAAAAAAAAAAAAAAAAAAACACACACACAAACATCATAACAAAACCAATACATTCCTCGCTTCGCTCAGAATCTAAAATATTGTTTAGTTTTAAAGTTACGACGAACGTTACGATAGTAGGGGTTGTCAAAAATCGATAATACAAAAAAAAAAAAAACATTATTAAAATACGCTCAACTTTATTTTCTTTTTAGTTATTGAATAAATCATAATATGATGAAACTTGTGTCGAATTTCAGTGCATTTCTGTTCAGTCAAAACAGTTTTGTTTAATTAACTCGAAAATTTTTTTTAAAAAAAAACTTAAAATGCCTACGAATAGTTCGAAAATGGCCAGAATGTATTAACAATTCGTTATCGCCTAGAAATGTCTAATATTAATATTCTGTAAACGTTTCGGGTCTCCGAGATTACTTTTAACCGATTTGCAATAAAAAGAAAATAATGTCCCGTTTTCCTTAACCTAACCTAACCTTACGTTTTTCTCCGATTATTAAAAAAAAAAAAAAAAATACAACGAAAACCAAAAAAAAAAAAATAAATGCCCTACTTTTTGTTCCAACTATAGATCCAAAATGCTTTCAGAATCGGTGCTGCACTCGATAATCGGAGCAGGACGTCTGGTAGACAAGTTTCTTACGGATAAAAAAAAAAAAAAAAAAAGAAAGAAAACGCGCATCACAGTAAAACCAATACGCCGAGCACCACTTCGCTCAAAATCTAAAAAAAAAAAAAATTAATAAATAAAAAAAATATACGGTCCCACTGTCGAGTGCTGCCGCATCTGTATAAACAATTTTATTAAGTGTTTTTTTTTTTTTTTTTTTTTGTAATGTTTATCGACGAAAACAATAAGACTTAGTATACTCGGGGAATCAAATACGTCAAAATAATATTCTTTTGGCAATGGTATTTTTTTTTGTAATGACTTTTCGTCCATAGTTTTGTAAATACCGACGTTTTTTGCGTACGGAAGTCGACTCGTACAATAAAACATTATTATCAAAACAAATAAGGCGTATATATTTCGCATCATGGGTGGGCGACTGTTGTAGGTGAGAAGTTGGGAATGTAGTACACGGGAATAGGAATTTAATTTATATCCGTACGCAACGATAAATTGCAAACGAAAAACGATTCCGAGCGCAGTAGTATTGGGTCGCGTTTTTCCCCATTTGTTACCACGGTAACCGAGAAATCAACGCGAATTAAAAAAATAGATATAATAAAACTCGAGTTTTATGACAAGATCGTGTTTTTGCCGTTGTATTCGTCATGATCTGCCGCGTTAAAAAAAAAAAAAAAAACCAATAGGCATGTCGAAAAATGACCGACTCTCCGAGGTACCGACCGACTAGACGAAATTTGCTACCGGCAACAATAACGGATGGGATGAAGTCTTCTGGTAGAAATTATGTTTATAGAAAACAATTTTTAAACGATAAAACAATATACATCGTTGTAAAATTCCACACGACTCCTCGCTCCACCACAGAATCACTAAAATAAGAAAATAATTATTGAATTCTCGTAAATTAACTGATAACGTTGTTTTCGTATATTCGTATGCGTTTTCATCGGCGATAACAAAGTCTCCGAATACACAATAACTCCGCGCGAGCTCGGCATTTTGAGAAAAATGAAAAAATACGCATAATAGAATACTTGTGTATATATAAAAAAAAAAAAAAAAAAAAACTCCGTGGAAGAATAGAGGCCCGGCACTCGGGCGCCACTACGCTGTACAAACAAACACAGACGGTATTATTATAATCGTATTTTTTCAAAAAGTCTCCCTAATGCGTATCCACTGAAAAAAAAAAATACTCGGGATCAAAACGGTTTGGACGGCCGTTATAGTTTGTTTCGTACCATCGTCGTCGTGCGTATCGTTCTGGTCGACCGAGTTAATCCTAGAAAACAAAAAAAAAAACAAAAGGGGAGAAAAATGGTCTTCTTTTTATTACTATTTCAATAGCTCAACGGCGGTCGTCGTCGTCGGTGGAGGAGGAGAAGGACTCGGGCCGCCTCGAGCGATCGTCTCCGTCTTTCCCCGTCGTCGTCGGACGTCGACTCGGCCGACGCACTTACGTCCACCGTACGAAAACACTTCGTGTTCGTGCCCGCGGTGATAGTCTTTTCCCGCGTGTCGTTTCGGCCACGACCCCTTTTTCTTTTTTTCTTTTTTTCTTTTAATACGCCTACGATCATCTCCGGACTATTCCGTTCTCTTGTATTTCGTACAACGACAGCACGCCTCTATACGATCTTCCCGTACAGCTCGTCAGCGACGAACTCGGAAAAAAATTTCCGTGGTTGGAGTTTTGAAAAAATGCAAATTGTTCATAAATTATCCTACGTTACGTACTCGTATATATAAATTATTAATCTTTTTTTATTCGTAAGTCTCGTGGGAAACTTTGACACAACCATTAAATTCGCAGGTCGGGTAATTTCGTTTTAACATTTTTTCTGATTTTTTTTACACCCTCGCGTTAGCCCCTGGCAGCTCGACATTTTTTTCTCATTTCGTTTTTTTTTTTTTCATAACGTGCGCTTTTATTAGATCGATGTTGTACCTACACGATCGAAGCTAATTTAAAACGACGACTTTAGCGAAAACGTTCGCCGGACTGCAACGAGTTTCACGCGTTTTCGCACGACCGAAACCGGGCCCAGATTTAAGATTGAATAATAGGTGTCCCGGGGTCAATAGTAAAAATCAAAATGGGTCCGGCGTCATAAACGTGAAATATTTTGAAATCGTGTAAAAAAACGGGCGTGTAAAATTAAATAAAAACGATTGCGCGTTTAACCCCATAGGCGCAACTAGACATTTGGACGAGGGGGTGCTTAAGCTTCGGGTTTTTTTTTTTTTTCTAACTCGTCGGGGTGAACCTTTCCCCCTCACACTATTATTTTAAAACGATTTTTTAGGGGATGATTATTTTGACTTAGGGCCCAAAGCATTTCCTCTCCCAGTTGTGCCAATGCGTATAACATACAAAATGTTCATAAACTTATATTACTGTTAATCTTATGTTTAACCGAAATAATTATTGACCAATAGTAATAATTTATACACACTACTAGTCTCTTATTTAAAATATTTCTCTGTCGATTTGTCTTTGGCAAAAGTCGATATTGTTCGATTAAAATCAATTTTCGTCCGTGGGCCCCGGGGACCCGTTCGTCCGGGCCTGATTGAAATATACAAACGATACGTACGTACTATCTGCAAAAATTAAAAGATTTCGGCGATACCTTTTTACAAAAAAATATCCGTTAATACTCGAAATCCGACAACATCGTCGATCGACCAAACCGCAGACCGGAATCGTCTTTGGAACCGTAAATAGCAACAAAAAAAAATAAAATGCCAATGAATCCTCGGGTGGGGAGGAGAGGAGTGTTTTTGCACAAAAAGCTTACCGAAAAAAAATGTCGGCAGATATTAATTATTACACACGTGTGTCCTTTTGTCCACAGAAATCGCATTTATTACCGTAGAGGAAGTTACAACAACGTCAGCACTGCCAACATGTACGGCGGTTCGAGTTTGGCCAGCTCTTCGACACTGGCCGGCATACTGTCGCCGCTCCCACAAAGGTAATTATTCACGAACGCGTAATCGGTCGGTAACAAAAAAAAACCACAGTCCTAATATAATCTCGTCCCAAAAAAAAAAAAAAATATATATATATTTTGTTGTACTGATTGCGTACTGATTTTCATTATATTTTTTTTTTTTTTTTTTTTTATTCGAAATTGCGTCCCAACTGTATATATCTGCGGCGCCGACTTATGTCAAACGCACCTAAACCGAGCCCGGTGTGAGTTGTCTCCGACAACCGTCAAAGTGTGCCCGAAAATACCGACTTATGGTTTTTAAATGTATATATTCACGGCAGTGACGTAACCAAGAAAATATTTTTATATTTTTTTTTGGGGGGGGGGAGGGGAGTGAGATGAAGTGGTACATTTGTAATTCTCATTCCCAATAGTATATTAGTTTTATTGTTGATCAAATGAAATAATCAACATTTAAAAAAAAAAAAAAAAAAAACCACAAAAGTTATAACCCCCTAATCCCAGGCCTGGATACGCCACCGATACGCACACGTCAGATCCGAATCCGGCCCGAACTTTCCGAACGTTCCCCGATCAAAAATATATTGTCAGCCATCGGTTCACTGTCCGAGCTCGAACACGGCAAACGCGCAACGCGGTGCCCGGGGATCGGACATGTTTAAACGTGCACCTGGTTTTTTTTTTTTTTTTTTACCGACCGCGTAGTCGTGTATGGTTCAACGTCTATTATTGCAAAGTCTTTATTAACCTTCGGGTTTCCTTTTTTTTATTATTTCCAAAGATCGTGCGCCCACACAATTTGTTTTATAGTCTTTTTAGTACTAACTGTTTTAGATTTATATGCTTCTCCTTATTCGGCAAGCTTTAACGTACTATAACAATTGATTTTTCGTCGCTAAATTCAACCGTGACGAAATGTCGATGGAATAACTATTGCGAATTTATTCTATACGACTGCGCGACGTGAACTGTTTGAAATCCGTAAAAACTAATCAAAAAATGTAAGAAAGCAACAGACACTCGTGTGTTAAAAATCGTAACGGAAGTTCCCCGGAAACTAATCTGAACGGTAAAAATCGGATCGGCAGTCGGGACGCAATTCGTACGTACTCTTAAAAACCCGATTCGGTAGGATTTTTCGGGTTGTTTTTTACCTGACGACTGATGAAATAGAAAAATTAATATGATTTTTCCACGGATTCGACGAAATAGTCGCGTTTCTCAGTCCTGAAGGTGTTATTGGAACATGATGGGAAATTCAGTCGTTTAAACGCATGCGATTAATGGGCGGAATAAAATCGAATGCACGACTGCATTTTTCAATAGCACCTCCAAGACAGACGAGACCATTTTAAGCCGAGGGAGAAACGTGTTGATTTTTACGTGTCTATATGATCTTGTTTCGAAATTTTGATAAGGTGACATTTTGATCCGGGGACATTTTGTACCGTATTGTTAAATATTTAAATATTCTAACCATTTTGTCATACCCGCTACGATGGTAAAATACGCCACCGAGCGTTGACAAATAGGATCAAAATGTCCCCGGGGACAATTTTATCCGGTTAGAAAATGTAATTTTTAATCGAAACGGATTAAAATATCGCCCCGGATCAAAATGTCACGTAACCAATATTTTTTTGTTCGCATTTTATCATCCATCAGTCCGGACTGGTTCTTTTTATTTTTGATTTTGTATTTATATTATATATATAATACAGTATCTGTACTAGTCATTAAATTCACCGTAGAAAAGACACCATGTAACACTATTTCATAAATATGGTCTACACGGAAAGTACAATATATTCCGATCAAGTTTTTGTTCTAATAGCATTCTAATAACACTAGTCGTCGAGATATTTTAGACAATTTTAGAAAAATATCTACTGTAACAATAAAATATAGTTAAATAAACTAGATCCGTGCACGTTGTACGTATAACATGAACTAACGACTAACAATATGATAATGAAATAAGGTTTAGATATAAATAATAATACTCATTATTACAATAAGACTTAACGTATTTATTGCTTTCATGGTAAAAAAAAAAAAAAAAGATTTTATTTTTAATTAAAATATCCAATAAATGTTGATTAGGTACATAAAAAGAAGTATAATACCATTAAAATAATACAGAAAATATAAACATAACATTTTTCGTAATAATGATTTTTTTTTTTTTTTATACAGTACAATTGAAATAAATAATTGTTTTACAAGAATTATGTGTAGAATATTTTTTAAGCGGGATAAAACATTTTACAAATTATATTCTATGCGTATTTACTAATTTTCATTTTTTTTTTTTTTTTTTTTGTGAAATATATATGAAAATTATCGTTTACAAAACCCCTATTGCTCAAATTTCAACCATTGGGGGGAGAGGAACGGGGGGGGGCACGTGAATGAATTAACCAATAATGGTAAAATTTAACTTCAAATACTTTTAACGCGTAACTTAACCAATTTAGAGGGTCATAGGTATGAATTTGAATATATTTGTTTTACTTCAATAAATAACGACCACCCTGATAGATATATTATTATACTATGTCGGACAGGTCGAACAGCACCAATTATCGGTATCAGAATCACTACAAGGGCCAGCCGCCGTCGAAAACTCCGTTGATTTCGTCGCACGCGGGCACTTATCTGTCCGAACACAACTCCGGGTCGCAGGAATCCAGCCAGCGCCCGTGTTTGGTGCCCGTGCCCCCGTCGCCCGTGCACCATGCGAAACAGGCGAAAGTCGAGGCCCCGTCATCGCCCAACCCCAGTAAATAATAATAATAATACTAACAGTTAATAATATTTTCTACGCCGATTATCCGAAATTGTCGTCATTTTGTGTTTTCTCCCAGTGGTCATCTGCACGCCTCCGGGATCGCCTCAACACATTCCCAACCACTGGAAATCCAGACTCACGTCCATCCGCAACAGCGTGCTGGGATCGCCCAAATTCCACAGACGTAAACCGCAAAGTAATTATCGTCACGTATTCATTTTTTTTTTTTTTTTTTTTTATTATTTTCTTCGAGTGTACGATGTGTAGGTTTTTACTATCGATACGTGAGTTGTATTATAATAACGGGCGCACACGGATTACCTCCCGTAACATGTTCAATCGAAACATCGATACAGATATTTGTCGATACAGGACATTATAGTGACCATTCCGCGGTGTATCACGACGATTAACAGGCATATAGTTAGCAATAATCTAAAAACGAAAAGCTTTAGAACAGCTTTCCGAACAGCCATTAAAAAATTACCTCACGGAGAAATTAAAATGCATAATATAAGTACGATAAGTACATTGACGACTACAGATAGTTCCACGCTCAAAACTCCAATATATCCGAAATCGTCGCAAAATGTATACCAAATGCATACAGTTTTGGATCCCGTTGGAGTTGACACAATTTTAAATGCGGATTTTTTATTAGTAAACGATACATATAAAACGTTTTCGTGCGATAAAAATATACACTTTTTAAATAAATTAAATACTTTATACGTGGACGGAACTATAAATACGATAACATTTGTATCTGTTTTGTAGCTTTTTTTCATACTCGACGAATCCATTTTGCGATTGAATAGTATTTTTTTTGTTTTTTGTCGCGTCTACCCTAGTTAATAATTATTTACGAGGTGTGATCAAAAAAATACCCGGACTATGTTAATAATATTAATTTCAATTAAGATAACGAAACCCCAATGATGTCATTCGATAAAGTAACTTTTAACGAGAATTCGAGCGTTGATTTAAATTCGATATCGATATTTATTTTTATTTTATGGCATTTTTACGAAAACATGTTCCAGTCATGCGACGATTTTCGTAATGGAAACACTAGAAGAACAACGTGTGTGCGTAAAATTTTGTTTTAAATTAGGGAAAATAGGGTATTTCAACATCATATCCGTAAATCCAAGTTTCATCACCTGTTATAATATTTTTAAACAAAAAATCTAGGTCAGTTTCGTCTCTTTCGAATATTTCTTATGAGATGGTCTTTCGGTTTTGTTTTGTTCATCGGTTAAGAGACGAGGAACAAATTTGGCTTGGGTTAATATTTCTTGGCTAGAACCATAAGATATTCCGACGTCTTCTGCAACTTCGCTGATAGTTAATCGACACGGTTATTTTGAATAATTTCACGAACACGTGCAACAGTTTTATTTGTTTTACTGGTCGAGGTCTACCAGATCGTTCGTTATCCAAAAACGGATGTCCTATCTTCCTTAAACGGTTTAAACCACACAAAACACGTTGTCCGGGACAGAACATCATGTCGAAAAGTTCAACGATTTCACTAGAACTATTCCGTAATTTAAAACAAAATTTTACGCACACACGTTGCTCTAGTTCCGTTACGAAAATCGCCGCACGACATGTTTTCGTAAAAATGCCATAAAATAAAAATAAATCGTGTTACGGACTTCAAACCAACGGTCAAATTCTCGTTAATTAAGTTACTTTATCGAATACCGGGGTTGCGTTATCTCAGACGATATAAATATTATTAACACAGTCCGTGTATTTTTATCGATCACGTCTCGTATACCGATTAATCCGGCCATCGTACTCGGGAAGGCAATTCCAGTAGACTCCGCGGGCGGGATTCGCGCGCGTTCTCGTAATAACGCGGCGGCGTTTTTGAACGCGGCCGGACAGTTTCCCGTAAAACATCCCCGTCGGTCCGGCGTGGAGTGACGGGAGGTGTTCGTCGGGGCATAGTGAAAATCTATCGGATATTTTTTATCGTGGACCGGAGAATAGAGGGACGAGGCCCAGGATAGATCGCGATAGACGTACGCGTATAGGGGCACTTTCCCGCGGGCGTATACGAAAATATACGAGAAAATTGACATATTTAATACCGTCCGTGTACGGTTCGCGGCGGCAGGACGGCGAATTGATTGTTCCCCGAGACGGGTGCGTTGTTAATGCAATACGTTCAAATATTTCGCGCGCGTCACGTCGCGTAACGTGTCCATTAGCGGCGCCGCTAGATAATTTCGTAAATTTGTCGACGCCCCCCCCGTACGGCTGCGCCCGGTTAACCGAGAGCGATTATTGTCGGACCGTAAAACCGGGTGGAATAACACCGCGCGAAACCACCGGGAACGGACGCCTCCGAACATGGCCGGAAGCCACTTTACGCGGCTAAGGAATTCGATCTTTTTTCTTTTTTTTATCGTAATCTCGCAATTGCAAAATATCGATTTTCATTGCGACGTCGTGGCGAACGCGCACCGGTTATCGGAATACTTTACGTCGTTCGCGGCCCGTGAAGTTTTCCTATTCGAAATTATTACTACAGTCCCCGCCATCCCTCCACAAGGTCTTGGACGAAATGTAAGAACGTCGGTTTTTACGTTAAAATTATATTTTATTTAGTTTTTCGTACATTTTTCAACAATTAAAACATTTCGTTATTGTACGCGTACTATCAACTGATATAGAACATATCAATATATAAACGGCGGTCGACGTACGAAATAAACTTCATTTACCTCCCCCCCCCCCGCAACAAATTGACTCCCTCTAAATTTCGGTTACCGAGAGTGTACGGGGTACTTTGTCGGAAAACCGCAAACAATACTAAACTGTAGGCGCGACAGTAAAATCCAAATTAATAATAGTATGATATAATTTCGAACGAAATATAAATATATGACAAAAAAAAAAAAAACCCGGAATTCGTTCAGAATCTATAAAAAAAAAAAAAAAAAACATAACGAATGCCGACTGTCGGCACTTTAAATGTAGGCCGGGTATCGCGTTCGTGAATGAATTGCGAATATTATTATTTTTGTTTTTTTTTATATATATCTATATTAAACTTTACGAATAAAATGCAAACGCAGAAACTTTTGACAGATATTATTAATAAATAATAATAATAATAATAATAATAATAATACGCCGTGATACAGATGGTATAATTGTTTTCGCCCCCGGGCACACTATACAATGGCATAACGACCGTTGAATATTGTTTTCCGTGATGTGAAAACTGCTAATATCAATTGTCGTACCATAACTGGTTACGAGTTACGGGGCTACCGCCGAGTTACGGTTGCGTAGAAATTATTATGCGTTTATAGACGAAAGTAAACGAGTGGCGAACAAAAACCCGTGGAATTATACAAAAATTACAACGAATATATCGTTAAAACTGAACTCGACGAGAGTGTACGCGTTCAAAACGATTGCGAATTGAAATTATTACGGTTAAAATAACAATAATAATCGTCGGCAATCGCCGTTGTTACGATTTTTCTCTAATAAACTTGCGTAAATCGTATTACGAGTTACATTCATTAAAGACAATCCGAGATGGACGTAACCCCCCCCCCCCATTGATCGCTACGAGTTACGAAAGCAGCCGGAGTTACGTAGTAAAATTCACTCCGATACGCGTAAACGTAAAAACGTCATGTGTAATACTGTACCGCCGTTGTTATTTAATAAATCGTTTTTCTTATCGTTTTCATATACGACGCGGACACGCAAACAGTCGACATAGACCCGGTGTACAAACCGACGCCGGAATCGTCCCCGGAACTGACGAAAAAATCGTGGTTCGGAAGTTTAATGGCGTCCGAAAAAGACGAAACGTTCACGATTTTGATAACCGGAAAACCGTTGTCCACCGTAAAGGCCGACCTAATCCACGCTTTGCTTTCGGTAAGTACCAAATAGAAAAAAACAAAAAAAATAACACTAAACGTATTTATCTCTGTAGGTCATATCTGTTTTATTAGTGTTTTATAATATTATTATACGTACGAGGTGTGATGAAAAAAAAAAAAATACCCGGATATTTTAATTAAAACTTTATGATCACAATATTATTCTAATTACGCAACATCGCCTTCAATGTAATCGCCCTAAAAAGCAGTTGCCATCGTCTTTTCCACTTTTGAAAACACTCTCCTGTGGTAGGCAATTCTTAAAGGAATGTCTTCAAGACCGTTTTCCTTGTTTTGTTTAACGTCGTCAATTGCTTGAAACCGACACCATTTGAGCGTTGACTTCGACTTGAGAAACAAAAAAAAAACAAAAAAACCACCATGGTCAGGTGGTTAGGTAAAGTGGTTTTGGAACGACTGGAGTTTGATGTTTTACTAAAACACTCACGAATGAGCAATGAGCCTGTGGACCCGGGCATTGTCGTGACGCATCATCCGAGAATCGCTTTTCCAACTTTCCCTTTTTTTTCCTAACATTTTCACGTAATTTCTTTTCGTGACTTCCGGATAAAACAACCGGTTCACCGTTTTAGCTTGGAGTATCCATTCACGATAAACTATCCCACGAAAAAAAAAAAAAAATGCGATTAACACGGTTATTCTACAGGGTCCGTAATGAAATTCGCTACACGACTAAAACACAGTTACGTAAAAATGCCAAGAAAAAATAAGTGAATAACCTTTATCGGGTTTAAACCAAAGCTCTAATAATCGTTAGAAGTTACTTGGGCGAACAAAATTATCGGTGTTTTCGCAGGTTCCAGACATCGCGGCGCGCTAAATTATTCCCATCGTAATCGTTCGTTTAACGATATCGAAACACGATAATAATGGGTTATAAAAAAAAAAAAAAAAAAACAAAAATAGTAACAATCATAATAAAATCTACTCGTCCTAGTAATAATATATAATTACTATTATTCAAGCCGACTGATCGGAAATCCTATCTATCACCGCAATACTGATTTAAATAAGAAAAAACCTTTTCCCGAAGTTTTACTGTTCGTACTGACAAAACTCGTCAGTCGGCTCTGCCGCGCCCTGTATAATTAACGTGATAACAATATCACAGGTGACTTAGAATGCGGCAAAATTTTAACAAATATTAGACAGACAAATAGTTATTAAATATTATATTAAATATCATGACAGCGTCACTTGCATTTTGCCACAACGACAACAATTGAGTGTTAGTTAATTTTGTTTTCTGTACTTTACACTGGTAGAATAAAATCGTAAAGCATGAACGTACGAGTCATTTATAATAAGTTTCATTAAAAAAAAAAAAAAATAATAAAATAATTGAAAATACGTGTTTGGTAATTTTCTTAAGGACGGCGGGCGCACCGACTAGCAGCCAATGCCGGTCTTTCTATCCAGAATCGAGATCGTTGATAAAAATGGTCAATACTTTTGTTGTTTGTTTTTTTTTTTAAACGCCTAACCTGACTAAATCGAATAGCTAATAATAACGACTGTTATTTTCGTCATCCGAATCGACAATAAAACAATATTCGATTTTCGTACCGAAAATACCCCGTGTCGGCTCCCCTAGATTTATTTCTAACAAAATATAAATTAAAACGGCCTACCTCTTAACGAACCGGGGGACTGTGTGGCTTTGTACTAGTGAAAGAATTTTTTAGAATCGGTTCAGTATTATTACCGCCTACATACAAACAAACGGATTTTACCTTTTTTATAATACTATTTGTATAGACTACTTGAACTGACAGCCTACGAAAATGTAAGGGTGAAAAACCAACGTACTCAACGTGTATAATATATATATGAAATAGTATTGTTGTTCACGGGTAATCTCCGAAACTATTGAATTGATCGACTTGCTTTTTTTTTTTTTTTTTATAAAAAAATTGTTTAAACAACGATAGAGTACATCGCGGAGCAGGTTTAAAAATCTACTCCCGCTTCTGCGAGTTAACACACAATCGAGTAATTCATTTTTGTGAATAATCGAAAATTACGGTAGAGCTCGAATTATGACGATACGAAATCGGCAACCACCGCTAAAACACCAGACGGAAATATAGGTATGGCTTTGAACGACACGAGAAAAAACTATCCGATTGAAGTTGAATTTTTAACTGGCGGCGTGAAAAATGAAATTGATTGATCCTCCTCCGAGGATTCCTGCGATAACAACGGACTCGAATTTTGTTCAAAATTCACACGTCTCCGTCAATTTCCCGTAAAACTTGGCTTCGTTAATTCAGCGACAAATCCCCGCGCGGGCAATTTCATCTCGAATTAGCTCGGAAAATAATTTATATTTATATATAAATATAAATACGTGCCTAGTTAAAAAATAAAAAAATAAACAATATAATACACCGAAAGTTATTATAGATTTGTATTGTATATTGAATGTTTTTTTTTCTAGCTTCGAGCGAAAATGATCGAATATTGCAATAATATCTCTCCATAAACTTGAATTTCAAATGTAAAATTACTATTAATGTCATCGGTGTTGAGTTTTTTTGTTCAACCTTAACTCAAAATTCTCAAATTTTTCCATTCAAATATTTTATACGTTCAAATTAAATTGTTAAATGTGTTCGTTTGTGTCCTAAAGAATAAAAAAATCATTACGTAACTCGGGCGATATATTTGTCATTTTCGTTGATTAAGATTCGTCCGAAATGATGAAAAAAAAAAAAAAAAAAAAAAAAAATCGTATTAAATTAAAAGTTCGTTTCAAACACGACTTGTGTGTGTGTGTGTGTGTGCCTATACTGAGACATTACAAAAGAATGTGAAACTGCGAGTAACATTTGAACGTACTAATATTATTCGTTTCGCATTATACGAATATTACACTCGCGTAAAAGTTTTAATTTTCAAAATGTCGAATTCGTTATAACGTCGTAATGTAATGATATTATTCCGACCGTACTTCATTAATTACTTTATAGCTACCCGAAACTAATTGAATTACCTTGCAAAAAAATATTTAAAAAAAAAAAAAAAAAAACCATAACCCCTCCCCAGCCAAAAAAAAAAAAAAAAAAAAAATTCAAATATCGAAATTGCTCCTGCGAATAAACTATGTAACACACAGTTACAGATGTCGGTACAGATCCGGGCGGAATCTCCGATAAATCGTTTTTTATACATCAAATTCGAAATCTTTCTGAAATATAGTTTTAAAATTTCAGAAAAACCCGTTCTCACAATATTCGCGAAATCGCGATTTCCATGTTGAGTTTTTAAACGCTCCGCGCAAATATATTAAATATATTTTATTCGTTAATACTATACGAGGGGGGGGGGGCGGTGGCATAAACATCGCCGGATTTCAAATGATCCCATCGAAATCTTTTTGGCCGCACTGTTTTTGCGATTCTCTATGCGTGCTGCAATTGAAGTTTCGTGTTGACGAGGGTTTTCGCAATTATCAACGTTTGGTTTGCGTCATAAACGCCATGGAAAAGTACACGGAACATAAGCGAGTCTTGATTGTGAAAACACACATTACACACGAACGGTGAAAGTTTCGCGCAGGCCGTTCGGAAATTCCGTACAATATTCCGGACGAATCAACTGATCGTAGACATTCCGACGAGGGGAGTTCGTCGAGACACCGAGTTTATCAGAACTAACCACAAAATATCCGGAAGTGTTTTTTTTTTTTTGTTCAAAAATAAATTCGGTGTTATAGCGATTTTAAATTCGGCATTTAATTATGAACGGGCGATGGGGATCAACTCCTCCCCTAGTTTCTCTGCGAGTTACAGCGAATTATATCCAAATACAATTGTCAAAAAAAACGCAAAATCCATTAGGATCCGTTTCGGCACGAATACTAGTGATTTTTTTATTATTATTTTTTTAAAAAATAATATCACAACGTTAAACAAATATTTGTCCGTACTATGGATATGGATTAAAATGGCCCGTCACTCGTATTTTTCGTTAATAATATTTCGTGATATAACAGAATCCCGCCACGTTTTGCGATAATCTATTATATGGTGTGTTTTTTTTTATTTTTTATTGTTGTTTTAGCGTTAGTCGTCCGTATACGATTCGTTGTTTTTCGTAATATTACTCCTGGTATTTTAGAGGATAAAATATATTTTTAATTGAATATATTAAATATATACGTAGCTGTATTACGAAATACATAATAAATAATCGATAGTTGAATATTTTCGAAAGTACACATTTGCATAATAAATAATAGCGTTTATTGATTTTTAATAAAAAATTATAAATTAAGGCGGTGCCCCTAATGAATCAATCGCCCTTTATATTATATTTGTGGACTAATGAAAAATATCTGACTTTAAATTCTCGCGAATCAAAGCCGCCGCCGCCGTCGTCGTCGTCTAAATTTTTCATTAATATAATTATTTTAATATTTTACGAGTATATAATATATATATATAAGTATATGCGTATACCGACCGAGTATTCGATAAAATATTTTTATTTTTTTTTATAGTAAATTGAATTATACGCGATATCCCGAGCAGACTACAACACGGTTATTATTATACTCGGAGCCATAGGGCGTGCCGCAGACTTTTTCCCAGCATGACCAAAAAAAAAAAAAAAAAAAAAAAAAAGCGAATTAATTCCATAATAATTCCCATACTCCATATTCTATATTGCGTCTCCGGTCGCATTATTATTAGTATCTAGTCACAGCATAATAATACCAATAAAGAAATTATTAAAACTTATTTAAACGATTTACGTTTGAAAATATTTATTTACTACTCCATACTGTTCTGTACGCGGGAGCAAATCTTTTAAATGTATCAATTTATATATTAATATGCTATTTCTTGCTCAATAAATATAGTAACCAGACCATCGAAAGCGATCCCGTGTCGTGGTGCGATGGTAATCACGAGTTATCCATTGAGTTTGGAAAAAGTTCGTTCACCGTAATCAAATAAACTGCATTTTTTGTAGTTGCGATAATTAGTATCAGTGGCGGATTCAACGGTCTGTTTAGTCGACAAATGCCTCTTCTCCTAAATGGCGTACTTGGGGGGGGCCTCATCTAAACTGTATAGTTGATTTTTTTTTTTTTTTTTTAAATTAAAAAATACAAAAACAATTAAATACATTTTACATTGTAATATTTAGATTCTACCGATATTCTAGATTTACCGCGGTATACGAGGTGCGACAATAAAATAACGAGACTTTTTGAATAAAAGTTGTTTATTTTAAAAATGTTATAATTTAATGATTATCACCTTCAAAGTACCTTCCCTCAGCATCAATACACTGTTGCATACGTCGCTGCCATTCTTGAAAACAGTGTTGCCAATTGCTTTCATTCAGCCCTTTTAGAAGTTCTGCCGTTTTCATTTTTACGTCATCAACTGTTTGAAAATGGGAAAAGAAATAAGAAGAAGTCACAAGGAGCAAGGTCTGGCGAGTACGGGGGATGTTGAAGTACAGACATTTTTTTTTCAGTTAAAAAACGTTGAATTGAAAATGCACTGTGAGCTGGAGCATTGTCTTGGTGAAGAACCCAGCCATTTTTCCATAGATCTGGTCGTTTCTTTCTGACACGTTCTCTTAATTTAATTAATACCTCTTTATAATAATATTGATTAATTAATTTTGTCGATTTTTTCAACGTTTTCGTTTGTTGAAGACGTGGTAGGACGTCCAGAACGATCATCGTCTTCGACGTCCTCCCTTCCACTACAAAACCGTTTGTGCCATTCAAAAACACGAGCTCTTGATAAACATTCTTCACCATAAACTTCACATAACATACGAAACGATTCCGCGGCAGTTTTTTTTTAATTTAACAAGAAATTTAATGTTAACACATGTTGTCCGATTTTTATATCTAACATTTTTCGGCAGTATAGTCTCGAACTCGCACTAATAACAAGGCTACTAACGTATAAGAAAATGAATCGATGCCATCAGTGTTCATAGTACTTTTAGATAAGTGTTTTCTAATCATATTTCAATAATCGTTTTATAGATAACGTTAATAGTTTAAGTTATATTTAGAAAGTCTCGTTATTTTATTGTCGCACCTCGTATGTTACCGATACATTTTGTACGAGACCCGATACACGTTGAATTGGTTTGCCGACTAAACCCTTAAATCCGCCACTGATTAGCATAATAACAATCCATCCGAAATCGAGTGTTTAAGAAATTTACTTGAAGATCTCGCTTGTACATAATTTACTTACCCGGAGCGTTGTCAGTTTAAACGGTACACTTCTGAATGAAATAAATGAATTATCGCAGTTTTCTTCGCTACAGTTTTCACTCGCTGTATGAACATACCGGTATTGTATTATAAGTTAATTATTATATTAACTATATATTATGGTAATGATTTAAACATAAAAAGTGCCAAACAGTTAAAACATCATAAATCGTAAATTAATCATTCGTTTTTTTACATTATTATTATATGCGATACAACCGTGAGATTATGTAACGTCGGTAACTGCACTGCGATAACATAACTGATATTCGGTGGTAATAATAAATCATTTCGGTCGACAATATTGTTTTTTTGTCGATCGTTTTCAGTTAATTTATTATATTATGATCGGAAATATGTATAATCACGACTTAAACATAATACGGAAAGTCAAATTGGTTGACCGAATGCAGTGGCGTACGCGGGATTTTCATTTGGGGACCGGGGGGGGGGGGCTTGAAAATAAATAAATAATCAGTTGTCACGAGATTGAAAGATAAAATAGATCGGTAGATTCATTGTTAGTTCTGATTGATAATAAACATAAAAACATACACACACAAAAAAAAAACCTTTAAATTATATGAGCATGAACTCGTTTGAACATTTTCTTAAAGTTTACGTCCGCATTTTCCCGAAGTTTCTCTCTAACGCACATCGAATCATCATTATATCAGACAATGTCATCGATAAATCTTGCTGCTTTACTTGGCAATGATATACTAAAAATGCAATATGTATGCAATTTATATAACGCGTATCACCACAATTGGATAAGAACAATCAACATAATACAGTAAGGTTATTTTAACGGACAACGGTGGTAAATTTAAACTGGTTCGCTCACGAATATTGGGTATTTTTTTTTATTTTTTTTTTTTATGGAAACACGTCCTTACTTATTAGTTTGTTACAGTTGAAACTCGAAAAATATTTTATTTTTTTTTTTAAATATATATATATAAATACGGCCAATGGGGATGTAGGGGGGGGGCTCCTTAGCCTATCCCACCAGTGTGTACGGCACTGACCGAATGTATTAAATTATATTATAAACCGGTAATATTGCGGCGGGCACGTCCTCAAAGAAGACCTCCGTCCTCCTGCGGGATAAACCGGGAAAACACGGCTATATAATGAAAATACTTACCGCGCCGGCTACAACACAAAGGCGAACTTTTCGTTAAATTAATATTACATTTTTGAAAGTTACTGCCGCCCATCGTGCACTCATAAAGGACTTTTAATTATTATTGATTTTAAATAATACCGCGTTTGTATAGGTACGTAATATATTACGATAATAATTACGATGTATTATTTGCAGTCGTGTACGATGAGCGCCTGGCGAATACAAAAACTGTTCACTACTGCGGCCATCGAAGATTTTCGCCCCAATTTATTTATTTCATTAGGCATTTTCGCGATTAATTTTAAAAACACGTAGGGGTACGCTAAAACCGAATACGAGGTCTGTTCGAAAAGTACCGGGATTTTATCTATAATAAATACGAGAATTAAATTGCACGTTGTTTAAAGATATCTCCTTCGAAACACCCTCGTCCGGGCTACGTGCTGTGATGGTACACCGGCGGACTTGCCGTTTTTCAAAAGTTCTCGAATGATCCATTCCGAAGTTGAGGCTTCGTGTTCTGTTGCCGGGTTCGCTTTTATAAATCGACAAATTTGACAACACGACTCTTCTCGTCTGTAGATTTTCCGTTAAAAATGCACGACAACACCCGATCGAGATTCCCGCCTTCATTTTCCAACGCCTAAACGGTTAATCCCGTCGGTCATTTCGCACTTTTTCGCCACAACATCATCGTTTCTGGATGTCGACGGTCTCCCAGAACGTACACCGTCTTCAGTTGACTGCCGACCATCCTTGAAACGTTTGAGACCACTAGAAAGTCACGGGACGACTTAACGAATCGCCCTCAAGAGCAGTTTTAATCGTTGCGTACGTTTCCGTTGCATTTTTACCAAATTTCAAACAAAACTAGATCCACATACACATACACACACACACACGTTGTTCGTTAATTTCGGACACGTCAAAAACTGCAAACGAAACAATTAACCGACTCGATTTAACCATGTGTAATATTAAACTCAGATAAGATAACGACTTTGGGTTATGTTCAAAATATTTACTATTTTAACAGACCTCGTACTCGTTTATTTATTTATTTAACGGGAGTGGGTTCGATAGAAAAATCAATTACAATTAAACAATACACAACGCAACAAAGAAAAACGATACAAAGCAAGGAATATTATTGAATGACAGATGACATTCAGTGTTAACACTTATCTAGATAGGATTTTTTTTTTATCTCTGTTTATCTTAGCTAGATGAAAATTCTGATATTTATTCTGAATTTGATCTAAGATAAAAATAAAAAAAATAGTTATATTTTTAGTAATTATCTAGATAAACTATATATACATATTAAAAATTAAGAATTAATTGTTTTACTCATAGTAGAAAATATTAAATACCGATCTGTATTGCTTTACTTTAAATCGAAAATTCGAAGTCACTATAGGTTAGGTTTGCGGTTACGGGATTATTTTAACAGTTTCCGTTTTGTCTCCCTGATATAATGTTCTCTACAATAGACAATTATTAAAAAAAATTATCTTTATTTCTCTAGATGAATTCCACTCGTCTTATATCTGAAATAATTTAACTATCTGTTTTCTTTATCTATATTGTCTAGATAATTTTGGTGCAATTATCTTTTATCTGTGTCTAGATAAATTTTACTAAATCTGCGGCTCAACACTGATGACGTTCATAATAAAAATGAAAAAGAAGCTTAGGTGTTCATTGCCATCGTACGGTAAATAGGGTAGTTCTTATCGTAAATGTAAACGAATTCTAATGTTTTTTTTTTTTTTATATATATATAATTCAGTATTTAACAAAGTGAATGTTAAAAACATAGATAAAGTCGTGTTCTTTAATTTTGATAATAGGCTCTTTTTTTTTTTTTTTTTTACGCCAAACCGTACTCGATTCGAGAGAAAACGGGACGTTTATGTTCGAAAACGATGTCGTCCCGTCAAATCTCTGTTGAAGGTTAACGTACACTGATAATATACGCGGAGAAAACCGAAACCGTCTTTTATTAGGTCGGGAAACTCGAACCCTGAAATGTTCACCCTCGGACCCTCCCCGTATTGATTACCGGCACGTATAACTAGGAGTTGCAATATGTACAGGGTGATTGTGTTTTAATCGCGTAAACCAAACAGAAGATATTCGAGTACATTCGATTACGGATTTTTATTTATTTTTTTTTGTTTTTTTTTTTTTTTGTCGTCAGACATTACGGAATCGTTTCAACGATCGTATTACAAATAATATATTTGTCCGCGATTTTACCCTCATTCCGTATTATTCCTATTTGAAACGAGCGTGTCGGCTATGGATTTTCACTCCGATGAATCATTTTATTCCCCTACCGATATATTTTACGTTTGAAATTTTAAAAAAAATCTATACACCATCAATGTACAACTGATAAAGATTTAAAAAAAAAAAAAAAAATCATTTCGACGTTGTATCGTTACGCAGTTTTTAATGCGGACATAATATTATAATATTTTAGACATTTCCGGTACATTAAGTTCGAGAAGAATACCGAAAAAAAAAAGGAGATCGACGAGTTGAAAATTCTGTGACCTCTCTCAAGAGAGGTCCCGGCCGAAACGTCCTATATATACAAAACGGTCGGCGAAAACTCCCGGGTCTATCGTTTTCATCAACCCGAAAAGTGTTTGTTTGACGGGATAAAAAAAAATAAACGTAATTTTACGGTGTAAAATTAGTACTTATTGCTGGTTTACTTCGACCCACTCGCGATCACCAAAAGTGGTGGTTGTACACACAGTGTCCCGTTCACCGTCGTAAAATATCGTTAAACATTGCGGGTATTGTTGCGGTTATAAAAATATATATAGGGAAGCAATCGCCGGGAATAACGGCGGTCCTAAACAAATGTCGGTGTTTACACCGATCGGTCACGAAAAAATATTTGTTTTTATTTTTGTTTAAGTATTGTACAATCTGTGAAATAATATTTACAATAAACACGAGTGAAGGAAGTTAACAGTTTACAAGTATCGAGACAGTAGGCGTGAGGCAAAGTGGCCAGCCATTTTTGGCACTTCGGGGTGTGTTTTGGTGATAGTTAGTCGGCCAATAAGTCCCGACACCACGTTCGCTTTAGGTGCCTTCTGGGATCCCCAGTGATAGTGTGGGTGGAAAGTTCAACTATTAATGGATTCCCTATGATTGTGGGTACTGGAATGGAGACGTTTGTAAAAGGTCCTGGCTGTGTTTAAAACTGTTTGTATGGAAAGGTCTTTATGGAGGGTATCGTTGGAGACATAGTATGGAGCTTATGTTATTTGCCGGAGGCATTTGGATTGGAACATTTGTACTTTATTGATATTAGAGAGCTTGGCAGCCCCCAAAATGTGTAGGGCATAGGACCATATAGGTTTGAGGAGCATTTTTTAAATATGAAGTTTATTTTTGAGATTAAGATGTCCTGACGTAAGAAGTTAGCGTATTTGGCGGGGTCGATTGATTAAGGTGAGGCGCTTGAGGTGGATGTGGGTTGCAAAGGTTAATCGTCGATCTATGCGCAGATCCAGATATAAGACGTCTAGAGCAGTTAGTAGGGGGAGCGAAAAGTATGTGTCGAAAATCGAAAAACCTATATTTAAAACGAAAACTAAACTTTACATTGGAAATGTGTTAGGGTTTTTTTTTTTTTTTTTTTACCATTTATTTTCGTATAATAAATGTTTCAACAATCATATTGAAATAATAACAAATAAAACGTTCATACATATAATAAATCTAAATTTTCACAAAATACGATGCTTTAAAGAAATTTATATTTTGCATTTGTCAGATCACTCGCTTCTCGTATTCGATACTCTGGTGTAATTTATACAATTCAAAATCGTTCTCTACGCTTTTTGTCGTTTAAATTCAAAATTGAACGCCCGCGACATACTGAGTATAATGGTATATTATCGTATTTTAATTTCGAATCATTAAACAATAGAAGAGGATTACCTCTACTCTGTGTTTGTTTTTAAATTATTCAACAACTCCGTAGATTGTCCTTATTTGTCGGAACAATTAAATTGTCGAATTAATAATAAATCTACAAGAAATCGAGAGTGGTAAATTTTAGTCAGTTGTAAAGTACAGGTTTATAATTTTGTTACGACAACATGGTTTACTTTTATTACATTTATGAACAATTTAATTTTTAATATCATTTGTACCATAGTTTATAATGTATATATTTATACTACACGCTGTATTGTTGTATATAGATTGTTTTGTTAATGGAGTTTATCCCGTCACTAAATAATAATAATAATATTAATATTGTAGGAACAGAGAATCCTAAACGAAAATTACAATATATAACGATATGTAAGTATCGAGTTATGTTAGTTTCACTGACATGAAAAGTGATATTCGCTGATTGCCCACATCGTTAACCCGGGCAGAATTAAACAGAAACACATCAAATTAACGGACGTAACGTAAATACGAGAATAACTTATTCGTTTATTTAGTAATTCAGTGAACGAAGAAAACTGTTCTCGGTCGTCAATAGTTTAATTTGCGAACAAACAGATTGTCCGGAATAAATTAATTCGACCAATTGTGAACAATATTCAATTGTTGTAATAGTTTGCCTTTGACTTTCGATCCGCTCACGTCGTTATGGGCTACAATTGTGTCGCAGCCACTCGTAATACTCGTAAACGTCCATGACTTTATCGCTCTTCTGTTCACGACACTTGTCGAGACATTCGAATTATTATAACGAACATGTCGATGTCGATACGTACACCGAACAAGCTGTCAGTCAGCGGGACAAGATTATCGTGCGGAATAACGAATAACGACAAATCATCGTCGTGAGTCGTACTTATTGACGAAAAAGAAAGTAACGAAAGTCTAGCGTATTTCAATAGAGAAACGCGTACTACTTTACGAAAATCGACAAAAAAATTTTAATCGACCCGACAGGGATTTTACGGAAATTTCACACATGGTTCATCGTAAAATGATTCGTACTCGACGTCAACGTAACAATTCTGTGGTTATATAAACGTGTTCAGTGTACATTTTGACGAAAATCCTTAAAATCACAGCATTTCAAAACACGATTTATCATCAATTTAATTCCCCTCTATAAGCCTGTCTTCCCAACTTTCCGTCTACAACAGCGGCCCACCCGTGGTGCAAAGTATGCGTCTCGGTTTTTTTTTTTTTTTTTTTTTTTTAATTTTACAATTCAGCAGCCCTCCTCCCATAATACCTAAATAACCACGTGATTTTCACATGGCTGGGCGTTGAACAATTGTTCGTTCCTCAATGGGGAGGGGTGGCGTGGTAACTTTTTAACAATTGAGAAACACTGACCTATATTGATAGCCGAAAACTTTTGCACATTTACGCTGCGCATACATTTTCCACAGGAATTGTCAAAAACATAATATTTTCAATGTGTTATCTAATAACAATATTTTCCGTTTGGGAATATAAATACTATAAAAATATATTATATAAATATATATTATTCAGCGCCCTTTATTATTAGGTACCTAATTTTAATATTTTCGGTCGTAAAAAAGTTATTTTATTACGGCTGGGTATACTATAAAATACCGTCGTATTTTATTATATATTTTTTTTTTATTATTATTTTTACTATAAAATACATAATATTATATTATCGTGTATATAAATGTAGGTACCGTTTTTGTTTTATATATTTACGGTTTAGTAATTAATTTTAACGTTGCGCAATCGTTCGATACATAATAATTGATAAAAAAATAATTCGTAAAATACGAAATTATAAATAGTATAACAGTATTTTAATGATCGCGCGGTCTCGGCGTAGAACAATATAAATATACGATGTTGTATTTAAGAATTTAACCGATATACGACGTATAGTCGTAAAAAAAAAAAAAAAAAAAAAAAAAAAAAAAAAAGGAAGAAAAAAAATGAGGGAAAAGGGTATAAAAGGCAAAAGGCAAATGGCAAACGGCAAACGACTGTAATATACAATATTAAGATTTACTAAAGTCGTGCTAAAAGTACCCGGGCGTAATATAAAATTGTCACGTACGCGTCCATAACGTAATGCGAGTTCGCATATATAAAAAGCGACATTTTTTTTTTTTTTTTTTTTTTTTTATATACGGCTCCGGAAAAACATTCGAATGTCCTAATTCCGATTGTGTACACTTTCGCGTCACTAATGGTAATTTAAATTTGTTTTTTTTTTTTTTATTTTAAGATATACAAATAATTATACCTTAAACCTTTGACAATTAACAATAATTATATATGAGATTTGTATCAATGATGGTTTTTTTTTTGTCGGTCTATCCGGACGACACTGAGCGGCGTATTCGGAAACAAGTAACGAGAGAGGTTTGAATTAGGTTGGAGCCGATTTCGAGAAAAAAATGCCACTTGTGTCGGCGCTTAGTAAAACAAAATCCTCGGAAAACGTCCGAAACGACCGTCACCTCCTGCCCGTCGAATCGGTTTTGTAAGAACCGCACGCGATAACTATTATTATTGAACGTTTATTTTATAAAAGATTTTATTCGGTCGGTTGAGATTTACTTAATAGGAAGGACGTCGACCGTCCGGTATGTATGCAATAGATGGCGGGCGTACAGCAGACAAATTTAACGACACGTTTGTAACAATTCAAATTGATCAACACGAAATTGGTATTTAAATTCACATTTACGATTATAATAGTCGTGATTATGAAACCGCAAAATTGTAATTTTTTTTTTTTTTTTTTTATAATTTTATCATCATTTCCATATACGCAAAAAGTTGTACTTGTGATAAAATTACCAGACTTTAAAGGGGAAAAAAACATTTTTGTATTACATTATTATCGGAAAAAAAAAAACAAAAACGAAACGTACCGCAGCTCTCTATCTTTTTTTTTTTTTTTTATGGTGCGACTATTCGACTATTCGGCCCGAATCAGTGATATACCCTGGGGAGGAAGGGCCCAGAGGCCTTCGACTTCCCTTCCACCTCACATTGGCCGTGTTAAAAAATTGTTTTAACAAAATAATATATTATACTCGACTAAGTAATTATGTATTTTGCGAGAAAACATCGAGAAAATGGCTTTATTCGGATGGATTTTACGAAACTTTCATTTACCACGATTAGTAATCCTCATCCCCCTCCTACATTGCTATCGTTGTAATAATCCGGGCACGTCACTGGCCCGAATGTTTCACAGGGCCGCGCGAAATTGCCGGTTTTACTAACGATATTTTATGGACTTTTTACCCATAAAATAATAATTATAATAATAATAATATCGCGAGATATTTTATTAAGGGCGAAAATATGGCGTGCGCAATAAAGAATTAAACCACTTAGAAATTTAATTTTAGTTTATTAAATTACGGGAATATTTAACAAAAAAAAAAAAAAAAAAAGTGAGAGCCGGCAAGGCACTGATTGCGGGAATTCGGGATAAGCGTGGTTAGTGAGTAGGCGGAAAAGTCTGGACAGGACGGGTAATAGGGTAGTAATTTAGTTTTTCGAAAAACGATTCTGAGCGGAGCTCAAAACCTATAAAATGTAATCCGTCGTTGGTTTTCGTTCGGATCTAAATCCAGACGGATTTAAATCGAACGACCCGAAGTGGTGTAGGCACTTTCGTCTGGCCCGTGTTACATTTTCGAATTGCTGTATACAATTTTACGAATTTTTACACTTTTTTAAAAAAAAAAAAAAAATTAATACATTTGCCGCGTTGCGAAGTTATAAATAACGGAATCGGGACGGTGAGTTTATTTTGAACAGCACCATTTACGCACTCGGGCGAACCGATCGTAGGATCCGGGAGACGATTTGAAAAAGTCCACCTTATTGCGTCTTCGAATACGTTTCTATGCGTAAATCCTACGGCGGTTGAAATCGAAAACCAAGGCGGTTCAGTTGAAATTAGAATTACGCGCGTCGCAAACGCGTCCATTTTTATATCTACGAAATGAGATAGATTTTTTTTTTTAAATGTTTTTTTTTCTTTTCTTTTGTGTTGGCCGCGTCCACGGACGCTCTGCGGCCCGTTAGATTTGTACATTTTAAAGACCGGGCAGGTTATAAAATACAGGTACGAAATACTCGTAAACAACAATTATTGTACAACCGTCAACGGAAACGTTGAAATTCGATTTTTCGGACCGACCGACTGGACACGGTGTACGCGAAACCAACCGGGGGGGACCGAACAGTCCGGGAACACGGTCGCGGAATACGATTTCCGTCGTAGTCGTAGTCGTCGTCGTCGGCGTACGTAATTGAACGTTTGATTTATAATTATATACAGACGGATTGGTGTATTATTACGGAACGCCACACAAATGCGTACAAATGCAATCTCTCTGTCTCTCTATATATATATATATATATATTATTATATTTATTGCGTATACGTATATTTGTATAGAAACGTAACTCGTCCGGCGGGTCGGGACGCTTAACGATACGTGTCCAAAATAATATCGATTACACGAGCAGGTTTACGATAGGCGATTATTATTTATACGGCGCCGGAAAGCCGTTTTGTACAACGATAACCGTACATCGTAATAATAATTAAATATTTTTAATTTTTTAATTTTAAATAGCATTCGTTCGATCTGTTACGCGACGGCTCGATAAGAACAACAACTGACGAAATAAAACAATAAAAACAATTAAATTAGAGACGACAGATTGCAGAGGCCTCCCCGTCCCCAGTGGAGATACTACAGCAATTGGTTGGTCGGGATAGCGCGGGTATCACGGCACCCGCTGCCATTTGAGTCTTTCGGTTGGATCGCCGGGGATAGTGATAGGAGATAATTCGGAGATTGGGTGATTTTCGTGTTGAGCTAAGCGACTGTCAAATCGTTTGTAGTGATTTTTGGCTATTTCAGAAACGTATGGTATCGTTTCAATGTCAGTGTCGCTTAAGACGTAAAATAGAGTTTTAGATATTGTACCGTAGAGTTTTGGATTGAAATCTTTGGATGCGGTTGACGTTTGATGTTTTAGCTGCGCCCCGTAGCTAAACTCCGTATGTCCATATGGGTTTCAGTAGAAGTTTATAAAGCAGGAATTTGACGGGGAGCTACGCGTGCTTAGAAGTCAGAAGCGGTCGAAGGAGTCGGAATCGATAATTTGGCGGCCCGGTTTTACTGGCCACGTGCGATTGATTGCCAGGCAAATCGACGACCGATGAGCATACCGAGAGAGAGCCGTATATATTGGGCAGGAGGAAGCGGTTGGTCATTGAGGAAAAGCGTCGGACATACTCCGTGGCAAAGGGTAAAAGTACTGTGGATGGATTTGGATTCATTAATTTCTACTGCCCGTGTTTTGTACCACGTTTCGAGGTTGTCTAGATGATATTTTATGCGAGAAAATACAATATTAGTTTCACTCCTTGCATTGCGTTTAATACGATTGGTTATTTCGGTACTTGTGTCGATGTAACGATGTTATTCTACTATACTCTATCCCGTTTAAATTTAGACAAAATTTACACCTCCCATAAACGTTACCGATTAGAATTGGGGTGATTATACGTCCCGTATTTCAACTTTGTGCCCCGTTGTCCCGACAAAAGTTATACGGGACACGTTTTGTCCCGGTTTTTCGGGTCTGTCCCGTGTTTCCCACTACTGTTAGTTTATAACCTAACTAATATATCAGCAATCGTAGAATATTCTTTGACGATGCCGGGTACAAATGCTGCAGTAGAACTAAACCGGATTTTTTTCAACCATTAATGTGTTGAGGACAGACGAAAAGAATCGTTTTTTTTTTTTTTTTTTTTTTTGGTTGAAACTATCATATCAATTATCATTGTGAAAACACATTTTGAAAACTAATCACGTCATAAGTTTTGTAATATTTTATTAAAAGAAACTAAGTCACTCGATACAATTAGTTCAGTTCACACGAAAATAGCAGAAGAACAAATTTACTAGCCATCGTCATCACAATAAATTTGTTTTGTATTTTTGTGTACATATTAATATTTTATTTATATTTCAAAAATATTATACAGCACACATTTAATATGGTTTTTTTATATTATTATATTTAGTTAGGTAACTAAAGTGTCCCGTATTTTTATTTTATTTTTATGGTCACCATAGATTAGGAGCGCTGACGTCGGTTGCCGACGATTGGCCACCAATGTCCGCGGAAGTACGAGGTCTAATCAAAAAGTATCGAGACTGTTAAAAAAAAAATATACATATTTATTAGATAAAGTTATTTACATTCAATCTCCTTCAAAATATGCTCCTTCTGAATCTATACAAGTTCTCTAGCGTTTCTGCTATTTTTGAAAACACCTCTGCAAGTCACTATTAGAAATTCCTCGTAGCTGTTCCATCGCATTATGTTTTATTTCGTCCAAATCTTGTAAACGTTTACCCTTAAGCGCCATTTTTATCTTTGAAAGGAATAAAAACCAATCACATGGAGCTAGGTCTGGCGAATAGGGGGGGGAGGGGGTTGAGAAACAACCGGGATATCGTGTTTGGCCAAAAAATGCTGCACAACATGGGCTGAATTCGATTTTTTTTATTTTTTTTTTTTTTTTTTGGTCATCTTAGAGCAGTTTTGGAACAAATTTTTCTACTACTCTTCGCATGCCTCAATCAGCCGTCAATATGATTTGAACTGATCCAAATGAGATTTCGAACTCATTACTATGTTCCGAGATTGTCGACGGCGGTTACCCCGTATGGCTGTCCGAATTTTGTTGATAATTTCCTCATTGCGGCGTGTTAACGGACGTCCTTCACGTTCATCACTTTTAACAGTTGTTCTACGCGATTTTAATCGTTTAAACCATTCAAAAACGCGAGCACGGGACATGGTTTCATCTCGATAAGCTAACAATGACATTTGGTGGGTTTCAGTAGCCGTTTTCCCAAGTTTATGGCAAAATTGAATGCAAACTCGTTGTTCTATATTTTCGCTCGTAATGAAATCCGACAGGACGTAAAAACACACTTTACTTAATCGCACCTAGCAGCTGACCTAGTCAATTTTAATCTAATCTATGTCTAATACATTTTCATTCATAGTCAAACCGGTTAACGATTAATCATATTAGTCTCGATACTTTTTTTATTAAACCTCTGAATTGTCGAAAATAAACAATGAACGCAGTACGCATTTAATTGAACTTTTTTTTTATAATCGTATCAGATTAAAAAAAAATATATATTTTTTCCTGCTCTCGGATTATTTCACGTTTCTGCCGTTTTATAATAATAATTATGTTGTCAACGCTATCGCATTGTCCGGGTTACAAAAAAACAAGAAAACATTTAACATTGAAATAATGTATTCGTTGGTTTATTTGTTCAAGTTTTGTATAATTAAATTATATTAGGTCATCGGTTACTAGACTTTGATTATTATGTACACATCGAACACGAATATATTTACACCGCCCCCACGAGGTTTTGATTGTAGTGAATAAATTATTTTGCTGTCCCTATTCCCGCCCCTACGGTTTTTTTTTTTTTTTTTAGTGAAACTAAAAAGTGTGTCCGAAATTAGATGTGTACGGTACGAAATTGAAAAAATTGTACTTAAACACGTAAAATGTATAAACGATAATTATGATTATCAACAACAAACTACAAATAATAAAAATCCGATAAAAAGTAATCGGAATACGGTAATATACAATATTTTCGCCGTTTTCTATTGTACGGAACCGTACGGCAAATTTCACTATTGTTATTTTTCTTTTTTTCCCCATAACTAATTTAAAAAACTATAGTTGTTTTTTTTTTTAATTTGAATGGTATGGAAGTAGTATAAAGTGGGTGCGGGAGTCGTAACCTCCCTCCCCCACGTCGCTGATCATTTCAAAATACCCCGGCAAAATTTGTAGTAAGAATTTGTATTAAAGAAAAATAGGAGCAGCTGTATTATACTCTCGGAGCTCTGTTCCGCGTAATTACTTTGGCTTTTAATGGCTGAAAACTTATTAATTAATTTAAAATAACAAAAAACACCGTATTACAATTTTAAAATTCTGCTTTAGAAACCGGAAATAGCCAGAGGCAAAACCAAAAAATTCCGAACTCTACGCGGTAGTGGGGCGTCAGAACGATTTTTGAACCTCCGGGGGTGGAGCTGAACGAAATAATTTTTAGAAACTTGAAATTTTAATATTAGACACTGCGCACTATAGATGGATTTTAGATTCTGAGCGAACCGAGGATCTTGAGGGTTTACAATGATGTTTATTTTTTATACGTTTTCTACCAAAAGATTTCATCTGATCTATACACTCATTTACTGTTTCCGGTGGCAAATTTTGTCTAGATTTAAAGATGTCATTTTTCGATACGACTATTAGTTTTTTAACGCGGTAGAAAAAAATACCAAGAAATAACGAAAAAACACGATTTTTATCAAACTCGAGATTTATTATTGCTTTGTAATTCCTAAAATAAAATTTTCTAGTGACCTGAAATTTATACATAAAATGTAACTTTTTTAATATAACGAAGTGAAAAATTAAACTCAATTTTGAGCTATTTATAGATATTTCAATGATTTTTTTTCAAAGTTTTTCAAAATATTTAAGTCTTAAAGTGGACAATTTTCGATTTTGAGACCTGAAAATTTGTACATACTCTATATGAAATTGACAATAATAATCCTATGTATTACACTTAAATACATAGTTTTTATGTAAAACTCTACTCAGAATCGTTTTATTGAAAGAAGTATTTCATCGTTTCTTTCTAATTCAATACATCCACCAAAAGTAACCTATCCAACGAGCGAAGTGCCTTCGGCAAAACCGACACCAGCCATGCGAAATGCACTCTTTTTTTAAGTTAAATTCATAAAACGTTAAAAAAAATCGGTCGACAAAAAAATCTCTCTCCGCTGCACGGAAAAACGTTGAATCTCAAACAAATATGTTTTTACGGGGTCGCTGTTCGTTACGGTCAATGAGGATAAAGAGGAAATGTGTGTGGTTTGCGGGGGAATGAGAGGGAGGTGTACGGTTAAAAATTTAGCGACGCGTGTTTCGGGATTTTTGAAAATTCAAAAAAATGCATTTTAGAAATCTACGTGGACAAAATCGCGGGTAACAGTTAGCGTTATTATAAATACCTATTTAGCAGTGGGGTAGCTACCGCATGGGCGACAGAGACAGTTGCCTCGGGAGTCAATTTTTTGGGGGGGCATTAGTGATTTTTAGGTATATGGTAGACAAATTATGGTAAAAGTTTGAATCAATACAAGTGAAACGGGTCTAAACGAGTCAGCCAGTTGTCCACGCCAATTCAATTGACTGCGGTTTATGTGTCAACCGCAGGCGAGAAATTTGAAAAGCTGATAATATGCTGAAAAAGAGCGCAGACGTTAAATGTAGATACCCTTATAATTAATGGTTTTTGCCGGAGAATATGCGAGAAAAAAAATTTGTTTGATTAATTTGTATTTTTATCATAATATAATTTTTTTTTTAAATTATTTAATTATTAATTGATAATTCGCAAATTTAATTTGTACCGTTCGGCATAATTAAAATACTAGGTTTTCAATTTTTTTTTTTGTTTTTTTTTCATAAAAATATATTAGATATTGATATAAATAAAAAATACATGTACTCGAATGACGGGAATGTAAATGTAAACCGAATTAAAATTAAAACGACAACTTTAATGTAATAATGTAACTATTTTTTTCCAGAAAAAAAAAAAAAACAACAACACTCAATCGAAAATACGATCACGGCATTTGTTTTAATGGCAAAGGGTCATAGAGTATAATTTTTATTTTCTATTATGGGTGTGTGTGTGTGTGGGGGGGAGGGGGGCTTACAAATGATTTGCACCTCGAGGCGCGTTAATGTGTAGCTACATATTGTATTATTGTGCGTAATATCGTTATTCGACTGCACGAATGCGATTATCACACACACCAATAATGTACGGTGCAGTTGGTCAATCGTATGCATTTAATTACAATTGTCGGAATGTCGAATAGAGCGACGATAAAGCGGATTTGCGGCCGGCGAGGGCACAAATTCGAACCGTACCGCGCTGCCCGCGGACCGGCCCGGTGACTTTTGCGGGTGGAAAGCCGAAGAATGTCAGGCGAGTCGTATGAGCGCGGGCGCCCGGGCGTGTTATAAAAAAATAATAAAAATAAACGTATAAAAATATTTCCATTGTGTTAGACGCGAAACGTTCGGAACGTATTTTCTAAGTGTTTAGCTTTTCTTTTTTTTCTTTTTTTTTTCGTAAATGTAAAACTGGAGTTATTCGAGTGTATTTTTCTTTATCGTTATCGCGACATTGTGTTGAACTTACTGAGGACGGGTCGCGGGTACGGACCGAAAACTCCGTTTAAAAAAAATCCCGAAGGGAGAACAAACGTCCGATGTCGTCCGTGATTCTGTGGCGAGTACCGATTTCAAATGTCCGCCGACTCCCACGGCCGAGTGGCTCCGGCCGCGAGCGCTTATTTCGGGACGACTGGGATGTGGGGATATCTTTTCATAGCAGTAATTATTATTGGCTTGATCCGAAATGACGGACTTGAGACGATTTCCGTAACTCTGCAACGAGTCACGTATTAAAGTGACTCGGAACTGTTGTAACCGATTACGAGTTGCAACAAGGACTAAAATTATAAATGCGAATACTAAAGAGCATGGAAGTGTTGTGTAAAAATAAAAGTTCCACCTCGTAAAAATCGCCACTGATAAAGTGCGTAGTACGTAAAAAAAAAAAAAAAAAAAAAATGTATATTTTGGCCTCTGATTTACACGCTAAAAATGTAACCGAGTTACGAGTAACTCTTTGAGATACTGATTGCGGATAGATGATATTTGTATTTATTTATTTTGCGCTCGATCGATTTCGAGTTTGACGGAAACCCTGCGCGTTTCTTCTAATCCTCTTACCCGCGAGCGCTTATTTCGAGAAGACCGGAATATATGACTTTTTTTTTTTTTTTTTATGTATATATAAAAAAAAAAAATTGACGACTTTTTATTTTCGACCGATAAAAGCACGATTTATGATGAAACTCGTATCGTATTTCCAAGCATTCGTATACGACTAGAAAACATTTTATTGAAATATAAATCGAAATAAATAGTTGATCAAATAACTATCTCGAATGAGTAAAAATATTTTGGAAATTAAACGCCGCGTATAGAAAATGTATAAACTCGAGTATATATTTGGTGAACACGGCGTTTTCATTCGGTTTCGGATTAGACGTGTACACGATAATTCACGATTATGAATTATTCCGTCGTATTTGAATTTCGAAAAAGGAGTAAAAAAAAAAAATACTAAATCCGTAATTCCCGTTTCCGACGATTTGTTGTTTTGTCCTTCGCCATTAATAAAGAAAAACACAAGACGAATAGTCGCAGTAAATAAATCGTTCGGTATCTAGAAAAAATATGATTTTCGGTTGTTTCTAACGGTAGGGCGTGGTGGGACGGTAATCAGTAGGGGAAAGGAGAGGGCTTAGCTTTAGTAGACACGATATATCGGGAAAAACATACGTCTAAAACGTATTATACCGAGGCTATTTTATTTATTTTTTTTTTTTTTTTTTTCCGTGAGTATCGCGAGTGGTTATTACTAGTGGAATATGTTTTTGTGCGCAAATAGGCCGACGGAATACGAATGCGGATACGGCCGGAAATAACAGTCAAAATATTAGACGTACATCGATTCGCACTTTAAAAATATATTATTTTATTATTATATATGTTATATATATATAATAATATCAGAGACGGACGCGCACGTACGAAACGTATATCGATATAATATTCGTTTAGGATTCGGGGAGGGGCAAAGAAAGAAAAAAAAAATGTAAAAACCGTGAGAATAATAATAATACACAGGGGCTCCGGAATAGTGTGGCAATCTCTGTATTTTATATTCTGAGCTTAGCGAGGAACGGATTTACGGATAATTCGTGTTGCTCCATTTTCTTTTTTTTTTTTTCTTTCTTTGCTTCTTTATCTGCCTGTATACAACTTTTCTACCGGGAATCCCCTGTTCCGGTTGTCGTGCACCGGATTCTGTCTAGTCGGCGCATTGATTAATATTGAGACGTTTAAATATTTCACATGGAAAAGGTACCGCGGTAATTACCAGTCATGATTTATACGAATAGTTAACGAGCATATAAATTCGAACATTTGTCTACTTTGTTCCGTTGATGTAACACCATTGATAACCGCTAACACAACTAAGCGATTTGGCGCGTATTGTTCCGTTCTTATCACAAATTTAAATTGTCCGGGACAACGGTTCCCACTCGTTCTTATCAATTTTCAATTGGAACAACAATTGCCAATTTACCGAAATTATGACTCGAGATGATTTTCGTGACTCGGATGGTCACCGTGCAGCATTGCAACGAGTTACGTTTTAAAGTTACTCGTAAATGTTGTAACCGATTATTACGAGTTACGAGCTACAAAAGTAACTTTGTTACTTGTACCCGATTGATTATTAATGCCCATCGGGGAGGTAATATTATGCGAAATGGTCATTTTTTTTTTTTTTTTTTGCATTTATAGTGCAAGACGCGCAAAGGAAAACGTCGACTGTACATAATATTATAAATACACTTTTCATTAATGTTTTAATGGTAATTTAAATTTAATAATTTTGCGCCCGGTCGACACCGGATTTGACTGAAACCCTGCACACGTTTCTAATCCCCGAAATTCCCGTCGTCTGTCTCGGTGACAAAAAATAAAATAAAAGTATACGGGTAGCATTATTTTTGTTATTTTCATTACCGTAGATAGACACCGCGAGACTTTGCTACTGTCGTGCGCCGTCCGTAAACCCCGAGATACTCGAATTATAATCCTCTTTAAACTGTAGGAAAACATCCTTCGGACGCGCTGGCAGAGTTTACGAAAAGTATTTCGAAGGGCATGAGAATATCGGATAAGGGAATAAAGTAGGGAGGAAAAATAGGAGAATGAAAAGGATCTCCCACGTACGGACCTCGTAAATATTAAATTCAAATTCGCTTAAACGCGCTTGTGTACATTTTCGGACACCCTGTAAACGTCGAAAAAAAAAAAAGAAGGAAAAAAACCCAACACGACCGATACGAAGTCGCGATTTCGGGCGAGAATGAGCGAAAGGTACGAGGTCAACCGTATAGCGACACCTCAGTCTGTGGTATTTTTCCGCGACGTTTTATTCGGCACGTTGGATAAAATAATTTAACGGTAACAGCAATAATAATGCGGGTATTATTTTTTTCACCCGTCGTCGGCGATTTCGTGGGGCGGCGGTGTATATTTTTTTTTTTTTTTTTTTACGCGAATAACAGAAGAAGAAAAATATACTGTAAGGTGTGACAGGCGTGTAGAACGTAAATTCAGCGGGTTTAAAAAAAAACCCGTGCGTTTCGTGTCCGCGAACATTTTTTTCGGTTAGTGAAAATCGTCGAAAACGTTTGCGCGCCGTACCGATAAACAAACGATGCGGATTTGCCGACCCGTACCGGTGCTATTATATTTGAAACATTTTTCCAAAAAAAAACCATAATGTACAAAAAAATACCGACAACAAAATTACATGGACGATACGCCGCGGCCGCCGCTAATTTTGGACCAAAAACTTTTACTCGAATTCGATTTACTGTTTTCGTATGTTATTTCTGAGCATAATTTTGTAGGTGCCTTAGTTTACCCCCATCCCGCAGTATAAATGAATTAAAAATCGTTTTTTTTTTTTTTTTTTTTTCGTGAAACGAAATGTTAAAAGTAAAAGTCCCATTGCCGTACAGTATTATAAAATGTTTATGTTTTATTGCATCGGCTCGACGATAACGGACCCGGATAACTCGAAACACGGAATCGGCAAATGAAGCCCGCACGTCGGTTGTTTTCAATATACCCGCCGCCCGCGAGTATTATTCGTAAACGCGCGTATAAATGGAATTGCGAATCGTTCAGCTGTTATAATAATATTATAACGTTTGGAAGAAGAAAAAAAAAACCACGCCTATCGTATATAATAATAATATAGACGCCGCGGTGACGTATACATATTACCATTGTAAGGGGGAGAGGATCAAAGAGGGGAATACGAGGGGCGATTGCCCTCTCCGAAGACGGATTCTCGCCCTCGCCCCACCGGTTAATTCGGCGGTTCTTGTTTATACTTGTATTACGTTTTGCAATAAACGTACGTTTTTTATCGATTTTATTATTTTGTTTTAATCAAAACCAAAACCACGGTTTTATACTACGAAACGATACACTGATATTGTTTGTTTATTTCACGACTACGGCCAAACTACGGGCTAAAACTACGCTAAATTAAATCCAACTAAATTGAGAGAGAGAGACAACAATAGTAAAGGATTTCGGGAGGTGGGCATTTTTTGAAGGAAATTTATGAAGCCACTGTTATATTGAAAACGGTTATGCGCCGTTGGGCATATTATTAGAGGTAATTGTGAATCGACGAATTGTGACGGATAAACACAGACAATTGTCAATTGTTTTGACTACGGGACGAGAGGCCGAAAACGAATAGACGGTGTTGACTACGACCAAACTATGGACTAAAACCCGGCTAAATTAATGCTAACCAAACTGAGAGGAGAAGCCGAGACAGTAAAGGATTCGAGGTCGCGGTGCGCGTTGGCAGGGAAGTGAAAAAGATGCAAGACAGAAAGGTATACGGAATACGGGACCGATGAACGAATGAAGCTGGGAGGGGGTAGGATCTCTGAAGGAGATTTGCAATGGGAGACTAAGGAAATTATTATGACGACACTGTTACATTGAAAACGATTCGACGGTGTAGAGCTTGTGTTAGTTTTATTATTAGAACTTTATAATTATCGTTACGATAATCGACGAATCGAGACGGAAAAACACCGACAATTGTCGTTTATTTTGTATACGGTTTTCGCTTTTAATCTATATGACAAAAACATTTCTCACCGAACTTCGCTCGGAGTCGTTTTTCGTGAATTAAGTCTATCCCTGTACATCCCAACTTCCCAAACGTCCAGCCCCACAACGGCGGGCCCCCGGGCTCGTGAGCAGAATTTTATTCTATTATATTTGTGTTTCCTTCGTCTCGTTGTTTCTCGGGTGACTACCGGCTCGGTGACGCGGACGATGAAAATAAGCAAATAATACTAATAATAATAATAATAATGACAATAACACTCGTATTATTTACCGGGGCGTTTAATTCGACACGGACAGCAGGTTTATAATAATTCATCTCGTAGCGTTCTATATTGTCGGTGTAAATAGCCCATTTAGCCCGCGAAGTAACGAACCGAACCACTGTTGTTGATTATGACACGATACCGGTATTATAAAGGCGAATAATTCATCGATTATTACTAATCTCGACTCGCGAACGTCGTCCATTGTTTCGAAAAGGACTCGGAACGAAAATAGGTCAAAGATTCAAGTGTGACCGCCGGAGTGTGAAAAAGCTAAAACGTTAAATCTCGCGGAATATTTCCCTTATTTCTCGCCGCCGGCAGAATAGCACCGCGCTTCTGTCGACTAACAATATTCTTTTTACTTTTTTTTTTTCTTTTTTTTTTTTTTTTTCATTATTATCGCGACGACGACGTAAATGATTTCGTCTAATATGTATTAATAATGCATATATGAATATTATACGTACATAATATAGTACTTATAATGCATTCTGCCTCAGTGGTTTACCCGACTCCGCGGGAGACCCGAGAGTAGATTCAAAATTAATTTTTTGCAAGTTTTTCGTTTTCATTTTTTTTTTTCTTTTTTCTTTTTTTTTTAATGTACCTTTATCAATTCCATTGTCGAGATTATATAAAGCGGATTTTTATGCGTTTAAAATGCTAATAATAAGATGTTTTTACGTTCTATTATCTCATAAGATAAAAAAAAATTTAAAAAAATGTTCTTTTTTAATATGTACCTCCTCTGTTCGTGAATTAAGGACGAAAAGTTATAAGAGTAAAATTCAACAATAAAAAGCAAGCATATTTAAGCAAAGCACACGCTAAATACGAGACAAATAATATATATATATATATTGACGTCATATTATAGTCATTAACGGAAATAAAATCGTTGAATAACAAACAATCGGATACGATTTCTAACGGTGTCTTGATAAATATTTATTCGAATAAATTATATTTCTACTCGAGCGTTATTCGTTTATTTATTAAACGTGTGAACGCTTGATTTTTTTTTATAATTATTGTTTTAATGGTCAAATTCTATATAAAAAAAATTAAAAAAAAAAAACCTAATTTTACTAAAAATGCGCACAAATATCGTTAATGTGCAATTTGAGAAAGTTACCGAAGCACGCGAAAATCCCATCAGGTCAAAGAACAGATTTTTGGCTATAGCTATAAATCAATGACACGGACAAAAATATACAATATTTCTATAAATTCTCTCTGTTCGTAAAATACCGAATAAAATATAACATTATATATGAATTTCAAAGAGTATGTATTAAATCAATTTTAATCGTTGTAAAGTAGTAAAAAACCCTCCTAGGTATAATAATATATCATCTCTACGCTGTCCGTGTGTAGGTATACCCAATGAATATTTAGCTCTATCGAAAAATATTTTTTTTAAAAAACTTAAGAGAAAACAAATGTAAGTTTAACGCATTTTTTCTTAGGTTAAGTATATACCTATACGTATTTTCAGTGTATTTGTGAACGAATGGTAAACTATAAGGCGCATTGTAGTTTTTTTTTTTTTTTTTGGTTTTATCATTTAAATCAATGCGAGTTTTGCGAAATTTCCGAAAACCTCAACGTATTCTTAAAACATACGAAAAATATTCTTTATCCTTGAAATATGATTTTTTTTACACGCGGTACATATTTTAGTAGTCGTTCGTTGGTTTGTTGACGAATGCGAATCACCAAGAAAGCTCGCCCAATTCGGTAAAAATACGCAATTCCGAACAAAATAATTTCATTTATCACGAAAGACAAAAAACAAAACCAAATTAAAATATTGTACAACGTATTACGGTGCCCATATGAACTATTGGTTTTTTATTTTTTTAGAGAAGGGTTTTGAATGGGTGCGCGATGTGAACTTGTTCTGTTGCCGCCTCGGTGAAATCTATTTTTTTTTATTTTTTTTTTGTCTGTAAACAACTCCCAGAAATCTAAATCCTAACAAAATCTTTATGACGATTTTCTCATAGCAATTTTGGAACTTGCAGGAAAGATAATTTTTTAGATTTTATTTGTAAATGTCTTAATTTAATTAGGAAAAATCAGAAGAAAAAGAACGTTGGAATAAAAAAAAAAAAAGAGGACATTTACGCAATAACGGTTTGTTATAATCCGGTCGAAACTAACTATAAAGACTTATATTCTAGACGTGGTATAGTTTTCGAGTTTTAAATTGTCGAGTTATTTTTTATTTTATGTGAATAACATTTTTTTCGGCTTCGAATAAATACTTAAAAGTTCTAAATACGATTCCTCATAAATTGTTATTTTACGGGAAAATATTCCAGATCCGTAGCCACGGTTTTTTTTCAAGCGGTTTCATCAATCGTTTCGCATACTGTTTTTGGATGTATTTGAAAATGAAAATGTCTTTTACCGTCCAGAGTTTTTTTCGTTTGTAATGATTTACCGTTGTATTATCGTGTACATATATAAAATATATTTTTTCATATTTGTTTGTTTTTTTTTTTTTTTTAACGAATTTTCGATACCAAGGGGAACGTCGAACGTATCGATTTCGGGACGACGACGACGACACGTTTTTATGTTATTGTACATAAAAACGTATCAATTTTCGTCGAGAACGGCCCAAAAGTTTCACATAACTACGGCGCCGTATAGAATAAGCAATTGAACACACGTGGCGCTTTTAGAGAGTCCGTTTTCGGTTGGTAGTGTTGCCCATTAATTTAAAAACGCTTTGGCAAAACTACCCGTGGGGAGAGGAGAAATACAGTAAAATTTATTGCACGACGGTTGTTTTATTATTTTTATTTTTTTTAACGAAAAGCACATTTCGGCGGTTCTTTTATTGCTATAATTCAGAAAATATAATACAATGTAGAGACACGACGGTTTTTTTATAGAGAATCCTACCGTTTAGCTGTATAAAAGCGCAAAACGCATTTTGAAACGTGCGAATTGAGGATGCCGTGAAATTATTCCTACTGTAAAACGATCGCAAGTATTTTTCACAAAAAAAAAACCGATTTTATGATAATGCGTTGTAACACCGCAATGTCTATTCGGTCTGTATTTATTTTCGTACTGGACATTGGATTCGTGTGGAAGAAACGCACGTTCAATATTGGCGAAGAAAAGCTCTGAAAATATTACAGCAGTTTTCAACGTCATATTTACGCGAACAAGGATTTTCCACGCTTGTGTAAATATAAAAAAAAACAAATAAACGAACGAACTCTTAAGCTTTCCGAAGCGAGGAAACGATAGTGCCTGTGTCTATCGACAATTCGACCACGAATAAAGGATTTGTGTCAATAAAAAAAAAAAAAAGTCTCATTACTATTAGTAATTATTAGTCACGCAATTCACTTATATAATTAACGTTAAAAGTATTTAATTTCGGGATTTTTAGATAATATTTTTTAGGAATAAAATTCAGTGGGGATACCCCGTATAGGGATAATATAACATTATCAGTGGCATATCCAGAGGTTAACTTATAGCTCCCCCTCGAAATGCTTTCGATATAATTTTTATTTTTTTTTTTTTTTTTTTTTTTTTTTTATGACTGTGTATATTTAGTTTAACCATTAAAAATGGCGTACATACTTCGTCACTGTTGTAGATGGGAATTTGGGAAAGTAGATAGAAATTTAATTTATATCTGTATGCAACGATAAATTGCAAACAAAAAAAGATTCTGAGCGAAGTAGTATTGGTAGTGATTTTTTCATTGTTGCCGCGGTAACGCAGAAATCAATATAAACAAAAAAGAAATAATAAAATTCGAGAAACTTTTTGCCATTTTTTTTTTTTTTGTCGGCAGTTTTTTTTTTTTTTTCTGTCGCAGTAAATAACTAATAGGTCTGAATCGAATGAAATGACCTCTCCGAAGTACCGAACTAAACAAACTTCGGTACCGGAAACAGTAGAAGGGGCGTATAGATCGGATGAAGGTAGGAAAAATGAAATAAAAAATAAACACCATTGTAAAACCACGGGAATCCGTTAACAGTCTAAAACTGTATTGTATTAGCGATGATAATTACACAATCACCCCAACCCCAGAAATATTATTATCGTTATTATTATTATTATTATTATTAGTGGTGGTGGTGGTTACGCCACTGAATATTGCACATATTATTATATTGAGCACGATGACGATAACACCGCCGACGGTAAACATTGTATTACGGATTATAATATTATCGGCGGATTTGAACGGCACACAAAGAAATTTCCTACCCCAGACTGTAAAAACTATCAATCGACAGGTACTCAAAAGCGTATAGTTGCGATATCCGCGCGATCTCGCGGTGTTACCGTGGTTACCGCACGCGTGCATAAAGCTCCGCTGTGATGTGTACAGGGTGTAACGTCATTACGAGGGTGACTCATTATTTCGAACAGTGTTACGTAATTTGTATTTTAATATTATTTTATTTATTTGTTTTTTTTTTTTTTGAAAATTTAAGAAACGGGCTGACAATTGGGGTACGTTGTGGGAGGGAGGTGGTGGTGGTGGTAACGGTGGTGGTGCAAACACAAACGTGTTAAAGAAATAAAGACGATTTTAGAGGTGCTTGTTACTCACGTTTTCAAACGAAAAAATTAAGCGTATTGCGGAGGAAGATTGATCGCCCTGTATATATGCACGTACCCCGGCATTGTGTCCCCGGGCCCATTGCGAAAATACAAGGGTCGTAATAGTCGGCCGTGTATTTTTCGTTCGTGTCGAATATAGAAGCAAAACTCAGAAACGACCGAACACAATCGCGAACGGTATTGAAAAATGATTCGAAATAATTTAAAATAAAAAAAAACCTATTAATATAAACTCCTTTTGTCGAATAACTTAGATTAATGAACCGGAACAATATTGAAATAAAATATAATTTCATTAAAGTGTTTTTTTAAAGAGGCTTTTCAGTTTAGACAATATTGTCTGTTTTCATTAATGTAATTAGATTTCTTTGTATGTACGTATATATATATATATATATAACTTGACTGGTGAAAAAAAAAAAAAAAAAAAAGAAAAAAAGAAAACTGTGCAATAAGTTTTTACTTGTTCCGTCTCAAGATCGGTGTTTTCCATCCTGCGAAGAGCGAGGGGGGCATGAACAAATTTCTGGAGAAACGCCAACACTCATCACGGAGTAAAATTTGTATTTTTTTTTTTTTTTTTATTGGTTTTCATTTGAACATAAACGGGGCAAAGGGGAAATGATTACATCGTGTTATATACTATTATTTATATTTTATAATTATTACTATCCGGACAAATACATATACAGGGTGCGGCAGAGCCGACTGACGAGTTCAATGAGGTCATTAGCCTGTGATAAGATAAGAGCAGGCCTTAATAAGTGGTGTATATTGAATTGTACGGTAATGCCGTTTTTATTCGTAATCATGGTCTGGACAAGTGTACATCGTGGTAACGTCGTGCGTGCGTATTACGAAAATAATCATTCTGTGATCGCTACACAAAGGGCTTTTCGTATACACTTCGGCATTGCACGTGCTGAATCTGTTCCTTCTGCTAACAACAATCAAATTGTGGATACGGCATTTGGAAGAAACTGCAAGTACCCTAAGTAGACTTGGACACGGAGCACCCAGAACGATAAGAACCCCCGAAAATGTGCAGTTGGTTAGAGAGAGACAATTGAGCAGTCGCCAAGACGCTCAGCCCGGGAACACGCTGTAGCTTTGGGAATCTCAGACCGTTCTTTAAGGAGAATTCTTCACGAAGATTTATCATTCCATCCCTATAAATTAATGCTTGTCCAAGAGTTAAATGCTACTGACTACGGCAACCGAACATGATTTGGGAGATGTATGGTTTCAGCAAGACAGAGCTAGAGCACACACAGTTAGTATTTCACTTGCTGTCTTGCGACAAATGTTCCCTGGGCGGTTAGTCTCTCTGAGAGGAGACATAGGCTGGCCAGCACGGTCCCCAGATTTATGCATGTGTGATATTTTTCCTCTGGGGCTACCTTAAAGATAAGGTTTTCAGACATCGCCCACATACCATAGAAGTAATAAAACAGAAAATCACCGTGGAAGTCGAGGCCGCCGTACCAGTCGAAATGTGCCGAAAATCATATGAGAGCTTCAGAGATCGTCTACTACAGTGTATCAATGCAGACGGCCGCCATCTTGGATAGATATTATTTTCAAAAAATAATTTTTAAAAATGAAATTGAATACTGATTTAAATAAAAAAAAAAAATTTTCTTTGTTTTACTGTTCGTTATTTATAGCCCATCAAAATACGTTGGTCGGCTCTGCCGCACCCTGTATATAATAAAACAAAGAAGAAATTGTCAATTTTTTCAATTTATAAGGGCGTAGAATAAAAAAAAATGTCGGGAACCCCACTGGTTAATGTGTAACAACATCTAATATTATGTGAACGAAAAATAAAAAACCAAAACAGTTTCGTGGAGGCCACGTGCCTCCAGCTCCTCGCCACCCCCCCCCCCTCTCCCGCATTCCGTCCCTCGATTTTACGATTATATTACAACTTTTTTTTTTTCTCTCTCTCTTTTTCATTTCCAGATATCCGAGTTAAGCCACACCGTGACTAGTGCGTTATCGTTCCGAGTCGAGTACAGAAGAGGATCCGGTGGCACGGCCATGTTCCAGAGACAAGTGCGATTTCAAATTGATTTATCGGACGTGACGAACACGAATCCCCCGAGAGATTTTCTGTTCGCCATAATATTCACACTGCATTCCGGTAAGTATTCTCGGTTCGGTTCGGTACACAAAGGGTCGACAAAAGTTTTCGTATGTCCCAGAATAGTATAAGTTGCCGCACACGTATCGGCCGAATAATATGATTTCAAATCTGTTGCCGGCAAAATTAGACGAATTGTTTAACAAAAAATTACCCGCGTGTCGCCGTTTGAAAATCGAAAGACGTCCGACGCGTCCCGACATCAACGAATACCACGCGGGAATATAATAATTCTTCTAGATTTCCGTTTATATTATTTGAAATGCACAAACGAGAAAAAGTTAAAAAAAAAAATGCACACTTTTCTAGTCTTACGGAAAAAAATTAATCGCTCCGTCATAATAAATTTATTCGTTACGATTCAGGCCGTGAATTTGACGGCTTACGTTTAAAATCCCGACTTGAATAAACCTTATCAATACTCATTAAATTACATTTTGTAATTAAAAAATAAAAATAATCATTGTAACGCAAATAAAATACAATATATTTTTAATAAACCATTATTGTTGCTTGTTGAATAGATACACTGTAAATAGTGACGTATATATTATAATAACGTAAATTGTTAAGAACGCCATAAAATACATATTAAAAATCGCCAAAATCGCCAAAATAAAAAAGGGGGGACAGTTTAATGAATGTTTCAGTTATTTGTTGGTATCAATACATGAATTATTAATATATTTATTCGAAATATTTCGAACACAACTATAGATAGTATTTATAAAATTTACGTAAAATACGCGTATGAATACGCGATTAAAATAATTAATGAACACGGATAATTTTCAATAGTATTACGAATACTTTGGATGGCCGCATTATTATTTTCTATTATTATGTGAAAAACTGATTTAATACCGATGCGAGTCACAATTCTGAATCCGTTTCGATGAAAAAAAAATAAAATAATAATAATACTACGGGAAACTATTTGAAAAATTATAAAAGCATTTCGAAAACGATACTTTTGAAAAATATTTAAAATACAACGCCGAGTCGTTTTCAATACGAATATTGGTATTGAAACGCTTTCGCCCGGGCCCGTTAACGAATCAGTGTTGACGTATGTTATATTGTCGCAATTTAGAAAACAAATAGTACAAATTGAAAAAAAAAAAAAAAAATGTGTTTTAAAATCCACAAATCCGCCGCGGAATGTCCGGCGATTATTGAAAATCATTCGTTGTGTGCTCGCAGGTAACATACGGCGCTTCCGGAGGGTTTGCGAACACATTCAGACGCAAATGTGCTTGAGGAAACCGCCGCCGTCGTCGCCCCGGGCCGGTAGGAAATTCAACGCGGACTTGTCGGAAAGCTCGAGCTGCGGATCGGACACGTCCGATCGATTGTCGCCGTACATAAATTTAAGAACTGTGAGTTGACGGTAACGCGAATGGCACGCTGTCCATTAAACGCAATTAATTGCATTAACACGTATCTACTACGGTCACGTGCTGTACTACTTGCCCGTCAACGAGGCGTTTTTTATTTTATTTTTTTTTTTTTTTTTTATGCATATCCTTACAATAAAAATCTCGTTGCACGTGCCCCGATTTCTCCTCCTCCCCTCCCCCTCACGACAATTTCCATTAACTCCGCATTATAAAGCCCCCTCCCACACCCTACCGTGAGATTTATACGACTGGGAGCTCGGTCCCCAGTGGTGATTCTTATTTAAAAAATAAAAAAATAAAAAAAACAATCTTTCACATTTGCCACGTACTTCCACGAAATTTTAGCTTTGTTTTCAACGTAACAAAATAATAATAAATTAATTAACCCGTCGCCGCCCACGTCGTGTTTTACCGATGATCATTTTTTTGTTTTTTTGTTTTTTTTTTTGCTTATCAAATTTTACTGAAATTGTTTTAACTGTAACTTAGAATAACTTAAACGGCGAACCCCCCGTGGTATTTAAAAAAAAAAAAAACAAAAACAAAAACCGGGCGCCCACGTCTGTATATGATTTCGACTAAAAACGTACGCGCACATTACCGTATTGTACAATCCGCAAAATCGATAATTACGACCACGGACTATGTAATGTTCGTGATTTTTTCGGGTTTTTTTTTTTTTAAATCATTAGCCCAACTAGAGTAAAACTATGCGGGCGCTAAAGATTTGTTTCAAAATCCAACACAACATATCCTACGTATAGTTTGTATAAACCGCTTGAAACGTATAATACTGTATAGTAGAAAACGTATAAAACGTATAGTATAAAACACATAATGATAATTATACGTTTTATACCGTATACAAATAGAATCCCTAATAAACAAAAATGCATTTTTATAATCTAAACTAACAATAAATTAGAACTAGACAATTGTACTCGTGATATTTATAACGTTTTTATATTATTAAATTATACATGAAAAATACGAGTTTATTATACTGTTTATTATTATGGTGTTATTAGCCTGCGTCTTGTTCTCGTAGCGCGAAGTACACAAACGCATATAAATATATTATCTACGCAATTTCAAAAATATAATTTGTATGTAATTTTAATTATAAATAAAAAAACAAAAAAAAAACTTTTATTATTTTCTATTTAGATAAGTTACTCGAAAGAATGAAAAAGGAAAATTGCGAACAAATTGGTTTGTTTATAATCAATATAATATAAAAATTAAAAATCTAACTTTAATTTTTTAAGAATGAATTTCAAAAACAAAAACATATTATACGTTTTATGCGTGTATATTATTTTAAGCACTCACTCCCCTCACCCTGCAGCTGTGTAACCGTGCTACAAATATAACACAGAAAATAAAGGCATTAAAAATTGAGATAATTTGCTTGGTATCATCTATTTATAGTCCTATCTTGGTCGATTTGACCTTAGATAAATTAAAACAATTACAGTCTATAGTAATTTATTCGTGTACTTAATCCCTACCGAATTATTACAATTAATACAATAAGACATTTTAATTGAAATTCTCAACAACCCAAATAGGTATCTAAACCTATTTAATAACATAAATTATCCAAACGAAACGATCTACTTTTGATGATTGCCCACGCGAAGACCGGCCCATCGGGAGAGTTACCCATTTTCCCGACAGGCCAATCCGTCCCTGATTACCAATTACTAACTAGTGAAAACTAGAATAGACAGTTAATTTATAGTTGTATAAATTACACAATATTACTAATCATATAGGTGCAGGGGTGTGCTCGGGAATTTTCTATGGTGGGAGGGAGGATCAGTCTGATGAGTGATAATTATACCGTGCATGTGACTTAAAATACGGACGCACATCACGGGCGGTGTAGAGGCAGCCCTAAGAGGAAATTGCACAAGGAGAAGGCGAATCCCTGCAACAGTTCCTTTTCGGGCACCCGGGTGGGGATTGTTTGGGATTTGTTTGGATTAGAAGGTTTGGGGGGGGTTCGTCGCGTGCTTTGTGAGTTTTAATTTATAGGTTCGGCGGGATGCAAGTGTGTTTAATGTCAGGCCGTGGATGTCGCGGTACAATTTGTCATTTGTGACGTGCCAAGAAGAGGTCGTTGTAATTAAACGTAGGCGTAATTATCGATTGGAATGCTCGAACGGTTTCGGTGTTTGTTTTATATAGACGATTAACGAAAAAAAAAAAAAAAAAAAAACCAACCTTTGTAAGTAAAATACGGGGGGGGGGGGAATCGACGCGAAATCTATTTGATTTCCGAAGAGTTTTGGAAACGCCGATAACGACGATAAATTTTCAATACGCCCGTAAATAATTACAACTATCCATAAATATATAATATACAGGGATGGGTAAGTTACACATAAAGTTACCCACGAGTTATATATATAATTATATATATATTTGCAATATTATACATTGAGTTATACAAAAATTAAAACGGATGATAATTATTTAGATTTAAAGTAATTCGTATTCGAGCGGTTTTCAACGTGACTCTAACGTGTTCAAAGAGATGATAATTAAACAAACGATTTAAACGGTTAGTTGTATTGATAATGGACGATTACCACGATGCCGACTCGGGACGATTTTTGTAACATAGGTTACGTGCGCATCTCATTACGAGTTACAAAACAAATTGTTTTTACGGGGGGGGGGGAGGTGATTAAAAATCGCAATCCGGCAGAGTTACGTAACTTTGATACGCGTAACCGATTACCGCACGCCCCTGATGGCCATTTACTATTATACATTAATCGTACGGTGAAAAAAAAAGTAATAACCCACCGTCGAAACTAATCCGGGGGGCGGGGCAAACCGCCCGTCGCCGGTCCCGCCCACTCGGATACGCCACTGGACTTGCCCGGTGGCCTCGAGTGTACTATTTATGTACACCTATAACCTATGTGTATACATATTAGAAAAATCCGGATTTTTATCCGGAAATCGCATTTCGGTTTTTAAAATCGCGATTTTATTATTATTTAATTAACATTGTATAAAACTATTATTTTTGATAGCATTAAATACGTTTTTGCACATTGAAAAACAATCGCAAATAGAAATTTATTTTTTTTTTTAAAAACAAGTACAACACAAAAATATCATACATGTTACACTCTAGTTTTCATATATACGAATATATTACTATACTGTTTTTCAAATGAGAACGCACCGCGGCGCTGCGCATCGTCATCAGCGGCTGAATGACAACACGCCACTACCACAAAATGGAGTAATTGTTCTATAATATTAGTCGCCTTCGGTGGTCGGCTACAGACAATTGAACAATTCAATTATTGACAAAGTATTATACTTATTTTCTACTCGTGTTATATTTACCGCATCATCCCGGCCACCTGTCGCACGTTACAAAACACTACTGTTTTTATACACAAATGCGTACGCGCTTACGGATTATTATTTGTCGGTATTACCCCTGGGCGTTATGTCGTATAAATGTGCCTACTTCATTATTTTATTTTATTATTTAATATTTAAACGCGCAAACGAAAAACAAAATGCAATAGATCAACTGCGGGAGGGGGCGCGCGTAACAATACGGCAAATGCCGTTGGACGCGTACGGACGGCCGTTGAACGGTGTGCTAATACAGCTCACTACGTATACAAGGCGTGGCGCGACCGACGGAGGCTGAAACTGCCCGGGAGTGGGACTGACATGCGCGAATTTCGACCGGTTTCCGTCTGCCGCCCGGCGCGTTCTTATTTGAAAAAAAGTATATGCCTCTGACCCGGCAAAAGTCGTTTTACTACATTTCCGATTCTGGAATTCCACAAATCCGGATTTGTCACATCACCAATATATATATATATATATATATATATATATATATATATATATATATATATATATATATACTGCGTACATGTATTTATATATACACGTATATAGATCGGTGGGCGTGTTCCAGGTCGGTTCGGATAGGGACGACAAGAACAAGAGACTGATCAACGCGGAGGGACACGGCGGCAAGTCGGGCGGCGGTTACTGCATAGCGAACATCCGGCAAAGGCGGCGGAGTTCCAGTCTGGCCGCCAACAACCACTTCAACGGTAGCAACGGTACGAGCGCCCGCGGAAACGTGCCCGGGGCCGGGGCCGGAGCCGGGGCCGGGGCCGCGGCGGCGACTGCGGCTGCGGCGGCGGCGTCGGCTGCGGCGGCGGCTGCGTCGGCGGCGGCGGCGGGCGCGGCGGGCGGTCGCAACGACGCCGTGGTGCCCCCGAGGTCCAGCAGCGAGACGAAACCGGTGGACGGCAGTTTCATATCCGTTTCGGGTTCGATGACTTGAGCGGAAACGCCGCCGAAAATTCAGACGGTCGTTTATTTATTTATGTTTAATTTGCCCGATATCATTATAATTATTATTGCCGTCCGCCGCCGTTTGTTATAAGTATTTATTTTAAGTTTTTTTTTTTTTTTTTATTGTATCCGTCGCCGTTTTTAGTTTTTGTTTCCAATATTCTCGTTTGTATAATTTTATATTTTTCGTCCCTTAACCTTCCCCCCCACACCCTGGCCACCGGCCGCCATCCGACAGGCAGAACCGAATACCGTACAAAAAAAAAAAATCTCCCGTCATACCGTTTTGACGTTTTGTCGTGCGAAATTTAAATTTCACGCGACCAACGTGCCGGCATGGCGTTTAACGGTGTTCGAGAATTTGCCCGCCCCCGCCCCAGTTCTTTATGCCGTTTTTTATCGTGTGGCATATTGTCGCCGAGTCCGGTGAACGTAATAATTACAGAAATCCGAGGGATCAAACAAAGGCCTACCCCGCGCGAATTTCGATCAAACCCATAGACGTCGGCCCACGACTATCAAGTCGAATATTTCTGACGGAAGTTTTAGTAAAATAAAAATTATACGGAAATTAATCGTTTACATTCGCTCCTCCTGAACATTTAATAACGAAGACGGACTTTCTGTCTCTCGGGTACAGAATATCTCACGATTTCACTCACGTCGCCGGTACGCACACTGACGGCCTGTACGGTATTCGTGGTCGTCGGCATCTCGTTCTCTGATTGGACCGTTTGAATTTCCACGCAAAAATGTCTGTATGTCCAAACCCCCAAGGATGTTATAGTGTTCTAAACGTAAACCTAAAACCCATAGTCTGTTTGTTTTTAACCAATAACTTTTGCCGTATTCGTTTGTCTCTTAATTTTCTTTTTCTACCGATCCGTAGATTGGTTCTAAGATGAAATTTTCCTCTACTCCTTTCTGTCTATAGCAACTTCCTTAAATTCCCGGATTCCCTTCGGTTTTTCCTCCAATTATAAATGTTACCCGTGTATTATTCCTTCATTTTCCTATCCGTTTCTTTTTTCTCCTTTTATACAAATAGAAGGAGAAAACCACCACTCACTCTATTTTTCGTCCACCATATCGACCTCCTTTCGTTTATTTTATTACATACGTCTCGTCTTGTCCAGAAGATTTTTAACAACCTTCGCCAACACCGAGTTTCGAATTCATCTGTTCTTCTTCTATCAGCATTCAGAATTGTCCGTGATTCTGTTCCGTACAACCCAAAGTCCATACCGCAGTTTTTTTTTTTTCTGCTTTGTCTTCCTAATGAACAATATAACAAAAATATAAATACGGTACGGTGGCTGGCCACAGTCGACTTACATAATTCTATGTTTTCAAAGAATTTTTTTTTTTTTTTTTTTTACTATTTCAACCGTTATGTTTTATATTTTATAACGATTTAAAAATAATTTTTTTTTGAAAGACGGAGACCGTCAGTAATATTATTCTGACGTCCTCTTGGCCCGTCGGGACACCGTCGGAGCGTTTGCCAGCGCGTATTAAGAGGTGTCTATAGCTAATGGATATGTCATTATAACGACCTGCACTATGTGATTTTTTCCGTTTTACATTTCCTTTGTTTTAACCCCTACGCGGTTATTCGACGACTAAAAGTTTTAGGTTTTCACCCGGGACACCAATTCCGTCGGAACGACAGGATGAAAAGCTTTGACGTGACGGAATTACCACCGTTTCCTTTTGTTTTTCTACGATTCTCTCGTACCGTTTCTTTTTTATTTATTTATTTATTTTTTTTTTTGTTCCTGACGACTAAGTAGGTCCTCCACCACCACTCCCACCACTATTTAAAATGGCCAATATCGTCGAGCACGCAATCGATAACAATTCAAACGGGCCAATCGGAGAACCTAATATAATATAATAGCGTTAGATTACGGATGCCCAGCTCGTACTGCAGTACGTTATATAATATAAAGTTTATCGGTCGTTGATCAAATTGTTATGCGATCTCATCGTTTATTTCGGTTTTTTTTTTTTTTTCTGACTGACGATCCAATTATTGCGACCCCTCTTAGTATGACGCCACCGCTGCATCGACACCGGAATATTTTTCCGTTCGTTATTATTGTTTGAAACCCTTCGCGCACGTGTTTTTTTTGATTATTATTTGTTTCGAAGACGGCGTTTTAAAGAAATACCGACACGGTCAAACGTACCGCGTATTTAATTTTACCGTTTTAACAATAATTTTTTTTTTGTTTTGTTTTATGTTTTTTTTTAAACCAATTGTTCTGTTTAGAACTCGTCAAAACTTGTCGCTACCGATATTATTGATCAAAATTTTAAAATGTCCCGCCCGTATAGGTTATGTATATACTATATATATATATATATTAATAATAAAAAAAATTTAATATAAGTGCAAAACTATTTTTGCGAAATAACTATAATATAATATAATGTAGATAATTAAAATATACTTGTATTGTTGCGAAATCGTTAAAATTTCGAGTGAAAAAAATATTACTTCTTTAGAATCGATAAGCGCCGTCGTGTCGTCGAACAACGAAAATCGCGATAATTGTAAATTAATAATAATATAATAAGAATTGATATTATAATATTATTCCGATTAAATATTTTTTATTTTCATTTAACGGACTTTTTATATATAATCTTTATCGTTATTAGAAAGAATTTTGTTTTTTTTTTTTTTTTTTTTTTTTTTTTTTTTTATTAATCCGCTCGGACGATACAATAGTTCACTGCAATCGTTTTTTTTTTTTTTTTTGAACACGCGACACTTATTAATATTTGTATAATAATTTGATATAATTGCTTTCGGTTATAATTGTATTAGGTATATGAAAATAACAATCGCAGCTATAGCCAAAACGGGGTGTATAGGCCCACGGGTGTGAAACGCTATGAGATGTTTGCTTTTTAATATTTATTTTTAATTACATATTTGTATTTATTTATTTATTTATTTTTTTTTTTTTTTTTTTTTGTACGCCTGCTGTTAAACGTTCCGAAATCGAATTTATCGACTGCGTACAGTCTTGTTCGGTATATATACCGAATTTGTATACGTATTATTACACATGCATGCACGAAACAGCGTAATATTTACGACTCGGGAACGTAAAAATAATTATAAGATAATAGACTATAACTTAATCGATATAATCATAAAAAAAAAAAAAAAAAAAAAATTTAAATATATAAAAAAAACTCTGTATAATAAATATGTGTATATATATATATATATATATATATATATATATATATATATATATATATATATACACGTTATGTACGTTATATAAATCGCTCCTAGAATATAATATTAATTATTACTATTCATAATTTCGCCGAATGCATGCGCAAATCGCCAACAGTCGAATTCTAAAGGATTCCGCCGTATAGGCAATAATAACGACGACATTTTCGAGAAAAAAAGAAAAATAACACGTACTGACGTACGTCACTGTTGTACGTGGGAAGTTGGGGAGGTATATAGGAAACTGATTTATATCTGTATGCAACGATAAATTCCAAACGAAAAACGATTGTGAACGAAGAAACATTTGGTCGTGTTTTTTCCATTGTTGCCACTAAAAACTAACCTAAACACCTAACCCATAAACCAACAAAAATATAAAAGAAATAATGAAATTCGATAAACTTTGCCGGTTTTTCGTCATTTTTTATTTATTTATTATTATTATTTTTTTTTTTTTTTTTGGTAGTTTTCTTCTGTTGCGTTAAATATCTAATATGAATATCGATAAACGGCTAACGTTTAAAGTAGCAACCAGACGAAATTTGCTACCGGGAACAGTACAGGAGCGTACAAGATCGGTCTTCTGGTAGAAAAAAATGTTTACAAAAAAATAAACACCGTTGCAGAATCTAAAACGACGAAAATGTCTCATAACGAATATAACAAAAACTCGCTATTGTATAGACTTGTACGGTTCGACGCAAGTCGACACGATTTGGGTACACTACAGTGACGTACGAACGGGGCTAAACCCTACTCTCTCGTCCCCTAACCCGGTCACCGCCCTACAAGGACAATTTTTTACAAACAAAAAACTCTGAATATTTCAACTCTACGACAATAGGGCTTATCGTTTTGGACGAACGAAGCACTTGAATAAAAACGCATAAAGTTCGAATGCCCTTCCCTCCCCGCCACATTCATAAGAAAATTCAATGCACTCCGCTGGAAATAAATTGCCTTCGAAACGCCGACCTATTTACCGACTGGAAACCGTATAATCGTATCGGTGAAACTTATAGTTTCCAAACAGTTCCTGCTTTATTACATAATAACATAATAACGTACTATTGTTGTATTGTATCGAAAACATTCGAAATCGATTGTATAACAATTATAACAATATATTACCGTGACGGGCTTTACGAAAAACTTATTCGCCTTGGGATTCATTATACAATAATTATTGTATAATAATATATTTTTTAATTTTTTTGTTTTTTTCCCTAACAGTCTTTCTAAATCTCAATATTGTATAACCGCATTGTCCGTACGAAATTTTCATTTTACAGTACCCGCCTACGTGTAAGTAATACACGATAAACGATAAAGAAGAGACCCCCTACTATATTACACATATATAATAAATAAATATATTGTAATTATCGTATAACCTTACAATATATATTTATTTTTTTTTTTTTTTTTTTGTTTTCTACAGATAAAAAATATGTAAATATATGATTATGCGTGATTACGACGCCCGTACGCGATTATTATGTATATTTGCCTATACGTATTTGTAGACGAGGGCAAAAAACAAACCAAAAAAAGTTAAAAATTGTATCTAGATACGACAAATAATAATAATAATAATAATAATAATAATATTAAATATCGTGTGCACATACGTAATGTTGTTGAAAATAATCGTACGCGTACCGAATATTAAATAGTTATATAATAGATAATATCGTAATATGTGATTTTTGGACAGCCGATACATGAGTCCATACGGTAGAATTTGAAAAAAATAAAATATATATATATATATACATAAGAGTACATATTCGAAGTTTTTCTTTCGGTTTTATTTTATTTTATTTTTTTTTGTTACCCGTTAACGTTTCAGCGAGTGCCTTAACAGAAATAATACTGTACGTTAAAACATATATAATTATTATTATTATTATTATTATTATCATTATTATAGTTTTGAATGTAGCTCTATATATATATATATATATATATATATAATAAAAAAATAAAAAAAAATATGTATTACAATATTGTAGAAAGTCGATTTTCTGAACGGAAAAACAATTCCCGTATGTACGATATATTATTACATTATATAACAATATTGTATTATTATTATTTTGTCTCAGTTACCCATATTATATTATAATAACGATTATAACGTGTAACATTTGGCCAACGTCCATTTTTTTAGTTGTTTCGACTATTATCGTGTTTTACATTGTAAGAGATACTTGAAAATAATAATAACAATACCGATTGTAATATGATGATGTTTATTATGCCAATACGGTTGTAACAGAACTAAACGAATATTATTAAACTTGTTAATAAAATTTAGTTACATGTGTACGGTTTTTTTTATTTATTTATTTTCAATCCAATACACACCTATCCCGTGTATGCCAATAGCGTTAAGTACAGTAATCCCATATGAAATGTATCGATTGTTTTTTTTTTTTTTAATTACAAATATATAATTAATCGTCAATAGGTCGCGGCGAGGTTTATGGAGAATAAAAAAAATGTAAAACGTTCGCCTGATGGTTCGAGGGGGGGGCGGGGTTTAGACACCTCCCCCCTTCGTTTGCCCTGGTCAAAAAAATAATATTATACAGTAAAACCCGGCGTAATACGAAACCCGTACACCGTGAAATACTGTCGTTTGCGGAAATTCGTGTAATCAATATTACGAGTGCAATACTATAATCTATACTCGATTATTTGTCGTGTAAATCGATTTTTGCTTGTTGTTTTTTTTTTTTTTTTTTCATTTAGTGTCGCATTAGGATCTTTATATGACGCGGACTGTTCAAATTGTGTCGCTTGAAACCGGTAAACGTTTAACGGAAAAATAATACGAATTTAGGCGAATGAAAAATATGAAAAATTATCGGCGAAACACAAATACGTCAAATCGTATGTGTTTTTTTTTTTTATTTTTATTATTAATTAGAAATAAACAATCTATACAAATAATGTACAATAAGCTTATGCGTTAAGAGAAGACAGAACGTGAAAAATTGAATATGAAGACGCCCACTGGCAACACTTAACATGAATTATTTATATTAGTTATATTTTTTTATTTTTTTTTTTTTGATTGTTAGTGATTGGAATTGTATATCTGTATATATAAAAAGACTTGTCCTGGATGATTCATCATCGCCTAGCCGGAACTGCTGAAGCTATGGATATAAAATTTTCAGTAAATGTACTTATTACTATGTATAGGCGCACTAAGAAAGGATTTTTCGAAATTCGTATTTTAAAGGGTTAGTTATACCTAGGGTACAAAGGCTGATGAAGTAAAGTCATGTCTAAAAAGCTTCGTATTTGTGGCCACATATCCAGAAAGTTGCACTTCATAAAAATATGAGGGTTCGTGTGAAAGGTGACACATCTGCTGGGATTTTCGCTGAGATGTTGCTTAAAATAGGAGAAGGAAATTTCCCTTCATTGGAAGGTGAGATCACTATTCAATCAAAAATGTGTACAGTTGTTAGCTCTTTATGCTGACGATAGTGTACTTGGAAGTGTCGATCAGTTAAGTAAGATTAAATCGTATGTGTTAAAACAAAAATCCGAAAAAGAAGAAATGAAAAAAAAAAGGAAATAAAAGAACAACGGATGAAAAATGCGGTGCGCTTTACTGTAAATGTAAAATTATAAATTCTTTAACCAATTTACGTTTTTGGAAATTGCTGAAACGAAAATGTTGAATAATTCGACTTGGGACTGATTTATAAATTCTAGGGTACAAAATTATCATACAAAAACGTCTAGTCGTTGAAAATATGTACCTCGTATGTAACAATCACTAATAACTTTTTACTACTCGCTACGGCTATTGTTTAAATGGCAACATTTAGGCAATTTATAATCTCATTTTCGCCGCCGGTGGTCTTTGTGTTAGTCGTAAATGCATTGCAAATTTATTTATAGACATTTTATTACAATTGATCAAATTATAATATTCTTTCTCGGCATAATTTTTAAAGTTGTTCAAATTTAGTCACATTTTACGAATTAAATGAAGAAAAAACTTAGCCTATTACTTTCCCACACTTCGCATATCCGACATGTATACATGTATATATTTATTATTTTTTATATAAGTGTATTTTACATGTAGGAAAATGCGAAAATTGGAATTTTATCATTTGGACATTATTTGGATCGTTTATACCGGGGGTATAAACCCCCAAAGTTAGCTGACGTTTTTAACAATTCGTTTTGAGCGCATTCGAATTTGTGAAAATCCATTCACATTTTTGATTCACAATTTGAAACTTTACCGACGACCAGCATCAGCTTATATTTATCGAGCTCATGCCAAACAACCAGCTCAAAAACTGTTCCAAGGAAACCAGACTGCAAAAATGTCCTCAATTTCCGAATCTCAAAAAATGTGCACGTGAAACAATTTCAATATTTAGCTTTATGCGAGCAAACTTTTTCTACAATGAAATACGTCAAACCAAAGTATAGAACCAACTTAAGTGAAGCCATTCCAAACTTCTCAATAAGTAACAGTAACCTATCACAATAAAACGATTTTTTCCTTTGTAAAATTGTAGTTAAATAAAATTATTATTATTATTCTCTAAACAAATTAGGCCCATCGTAAAAAAAATTTGAAGACTTTCTGGTTTATACGAATAGAAAAGCTCGGTATCATTTTCCTAATTCTGATAATTTTTCTCCGTCCCAGAAGCCGATAAAAAAAAGCGAAAATCACATTATCGCCGTGATATTTATTAATTTTGTTGTTTATTCACTTCCGATACATTGCCATTTCCTTAAAGATTCTATTATATTGTCATTTAACATTTTATGTTATGATGGGAAAGGTTTTCTTTGTTTTATTGCTAAATCCCTAATTTTCACCCATTTATATAGATCAAAATTAATTACGCGCGAACCACAAAATCACACGGCGGATCGGTTATTTACTCGAAATCAGACTATAAAACAGAGATAATAATATTATAATGTGTTCAGAATTTATTGTATTCGTAAAATGTAAAACTATAATTACATTAGGAACAGCGAATTTATGCAATTACCATACATACCATATTGTACTGTTGGAGCTACAATAGTATTGTGAATTTAATCTTTTTTTTTTGAATGCACACAAAAACAAAGGGCACAACAAATGTTCTATATCGTTTCTCAATAAAAAAATTTAATGATAATAAACTTATCAGTATAATAAATGCACGAGAATAAATTGTAATCGTGGGTGGTAATATACCGGATTTACATTTTACGTGAATATGGTTATTGAATAAACGCAACAAAAAAAAGTACAACAAATCGGCAGAACAAAAAACAATACTTTTACAAACAAAAACGAATAATTCTCGCCTTTTAACGAACAACTGTGGCGGCCACACAAAATAACACACACTCTAATATAATCACGTATTACACAATACTCATTAGATCACGAAAAACTACGATAACTAATTCACAAAACTGGTGCTTGTACTGCGGCTATATTAAAGGCTGTCGAGTTCATTATACAAGAAAAACACTCGGAGTTCGTCGTTCTTGGTGACTCGCTAAGCACTATAAAAAGTATTCAAAACCATTTCAATCCCGGAGACATCGCATCAAAAAAGGACTATGGCATACGAATAATCACCGTGTGGGTTCCAGGGCATACAGGAATAAAAAGGAACCGAAATAGCGGACGAACGTGCTTCACTTGCCGTAAACTATCCTGATGCTCCTGTGATCGAACAAATATCCTATGACGACTCGAAAAATAATATCAATGAAATCATTAATGATAAATGACAAAACAAACAGAGTGCAAACAAACTAAGCGGAATCAAAAGAAAAACAATCAGATGGCAAAACCCCCAATCTCGAACGGATAGAAGTAACAGTAATAAATAGGCTACGGATAGGACACACTAGAATCACCCACGGTTTTCTTATGGCTAAAGAGGGCCCATCAATATGTTCAACATGCGGAACCAAACTTTCCGTCAAACATATCATCTCGGACTGTTTAAAATTCAATCAAGATAGGATCGATCACAAGATACCACATAACCTCGACGTAGCTCTTGAGCCCAACTACCAGCAAAATATTGATTTAATTAAGTTCCTCAAACAGACCAATACACACAACCAAATTTAAAACCATATAATTAATAATCTATTTACAAATAACATTTTTTTTTTTTTTTTTTTCATATCGTATAAATACGTTTTTCTTTTTAACCCGATTAGCATGCAAGTAAATGGTTAAGTAAAACTAAATAATGACCATTGCTGCCGACGTTGATCCTGATCAATAAATTAAAACTGGTACTTAATAATAACGAAACGGCATAAATACAAAACCAACAGTAATGGTAATGAATTCAAATATAAAACGGACAACAACGAAAAATACTAAATTTATCGGTTGGGGGCGCTTACACTTGATAATTATTTTTAGTCTATAACCAATTTTTTTTTTTTTTTTTTTTAGTCTTATCGCGCCGAACGGTCGCCGCCAAATGGCCATTCTCGCACACGCGCGCGCACATATCAATAGTGCGATACCAACACATTATTCGTTTTAATTCACTATTTAAATTTAACGGTAACACACTTATTGTTTTGACAAAATTATAAAAAGTAGACTCGCCACACGGTTTTTAATTCCAAAAACGGATTTGAATTCAACAAAAAAACTGTGCACCGCGGTGCCCTAGGGGCACCAGGAGCCCATTCCAGGGGCACCGCGGCCCATACGAAAAATTAAATATATGTTCACAATAACCTAAACCAAACTAATCTAATATGTATTAGTTTCACTATGATGTGTGCATTTTTTTCTGTCCGTAATTAACTTTTCAACCAGAAATCTCGTTTCAACCATCAACATCATCAGAGGTAGTTTCTGGCAAATGTTTTATCCATTTGTTGTACAGTAGGTCAACTTTCGATTTTATCTCACACTTTCCTTTAAAATGGGGAAACCCCGAAACAAACAGAGAACGAATTAATGGTATCTATTCATTTCGATATTCATGTTTTAATTCAGTAACGAATAATAATCTTGAAATGTTCACTTTATACTTATATTAGCACTTTTTAGACGTGGTGCTATTTTCATTATATTCTGAATGTTTTTAAGTTATTTATAAATATTTGACATTTTCTAGTTTATCGTGGTATGACGTAAATAAAAATTATTTTCGCCCCATAAATATTCACAACAATTTGACCTAAGGTTCATCATAAGCTATGCCGAATGGTAACAAAAAAAAAAAATGTTACCAGCGTTATCAAGGTATTTTTTTTTCTTATAAGCGTTTAAAGTTTAGCTTCTTCGAAGTTTTCACAGGAGAGCACCGCGGCTGAATTCTATCTAAAAAAATAGGCACCGCCGTCTATAAAGATTGGGAACCACTGATATAGACCGTACGGAATACTTTCAATATTAAATTTTCAGTGTAGTTATAATTACGATTTGAAAAATTCCATAGTTTCACGAGTTTTCAATTTCAGTTTACAGTGAAATAAGAAGCCTTTTTTTCAGAGTGTTCCGTACGATCTATAGTACGTACGCGGATAAATCTAAATTTATTTTTCAGAATCAAAATCGGACAAAGTTAACCAACTTAAATTTTGTCAAAACTTTAGGTGTTTTGAGCTAAAATGTACAGTAGTAGTAAGGTCCCTTAATTTGTTTTGCTACAAGTACTCTGTTTAAAATGGAAAAAATATCCGGTCCTAACCGTTTCCATATTATACAGGTTTTACTTGTATAAAAATTAATTATTTCACCGATTTAAATATATATATATATATATTTTTTTTTTTTTTAACTAATTTGAGGAGTCGTACGTATACATTTTACACGTTCAGTTCAAAAACAAAACACGATTATTTCGTTACGGAAAATCTACTGAGGAAAATTAAGATTGTATATATTACCCGGGAAGCTCAATTATAGAATTATATTTGGCATATATGACCTATTTTTTTTTTTTGTTTTATTATATATGCAGCTTTTTTCTGTAGTTTTCTATTTTAAATTTCGTATAAAATAATGATTTATTTTTTATTAATTACGATAATTAAATATATATAATTTATTTACCAATTTATTTTATTGGTGTACTTATTTTAACGATTCCGGTCTATACTAGTGCTGAGCACTTAATCCGAAATTGTATAACAATCCGGATAATCCGGATTTACAGACAACAGTTACTCATCGATATTAATCTTTTTGTAATGTCCTTTAAAATGTATATATTTTGATCGTGATTTAATATTCGGATTGACAGATTGAATCCGTAAATCTGGATTAAAAGGATTATTCGTTCAATATGGGCCTATTATTCATTCCGAATTGTGAATTGATTGATCACACTTTTGCTCGGCACTAATCTATACTAAAATAATCTAATTTGACAATAGTGGAAATATTACTTTCTATTTTTTTTTTTCAGTTAGTCGAATTGTAAAATAATTAATAATAAGTACTAATTTGTTACTAATTGAAATCATGATGATTTTCTTGCTCGTACTAACAGTTAATATATATATATATATATATATATATATATATATATATATAAATCTATAATAAAAAAAAAATAGTTAAAAATGTAATTTATTTATTTTATAAAATAAAAGGTTTATATTTAAAAAAAAAATTACAAAGAAACTTTTTTATAGAGCATATTATAAACCATATTCAAACTAATATACGATTTTTGTGTTGCTTTAAAATTTTAGAGACTATATGCAAAAAAAAAAAAATAAAAAAAGGAAAAATCACCCCCGATTCATTAAAACTTCACACTCTATCATAATTATTTTCTATATATATAGAACAAAATTTAAGGTGCTCGTCATTAAATGTCTATACAATTTTTCTTCTACAGCTAAGGACCGCCCTAATATATATTATAAAACATCCATTATTTATACAATTACATGCTTATTTCGCTTAAAACCCCTCCTTAAATCCTAATAAAAAAAAATTCGTGCTAAATAGCTCTCCGCTATTTGTTTTGCGCCTATAAATTTGTATATAGGGGTGGTATAAGGGGAATATTATTTTGGACGAAAAAAGTGGAAGGATGATAACTCCCCACCCACTTTGACCACTGTATAGTAACATATACATACGGTCATTTCCAACATTTCGTTAATATTTTCGATGTTTTCGTCGGTTTTCGATGTGCAAGGACGACCCGGATGTTCGTCATCGTCTAGCAGCTTCCGGTTCCCCATTAAACATTTTATGCCACTCAAAAACTCTGGTGCGTGACACAGTTACCTCCCCCATACACCTTAGCCAACAGTTTAAAACATTCCGTCGGAGATTTTATTTTAATTTCACAAGAAATTTTAAATTAACCCGTTGTTCGATTATCAAACTCGGCATAATTTCGGCAATAACGTATATAGCGTCTAATTCAAATAACGCGTGAACGCAAACTAAATGACCAAAAAAGACAAAAATGATATAATCTAATTGCAGAAACCTTTACAGTACTATACAGTAGAGTACTCAGGGGGGCTTCGTGGCTGAAGCCCCCCAACCCCCCAAAAAAAAAAAATTAATATTTCTAATATTAAATTGTACATTCTTATAGCATATTGTCACAAATATAGTATTACAATGATCAATGATGATGTTTTTTTTCTTCCAAATTGTATTATTATGTTAGATACACATTTATATTAATAATACACATAATCCAACAGATGAATAAATATCAAGTTTTAGAAATCTTTTCGAATTTTATGAAAAAGATACGCAACGAAATAGTATTTTCTGTCGCAAAGTCCGAATTCGAATTGTGGTATGAAAAATTCAAAAATTGTCCACACTACGGCGAATCAAAACCTACCTCCGAAACACAACGGGACAGTCACGTTTAAATGGACTGGCAAATCTTCGCATACATTACACCATAAAACCGTTGTCCTTTGACGTCAGTTTTAATTTTCGGAAAAAAAGAAAATCATAAGGAGCAAGGTCCGGTGAGTAAGGAGGGCGACGTACATCTGGGATTTATCTATCAGCTACGAACTCACGGATTGATAAGGCAGAATGAGCAGGCGCGTTGTCGTGGTGCAACAAGCACGATCGATTCGACCCGTCGAATGCATAAATCTTCAATTAAAATAGTTTGACATGATCCATAAGAAATGTTACACTCGCCAGTAAGATCCGATCGAATAATTTCTCGAACTTTTGCCACCGTTTCCACATTTCTTGAAGTTGAAGGTCGGCCAGCAACGGGAGTCATCGTAAACGGCTTCACGACCCCCGGACGATCCTTTTGAGCCGTTCAAATGTTTTAGATCATTTCAATAGTTCCGGTCGCTGATTTACCGAATTCAACGCAAACCCGCTGCTCGTGTTTATTCGACATGACAAAACGGCAGACACGACAAAAGTACACGGATTGTCGTTCATTACTAAACGATTAATTTAATAAAAAATATTAACTCGTGGCTTGATTAACGTAATTGAGTGTTACCTCTACTTTTATTTGATATGCGTATGTATCCGGTACGTTTATTTTTAGCGCAGATATAATTTTAGTCCCGGTATTTTTTATTGATCACGCCTCGTAGTTCAATAGTACGTAATAAAGTTTGTGGCAATCGCCGAACGCTCACTAATATTGTATACTAAGCACTTCTAAGACCCGTGTGGGCTTATGCTATTCTGGTTTGGGGATATGCAAAACCCTCGCAAATCCGTACCATACAGGCGTTCCGATCAATAGCCCTTCGTATCGTCACTTCTGGCCCCTGGTACATACCCAATGACACGGTCCATAACGATTTAAAAATCAAAACAGTAGGACAACTATCTTCCAGATACACTATTCCAGATTCCATTCCAAATTATCAACTCACCAAAACCCTATAATTTCCGCATTCTCGTGCAAATCTCTCCCTGGTAAACCAACGCGTCGTTTAAAAGTACAATGGTGCAGAGCAGCGGTTCCCAAACTGTGCTCCGCGGAGCCCTTGGGGCGATGGTTTCCCAAGGGCTCCGTTCATTAGTACACAAAAATGTTTTAAATTATTTAAAACGAATATATATTTCATAAAAATCTCGTCAACACTCAAGTTACCATAATTCACCGATATACTACGTAAAATCCCGATAAGATAACTGTGTACAATTATTTAATTTTAGAATTAAGATAATACTAGAAACTAGATAATTTCTACCATATAATTTAGGTTTGATTCTCAATTACTAAATTATTTTATCAGTTTATCGCGCGTATTGACGAACGACGGTCATGTGATTATTTTGTTGTGCGTATTTATGAACAACGACTACTAAATGGAACGGTGGTTCAAAACGAGCTCCATAAGACCTGAAAATTGTCAACCAAAAACTATTGATAGACTATCAGACATCATTTAAAAGCAAACCAATATCTGAATTTTGGGCTCAGTTAGGGGAAGATCATTTAATATTAAGTTCAAAAGCTAAACTGCTTTTACTGCCTTTTGGAACTACGTATCTTTGTGAAACCGCTTTTTCGAGGTATACAGCTACAAAAACCAAATATCGATCACGTTTGGATGCAGAAAACGATATGCGTCTTCAACTGACTTCTATGACATCGACAAACTCAGTTGTAAAAAGCAGGCCCATTGTTCACATTAAGACTCACACATCAAGATGTATACAATATACATGTAACGTTGTATTATTTTTTACTAGTTTTATTCTAATTTTGTAGATTTCAATAATAAACAATATTTTCTCCAATTCTTTTAAAAATATTGTTTCCTTTATTGTATGTATATATGTAAACAGTTCGTGTTAATTATGCTTCATAGAACACAGGCAAATGCAAATGAACGTTAAATATTTCTTGGGGCTCCACGAGAAACTTCTCCTTAAAAAAAGGCTCTGAGGCTGAAAAAGTTTGGGAACCACTGATGCAGAGACTTACATTAATTAGTGTGCATTAAAGTGAACCTAACGTTCACGTCGGGTTCCGTCACTGGATGGTCTTCCCCTCATACGATAGTCATAAACGAATTCTTTATCGTCACATTTACTTTTTGTGCAGCGCGGCATAGATTTTGAATTTTTCTTAAATGAAAAAAAAAAAAAGATTTATAGGGTAATAGTGATTACGTTGGATCGACAGCCGTCGACTTCGATTGATAACTGAGATAACAATAATAATTATGACTGTCGACTATCCGTGGCACGGAAATCACATTTGTTGCCTTTGTCACCGTTGTGTTGAATACGTACGTACTCTGTGTAAAAAAAAAAAGTCGAAATGAGTGAAAAACACAAACCAGACGGTACTATAGTATAGTGCTCTATTGAACTATATCAGTATTAAACCAAAAAGTCTAAAAATCGATGATCCGCCCAATACTCGAGAACTATTTGCTTCGCCGTCAACACACCTGACGGTGGTAATTATTATCATTTGTGGTAATTATGAACATTTTTCTTCTTACGACATATCATTATTTGTCGATAAAAAAAAATAAATAATTCGAGTTTTACAAAATGCGCGGGTCCCGCCGAATTATAATTTTAATTTTCCCAATCAACAAATCGGAAATCGAAACAGAAAATTGAATATATGTTGGTCAACTAAATACAAACGGTTAACATATTGAAAAAGTGCTTTTTGTTTTTAGTTTGCGTATTATTTTCACATTCTGAGGCTGGTTATAGTTCCAACAAATCGCATCATACATTTGTTAAAAAGGGATACAATAATTGGAAAAACTACTTAGAAAAATTCGAAAAACACGGAGATTTGAATTATCACAAGGAAGTAAATAATATAATGATAAATAATAACGAAAAATGATTTATTTCATAATTAGTGATACTTGTTTACTTGTGTGTAAGGAAAATGGGAAAATGTTGAAAAGCCGCCCTCCCCCCACAAACAAAAGTCCTCGGTGTGCGCCTACACGCGTTGACATTACTTATATACAAGTAAACTTAACTACCCGTGAATGTAAATAAAAACGTGAATTATTTATTTTTAATATTTTTAGTGGAAGTAATTTACTAGAGAATTCGCGAAAAGAAGATTCTGGACATTTCAATAACTTCTGTAGAATGCCACCAGCAACTGCATTTGATTTGTTACTATAAATTATCACACTCACGATTAGAAAAAAAATAAATAAATAAAACCATTGTGAGTGATTGATTCGTGAGTAGAGTTCCCTTCTCGTCTGAATGAAGTCAATAGGCTTCCATTTTTTTTGCGAATATCAACTTCAGAATTAATTTCTTTTGCAATTTCACTCCATATATTAAAAAATATTTTTGTTTAATTTATACTCAAAACGGGTCGGGTCCCATTGTATTGGCCTGTCTTGATATAAACTTATTTATGAAAAGCATAGTTTATCAGTCCAATCCATTTTAAAAATATCAATTATTTAAATTTACAAAAAAATTATAATTTAATAAAATATTATTGAAATAATTAAAATTTGCACGAAACAGAAAAAATAGCGAATGTCAACTAATTGCGTCCAAAATGATAACGAATTTCTTTTGACGTACCGCTCCCCGAGCAAAGGCACATTCACCATTGGCATTTGTTCGGTTGCGCTGTCCACACTTCAAACAACATCACTGAATATGATGTTCTTTTGCCTTGGTCGAATAGTTTGGACGGTGCTTTACACAAAACAGGTGATCCCCTTATTAAAAATTTTGCCCACAAATTAATGTTTTATATATACAATAAAATGTTGTATTATATTAATTTTTAACAATCATATTAAATACCTGTATATAATAAAACATTAGTGTAATATAAGTTAGGATTTACAGTTGTACCTATACATGTCAATGGTATGAAAAATAAACACAATTGAATTAATTAGTCGTTAATTGATATTTTTTATTGACAATTAGTTAAACATTATGACTAATCGGTAATATTATGCTTAAAATCTTAAAATAATTTAACATAATATGAGTATACAATAAAACATATTATATATATATTTTTTTTTTCTAAACAACTAATAAAACGGTTTACATGATAAACACTTAGTAAAACAAAAAAAAAAATGTAAATAATAATAACACTAAGAGCAATAAGAAGAGCAACAACAATAAGTTCTGAAAGACTTTTGTGGTGTATGTATCAATTGAGTTTAATTGTGATCAATATCATTAATTTATCTTTTTCCTATTTGTTTTATACAATAACATATATTTAATGAACTTTATCATTCGATTATGAAAAATAATGAATAATGACATATATTTATACATAATATTAATTAGAGTAATAAAATATTGCAAAGGCTAAAAATGACTATACCAGTGATGTTGACTGGTTGTCTAAAGTCTAAACTTTGTTGTGAATTAAACATTGTTAAATAAAATTAATTTTGACATAATGATGATTTATTTTTAAAAACTTCTTTAGAATTTATTTTTTTGTGCATTCCTATGTTAACAAAACCTTGACTAAGTGCAATGAAAATGCTAAACTCAAGACTTGGGGAACCAATATCAACATTAATGAGCTGTGAATTGGGGAGTAAAAAATAGAACTTTTATTTAATATATTGGATTTTAACAATGTTTTGTTTGACATAGTGATATAATTGTTTTACTAATAACAACAACAGTTTGAAAAGATCTTTCTAGCTCTTGGATAATATTTAATATGGCTAATAAAACAATTTTTAATTTGCCATGATTTACAAAATATGTAAAATTATACCTATTTCATACAATTTTATAATAGCAGTTAATAACAAAGTACTTAACTACTGTCATTCATATTGACATAAAAAAAACCTACTGGACATTTAAACCGTTTTGTTAAATTAACAATCATAATAACTAAAACTTAAGTAGCAAGGTCTGAACTTTCTCTAAAACCAATGTTTACATTTCCAGCATATTTTCCCTTATCAGATTCCCGAACAAATAATTTTCTAATGGACATTGAATCATACACTAAAGAACAATCTTGTAAAAAAAGTTATTTTAGTAATTTCTTAATTTAAAAATTTAAAAACTCCAATCCCAATAACATTCCATAGTGGTTATCCAACTTTGGAGAGTAGATGGATGAGGAAGCAAAAAGAGAGTGCGTACATATTTATATGCTCTCGGAGAATAAAAATAAAGAGTTTTAGCTAATTCTTTCATTTCATGATTGTATCGTGTGTATTGTTTTTAGCTGTCTTAGTTTTGCGTTAATGCAAAAATAAAGCCAATGGTAACCCACCAAATTGTTCCTCAAGCATCATGGTCACTTTGTCTGAAGATGGAACATTTTTCTTAATGTTAATAATAAGACCTATTAATGAATAAACAATATTAGTTTTAAAATATGACTATTAAAATAATAACTATTATTGCTTACCTTTTAATGATTTCATTTTGGTATCTCGTATCTCTTCACTTAAGACGTTGTTGCAGTGTTTTTATTTTATTTTGAAAATGTTTTTTCTTAGGCATTCCTATATTACACTGAACACTTTTACAACGATGATTTTCATTATTTCAATCCTATAATTAATTAATTGGGTTGTCAAAAAACATTTATATAATTTGTGAAATACACAAAAGAAAAATAATAATAATACACATTTATACTTGCGTTCATTTTACATATTCTCCAATGTTTAGGGAAACCAGCCACAGTTAATTAAATGTCGTCACAAAATTCACATTTGAATTTTCTTCCACATTTATTTTAATTGGACACATTTTTTTAATCAATTTATTATTTTAGGTGTATCCACGAAGTCCTATAAGATAAAATAAAATAAAAAATAATTTAATAAACCAAAATATTTTTAAAATTACAATGAGAAAATTAAATTAACTTATTTTATATTTAATGATATAACGCATTATATTTTATTAGTCCAAAAATTAAAGAAAAGACAAATTACCAGATGTCAACATATTATTCCAATAAATACATATTTTTGACAATCATCGATGGCTTAAACATTAAAGTATATACTAAGATATACCTAATAATATACATATTATGTACATTTACAAATGTGTAATTAAGTAAATTAATTTGTCCAAAATGTAATAAAAAATCACCAATTAAATATGTATTTAGAAAAATTAAATTACTAGATGATTGTTTCTGACCAACTGTCTACAAACAATTTTTTTTGTAGATGATCAGGAAAACAATTAATTATCGATGGAATAGCATACTCTAACAGTAATTTTGTATCTGCTCCTGGTCGAATTTGGTTAATCGTTAGGACTCAAGTGTTTCACTGCACAAATAACTATATTTAGTTGGTGTGAAGTTTTTACGTTTCATTGTATGAACCCATTTTTTTTTAATATCTCTCATCTACTTAGAGGAGACCTATTATATGGTATTATGGTTTGTATTTAGTAATTTAATGTTATTTATGGTTACTAACAAAAATACTAAGAATATTTTGTACATACCGATGGAATTCTCCAATAGTTCCCGTTTGACTTCTATTTGTACAACCATACGGTGAACGCGAAATTACCATTTTTGTTCACAAATATTACGTATTATAAACTATTAAATATTAAGTAGATACTATAAATAATAAACGTTTAAAATCGTCTAAAATACGAGAAAAAAAAAACATGATAGTTATTGATAAAAAAATATGAGCATCGGTCGTCTCCTGGAATTGTTTTGTTTTGCAGCGGTTGGGAGAAACGATGGAACGCGTCGGCTCGTTTATTTGATACCAAATACGTTATATACCTCGATGATCTCACGTAACAATTTAATGTCATGTGAGGTGGATCATATAATAGACGAACAATTTCCTCCATGAAATATTTTATTTATCACTCGAATTATTGGTATCAGATAAAAAAAATTATGCAAAAACACGAAATCTGAAATTGATTTTGTTTTTCTTGTTCGATATTTTTTAATATATACTACATTCGTACTTTATTATATATTCAATAATTTTATATTATTATGTATACAACCACAGGCCAAAGTACATTTAAAGCACACAATTAAGTATTGTTTTATTTTAATATTTGTTTAGTTTTACTTTGAGCCTATTATTAATATTAAAGTAATTGTACATTTCTAGCTTCTCAAAAACATTCATTATATATATATATATATATATATATATATATATATATATATATATATATATATATGTCTGGGAACAAAACAATATTTCAAAAAAAAAAAAAAAATGTTATTCCTTCTATTTTCCATATGAGCATAGTTTTAATTATTAATAAAATATCCTATGGTTGTTATTGTTGTAATGTGTGACTTTATTTTTTTTTAGAATTTGCTATTACGTTAGACAAATGTCAAATTTCGAACGAATCTATAGAAAATCCAGTTAAAATAAAAAGGTATAAATTAATTATAACCAGAACTTTGATTTAAATTTTAATGAATACATATGGTCTGCTGATCTGCTGTTAAAAGATAAAATTGAATATTTTCATTTAAATTGTGAAACCAATAGAAGCTTAGGCCGTGAAACTTTAATTATTACACTAGTTATTTATTGTCAAAATAGTTTTTATTTTTTTATATATATATATATTATATAATTGTCTATATAATTGTTTGAAAATATCTTCACATGTGTCTAAACGTAATTACAATATTACAGATTTGTTTATGCATGGCACCCATCTTGTTCACAATTGAAAAAATTGTATATTGTTTCAATTCTTGTGTTTAACGTCTCTTTTTATTCGTAATTTAGACTTAACAAATGTGGTGAATTATATAATAACATGTGTTCATGTAAAATTATAAAAATTCATCTTCAAGCAACTTCAATAAGTCAAGAAATTAAATATATACATACGGTCCAAACCTTCTACCCGAACAACAAACTAACTCAAAGGTAAAACTGATTTATGTTTTTATCAAAATATCAAAATGTAATATTATTAATAATTATTTATTAAATAATGAATTATCAATAGATAAATTATATAATCGCTTATTTCAAGATATAATGACATTTTAGTTATATTTTTTTTTCCACTTAATAATTATATTTTATAGAAGTAAAAAATAATTAATAATTAATAATTATTAATTCCCCCTACCCTACCGCGTTGGTTAGACCACACCTAATGATTCATTGTAGTATTAAATTTGGATTTTGATTTTCCTTATGCCACAATAATGAACAATCTTTCATATCAACTAAATCCCACAGTCATTAATTGGTAATGAATATGGTCCGGAATTGTATGCATTTACATATTTGTAACGAGTGTATGCAGTTTGATGGGGGAGGGGGAGTAAGAAATAGTAGAATAAGCTTAAAATTTGTTTCATCACTCAGATAATTAAAATTTACAATTTAACGTTTCATATTTTGTGATTTTTTAGATTGCAGTGCTATTTCTGGACATTTTTTTTATTAAAAAAAAAATAATAAAATAATTTTAATTTGTTTTTGTGTCCAGTGTGATAATTGACTTTTTTGAAAAACGTTGTGCCACTTTGTCTTTGGCCAATTCTTCTCCTCGGTGTATGGGAACAGTTAAAAACAAAAAATGTATGTATAAAGCTTATTGGGTTTAGTAGCTATATTTACACGGATCCTCCACTACTGTTTATTACCCCTCCTGTTAGTTAATTTAGTTCTGCAATAACTGTTCTGTAATTTAATTTTTTTAAATTTACAAAAAAATATTGTTTTGCATCAAACAAAAATATTTTATAAATTATTGCTGAGAAATTATTTTACTTGTCATGGTGTCCTAATGACCATGTGTGATTACTTTTTGTACGATTATTTTACATTTAATGTGTAAGAAAAATATGTAATTTTTGTTTTATCATTATCATTATTATACTTTTACAAAAGTAGATAATATACAAATTAATAATATAAATAAATATTATTACCAATATATAAATATTCAAATCAGATTTTACATGAAAAATAAAAAAAAAGTCCTGGTCATAATCACTGTGTGTAAATTAAATAATTTTCATCTGTTTATGTTATGTTGAAAATCATATAAAACAATTATATTATCCATTTAAAATGAATTCCTATAAAAAAAAATGTTTAACTATTAAATTAATTATTAATTTTATTAATTGTTTTTAACAAAAAATACTTGAAACATTGAACATTTTTTTTTTAAATAAAAGATTTTTATTAAATATCATACCAGTTTGTAAATTTGTGTTCTTCAGCATTGGATTTATATATACAATCCATCTAGATGTAAACTGTCAGATATTTCCTTTGAAAAACTTTTGTTTTTAAATAAAAATAAAATGTACAAGTAATTAATTGACACTGTTTAATTTTAAAATAACAAAACTAATGTATAACTGCATAATGTGTTTATGTTAAATAATTGTATAATAATTAAATAGTATTATCATCAATATTATTTATCGTTTATTACCTTGCTTACTAGTTATTTCTATGTTTCACTGTTTAACTACTTAAATGATTCAAGTAGATTTTTCTTACCAATGTTACAATTATTATACTATATATCTAAGTAAGCTATATGTAATAATATAAATGCAGTATTTTAACTTTAACTTGCTAAGTCTAAATTGCAAATGTTTTAAGTTTAATAGTATTGTTTGCTATTACCCCACTTCTTATTTTTAATATTATAAAATCTGTGGGTTTCTAAGAGTATGTGTAATATTATAAAATGTTAAACAATAATGATAGTTTAATAGAAGAAAAACAAAGTTCTCAAGACCTAATTTTGTGTACCTAATTTTAAATATCACAATAATTCTCCATGCATAAATAAATTAATTAATAATAATATGTATTATCTAAAACAGTGGTAGGTTCCAAAATAACAATTAAATACACAAACATGGATAAATATAAATAAATACAATTAAAAAAAAAAAAAAAAAAATGTGATGTTACATATAACACTATTTATGATTTATTGCCGAGGCACACTTATTTCTTTATTTTGTTTAGTATTTTATTATTATATTAAATGTATAAATTATAGTAACAGTACATTGTTTTATAATAGAAAAATAAAATATAAGAATGATGCCTATGTGATTAGGTAAATATTAGTAAAATATTCTAAAAAGAAGTTATAAAATACATATTAATAGATAAATAATCAATATTATTTCATTGTTGTGATGTATTTATATAATTAAAATAAAAACAGATTGAAATACCAGCCTGGATGGATACTTATTTATTATTTTATAAAAAGCTTGTAAATAAATGTTACCATGTAGGTAATAGTTTATGATTTTACTCGATATGTACCAAGTTTGTTACTCATAAATAGTTTACATGTTATTATAATTTGTAAATGGTCCTTGTGGATTGAATGGTCTTATAAAATTAGATCCCCTGAAAGTAGAGCTTGGACCATAACGCCTGTTCATTTGATTACGTTTTTTAAATGGTCGATAGGAATAGTTCGGGAAATTGTTTCTGTAGCTATTGTATCTTGTTACTGTTGTCAAGTTAGGTTGAGACAATGCAACAGTATTCAAAAACTGATCCGGAGGTTGTCTATTAAAAAGCTGATCCGGAGGTTGTCTATTAAAAAGCTGATCCGGAGATTGTCTATTAAAAAACAGATCCGGAGATTGTCTATTAAAAATCTGATCCGGAGATTGTCTATTAAAAAGCAGATCTGGAGATTGTCTATTAAAAATCTGATCCGGAGATTGTCTATTAAAAAGCAGATCTGGAGATTGTCTATTAAAAATCTGATCCGGAGATTGTCTATTAAAAAGCTGATCCGGAGGTTGTCTATTAAAAAGCTGATCCGGAGATTGTCTATTAAAAAGCTGATCCGGAGGTTGTCTATTAAAAAGCTGATCCGGAGATTGTCTATTAAAAAGCTGATCCGGAGATTGTCTATTAAAAAGCTGATCCGGAGGTTGTCTATTAAAAAGCTGATCCGGAGGTTGTCTATTAAAAAGCTGATCCGGAGGTTGTCTATTAATAAGCTGATCCGGAGGTTGTCTATTAAAAAGCTGATCCGAAGGTTTTCTATTAAAAATACCATCAGGAGATGTTTGTAAACCACTAGATAATCCGTGACTAAAATTAAAAATATTATTGATTCTAAAATCAACATCTTTATTCGTAGGTAAGTTGTTTGTGGGACGTATCATGCGTAAATCATGATCATTTCTAAGATAATGTTCAGCATATTTATAAATTGGGTCATCGTTACTATCAAATGATATGTGTTGCCGTACTTCTGGTACTGCGCCAGAACGAAGAAAATGTATTAATGATTCTTGACCTCCTTTTATTGCATATTCTAATTCTGAATTTTGATTTACTTTTATTATTTGTCCATAAGCAATAAGAAATGTTGGTTCAAGTTCTCTTGATGGTTTTGTACCTGGTATAAAACTCAATACACTCTGTACAGCATAGTTAAATTTTCTGTTATGTGATTCATCACCTAATCTTCCATTTCTGTGCTCAATCCAATTCCTTTGAAAATCCTTATCAATTGGTTTAGTGTAAGGTACTTTTTTAATAAACTTTACTTTAGTTGGTGGTTTTGTAGAATCAAGATTTAATTTTAATGGTATAGTATCACTGTCAGCCGATGATGTATTGTTATTGTCTTCGGAAAAATCTTCAAGACCCAATCCAGGAATATCAATTGATTTAGTTTCAGTTGTCGTTAGTTCTCGCTTTACTATGGAAGAAACTATATTTTCTGTGGTATATCTTCCACTAATTTTATCTCCAGGTCTATTTCGTGTCCAAAACTTACAAGAGTAATCATTTGAACCAGAACATAATACTTCACCTAATGGATTCCAAGCTAATGACCAAATAATACTTTCGTGTGCTTGATTAATAGACCCGACCATTTCATCAACACCTACATTCCAATATAATATAGACCCATCAGAATCTCCGCTACACAATAAGCTTTCGTGATAAGGGTGCCAGGTAACAGCACTGGCTTCTTTTTTGTGACCTCTGAATGTTTGAACTGAATGAGAAAGATTTCTAATATCAAATAGTTTTACCAAGTGATCTCTAGAAGCAGTTACTACCCAATTACCATTAGCGTTCCACTTGATATCCATAACTGTACTTTTATGAGCATGTAAAGTAACTAATGATTGGCCAGTTTTTGGATCCCAAAGCTTAATTGGTTGCTGATTATCTTTACTGCCAGATATCAAAAGACCTTTATACGGATGCCAATCAATGCATTTTACTTCCGCCCCATGACCTCTAAGTATTTTTTCTTCACTGTTAGTAAAAAAATCCCAAACGCGTATAGTCCCATCATCCGAACAAGTTGCAAATTTATCATCAGAATGGCTAAAACTTATACCTCTAACTGCTTCAGTGTGTGCTTTAAACATGTTAGTATTATTCATATTTGATTGCCAATATTTAATGAAACCTGCATGATCCCCAGTAACCATCCAACTTCTATTATGTGACCATACCATTGAACGGATAGCACAATCGTGTGCTTGTAAAATAGTTTCAAAATTGAATGTTATCCCATTCCATAGAGTAAATTCACCACTAGATAAACCAGTTATTAAACGTCTACCTTCGGGTGTCCATACTAAACAAAACACATGACACCGTACTTTATTACAAACAGTCTTAACAAGAGAAGTGGCAATTGAACTTGTAGAATTATCTTTATAGCACTGAGGAGGTAGAAGTTGGGGTGTATATAATACATCAGGTTGTAAAAAAGGCCTGTCTCTGTGATCTCGTTGCCAAATTCGACTTTGAAGCATTCGAGCCATCGATGCATTAGAGTTTACTGTTTTACGAAGACCAGATTTTCTCAAGCGCTTGTAATCGAAATCGTTAAGTGGTGAATGTCGGTGTTGTTCACCAGAATCACGTATGGGTAAATATAAAGGTATAGGACCTTGAGTGTTACACAGTGGCTGACCGGTTGACGTAATTGTTACAGGCGTCGAAGTGGATTGCGTAACAGAAAACTGCGACATAGATGTAATGGTTGAAGGCGGCGGCGGCATTGATGTAACGATCGAAGGCGGCGGCGACATTGATGTAATGGTTGAAGGCGGCGGCAACATTGATGTAACGATCGAAGGCGGCGGCGACATTGATGTAACGATCGAAGGCGGCGGTGAAATTGATGTAATGATCGAAGGCGGCGGCGACATTGGTGTAACGATCGAAGGCGGCGGCGAAATTGGTGTAACGATCGAAGGCGGCGGCGAAATTGATGTAACGATCGAAGGCGGCGGCGACATTGATGTAACGATCGAAGGCGGCGGAATTAAACATTTTTTTGAAGGTGGTGATAGGGGTACCGCAAAATTAAAATCATCAAAATCGTCGGACATAGTTAACAATTCATTAAACAATTATTATTAAATCTAATAAATAAAATATGTTTTTATGCGCAAGTACAATGGGCTTTTAAAAACGTATCTATTAAAATGAGTAGGAGTTATTTAGACTACACGAGTTTTATACAAACAAAAAACATACCGATTTAATGCAGAGTTTAATATTCCTTACCAACAAATAAGTTGTAATTTTAATATTTCTAGTGCATTTTATTTAATTATTAGATACTATTAACACTCAATTAAAGTAAATATAATATACTATAACACATTAATTCATGCATTAAAAATCTATTAAATAATTATAAACATGAACTTGAATCGTATTACTCATCAACAGGACGCCAATAACGTCAGAATTCGTTGAATGTTAATGTACCAACACAAACAACAGTATGACACAAGACACTATCAACATTAATAAAGGGGGGGAAAATCGATATTGAACAAAAGAGATAACGGCACGAAAACATGGTGACACTGATATAACGTAACAAACCAGTGGGGCCCTACAATATTTGTTCCATCACAGATACCACACTGTAGCGGATGGCGCACAGTAATTTCAAATTCTAGCTGGCCAATATTATAATTTCATAAAATATTAAACTAAAAGTTACGAAGATTGTTCTAGGCTAAGTTACTTAACCTATTTAAATTACTTTTATTACAATAGGAACAATATTTATAATTAGTTAAGCCAAATTTGAACCATTTAACTTATTTGTTTTAATCTAAAATAATAATTTGTTTATTTAAGAAGGAACGAGCGGGCCTTAAAATTAATTTTTAGATAATAAGTAATAAAATAATAATGGTAATAATGGACTATGCATTTAGACGAAAATAGTAACTCTCTTTTAATTAGAGGATCTAAAGAAATTAGAAGAAAATGGAATAAATCTAAATTTTGTATTGATACGTGAAGATTATCTTGTGTGGTTAGGTTCACGATATCTTTTATTTCTACTATCTTGTGCTTCTTCTGAAAGAAGTCCGATTGGTAAAATTGAGTACACTTTGTTTCTATCCATTTGTTTTCAATGTACTACAAAACCCTTCTAATTTTCCCTTAATGCATTACACAAATTCCACTTGTTCTGAATCTCATTCTTCTTCTACCCTATGTTGGGGATATGTAATAAGAGCATTACGTGATTTGAAAGAACTTGTAACCACCATTTTTTCAACACTTCAAACAAACATTTATTTTTTTTACATTTCGTGCAATGTTACCTTTATCTAGAAAAATATGATTATTTCAATTTGGGGCGAATTGAAACAAATTAACAATAAAGTATTTTAAAATGTATATATATACCTTTTGAAAAAAAAATAGAAACCAACCTCTAAGAACCCCTAAAAACTTTTGTGGCTCCAAAATCAGTTAAAATCCAATTTTTACACTTATACACATAAATTCAAGTATAAAAATGTTAATTAAAATATAATCATACCAATACAGATGTCTCCATTATAATTGTTCTTCACACTTAACTTTTTTAAATTTAATGTAACTCAAGTAAAACAATTTAACGTCAAAAATAGTCTAGTGTTTTGCTTCATACGTCAAAACATTAGAACTAACTTTAACAATGCTAATCATCATTCAACTCGTCAAATATATTATCAAATTTTATAAATTCACCGCCAATAGGTAATAAATAACAGATATCTGTATTTGTATAATGCATTTTTCGATATCATAATTGTCTATTTTTTGGCCAGCAAGAAACGCGATTGAAACCACTGTACGACGCCACCAACGATGCGCGTTGCGCGATGTAGCATTTCGCACCACGTATTAAATATATCATGGACAAAATAATACTAACAATCCGTGAACAAATATTTTTTCAGAAAAACATAATATGTACCTATTCTAGTAGTGCACTGTCCTCCACCACTAACTATACTTCAACTATGTCCAGTTGGAGTGACAGACTCATGAAATATTAACTAAAACGTGGTTACTATTTAAAATTAAATACAATTTTTAAATAAAATTAATTAATGTATTTAATAATTTACTCGATTATCTGGTTTTAACATTTATCGTTTGATAGTTACAAAACATTTGTATCAACAAATGTAGTATTGTTAATTATTATATTACTTAAATTGTATTTAAACTATAAGCAAAATTTTAGCTTTCAAATTAATTATTTTTAAAGGTCCATCTCCAAAATACAATTATGAACGAGTACGCTCTAGTGGAGATGATGAAAGATCGGCGTTGGACAAATACTTTGAAATGTGATATAATTCATAATATTACGAGACTTGGAGAATCTGAGAAATGTGCTCATCTTGTAGGAATGGATATGATTATGAGAAACGAAGCAAAATATCACGTAGAACTTAAAAAAGATGTTAAAAATTATAACAATGAGACAAAAGAAATGAACACTGGATATATAAGTAAAATTTTAACAGGCATTGAAAGTCGAACGCGGAAAGAAAGGTATGGGCATTTAAATCCCTTCGAAATCAAATCAAGTATTTGGCATTCGTTAAACCACAATCATAACGAATCGAATGTGTTGGTAAAGAAAATTATTGAAACAAAAAACATACTAAAAACTATACAAGAACGCTGGTCCAGACTGCAGATTAATGATAAACACGCCACAGATGAAAAGACAAAGGCAGCCATGGGGAAGATTGCAAAAGTTGAGAAAAAAATTGCAATGGTTAACTTAAATAATCGGAAGACCAGCGAAATGGTGAACTACGCGAAACAAAATTTAATCATGTACGATACGCTCATAGCACAGTTACAAGTTGAAGTGGCAAAAATGGCTACAGACATAATGAAAGAAATCGAAATTGGTACAATGTTTAAAGAGGATGCGGCGAATTATACGCAAAGCTATATTGATCAGAAATTAGCAAATGAAATATACGTGAATAAAGAAATATTTCGGGTAGACCAACTGAATACCGTAATGGATTCGTTGGAACACAACAGGTAAATTATATTAATGCACAGAATCTTTAAATGAGAAGCCATTTCATAATTGGAATTGTTCAATCCCGAAATGTAAGTTCACCTAACCCCAATACAGCGCTTAAAATCGTGGTACATATTATAATAATTATACAATATACTCTACCAATTGTGTAAAAACTAAAAAATAACCTATTATATTTAATAGAAATTATGAAATTAATTTTTGAAAACCCAAGAAAAATGAATAGTTTATATACTAGTGTATATACTGGTATATTATAATATCAATTTATTTTAAGTTTTTTTTTTTTTTTGATTGTCCGAAACCTATATTGTCTATCTGAATATTCGGGTAAAATGAATATTTTATAGTAATTTAATATTGAATGTATAAGTCAACATGGTCGAATAACATTATGGATTATCAAACGGTTTTTTATGAACAACTTTTGTAATTTTTTTTCGTTATTAAACCGAACACATACCGAAATTATTATTTATTTTTTGTACATAATCGTTTTGTTTTTACAAACCAAATAAAAAGTACAAATGATATAACGATAAATAAGATAGAACTAGTTAGATAGTTCAATATTTATTTGTCCCTAATTATTTATGATTAAACATAGAAAGAAGTTAATGGAAGAATACCCAATCTCAGAATTAGAGAAAATGTTTTATTCAAATTTGCCATGGATAACAGATAATGAAGACGATTCGATGTCGGACGATATGAGCAGCCATAAAACAAAATATGAAGACGACTGTTGGACTAATAAATTGCTACAATTCGGATTGATGTATTTCGTTGATAGCAATCAAAAATTAGAATTACTAAAGGGTTTAAAAAATTGTACTTCGTCTGTCGAATATCAGTTTCCTGAAAATATTGCAGATTATATCGTTTATAGCAATAGGTCGCCAACGAAAGATGAATTGGCAACCGATTACGTTTTAAAAAGAACAGAGTTCGGCAATACGGAAGATATGATAAACTATGCTGAATGTTCTAAAAACGATTTAGTAAAGCTTAACAAATTAAATTCTGTAAGAAAAATGTTATGGAATTTGTTGTTTAAGAAAAATAAACACATTCGAGAAACCTCCGATAATTTGGATCTAGTGGCCAACAAAGAAATAGAATTCAGGAAACAGGTAGACACGTTGAAATCATTTTTGGATGAACAAACAAAAAATATGTCCAATTTTAACAAAAACGAATATTATTACTATTTGAAGTTACTGAATGATAGGTATTTTTACATGAACAATTTAAGAAGTATATTTAACAAAATTAAAGTAAGTGTTTTACTGATATATCAGCGAAATAGTAGATAGGTGACTTGATCAATATAATAGTATAATATTTTTAAAATTTTAGTTTTCAGAAGAAGATGCGAAACGATATTCAAATCTTAATGCTCCGCAGAATGAAATATTGGGTGCTCCAAATGCGGAAATATTGTCATTTCTATTGGAATTAAGATCTATGATTAGCGAGTCGGAGGGAAAAATTCGATGGTGTAATTTGATAGTTTTAACCGATTTTGATTCTGCCAAATTGAATTTTTCTCGTGCAATATTCGATTTTAAAGTTCAGACACATATCCAGGGAGATTCGTTAGAGAAAAAGATTAAATATGAAAACGATGCACGGCGAAAAAGTATCCCAGAAGTCCATAGAAAACTGGATGTAATCTTAACTAGAGAAGACACGAAAAAACAAGCGGAACTCGTATTAAAATATTTTAAGGAAAAAGATATGGACAGTTCGAAAAACAGAAGAAAGCCAATGACATTTAGAAGAGAATATTTATAAAAATGTCGAGCTGTAATTTAAGAAACAATACTTATACCTAATAACATGTACACTAGAAATGCAATATATATATTTAAATCGTACCTACGTATACTCGTGCATATTTATAATGTAATTACTATAATTACATTAATCGGATGGAATTACACTACTACAATAGTTATATAATGGTTAGCGTTTAAACAGGACGCCTACATTAATATTTGCTAAATTCATTATTGTTATTATTATTACCCCGTTTAAATGCGGGTAAACATAACTTTGGTGTTGAGGGCAACAACCAATAAAGTAAATATAATATTGTATTATTACGTTCCGTAATTATTATGGAGTAAAAACTAAAATTTGCTAGTTGTGTAAACGGTACATATCGTAGTTTATTTAAATAATTAACGCGAGTATTAATTAATTAATACGAGTTTATCGTGACGGTACAATCGAAATTACTGAAACCCAATAGCGAATAATAAACTCGAGGTTCGGACACCATATATTTAATATTAATTTATATTATGGCGTCTATTTCTCTAATAAAACTTTATATTTTCACAAATATACAAAAAAAAAAAAAAATACTACTACTAAAAAATGCTTGTAAATTTCTGTACAGAAAAAAATATATATATGCATGTACAGTAATAGAGTAGAAGATAAGTAAAGATAACTGACAAATTTAAGCAAAGCATAACCTAACATAGTCTCCTTCATAGTTTTCAAAGTACAAAAAAATTAAGCATTCTCTAATTTTTAACTTGATATATTATTTAGTAATGTATTAATATACATAACACGCCTATAGTTTGAACATTAATTTATATTATTTTCACAAAATGTCATTAAAACAAATTGTATGAAATAATAATAACCTACCTACTTTGTTATTACTAAAGCGCTGCTTTTCTACACTATGTTAAAAAGAAAAAAAAATTATTTTAGTGAATAAAAAGTTGAAAAAAATGACTTTGGATTATTTGTTTTTTTTTTTTTTTTTTTTTTTTTTTTTTTTTTTTTTTTTTTTTTTTTTTTTTTTATAGCTGGAATTAGCGGCGAAAGAGAAATGAATTATTATTGTCGTAATATTTGATCATGAATGATACAATAATTATATATTACGGTCAAGTGAGGTATATGTAGGGTTACCAATACGTCCGGAATTCGTCCAGATTTGAGAAATGTCCGGATTTTACTAAGGTAAATCGTTTAACACGGTTATATCGATACAAAAACTTATGTCAGGTGATAGATTTTCGTGTTCGCTCTGTATAAATGTATAATATGTAATTTCTATTTTTATTCATATTATTCCCCGGAACGTCACCCATATAAAGATTACCCATTATTATCGTTATTGCCATAAAACAAAAGATTATTAAAGTATTATTAAATGTAGTCTTACTAAATTATTATTTTACATTCGTGTGTGTTAATATGTTATGTGTACTGGAAAACGACTCGTAATAAAATTCACTCAAACAGTTTCTTTACTGTTTTATGTGTGGGAAAGGTGGTTGTCGTTTGTTTTTCTTATAGTTGTGTTTTGCTTGAAATATTAAATATTATTTTACTGAACTCCGAGATTTGGTCTAAAAACATTATGGTTACCCAAGGTATATGTAACATGAAATTGAAATATTTACTTTGATATAGTTCAAGATGTATGATTAAGTTGGAAAACTATCGAAATAATTATTTCAAATTTTTAGAAATTCAAAAAAATGTATTCCGTTTCAATCTAGTAAGTCCGTCTTCAATATCAATAAAACAAAATTATAAAAACGGAAACTATAAATAATAAGAATAAATATTTTAAATAAATTAATAAAGAAAATATTAAACAACAGTTAACTGTAAACCGCTGTTGTTATTTGTTCATAACCACGGTTACTATTAACCATGACCACATTATTTAACAAAAAAATAGAACACATTAATTAATTTAAAAAAGTGAGTGGAATGTAGCTTTTTGATATAAACTGTATAACAATCAAGACAATTATTTTCTTTTACTTTTCAAAACTGATAGCATTAAAAACATAAAAAATGACTAAAAATTTCACAAAAGAAGATAATCCTGTAATTATTACTACCAAAAATCAATTTACCTACAGTATTACATATGTTTAATAAAGATAATTATACTCTATCGATTTAACTGAAAATTAATCTAAAAAAAAAATAAAAAAAAAACAATAACAAGAAAAATATTGAATTTTAACAGCTTGGATTTACATTTATGCGTATTTATAAGTATTAGAAGTAAGTCAACTTACTATTTATTATTATATTGTAAGACAGGACGCGAAATTTGAAACTAAATACAAATAACAGTTTTATAATTCGTTTTCTTCTCGTATGGATATGGGTTATAGGTACCAAATGTTTATTACACAAAATTTGTAGAAAAGTTGTCGACAGACTAAAAGGAAAAAAAAAACCGCGTATCATAGTAAAACCCGTTCGCTCGGAACCTAATGCCGATCGCACACCAATAGAGCAACACTGTGTTTAGTCATCGTAAGTAATTTTTTTTTTTTTTAGTCAACTGAAAACAATTCGTTTTATGTATGCGCATATCAGTTAGTTAGTCAAGTCCAGGCAAACTGTGACAAAAAAAAAAAAAATATATAGAACACTTTTTCTAAACGTTTAGATTGTGTGCGTATACATACTGTGGCAATAATATTGCCTTTCGATGATTATATTAATAATTATGATACGCGGGTAAAAAATATAACCGATAATATCGGATACCAGTGATGGAATAGGGTATAGTCATCGTCTTAACTTGGTCGCAGTATACAACTGAAGAATAATAAAATTAAAAACGAACGCGATTACCTAAAATCCCAAGTTGTTCTTCAATATCGTAGCTCAAGAGTACCGGATCAAATTTCCATTTGTGTTTGTTGCGGACGAAACGTATCCATTAAAAAAAACTTAACGAAACCATTTGCACGTAGACAACACATCAATTTGAAGCGAATTTATAATTACCGGTAGAAAATAGTATTTGAGAATAAAATGTTAGTCCATCCTGATGATAAAGCTACAATTATTACACAGACTGCATGATTAAATTATGAACAAAGAAAGTGATATTCAAACTGATATCCAAAATATTATATAGAAACAACAATACCAAGAAGACATTAACAGACCTACAAATCGCAGAAGCAATTGATAAACATGGAAAATGTATACGATATTTTAATTCAAAAATTGAATCAGTTTCATGGAAAAAAATTTATATTGTATAGAATAATATGTAAAATACAATTTTGAATTTATGCGTTTCAAATAATTATTATGGTTTATGTGATTGCCTTTTAAAATAATGGCTGTAATTTGAACGTGGTAATTTAATGTAGGTATTTAATATAGTAAGTTTTTTTCGAGTTTATAATTATTAATTTACTGTATATTACCTATTAATTTATTATAATTATTAGTTTGTCAATTTACCGCGCTCAAATTACAGCGACAAAAAGTTCCTTTCATTTGCATATTTGTATATAATATAGAATAAATTACATAATAATTTGATATATTTACAATTAATTTCATTCAATAATTTATCTTGAACAACTCGGAAACTATGAACTTTGTGATTAAAGTCAAATATCGATGGTCTTTTTTCCATTAAGCTTACTAATAGATCACTATCACAAGCCAAAGTATTTGCAAATTGGTATTAATTAAATATAATTCAAAAAATATAAATATACAATTCTTATTTTATTGTTTTGTCTTTGATTAATTAATTAATTTGTCATTAATCCTATAATTAGGTATTGATTACGTGTAACAGTCTTCCGGTTATAAGTTTATAACCCATGTGTGAGTCTATAAACCATTTTTAGTTTTAGAAAAAAATGTCCCGATATATAGATAAAATAGCGTGGTATCGATATGGGATATGCGATATATAGAAATTTTGATATATCGATGGTCAACATTTTTGTTGCCATCCCTAGTTCAGACTATCAAATATTAGGTATAATAAGTGAAATAACCATAATTTAAAATTAGGTAGTGATTAGTCAAATTCAATATTCAGTATAAAGTAAATTAGTATTATATTTTAAATAATATATGTATATGAGTATACGACAACAACATACAAGTAAATAAGTAAATATAAGTATTTTAAGAACAAGTCCATAGTTGTACAATGATAGCGAAATTTTCGATCAATTCTATAGACAATCACATAATTGATAAATCAATCAAATATTTTAGGAACAGTTCTAAAATATGTGAAGTTTGATAAACATAAAATATTTTGACCCTTTCAATTGGGTTTAATAAGCTTGCATTTTGATGCCAGCGATGACAATATTTAAATCTCTATTGATTAATACCATTAAGATGGTTGACAAAATATTAAAATTATTATAATACAGTATACAGGCATACAAATCGAAAGCATTTAGTTTAAAATCTACTATAATAGTATTTTTTTTTTATTATTATTATTATAATTGTTTGTTTTTTACATGTATAAATAGTATCAATAGCATGTTTACAAACATATTTTAAATTAATTGTTGTATATTGTAATAGGCATTATAATGAATGGCACACATCACATTTAGAATAATATTAGTATTACAACGCAAAAAAAAAAAAAAAAAAAAAGGAAAAATAGAAAAAAAAAAATAAATGTTATGGATTGAGTTGCTCGGTAGAAGCATCAGATTTCCTTTGAGATAAGTTTCGCTGGAGAGAGATAGGAGTTAACCATTCCTTTGGCAGACAACGTTGGAAAAATGGAATACAAGAACTGACGTAGGCCAACCTGTTTATCCAGCTCGGAATATCTTGCCCACACAATATCTAACGAAAAAAAAAAAAACGAATTAGGTATAAATAACAAGTATGCACATTACTACAAATTATTAAAACATATTGTTGTTGTTATATTAGGTAGTATACTCTATAGTAGTTTTATAATGTCGTGGTTCAAAATTGAATACGGTAGATAACAACTAACTGTCGATAAGTGACCACCGTTTAAAATTATCCATTATAAATTATACTTGTATACAATATAGGTGAGGTTAACACCATGGAAGCAACTGTAGCACTAGTGGAAAAAAAATAAAAAAAATATTTTAATTTACACTTTTATTATAACACATTTAAAATATTCGGTTATTTCGCTTTGTTTCAGCTTATCGTACAAGCTCAATTTCAATTTTTTTTTTTTTTTTTTTTTTAACAATATTCATATTATTTATCGAATTACTCTTATCAATACATTTCTGTTATCGATTATTACCGGTGCGATATTGGAAAACTTATTGTTCTGTAAATTTATGTCATTAATACAGTAACCTATATTAATGTAAGTCAATATTGCCAAGTCGTTACTACCAATATGTTGTAATAACCAGTGCTCAAATTGGGAGGAATCTACTTTTTTTTTTAAATTTTTTTGTAGCTTACCCTTACTAAATATTTCTATTGAAAAGAGTAGCCGGTATGTTTCTTCTTAAGATTGATGATATTTTGAGAAAAAACGTGTATATACATTGTAGTAAATATTCTTTGCTATAATTTAATATTTTAAGTAAAATCATAAATATTTATTATTATTATATTATCTGTACAGCACTTTAACCTTGTGAGTTGGTAAAGTAAGCAAATCAACCAAAATGTATACATCATATTTTTTTTTTTTTGTACAGAAATAAGAAACAAAAAAATAAATAAATAAAATACGCAAGCAAAACATTAGCTTGCAGGAGTTTTAGATGAGTTTTTTTTTGTACATAATTAAATACTGAGAAATACCTATGATCGAAAAGTGGTATAAGGGAGGCAAGCCTCCCTCCCCTCCCTCCCCCAAAGAGTTGAGTTCAATAATTGCAAGGAACGTTAGTTTTTTTTTTTTCTTTTAAGTCTTACAGACGCTCTTTTTTTTATTTTTCCAACCGTTTATAACCAAGGGGATACATGGTGTATTATTATTAAAACAAAGTAAAAGGGTTATTAAAAACTATGATGCCTGATAAATAAGCATACCCGGTGTAAACTTCAGACAAGGTTGTATCAGAATCGCCTTAAGGTGGTTGGAGCTGATCACAAAAAAAAAAAAAAAAAAAAAAACACGTAAAACGACCAATGGAGCCTGGTTAAATCGCGGGGCTTGAGATTAACGGATTTTTGATTGTGTACACCAATTTTCTAGGTTCGATATTCGTAAAATTTAATGTGTAATTCGGTATACAAATAAATAATGGAAATTTATTCATAATAACTATCAATATTTTAACGATTTATTAGAAAATATCTACAATCGCGTCGATCGGGGAACCTAGACCTATTAGTATACGAAATCAAATTTGTTTTCAAAATCAAAAATTCATTATTATTCATTATTTTTGAACAAAACAAAGTTGGCATGTGCTTGCGAGTGCGAATGGCATTCGGCGGCGGCAGCGGCGGCCAAGAAACCCACCGCATTAATTGTGTCGACAATATACCGATAAGAACACCGTTTAAAAATAAAAATGTATAATAATTATTTCGCGATAATAATATAATTGTATACCCTACTTTTACTGGTACACAACGTATTAAATAGAATTTTATGGTTGTTGGCGATTATATTTTATTCGTTCGACGAAAACATTTGATCGAAACCATTCGCGACGCCAATTATTTTGTTACAATTGTGGAACGGAAAAACGACTGGGCACAACGAAACATCTTATTTAATTGGAACAAAAACAAAAAACAAAAAAAACCGAACCGGAAATATTGACGTGACGCATAACGGTAGAGTAAAAAAAAAAAAGTAAGTATATATTATTATTTTTTTATTCGGAAAGTCCGTTGCCTTATCGACTTGTCGACGCAATAACGTCGGCTTTTTATATTATTTGTATATTTAGTAATTAATTAAAAAAAAATAATAATAATGTATGATAAAGCCAACATATTTGGAACAAACTCCATTTATTGCTGTACTATTAAAATTAAATTATTTTTTTTTTTTTTTTTTTTATTACTTAGTTTTTTATTTCCACAATCTGTTTCATAATTTGAACAATAAGTGAAATTGATGAATTTGGTGTTTTTTGACGTGAAGGACGGATTTAAGATACCTTCCAGTGAAGGCACTTATACAATTTAAAAAAAAAAAAAAAATGTTAGGAAGTATTAGAAGAGGAAAGATAAATAAGAATAACAAAAAGTAGATATTGAAAGAAGAACAAAGGGTATTCGATTGGTCTAGACTAGTAGGTCCCTACACCACCGCCTTTTCAATCTTTTTTATGGGTTAAAATTAAATTATAAACAATAATATTATACTCCTATACCGAATTGTGCGGCGGTTCGTTTTGGTTGCAAGTTCAACGGGGATAGTGGCGTTACACGAGCAAAACCGTCCGGACACTTGGTAAATAAATCTAGTCAAATATGACGCCAGCCAGAAACTATAATTATTATTAATAATCTACGGATCACCGTGAAAATAGATATGAAACCGTTGCGATAAACTAATAAACGAACCCGGGTGCTTCGATGGTGCGAAAGTTGGCGGTACGAGTTACACGATTCAATTTCACTCGGGCTAACATTAATTTTCTAGGTTCCCCGATTGACGCGATTTTTGATATTCAAATAAATCGATAGTTAGAAAAAAAAAAAAACAAAAAGATAAATTTCCGTTATTTGTATGCCGCATAAGTACACATTCAATTTTTCGATTATCAAAAATTGCCTCGACCCACAACACCTAGAAAATCGGTGTACACAATCAAAAATGTTTTCAAAATTATAATCCGTTCATCCCAAGCCCCGAAATTTAACCGGGCTCATTGGTCGTTTTTTTCGTTCTGCTCCAACCACCTTAACGGATATCTCAATAATTTACTCACTATGATACAAACTATGTTATCTGTATTATTTTTTATATATATATAAAAAAAAAGTCTCGACTCACTGACTAATGAACACCCGGCCCGCACCGTTGAGCTTAGAGACTTGAAATTTTGATGTTGTATATCTCTTATGGTGTAAGGGTGAGATTTTTTAAAATTCCCCCCCTAAGAGGGTAATAAAACTAGAGATGAAAGTTTATACGAAAATCCGTCATTTATTAATGTAAATTCGTAAAATGTTAAAACGGTTGACATGGGATATTTCCTCGTAACTCCTCTTTAACACTTAAGGCATTTTGTGGAGTCGGTGTTCGTTACTGGGACCAGACGGGTAGAGGGGAACCGAATGAGGAGGATGCGGGGAGGGATTAAGTATTTAAAAAAATGATGATAGATTTAGTATATCGACTAGGTAGTCCGTAGCAGTGTAGGGGCCGTAGTTGTCTAGAAGATAAAAATTAGCATTTGGCATTCCATCGCTCGATCAACTAGCATAATTTAAGGTGATAGATAACATAATGATAAATGCTGGTTCTTTTCTAAAGAAGGGTGGGGGGGAAACTATGGAAAGTAACCCATTTACTTTTAATACACTCTGTGGAGAAGGCATTATAAAAATATACATGGCACTTGACGACCGGGAAATAAATTAGGAGAGCTAGTGTTTTTTTTTTTATAAAGTAACATTCAATTAAACAAATAAGAACATCACCACGAGATCCGACAGTTACATATATGGTAATGTCTCACACTCACACACACAGACTTAAAACTAGAAAACCATATGTGCCAGTAACATGATGTATTCACCGTATACATACATTTACATTGTATTTCATACATTAATTATTATTATACAATGAGATAGAAAAAAAATAAAAATAAATATAATACATTAACACTAAAAACTAGGGCTAGGATTTATATGCACTGGCATATTTATTTTTGCAACTTTTGATAACTGCTTTTGTTTGAAATGTCCACGATGAAGCAGCAATTGGTGGTTATTTTATTTTGCATATATTAAATGAAACGTATACTATTGCATATTTCAACAATAACACCTAATATGCATGTTTTAATCATGGTGGTTGTTAAAAGATTGTTCATTGAATGATTTTCAATCCAAAAAAAAATACCCAAGTATTTATACATGTATAGTTATTTGATTATACGCATGATGAAAGTCTAGAAATTTTTGAAAACGCCAAAATAAAGTTATAATTGCTGGAAAGGCCGACAAATAAATTCCAAAACGTTCCAGAAAAAAAAATCTATGTTTATAATAAAGGATAATTCTTTCAATGGAAGTAATCTGGATGTAGATTTACATTAAAATCTAACTCCTGGGGAAATTGCAAAATTTAAAAATGCAAAAATTACACAGCTTCGGAGAGTATAAAAACATACTAAGATTTAACAGAAGATCATTTATTTTTGACAATTTAAAACACCACATAATAGTTGTCCACGTACAACAATGAACAACATTAATTGTTTAAATAATAATACTTTTAATATTTTATATCGCATTTTTTTATAAATCACAAATGCATATTTTACCATTATTTTATTGCATATAAATCCTAGCTGTAGCTAATAACACAGTTTACCTTTGTCAACGATCCGGAAAAATGATTACAATTTTTATTCATTAGATGATATCTGTCTCCGCGAAAGTCTTTTCCGAGTTCCGTCAATATTCTTTTCACATCACTGACATTGAAGTCAGTGTTGCCGATATAAATGGATTCCCTAAATTGAATAGAAAAATAAATTAATTGATTAACAGTAATCGTGGTTTAAATACAAACTAAATAGTTTGTCACAGTTAGAACTTCGGGGCATTAAGAAGTGTTCAAAAGTTTTTTTGGAGTTCAACAGATTTGTATTATTATTACCGGTAAAAAAACGACTATACCGATATAATGGTTATTTTTTTTTTTTTTTTTTTTATTAAATAATAATTTTTTTTCATATATTTTTTTTGATGAAAAAGTTGAAATAAAATAGATATCAAAACAAGAACTTTTGTATTACTCATATTAACACAAACCGATGAATTCCACAACTACGTATCGAAATACATTATAGAAGCACCTAGATTAAAGCGGACTAGTTCACAGATTATACATTTTGGTATTGTTAGTTAGCGTTAGAGTTTAATTATTTGAAAACCAAACTGAAATCAATAATAAGAAACAATATTTTAACTCGAATGAAATGTATAAGAATTATATGTTGGGTACGGGTATGTTCGTTTAATCGTTCGATTAATCTGTGATTTAATTTTATTGATTTCTTTTTTTTTTGCTACACTGAATTTCATTAATTTTGCACATAAAACATTTTCTAGATAAGTAACAAATCAAAGTCGCGACTATTCCAAGTACAATTGTTTTAGAGATAACAAGGTAAAAAATACATTATAAACACATATATTTTTTTTTATTTACAATTTTTGTTTCCTGCACGACCAAGAAGTACCTACACCAAGTTTTATTACCTATTTAACGATTGTTTTTAAGGCAATTAAAGAAAATATATGTATATGTATTTTTTTTTTTATTATTATCATTTAAATGTATTATCTATTAATTTATTTGATAAAAGTACAGGTTATAGAGTATGTTAAAATATTTAAACAGCAGATAAAAGATAATATGTGCATAATATTATACATTTATATTGCCTTCACATATGTTTCAACATAGTTCAGTTCACATTTTTCTTTAATTATTAATTATCTATTTATTTAGAGAAACTTTAAACACTCAGATGGAGATTATATATATTTTAAAATTTCAGTATCGTGGTGAAGGGGGTGTGTAGTGTCCGATACAAACATTGTCCAAACACCAGTCAACTTTATTTATCTATATGGGGATACATAATAGTAAAATATGTATAATTGCACAATAAATAAATTGTATTTCCTACCTATATCTGTAATGGTTTCCTAGTTCGTAAACGTCTTTTGGAATCATGTCGAAAATTCCAGAATCAGATCTATCATGACCTCCGTATCCATATTCTGAAATGACAAAATGTTAAAATACAAAAATTGTATTAACAATGTATAATATATTTAATTATATCTCCCGGCTTATTTCAATTTGACAAAGTCCATATTATAAAAGTCACTTATTATCGATTAGGTACAATTAAAATTGAACGAGAAAGTAATCTATAATAATACTATTTACCTTGTCCATACACTTCGACACCCGAATGAAAAACGCCAAGTCCCATGTGTGTTGTGTACTCGTTGATCCAATACTTAAAAATACAAAAAAAAAAAATTCACAATTAATAATATAAAATATTAGTATTGGTTTTTATTTCCCCCTAGTGGCGGACTACTCGGTTATAAATTAATATTATGCAATTTGAAATGAAAATGCAAAGCGTTAGTGTGGAGGAACAATATTATTTTCTGTCAACAGCAGCTGTTCCTCTCTAAACCACCGGTCATTATACTCAATAAAATCTAAAAATCCAACAATTGTAAACTTAAAATTGCATAAACAATCATGCCTCGAATAATTGCTCGTGTATCGGTGTGTAAATAAACTACATAATTATATTATAAAATGTATAAATGTAGTGTTTAGTAGTAGTGGGTCAGAAATACTAATATTTTCAGATATTTTACAGTATGCAATATTATATTCTGTAAAAATGAATTTAAATTCTAAATTGGTACGATTATTATTACAATCAACGGTAATAATCCATATGTTCCTAATTGTTCCGTGTGTTAGTTTACGGTGCTGGTGATCGAATTGCCAGGGGAATATTCACAAATGTTTTATCCAATATAAAATAATGGGCCTAAGATCATGAAAGTTACGGTCTAAGACTTAGATATAGTGTGATGAATTAAAAAAAAAAAAAACCCAATAAGGCGGTGGGAGAGACTGTCAGTCATATCGCAGACTAATAATAACAATTCTTCGGGTTAGGTTAGGTGTGCACTAATCAGTCGAGTGTATACTTCTGTAAAATAAAAAAAATAATAAAAGAAAAAGAAGTTAAATGGCAAATGCTTTTGGTAACGAAGAAATAGCATATAAATTTGAAACCGTATTGCTGTCTCATCGAACTGTTAGTGGAAAAGTCGATGAGACGGGTATCGTCCGTGCGTTCAGAATGATATTGGAAATGCAATGCAAACCTAACTGTAAGTACTATTCAAATAAAACCATTAATTACTGGTACTAGATATGGGTTACGGGTATAATTGAAACGTTGACAAAAAATTGTTTTACTTCGACAAATGCGCTGGTAAAAAGAAGAAGAAGAAGAAACAAAAAAATGATTTCTTTCTTTTGGCGATAGTGTTTATAAACGCGTAAATAGGCCAGGCGACTACGAAATGTTTGGAAACGATTGAACAGATGCCGGCGCGCACAGGAATTTTTGGAATAAAACGGGCGTCGCAACGCTAATAAATTTGGGTACATATGGTAAAATATAACGACAAAACGAATTTTCGATCTGCTCACTTCATGGTTGTTTTTAAGTATTTATTTTTCATTTATTATAACCCCCCCCCACCCGTGCACGTCTTCAAAAATAATATAATACAATCGACATAATTCGATATAAATTAATTACTATGTACCGAATTTGATTTCAAATTATAATTCATCGGTTTGCGAACAATGTGTTCTATTATTTATTTTATTTTTTTTTTTTTTTTTTCATTAAATTAATCGAAGCGTTTATGTCGAAGCTGTACGCCCGCAAAGTTCGAGGTTCGATTATCTATATAAAAAAAAATTAAAAAAAAATTGTAAATTATTGTCGTAATATACAACGGCTTACCATGTCGTAGACGTGAACGAGTACCGGTTCACGGGCCATAATGATTTATGCAGTTAATTATCGGAATCAGCCGGCACCGGTCAATAGGCTCCCATAAAATAAAACAACGGCGGCGGCGGCGGTGTCTGGCTGTCCGTCTGTCGGGTACGGGCGTGCGGCTCGGCTAGAAAAACGATAAATTTCAATTACCAAACAACGAAATATACTGCCGGGCAACGGAAAAAAATCGAATTTCTTTTTCTACACGGAGCTATCCGGTGTTTGAGTTTTATTCGTCGGCCGGCGGTGAACGTAGGCGCGAAAATGCCGTCCACGGCGGTCAACCGATAACCGTCTCGACAATTCGGAATACCGAAAAACCGAAAAAGAGAACAAATTCCATAGATACATAGAACAAAATAATAACCAAAACACAATCGTAAAGATACGGTAAAAAATTGAGCGACGAGATTCACCTGATTATTATTATAACTTTTTCTTTTTTTTTAATAATAATATTTGATCGTATGCGGCGGCGGCGGCAGCGACTGTTATCGGTACGATCTTCTCGCGACGGCGGCGGACATAATGTTTGTTGTTGTCGGCGGCCGCGTCACCGTCTGCGGCAGGCGGCCCGTTGTCGTTTCCGTCGGCGGCGGTCGTTTTTGTCGTCGTCGGCACCGGTGGTGTGTCCGTGGTGTGCGTATGGTGCGCGACTGGAACCGTGTTTGACTGGAACCCCGCGTACGCGACGACGCGCACCGTAGACTACACGCTGCTGCGGCGTCGGTCCGCGTCCTTGTCGACGCCTAAACGAGGCCAACGCCGGAATCGATTATCCCCCTCGCCGTCGTGTTACTTATTGTTATGCGGGAGACGAACGCGTAATATTATTATTCCGTGGCGTCGCCACCCGTACGAAATATAATCGAAAATAAACGCGCCACGAAAATATTATATTATTATTATTATTATTATTATTATACCCAATAGTATTATCAAGTGAATAATTATGATAATAATATTATACACAGTACGGTACTGCGCGTGTGTGCGTGTGTTGTGTGTGCGTGCGTGCGTGTATTATATTGTTGAAAGGAACGTTTTTATATCAAACTCGGAATAGCGTTGTTGTTGTTGTTGTTGTTGTTGTTTTTGCCGTCAGTGGCCACTGGGTTGTGGGAGGGGGGGAGCCATGGCTGTTAGAGAGTTTTAACTATTTTCCTGACTACGCCGCCGGTTGCCGTTGCGTTGCTCGTGCGGGTCGCCGTCCGCCGGGCCGGACGGTAATTTTTTTTCTACCCAAATAAAATACAACCAGGAATAATGGCATTTTCCTTTTCGGCCCGCCCGCGCTTCACTGGACCGAAAATCAGTTAAATACCATCAAGAATCAAATTGACGTTGCTTCGATTTTACCTATTACCTCTTAGAATTACATACGACAATCTAACAATTACCCCACAGCCACTCTTATACGCCGATTATATTAAAAATTGCTGACAGTAAAGTTGCTCACGGACGGAAAAAAATTGAAAAAATAAATAAATAGATACAAAAAATACTAGAAGGGCTCTAAGTTGAAATATTTCGACAAAAAAAAAAAAATGAAGATCACACCCGCCACCAATTCAAGCACCGATTATATATCGTCTTGTGTTATTTTGGCGGAAAACGCTATTGTTATGCTGTGGCGTATTTTTGAAGATTTTAACATAAAAATGTTATGAACCTTACAAACCCTCCCCCCCATTTTTAGAATTATTTATTGATAAAAAAATAGACGTTGAAATAACTTAAATTACCGTGTCGACACTTGACTGGTAATTTTACATTTGAAACTTTGGAGTACAGTAATTTGACAATTTGATTGTACTCACAATTATTTTAAAAATTACCATCCTATATTATTAACATTTAGCATTAGTCAATTTATTATTTGTTAGTAAAAAAAAAAACAAAACAAACTTTAGTCAAATTATAAATAATTAATTTTTTTTTTTTTTTTTTAAGTCGTAGATTTTTATGTCTAATCATGTGGAGCACACCCCGTAGCCGCCTGTATACAGGGTGATCGCCCTTTACCTCGGGAAAATGTATCGTACATTTTTTCAGATTTTTTTTTTCTCACAATAATTCCAAAAAAAAATAAAAAATAATAAACATCTTATATTATTAACATTTTACATAAATTTAAAATAAATGGATAATTTTCTAAGCTGATAAACTGTAAACTTGGTTAAAACATGCGTACACTACATAGCAGCACACAGTTAACAATTTTCCCATTGTTCAGCTGCGGGTATTTTTGTTGTCTTAACGACTCGGCGAAATTCGTATAATTCCCTGATATTCCTTGATAAACTTTTAACTAAGTCACTAAAAATGTACCGCGAATGAAATTAATTTCACTTGTGCAGTTTTGGATACATAAATATTTTAATAGGCACGAGTAATGTAAATACTAATAGATTGGGCTATTATTTTTATTATTTTTATTTTGTCTAAGTCCGGTAGAGGGTCACTGGCGTGGAGGACCCACCCACTAAAAACTACGCCACTGGTTGTCGTAGTTAATAATTTTTACCTATTCTGCGGTTTTTCACTTGTAAGCCATAGACGCCCAGACACGTATTAAGAATCTATAATATTTAGTAATATGAAACGCGCGATTTTCGAAAGTAATCGGTTTTTCGACAATTTAACAAACGAGCGGTTCTAAAATGTTACGTTATTCGTTGTGTAGCCCGTGATTTTTGAGGTCCGCCCGATTCAAATAAAATAAATCAAATTGCAGAGTCGACGAAAATGTATTTGAATTAAAACCCCGTCTGTCCGGTTAGGCACTTTTAGTATGAATTGTTGCTGATTTGAAAATCGGGCGACGAATAAAATGCGACGTAATGGAAAATCGTGCGCTGAGCCTTATTCGTTTCTCGAATTATATCGCGAAGAAAATGTTTTATACAAAATACATTTTCCCGGGGTAACGGGCGATCGCTCTGTATACTTAGAAAAATATTCGGCACCCCGTCCGTACGCGATTGCCGTCTCCAGTGGCGTATCTTTTTTTATTTTTTTTTTATTTACTAACGTTAAACGTTACAATATAAGAAGGTAATTTTTAAAATAAATGTTATAAGTACCTATACCAGAGTTACGAATGTAAATCGTCAAGTGTTGGAAATAAAAGTAAGTTCAATATTTATTTTTATTTTTTTCATATCGGTAAATAATTCTAAAAACGGGGGGTTTCTAAGGTTCCTAAAATTTCGGACACCCCTCGAAAAATCATCAAAAACACGCATACGCAGTCAGAGTCTAAAACTCGGTATTAAATTAATAACAGGACAGTATTTTTCGGGGTGCGTTTAAAAAAAAATACATTTTTTTTTTGAAAAGTTATACACTGTGATTATCTAACTACGCAATCCGCTCGTCGTCCGGGAAAGTATTTAACTTTTTTCCGGTCAATAGAACTTAATATAAAGATAAAGTATATCGGTTAAAATACACAAAAACAATGACCTACACATGATTTACGGTCGCCGTTTGTAAATCGAAAGGGCGAGGACGGCGGTGGATTGTGTGGCGTGTAAAAAATCCGACAAAAAACACGAATACACTTTCCGGGGTAACAAGCGATCGCTCTGTAGACACAGGCGGGTTCGTATAACGTTCGGCATTTGGCCACTGACTGTATCCGTCAAATAAGGTCATACAAGTCCTAAAAAAAAAAAAAAACGTCGAAAGGTCGTTATTTCTGAACGAACAATGAAAATATAAAAATATTATTATCGTATTATTCTTTTAAATTAAACACGTAGTCTAACCCAACCTAACCTGGACAATCAACTCAACGGGGAAAAATAGGCTGGAATCGTTTGAGTTGTGATGCTTCAACGAAAATGCTAGGTTATTAAATTAAATAAAACATTGTCTTTAAAAAAAAAAAAAAAAAATGTACATCGAAGACATTTCGGGATGGGGTTTAACCCCCTAACCTTCCTCTAGATACACCCCTGGTCGGAAATTCGTCCTCACAGAAAAACTCTCCGGGGGCTAAGTAAGCCCTTACTGCTAAAATAAAACGAAACTTAAAACAATCGAATAAAATCGTTAACGTAAACGATATAGAAAAACGATTAAAAAAAAAAAAATAGAAAAATAGACGATTAAAATAGACTTTTTGACAAATAAGTGGGAACAATTGCGAACAAAAAAACTGTATTATTTTATTAACGAACATTTTTAGTATATTTATTACAATTATCCACTAAAAAAATTAAATAAATAAAATTTCTGAAATAATATTTAAATTACGTTATATTCGGTAAAAGCATTGTTCAGCTAGTGTTCAGTGTCGGCGGTAAGAAAATCGTTGCGTACAAAGAAAATATTTTTATCAAATATTCTGAAATCGTTATAAACGTTTACCGAGATTATAAATAATAATAGGCGACTACGGATTTTCAATATTTTTTTTTTACGGCCACGAGAAAACTTCGAGAGTTTGTATCAAATTTTCGAGCGGTTTTTTTTTTTAATTTCACAATTTGCATACACAATCTATACAAATTAATGCACACTAAGCGTATAAGATAAGAGACTATACATAACATGAGTTTATTTGAGTAAGATGCCACCCATTAATGACACTTAGCTTGGCATAAATTTTATTTATGCCAAAGAGAGATATTTTTAGTTTAAATGGTCACGACACTATTTCCTTATGAGTCTGCGTTGTGGATTTCCAGAAAGTGTGAAGGTATGTAACTCCCTGACTAGTTGGGGTTGGGGTGATTTTCTAGTTAGACAAAAAACCGTTTGTAGAATAATTCCGCTTCCGCTATAACGCGTTTGATACCTAGATCTTCGTGAAGAGTTAAATTAGAAACAAAAAATGGAGTGTTAGGGAGCGAGCGGTTTTTAAATGTAAAAAAAAAAAACGCTATTCGCATAAAAACTTAAAAAAAAAAAAAAAAATAAAAAAAAAACGTCAGGTAACAATGATGATTATTACACCTAACCGAATTGCAACGAAAATACCGGAAAAACGTTATCGCATAGATATTCCCTGGGGGTCTCCACAAGAATAACCGAAAAACGACCTCATCGACTAGAAAAAATTGTTGACGATATAAGTTTTTCTTGTATTTATTAGTATGTCTCGATATTAAAAACGTCGTGTAGTTTTACTCACTTCGTCATTTTTCTTCGCTGCATATTTTCTTCGAATAAATACGTAAAAAGTCTATAAGTAGTTATTATTTAAAGGCCTTTTTGTATTCAAGTGGACGAGGGAAACCAAACGACACAGTAATGGAAAGGTCATCGAGAGCTGGAGGACGATTTATGACTCGTGGAGGAAAAGCACGGAGAGTTATATTCCTTTATGCGAGTTTTTTTTTTTTTGTTGCATTTTTCCTATTTTGTCGATCTGAGTCGCTGACGAAAATGTCGAAAACTCACGATTTTTTCATGTATTTTGTTAATTTTTCGAATCCATCAAAATGTATTTCCTTTTTATTTCGTTTACCTCGATTAAAATTCTACGTATTATAAAATACGATTACGAACCGTTATATTAGAATATTGTATTTTATAAGTTAGAGCCCCGTACAAAAAATAGAGGACTTTTACAGTTCCCGTATCATTATTTATTTATTTTTTTCTTTTTCCAAGGGTTTTTTTTTTTTGTTGACATTTTCGAGCGATTTATTATGGATTTTTTAAATGCTGATTTTTATATATATATATTTATAAACTATATACATATACGGTACAATGGATACATAATATATAAACCCGTACAGTGTATGAAGTACTTTTTCCTCTTTTTCATTTCTTTCTTCGGTAACGAGGGCGGCACTTATCCAGCAGCCCTCCGGATCCGTCCTCGTTTCCTGCGTGACATTTGCGCACACTTACGCTCAACCGTACAAGATTATAGATTATTTTACATCGTATAAAAAAAAAAAAAAAAAAAATGTACACGCGAACCGAGTGATGTAATCGCGTTGAACGATCCATACATTTCGTATTAAAACATATCAACTTGACCTTAACATCACTTATGTAATGTTTCATAACAACGCATACACAATACGATTGTACCGATAAAATAATGTTATAACATTTTTAAATTATATTTCATTCAGTATTCATTTTAATAGGATGTCAGATAACGTTTCGTGATTGTATGTATATTATTATTTTTATTTTTTTATTTTTGATATTTGTAAACCATTGTACGAACGTGTTACGCCACAGCAAACCTTCAAATCCGATTTATATTTTCGTGTTACAATATAAATAAGCTATTGCTACCCGGCCGCGGTATAATGTTTCGATTTGATATTTCGTCCACCGTTGTTTTTCATAATTTTATTTCAACGGATAAAAAAAAAAATACTTATAATATTTACAATAATAGGTCGACAAATTATTATTCAACATTACCCTCCTCTAGCCCGCCCGCAAAAAAAAAAAAAAATCATATCTATATCGAGAAGATATTATATCTGGATAATCTGGATAGAAATTTTATCTATAGAACGGTAGATTAGATTTTATAGTTTTTGTAATGAAAAAAAAATATTATTTTTTTCTAATACATTAAATATATTCAATGAAAAAACAAAGACTAGTATTTTATGCGGTTTGCGCGTATAAATTTGTTTTCGAATTAAAAAAAAAAAAATAAAAAAATCGTTATCCACCGAGAATAAAATTAAAACGAGGAATTCATAGAGAACATTTCCGATTTTTTTATTTTACACACCGAGTAAATTAATATTTTTAAAAAAAGATTGTATTACAAGACGGGACGACGTAGGTTTAAGATTTTTTTTTATTTATTATTTTTAAAATCTCTCTCTGTATGTATCGGCGGAGATGTTTTTAAAATTCGTTTAAACCTAAGTGGATTTCGGTGGCGTTTTACCAAATATTCTAAATTTTATTTTTATGACGTTTTTTACCGGAAAGCCAGACAAAACCGTATAGGAGGAATTGCCTTTGACGGAAAACGTGTTATGATTATTTTTTTTAGGCTTATCATTTTTTTTTAAAATTGTTATTCTCATTACCGTAAGCAAAAGGCAAAATACTTTAAATACATTTTTGAAAATTAAAAAAAAAAAAAATATCCAACATGTCTTAGTTAAGAACGTAAAGATAATTGCGCAGTCCGTTTTCATAATTGGAAAATCTGTCAAACGCAATTTCTACGGTTTTTGTCCGGTTTTGGTCACGGTTTCAGTCTGATTAAAAAAACCGCCAAGTCGTTACATTTACATTAAAACCGACGGTATATTATGATTGTTTTCCAAAACAACCCTGGAAAAATTGGAATTATGAGTGGCTTTCTTTAAAATATTATTTCCGTGATGCCGGAGATATCATAAATCTGCGGTGTCTCGTCGTCTCGTTTTACATACTGTTCGAGATAAATCTCGAACGGCAAAATGTCGAATAAATAATTTTTTACCAACGTTAATTTTATTGGAAATGTCGCTGTTCGAGATTTCGAAGGTCTCCCGTTTAAATATAGCGAGTTAAAAAAAATTGGCCGGTTTCGTCTATTACTATACCCGCTGACGGGGGTTTTTTTTTTAATTTTGTTTTTACATGTACATTTATACATTATACAATTTATCCGGGCTTTGTTTTTTTTCCCTACATAATTTTCGCATTTATTCGCATTGCGTATATTATTACATTTATACATGCATATATATATATACATATATTTATTTTATTTTATTTTTTTTTTTTTTGAATATATTAATAATCACTAGAATAATTTTCGTATTGTAATGAAACGATGGTTGTATATATATATATATATATATATATAAATATATATTTTTTTATATACATTTCGATATTGCGCGTTATTCGTGATGCGTAAAACAGACTGCGGACACGGATTTAAACCGATAACGGACATTTTAGTGGAAATTGACCTTGTTTATTGATTTTTTATAAATCTAGTACAATAAAACGTGATAACATTAACATATATATTGACATTGCAGCTCGAAATTTGTTCTAATATTGCGCCTGTGAATCATATTATCGTACCGACGTTCTGCGTTTTGTTTATCACTCCACTACTGCATTGTGGGCATTCGATTATTTCACACATCATTTCTATTATCTATATTTATTTATTCGTAGATAAAATAAATTGTATGTCGGATTTTCGTTTTGAATTGTTTTTCCCCCGACAGTTTTACAAACGTTAAGCACGACGGACGGTCGTGTTATCAATTATTAGTATAGTTATTGTTTTTTTTTTTTTTTTTTTTATTACAAAAACTAACCGCTACTACACGTCTTATCCGAGTACAACGTATAATAATAATTATTTATTGTCGAATTGTTTAAAAAAAAACTTATCGAATACGATATTAGAGATAGGTCACGATTTTCATTAAAAAGTATATACACATATAAATAAACGAATATTTCGGTAAAATACATAAATTTCACACGCGTTTTCTCATTATAATTATACCCGCATTCGGAAACAATAAATACCGAGAGAGAAAGCGAAGAAGAAAAAAAAACAATGAAGACGGTTTTAATGATTTTCGTATTGTTCGTTATCGATTACTCCTATTCGACCGGTGAGTAAAACGATACAATTACAAAATACCAAGTACTATTTTCATGTTTAAAATCATTTTTTTTTTTTTTTTTTTTTTTTTCATTGGGAATTCATCATCTCGTACGGTAACAATATTATCGTTTTACAACAGGAAATTTAGCCACAACGTTAAACTATTGTTGCGACATTGGAAACATATGGAACATGGAAAACAAATCGTGCAACATCACTCTGTCGTTCCCTCTGTCCAACGTCGCCACCGAACACAATTCCATTTGTTTGACTACGGTCGGGGCGTGTTGTCTGCGTTCACTGAGGTACCTACGTTTTATCATCAAATAAATTAATAATATATTACGTTCTTATCTAATAACGTGGTCTGTGCTTGGGACGAGCGAGTTCGAAAAGTAATGTACTATAATTAAAATCTCCGTCTACTTCTCCTCCACATCGTCCTGTAGCACACGACCCGTTTTCCCGTCACTCCATATCCTGCCCGTCGACGCGAGCTACTCACGGTTTCCGCGTCATTTCCTCGTCATTTCCACGTCGCTTTTCAGTCGGCGTTTCCGTATCATCCGTCGACTTTCCCCTCAAAGGACTTTTCCCTATTTCCTGTTGGAATATTGAATTGTATTAGCGCTCCACCAGTCGCCTCCCCTTGACTCTTCCGATTACGTCTGACACGCCCGTCCGAGTTCATCGTTTTTGCTGTCTACACCCCTGTTTATCCTCCGGTCTCCTGGAGCGTTTTATGTTACATTTATAATACAAACGAATTAATATCGAATTCGAGTAGTAAAAACTATAATACAGTTACGCGGCCACGAAAATTAATATAATTAATCGTAACTATATCGATTTACCTACATTTGTTTTTTTTTTTTTTTTTTTTTTTTTTTTTTTTTCTGTTCATCGGTAAACTATTGTAGTGAATCGACTCGACCTTAAGTTTTGTTTGTGGTACTGCGGGGACAAAAGAGACTTTGTCTACTAGAATAATTATTGGTCTATTGAGTTTTAGGTACCTACACAAAGTTTAAATATTCATACCGCACAACTTCCAAAGATCCTATAGATACGCCACCGATGCGACCTTTGCGTATTGACCTGAATAATTCTGGGCTGTTATTAGTTTGGCGGACCTATCAAAAAAAAAAAACTAATAACTGTAGGGTTACTAAAGCTGAAAGTAACTCGCGCAATCGACAGAATGTGTTATTTCGAAATATGTTTAATATGCATAATTCAAAATATATTCAGTTTATAATAATTATTTATTGTCATTTTGAATTGATTAGAGAAACGCGATGTAACGAGGGAAAACAGGTCGGGTTGGACAACGGGATGTGCAGTGTAAAATCCCAACCGGGAAAAAATCAAGTCGATTTTATGGTACGTATATAAAAGTACAGCTTATAACCAACTGTTATAAGCTAAACTTGATAATTTCAAACTTTTAAATTTGTTGTATTATTGTAATTGATATTATTTACTACGTGTATTGGTGTATTACAATAGATGTGCTGTGAAATATGTAAAATCGGAATCGCCGTCGCCTTGACGAAAACGGACTGTCAATCGGTACCGTTTTTTTACAATCATCAATGGGGCAAAGTGTACCAGTCGTGTTGTAGCTCTGCGGCTAATACCAAAGGAGAATTAATTTCGAACGGTGAGTCAGAATATTCCCCGTGTTAAACTTATATATAGATATTAATATATCAATTCGAATTGCAATCACTCGCTGTAAATTATTTTAACATATTATTTAAAAAAAATATATTTACTTTGTACGGCTTTTTACGAATATAACGGAATAAACTATATTCGATTATATACTAAAAGAAAAAGGAATTTCGTACGGAGGTTCTTTAACATAAAAAGTGGGGGCGACCGCTAAAAAAGGAGACTTTTTTTTCTTTTCAAAATTCAACCGCTAAATGGTTAAAAATGGTTTTTTTGTGTATGTGTGTGTGTGTGTGTGTGTGTGTGTGTGTGTGTGTGTACAGAATCTATCAAATATATAATTCAACGTGGATATGACAGATTCCGTAATTCAACTTGTTTTCAACAAACCTTTTCGTGGTGAAAAATCAAAAATCCGTTAAAGAAACCAAAACTTTGTGTTGAGAATCTATCGAATTTAGACACTGTTTTTCTAGTCAGTTTGGAAAATTCAACCCCCTAAAGGGGCGTCAAAGTTGGTAAAAATAACTCTACGAGTGCGGTTAATCGGAATGATACATAATTTTTTTTAAAAAAAACCTCGCTTTTGGCGAGTATTAGAAAAAGTATAATTTCGAAAGCTAATCATAACTCGAAAATTCGATATGACATTCCCTTTAAAATTATACTTGTACTTTCCTTAATAATGGAGGGGGGGAAAGGATTTCTGTTATTTTCAATATTATAATTTTGTCGTGATTCAGTTAGTATCACTCGTCTTTAGACGCGGTCAAATTTCCAAAAAATTCTGGAGATAGTTAAAAATTAAATAGCTATTTTGAATTTTCAAGATTTTTTTCAGTTTTTTTTCTCGGTTTTATATGGATTGCATTGTACGTTACACAGGTCGTGAAATTTTCGTAAAACGTATGATTTACATATTTTAGGGACCACGCGAGCGCAGTCCAAATATTAAAAATTATAAGTCCGACTATCCCGATTAGGAATACTCACAGGGATCGACCATCAGCAAGCCGCGATGATTTACTCTTGGAGGAACCGTCTTCATGATCACGGTTAGGTCGATTTTTGTAAAAAAAAAAAAACAATTATGTTTATTGAGTATATAACAGCACTTACCTAATCGTAGGTCACCGTTTGTCCTCTTATATCGCCTGTTATGCCAGCCGCACCGGTGTAGAAGACACTCGGCCCCGACCAATTGTCCGTCCGTGTAATCCATCTGAAGTATCTTCTACACCGGTGCGGTCGAAGTATCAGACGCTATAAGCGGATAGGCAGCGGCAGCATGCTGGTGGTCGATCCCTGTGACTAATATTGCTAATCGGGCTATGTCGTACTTATAATTTTTAATATTGAGACTGCACTCGCGCGGTCTCTATAATTCGTAAATCATACGTTCTCCAAAAAAATCACGACCCCCTGTAAGTTGTAACTCGTGTCCTGACGAGGGACGGTCCAGTCAACTCTTGGTCGTATTTCAATACGAACGTCATGAATAACCAAAAAACACTGTCTATTGTCGGTATTCGATTATTTCCGAATGTATTTTGGATCGAATTGGTTCCATTGGGAAGGTCAGTTTTTGCCATTTCCTTTGTAGTTTTCCTTATAATTGGGGGAATATTTACGGTTTCATATTATTTTCGGTTTTGGGTTTTTTTTTTTTTTTTTTTTTTGTTATTCTACCACCCGTAATAAGACTATAAAAATGTTTTTTGAGGCCGAAAAACGAATGTATAATGTATAATGTCCTAGAACATAATAATATTGTAATTAACCTATGTATATATTTTTTTTTTTTTTTATATATATATATATATAGAAAAAAATCCGTGCGCCGACGGAACGCATGATTGCAAATTTACCGAAAAATGTATAACCACCCCAAACGGATTTGAATGTCAGTCTCAACAATCACCGTTGCCGCTATCGATGTTTCCCAAAAATTTCATTTTTAACAAAACCAAACTGAATTGTAGTGCCGGATACGAATTTGATCCGTACGAACAACAGTGCAAAGGTAGGTGGCGACTTTGATTGTTCATATAAGTTTTCATAATATTATAATGCAAAGCTGGACAAGTTATTCAAATTTTTTAATACTATTTTTTGTCAATTTAATAACATAACAAAGAAGTCAGGTTATCAACAAACAATTTAACTATTAACTTTTCAACTATAGTTACCGTCCAGATTTGTATTTTAACGTGGGTTTTCCTGTCCAGTGAGACGGACGGAAATGCTTGAGCTGAAAATGGTTTTTTTTTTTTTTTGGTTTAGGTATTATATAATATATAGTAATATGTATTACTTGACAGGCTAATTATTATCAGTAAGATCACTGTATAAATTATGCAGTATAATATCTAAAGATAATCTTGAATTGATTTCTGATTGAACAAATTTACTTTTGTCACATTACAATAAGTAAAACCACAATCTGTACCAAATACTAAAACGCTGCAAATTATTATTCGTGTTGCATTCTGAGCAAAAATACCGGATCAGCAAATCTTACAAACCTATTTAAAGATCGTATTAATCATCTAGTAACAGTGCGTTCTGACAAACCAATTAGTAAGTTATTGGACTTTTTTTGTCGGACAATATTTCAGATAATCTCTTGGTATATCCGAAATATTGTCCGGCAAAAAAAATTTACCTTAAATATCTGAATTCTACGATTTACGCGATATATTTTACTTAAATACATGTAAAATACGTAATATGATCCAATTTTTTAAATTTTGTTTCGGCGTTTATATTTATTGGTAAATATTTAATCAAACAAATATTATAGAAAAAAAATTAAACGTAGCCTGAATTATATACGATGAGTTATACTAGTGTTTGTGTATTTATTTACGATTTCGGTTAGGTTAGGTTCGGTTTCGATTTCAAAACCATCATAATATTATATGTGGGGCTGTGTACCTCCTAACAATAATAAATAAAATAAAACAATAAAAAAACGCAACAGACCGATTCATAATCTCATAAAACGTGATGCCGCGATGTGTATCCATATATAATAATATAAGAATACGTGATAAAATAAAATATAAATTATGTATTTTATACCGGTGGTATAATAGCCGGTATACGGATATTATATTTTTTTTTGGTTTTTAATTAAAATAGATTAAAAATATTATAATCCGTACATTTTTTTTTTTTTCTCGGCCGGTTTTGAATAAACGTGTCCGAGTATAATGTCAACGGCACGCACAGGTACGACGGAATTTCGCATTATTTAAAATTGAACAATAATATCATATAAATTCCAATGTTCAACAGCGAAATTTCAGTTGTGCACACGCATAATAATAATATTATTATTATTATGTTACATTATACGCTCTTATTTAGAATATACGAGTGTATATAGAGTTGCGCTTGCAAATTCGCGAAAACCCGTTGGAATTATTCAAATTCCTCGACGTTTCCATATTTTAATAATATTAATTTATATTCGAGAAGTGTAGCCAATAATATATAACCTGAACAGCTTTATTTAAGATACGTTCGGTAAAAATTTGCGGATTATACGCCCGGTAAAATTTTGATTGGACAATTTTTCTAGATTCCCAACAGTTTAACTAAAAAATTTTAAAAAAAATCCCGACAACAAATTCGTGGATTTTGGAATTACTACTAGGTTAGGTAAAAAATTACTGCTGGTACGTATTTTTCATAAAAAACCAAAACTCGATCTAAAAAATGTAATTAAAAGTAATGGACAAAATAAATTGAATACGACTAATAGTTTAATAATATTCGATACTCTTTGGTAATCTGGAGATAATCAATTTTTTTATTGTTTTAATATTATAAAAACCAATACTTTTTTATACCTTTCATAAACATTTGGAACGTTGTACTACTTTTGTAATTTTTTTTTTTTATTTTAGATATCGACGAATGTATTAAACGACCGTGTGATATAAACGAACTGTGTGAAAATTCAATTGGAAGTTTTAAATGCCATTGCAAAAACGGTTTTCAGTTGGACCAAGTAACTAATGCTTGCACAGGTACATTGATAAAAATAATTATTACGTGTGTTGAGTTATTTCGTGTAAATATATTTTAATAGGATAATAGTAATTGCAATTGCATACTAATAAGAAATGAGATTTTTCAATTATACTGTTACTAATTATTAGTTGTAATAGAGATAATTATGGTAGGTTACGTTATTTAGGGGGGGAAAAAAATACATTTTTACCATTCGATGTACACTAACCTTCTGTTTGTTTTGTTTGGCTTCGGCTCTTAAGAGGACGTGATAGCCCCCCGCGATTCGATTGTAAAAACTGTTTTGCGCGAGACACCTAAACTCTTTCTGTATATATATATCGTACATTAGAATTACTAACATTTCACGGTACGTTAAGAAGACGTTTTTTTTTTTGAAAGCAAATTAAAACGGAAAAATAAACGAGAGTTTTCATAATGTTCCGAAATTTCAGTAGTTTCACTATGAATGCGGAAAGAGTATATTATTAGTTTTCTCGCGTAAAACGGGCTTTACGTATAAATTTTATTTAATATCACGATTACACGAATAATACTCGTGATAATGACGCGGGACTACTATTTTTACAATATTTTCGAATATTGATAAAATACTATTTTTTCACGACTTTCGTCAAAAACTTTGGTCCTATGTAACCCTCGCCTATCCCCCGGTTAGGTTAGGTTAGGTTCATGCTGGATTCCCCAGACCACTGGGATGCCGTAGTCGACTTCGCCGAAGCCGTCGTCGCGGAGGAAGAGTCCCCCCCTGAACCCGTGAGGGCAGCAAATGGGCTTCGGCCTGGCTACTGCCCATCCCCTCGGTAGGGCAAGAATGTAAATACCCATGTGAGCCCGCCCCGCCTTAGGAGAAAACGGGATTTTTATTTATTTATTTTAATTGTACTGTAAATTTTTAATAAATGATGGCGACCCGCCTCCCGAAGTAGTGCCTCACGACGTTTCCGGGAGGCGGGGGTATTGCCGGCTTGAAAAAAAAAAAAAAAAAGGTTAAGTTAACCTAACCTAACCTAATCTTTTTTTTTTTTTTTTTGGTTTCCTTAACCGGCAATACATCCGCCCCCCCGGAACCGGGGTTTTACGTCGAGAAGTGGATCGCCATCATTTATTTAAATGAAAAACAATTTATAATTAAATACACATGTGGCTAAAATCCCGTTTTCCCCTGCGGGCGGGGCGGGCTCACATTTTTTTACACAGACGCGTTATGGGCAGCAGTCGGGTTGAGACCCGCTTGCTGTCCTTACATTATCGAGAGTAAGGGGGAGGGTTTGCCGAGTCTTCTGCAGCAAATGGCTCCCCGCTTTTCCGATTGGCGGCGTCCCTTTTCAGAGACATCCTTTTGCCGACGTGGCTGCAGTTCGCGGCAAGGTGGCCCTCGCCGTTGCACCGGTAGCAACGTCGTTGCCGTGCCGAGTTCTTACACTCGGCAGCGTGATGTCCGCGGTCCTGGCACCGATAACAGATCGGAGGCCTTTTGCCGAGCACTTTGACTCGGCAGCGGGACCATCCGACCTGAATTCGGCCGGCTTCACCGACCTTTGCCGCGCCCGCTGCCGGGAGCACGAAGCTGGCGACGGCGTTGCCGCTCCGAGCTCCCAGTGTGGGCCGTATGGTGACGGGCGGTGGGGTTGCCCCGCGGACACCGCGTCCGCCGCTACCAGTGCGTCCTGGACGCCCTTGACCGCGATCCATGGCGGCACGTCGAGGAGCAGGACGGAGGCCGTTGTCGCCGGCCGGTTAACCCTGCCGTCGACGCCGACCACCGCCTGCAGCTTTTCCGCCAAAATGGCGGCCTCCTCCTCATTCCTCACCGCGAGAGTGATCCCGCCCGCACGGCTCGCGCGAGCGTTCAAGACCTCGATTTTGAAGGCCTTAAGATCGACTCCCGTGGTGATCATCTTCATCATGCCGGGCAGCGTCACTGCCGAGTCTGGGGCGACCCGGACGGTTATCGCCGCCGTTTTTGGCACCCGCTTCTTGAGCTCCTCCAACGCCTCCTTCCTGGAGCGCGGCTCGCGTTCGGTGCCGGTCGGCTAACCCAACCTAATCTAACCAGTTTTTCTATATGTTAGTATTTTTTTGTTTTGGTTTTTTCGACGAATGTTAATGACAGAGCCATCTGCCGGCGTGTATATTTAATTATGTACAGGAATCCTTATGGCGTTACATCATACGTGTATGTCGTATAGACGCCCACGATCGCAAATTAAGGTAATTAATATACAGAACGTATTTTATTGCGTATAGACAATTTCGACGACGTTTTTTTTAAAAAAACTATGGTCTTCAATCAATTCAAATTCACTATCAAATAAACGCACGAGCAGTCCCTTGATGTTATTACAAATATTTTTCGTGTAATCGTCATTCAAAATAAAATGCATACGAAAAACCGTTTTCTGGCGTTTTCAGACGAACATTGTCCGCGTCTATATTTTTGATAATACAAATACAAATAAATGTTATCGGTCTCTTAACTCTCGTTTATTTCGGTGTTTTAATTTATTACTTATACAATTACTGGGGAATGCTATCAGACAAAAAAAAAAAAACACGGATGAGATTTTCACAATGCGCTGTGAAATTTTGGCAACTCTACTGTAAATACGGACACCGCTAAATGTACAAAACTTGCCACTACCCCCTGTTCTCTGCAGATTCTCTCCATCGAGATTTCCCGGAGTTCTGTCACTGCTTTTACGTCCCTCTTAAGACAATCTTGCCGTACCTTATTAACATTTGTCTCGCCAAAGATCAATTATTTGTTTCGTACGGTACCGAGTCGTACACTTCCCCATTTAATCGGTTATTATTATTATTATTAATATTCGTGTCCGGTTTCAGATATAAACGAATGTCAATTGAACTTGCACACGTGCCAAGAGTTTCAGCGGTGCGACAACACAATCGGTTCGTATCAGTGCGTCCGTTTCACCGGATGCGGGACCGGGTACACGCTCGACGTCGAATCCGCTTTATGCATAGGTCAGAATACGGACGATGACGGTGAAATTTTTATAATTACGATAGCCGGCGGCCCAGCAAAAAAAAAAAAAATAAATAAAAAATACATTTATATTTTATTAAATCATATTACGTAGGCGCCCGGTGCGGAAGCCGCAGGACAACGTCGTTTGTATTAATCGAAATAGGCGCGTAACGACGTTTTCAAATCGGATATCCGCGTGACGCGCAGGATATAATAATATACGCCGCTGTACGATTTCTGCGACAAACGAAAACGTCGACGTTATCGATTCCCGTAATAATCGTTTCCGTTTTGCCGGAGAGTCGCACAAACGACAAAATATAACATATATATATTATAACGGGCAAGAATTTTTATCGTCGACGCATTAGTTTGTTAGCCGGGCTCGGATTTCGGTGGCGTTCCGTAATTATTATAGGATACGGATAAAAATCGTGCACGATGAGCTACGAAGTTATTTTTTGCGCCAAAGGGACTCCAAATACATTGCTTCCCTTCCCCTCCCAATATTTCAAGTATTTAAGTGCTTTTTTTTTTTTTCAAGTTGTGGTGCTTTTGTGTTTTACATAAATCTCGTTTACGCGAATCATTCGTAAGAAAAATTACCTACATTTTCGTTTTATATTATAATCTAATTGTGCGTAGCTCGTCGTTAGGTTAGGCCTGTTGTTGACCCCTTGAACAGTATTCAAATCAACAAATCGAAGAAAAAAAAAGTACATTGTTGTTTTTTGCTATTTTTCATGTTTTCATGGCGTATATTTCAGTTGTTTTTAGTGCTATATAAGATCCGACAATGGGAATTCGAGAAAACAAACCGGATCCGAAATAAAAAGTCAATTTGAGCTTGAAACAAACTCGGCTGCAAGATTCGGCCTATACGTTTCCAGATTATATTACTAAATATACCCAACGTCCGACGCCCCTTGCGGTACTGTCTGGTCGAATCCTTTGGATTTTTAGCTTAATAAATGCGAATAATTGACACGGTTGAGGTGTTTTTTAACGTCCAAGACGTTACGCGTTCTTTTCCCAAATTGTAACATATGACCTATATGACTTTAGGTACATAATGTATTGCCGACATCAAAATTACGGCATTCAGACGTTCCCGTGTCTATAAAAGTTAATAATTACCTTCGAACGATCGAGAAACACATTTCGATAGTATTAGATAATATTTTGAAATTAGGATAACCAGTAATCACCGTCAAAAAAAAATAACGTTTGCACAAGTCGGCTCATTTCGAAAAATTCGTACCGTCCCACCCGAAGTGTTTGTTTAATCCTCTTTCTGCTTTACGACTGTAAAAATGTCGAGGCAGTAAAATAAGAATTAATTTTGACGATTTTTCGTGAATTTTTATTTTTTTGTTTTTTTCCTCGTCCCGTACGGCTATAAATCCGTCGCGAGAATATTACGAGCCGTTGTTGTTAAATAAGTGGTTTTTTTGTTGTTACTATTTTCTTTCTATAATTTTTTGTTTTACCCGTCCGTGCGTATAGACGACGACGAGTGCCTGTTGAAGTCGGACACTTGTGACGTTTTGGGCCCGGACTGGATTTGCAGAAACACTCAGGGTTCGTTCCGGTGCGAGCGGAAACGGTGTACGGGGCAAAATTGCCGAGTGCTGAGCAGCGGCAGTAACAATTACAACGGCAACACGAACGTCAACCAAGTGGCCGCGAAATGCCTCCGGGGCTTCAAATCGGACAACAACAACAAGTGCATAGGTAATACGTGTCCTCTCCCCCTCCGGGAGCGTGCCTAGGGAGGTTTTAACACCCGAAATCTGAACGAAAAAACAAAATAAATGTTGTACAATTTAAGTATATTGCTACGATCATTCGTCAGGGTTTTTTTACATATCGTGTCTTACGATTAATTACCCCCCCTCACCCCTTGAAAATAATTTCTAGGCACGCGTCACCCGTAATCGCCTAAATACGTATCCGATTATTTATTTCGAATAACGTTGTTACGGTTAAGGTTAACATTAACCAGATGATAATATAACATTAGCCAATGCGTTCTGGAAAATGTCATAAAAAGAAAAAAAAAAAAAGCCTATTATATTGGCGCATTTAGGCGTTTTGAACCCTGGGACGACATTTCACTGCCCCACCCTTAAGAAATCAGTGTTACACTTCTATCTGTGAGAGACTGAGGGAACTGCGATCACCTGAGTTCAGGAATTGTTTCATCTTAAATTCAACGACTCTAAAATTGTATGTTTATTTACAATAAATAGATAAATAAACTTATTAGTGACCTTATATAGTACTCCAACAAAAAACATGTTCTAGAAATACAGTGGGCAAATAATTTACTTTCTATATCCTACGTTGCCTCCAGCTCTGGGGCGATGCAAAAAAATCTAATGTAAATAAAATTTAAACCTTTCAAAACATCACATTACGTAAATTACTAATTTCCCCTCTCTACATCACCAATCAAACTATCCATTCTGATCTCAAAATCTCGTCTGTGTACGAAGAAACAAAATAATTTTATAATCGTTATCATCTCATCCCAATCCTCTTGTTAAATCTCTAGCTACTCCTACAATTCCTGGCAATCCTCCAAGAAAGGGACTAATGGGGTAGCTGCTTTCCTCAAATTCTTCCTGTAATGTATATAATTTAGTAGACTTGGTTTAGTAATTTATTTACAGTTTAATATCCGTATCTCATTTACTTATTGCGCCCCGGTGGTACAGATTGTAATTCCCTTTTTAATAATACAAAAAAAATAAAAAATATATCCAACGTTATCCTATAGTTATACTTTCTATATTCTATATCCTAACTTCTTATTTACAACAGCGTGCCCTCCCCCACCCCCGTAAGCGGTATCTTAGTACGAGTAGACGGGCAGGGTATTAATTTCACCGGTGATTTTATCAGTTTTAGTCGTGCTATTTTTAATTAATATTTGCTAAATAAATGCTTCCTCGTAGATCCATAATAAGCTGTATTTTTTTTTTTTTTTTTTTTTTTCGGAAACTACATTCGATTTACTACACAGAATCGTAGTTTTTTTTACAAAAAAAAATTGTTATTTTAAATTATAAACGTTTACAAGTGTTATCGAGTATTTCATTTTTAGCACCAAGGTTTTGAACAAAAAGCAGACTAAAACCATTATCGCGGAACACCACGATAAAAATCATATCCGTCGTATTTTTATTACGGTAAAAATTATCGAATATTCCCACGATTTGTCGCGATTACCTAAACACTCCGTTTAAAAAAAAAAAACCATTTGAAATTAATAAATTTAACATTATCCACAGTCGACTGGCTAATGTTAACATTATCCGGCTAATGACAACATTGAAACATAAATGTAAAATATTAACATATACTTATATTTATATATGTGTGTATATAAAATTATATAGACGTCAACGAATGCATAACTGCAAATAAGTGTCTGCGAAATGAAATATGCATCAACACGAACGGGAGTTACTATTGTCTGCCAAAGTCGAAAAAATTCGCGCTAAGATGAGCGAGTGTGTACCGCCGCAATATCAAATAACTCGTATTCAGACTTGTAAAGTATTAAAATAAAATTATTCGAATACGGATGTTAAATACTTATACAAAAATCAATTGGTGTATATTTTATTGTTTATAGTAAATATTTTTCAAAAGTATTTGTATTTTAATTCGAAATACTTTTATAATTTTTAAAATTATTTATCGTATTATTTTTCACTTGAAGCGCAATCGCATCGTTACACTACGTTGAAACTTAAACGGGTTGAACATTTTTGAACCATTGTTGTACGTAAATAAATTTTAAAAAAAAAAATATTTGAAAAGAGCTAATATAAGTAATATAGTATTAATTAATAATTAATAATATATATATTTATATATAATATATAATTAATAATAATATATATATAATAATATGAAGTATTCGGTGAATATTTCAGATGTCTACGATTTTTTTTTTTTTTTTTACTATAATCACAACACCGGGAATAACAGGTAAGCGTAGCCAGGGAAAATACTACACTACTGACCGGCACACCAAATAACGCAGTTGTAGACCGATCAGAGCAAACGCATATAATAATAACCAGGGTTGTTATAGCACTTTTATGGCACTTAAAATTACATAAATATGCACTATATAAATATGACCCCCTCAATATGGGTAAATATGCGCTATAAATGACAATTTGATTGACAATAATCTAAATACGCATTTACTAAAATATAAATTCATGGAATAAGGCCAATTTCGATTCGAAAACTGGTAAAAATGGGAAACGACTCAAAATGTCCAAAAATAGCACTTAAGTCAGAAAATCGCAAAATATGCTAAATACAATTTTAATGCGAGCTTTCTGTAACATGAAGCACATTTTCATCTTACTCTGCTATTTCTCGTGTATCTGATAAGAAATATGCAAACGCTATAAAATCCCAACCCTGATAATAACTAACGTCCTATAACGTCACGTACCGGATACTTTTACAATATATCGAACAGTATAATTGCGAGTTTACTTACCTATGCTATTGTATATGATATTCGACTATCGCGATCCGCATATAATTAACAACGGTATATCGGATTGAACTTATCGCATTGTGTATTTGTCCATAAATAATTTAAGTACCATCGCGAAATGTGCATTCTTGTTTTTGTGCATTTGTAATTCTACGATTAAAAAAACTGTACCCGCAGGAGACTCTATTCGCTAAAATATATAATGTACAGATGGGCACTTAGCTACTATTATTACTGTACTAATTTAATAAAGTTGATTTTTTTTTTTGTAATTCGATTAAAAGTAACGTCTTTCATTTTTCAATATATCCTACCGGTTCTTGCATTTGAAATTTCCGTGCGTTTTTTGTGTCGATAAAATCGTTTTGGCCGAGCAGTAATACTCGAAATTGTACACGAATTTTCATAAGTCGTACTTAGTAATCAAAAAAAAAAAAATTAATAATGGGTCTTATTTTATGAGCGTTTAAATATCAAACGATATTGGGATATAAAACGTATGGAATTTTGATATTTTCCTATTTACGTGGACACGATTCCAGACAAAAAACCACGGAAATTGTAATTTATTTTCCAGTTACCAATTAAAGCAAATCAATTTTCAATTTTAACGTATCTAAACGTTTTTACCGAACTTAACTCAGAATCGTTTTGAGTTAGCAATGATTTATCGTTACGTATTGTACAGATATCAATTCAATTTTGCTCTATTATCCTATATTTTCCCAACTTTCTCACCTACAACATTGGGTCACACATGGTTCGTGTTTTTTTTTTTTTTTTTACTTCATAAATACCAAATAAGTTACAGTATTTACGATTATTTAAATAATTTTACAAGGTTTATTAGTTAGTGTTTATAGGTAAATAACAATGTAAAAATGTTTATACATATAGTATGGATAAACCGTCTGGGCGGCCTGGAATTAGTTAAAATTTATAATCATTATATTAATAACTTACTCACCTGTCTGCCATTATCGTTATTATTAATATTAAAGTGATTGAAAAATTGAAATCTCTGTCCTACGGTTTAGAAATTGAATATTATACTAAATAAATAGCTAACAGTTGTACTAAAATACTCAAGTCTATGAATATATTATGTAACAAGTATTATTGTGATGCGAAGAATATAATAAAGGATTATCGATAATACCAACTTGATTTTTAAAATAATAATTTGTATTATTTGCGTATAAATTGAATGTTTAAAACATTACATATTATCTAGACAATCTCAATTCAGATAATTTATTTCTCATTTATTTAGGTAATTGGCTATTATGACTTTGTCAATTTGTATTTTATTTTAATCAATCTGTACAGTTGTTCCAATGTAATTACATTTAAATAATTATTCGTTAAGTATACATTAATTTTAGTAATAATCAAATAAATAAATATTAACTAGTGTCTCTCTAATTCGGAAGAATGATCCAGGAAATCAAAATGTATTATGTCATTAATACCAAGTGCTATCAACATCAACACAGCATTACTGAACTTGATTCTCTGTTTTTCTATAATTGTATAATCTTCTAGTTCACTTTTATAAGTCCGTGTGGCATACAGATGGAAACATTTATTAGCAGTAGTTCGACCAGCTCGCCCAGCTCTTTGATTAGCACTCAGAGCCTGAATTGATTCTAACAGAAAAAATAATAAAATAAAAAAAGTAAAACAATTAACATTTAAAGTTTTTTAAAGTTTTGATATAGGAACAATTATTAACGATTCCATGCCTGTGCAAGAATTAAAATTATTCTGTTTATAAAAACCGGGACCAATGACACAAATAATGTTGTCAATTGTTAATAAAATATTCATTATTAATTATGTATAACCAATGGGCTATTACTGATATCAATATAAACTAGTGTTATAAAAATTATACTCAACAAAGATCAATGTGCAGAGCTCAAACCAAATGAAACCGTTAATATTAAAAGGTATAAAAAATATAAAAAAAAAAAATTCCAATTGCCCATTATTATTAACTTGTTTAAGGCTATTACTGCTGGTTATTTTTAAAATATTGCTTGATTATCTAAAGGTAATTATAAAATTATTAAACATAATCAAACGGTTATTGTACATTCAAAGAGTGGCTTATTTGAAGATCTTCCTAGATATAGGTTATGTTAAAAATATATGCCTTTATACAAATTTTTTTTCTTCCGTAAATATCAATGTAGCAGTGTTGTAATTGAAATTATTTTGTGCATACAATTTTTTTGTTACACTATTGACAAAACACTACAGTGCCATCCACAGTAAAAATGGTGCGGTCTGTTTTATTATAAAACGCAATACAGATTTAATAAAGTCGGAACATTGCTACGACTTTTCGGCATGATTTACGAATATACCAAAAACTAATTTAACAAAAACGTATTTAAGGAACGCGGACAACGAAATCATATGGGCCACTGTTGAGTAATCAGTACTGACACTGACTGCCGATTATTTCCGACAACACGACGCAGTGTGTTTACAAAATATAATTTTAAAAATGAAATTTAATTATGAAAACCCGGTCGGCATTGTTGTCCATGACCACAGTGCGATTAACAAGATAGAATTTTAACAATAACTATCCAAAAATAAATCGCACGGGAAATACAATTTATTTCCGAACGATAAACGCCATGAACGCATAAACCATAATATGGTTTCTATGGTGAAATAGAAATAAAATAATTGGTTTAATGAACTTTTATAAATAAAAATGCTTAAATATGCAAAACTCTTCAGATATTGCCGCCATCTCTGAAATATGCATTTATATACAAAATATACTTTTTTCTATGCATTCTCTATTAAATTAATCGTCCACATTTCTTATTCCTGTCAAACTACCAAAAAACACTCATTAAGAATATGTAAATGCATACAAATCATTAAGTCAAATTAATATCAGTGAAGATTGAGAAAAATTGTTCAATTCCTTATTAGCTGATTTTGTACCTAAATTATTAAAATTAATTAAAATACAATTTTTTTCTCGGAAATGTATTGAACTGTTATCAATGTTATCATATATGATTGTTTACTTATCATTTTCACTAAAAACAAAATATATTCCAAACCATCAATGAAATTTTCATGAAAACAATTAGTGTACTGATGAAAAATGAGTATAATAATCTGTTCAAATTTCCAATTAAAGTCAGCACAGGTTAACTGTGCCTGTAGGCGCCAAATTGTTAACTGTTTTATGTATATGAATTAATTAAGAGGATTTTACCTAGACAAAATATTGAGATAGACGACTAGACAAATAAGGGACAAATTAATAATATTATATACCAGTTGTAAATGGGTTTAATTTACAACAAAATTTACTAAGTGAACAAAGCAATAAATATATAATATAATGAACTTTAAGGCAAATTTTTTTTTTTATTTGACACCCAGGCAACCTAGTAATAAACAAAACAACATTTTCAATTTGTAGAATCAAGTGTAAATCACCCTTCAGGGAATTAAATTCCATTAACCATAGCTATAAACTGTATACAAACATAAACACATAAAAATCCGATCAGCGGTTCCAGAGAAAAATAGTTTGCAATGAAAATGGGGGTCGCTTGATTTTATTATAAAAATATATATAATTTTTTTTTGTTAATATTACTTGATTTCCAAATTTAACAGGCATCTCTTCAGCGACACAAGCTGCAACTGTCGTGGCAGCAAATTTTCTTGGTTGAGTACACCCAATTATTTTCTGTAAATCCACTTACTGGAACCTGGTTCATATTCAATATGTATCTAAGGAAAAAATAAATACAATTAATTGAAGTTCAGTTAATTGGTTAAAATACAACTATTACTTAATGGTCTTTAATAGTTTTTGTTCAATTTTTTTGAATTTATAAATGGGCAAACTCTTTTGTTTCCTTTATGTTTAATTTTGTCCATTGTTTTTCAATAATTTTTTTTTTTTTTTTCTATAATTCAATATATATATAAAAAAAAAATTAATAAATAAACATTGTTTTATTTTATGTTAATATTAAAAGAACACACATCAACTGTACCAGGCAAATTATCAGTTTGAATAAAATCTATTTGATTATCGATTAACAATTTGTATTGTTTTTTTTCTTGTCCTCTAGCTCCAAATTTAAAAAACACAGACAATATTTGTTATTCTTCCCAATTTTGTTGTTAGGTGGTTAGTGCTTGGTCCACTTCCACTTCATACTGAATTTGATCATCTTTAATGTCTAGTAGCATATGGTACTGTTGGATAATTTCCAGTTCTCTAGCTCTATCATGTTCTTTTGCTAGGTTAGTTTCTATTTGTATTCACGTTCGAAATGTTCATACTGTAGTTAACTAAAAAAAAACTAAAATAATCCAATGTATATCAAAAATCTAAAATATTTAACATAGTACATTTTAAAAACTCACACTTTGACATAAAATAAATATTCATTGTCTATAAAATAATCTTTGACTTCTGTAACTTTATCTAGTTGTATTTTTTCAAGATATTTCCAAAGCGATTCAATACGAAGCCGAAGGATGACCGTTTGCTTCTGGTGTTTATTTTCTAATTTTAATCTTTTTTTCATAGGCTCTTTGTCTAAACAAGTAGCCTCTAAAAATTGTTGGAGATTATTTTAATACTTATATGACAAAAATGGATGAAAATGCATAACAATAAACATAATAATTTCATTTAATTCTTACTGGAGTCTGCAGGCCAGCATAGTAACGATCATTGGAAAATAACTTATAAACTAAAACTGTATCCATGTTAGTGATATAAGTACTTTCGAGTATACAGAAACCTACACAAATAGCATTTTAAATAACATTACAGTTTTTATTACAATGTACTAAAATTGGATTAAATTATAACATCTCCACAGCATTTAGCAACAATAACATTATTATCACTATTTATGCAATATAGTGTTAGGTCATTTTATACGGGTTGGTAGGCAGGAGGGAACATCAAATCGTTATGGTAAAGTCGAGAACCGATATGAGACGCTTAATAATAATAATAACAAAGTATACTTGGTGTTCTCTGAAATGTAAACGTATATCCGCGATTCAAGTAAAAACATTAGAGTTTACGCATTAAAGGAAGAACCAAAGATAAGTTGACCAATTTAATCTCTTTTCCTATGAGCTACACAGTGTTGGATAACACTATAAAGTTGCAGCGAGGCGAACACCAGCGGACTGCAGCAATTTCGCCTTTGTCGCGGCCTCTTCACGACGGCAGCGGCCTATTTGTGCGGTGTTCAGTAAAATTACCTAAGAACACCGTGACGATTGAATTTCGATGGCCGAGCGAAGCAAAGGTCTCCGAGAAGTCTGCAAAATAAAATGCACAATATCTTTTTCACGGCATATGATACATTGGGCCTTGTACGGTTTTTTCAACTCTATTACGGCTTCTGTTGGCCATTCCTTGCTATTACAATATATCCACTGGCATAATTATAATGCAAATCATTTTACAAAATATCTGTCATGCAAACCGCCGATTGTCCGTGAAGCTCTTCTCGGTCAAGTAATTTATTGTTTTAAACATTGTATGAATAAAATAATAGATATTTTATTAATTTTTTTAGATTTGGAAAAATATGGAAATAAAAAATGATTAACTAATTGGATGGTTGAAAGCAAAAAATATGTGAGGAAAATTGTAGTTCTAGCTATACAGTAACATTTTAACACATTTTGCACTTGAAGGTTTTACAAAGTACACTCAAGTGATAATCACTGAGAACCTTGACAAAGGTATAAAACCAAATAATTTCTGTTCAAAAAACGCAGCTGATGATTTTAGAGTAACTCATATTTCTTCAATGCGTAGTGATAACCGGAATTCATTAGAAATAAATAAATATTTATATTTTGTATTAATACAATTATACAATTACGTTTTAATTTATATGTATAGAGAATCTTTGGCATAGCATGACAAGTAGGCGGTTTCAATGATCATCCACAGGTTCACAACATTTGCACAGCGTAACAAAATGTCTGTTTACAGCATGTTAAAACCACTCTCATAAATAATGAATTTACACAAGGTCTAATCAGTTTTAAAAGTATACAAATATTTTATTATTAAGATATTTATAAAAATCCTGAACAAAATTCATCATTGGTAACAGTTTGTAATGAGTTAGATTTTGCTAGTGAGCAAAATGATTGGTATAAAGCGTGTTACGTTACAATAAAACGTTATTCTTTACAAGACCACTCATATAATGTTACGGCCTACGCGTAAATGACGACCTAGCGTGCCGACTGCCACACTATCAGACTATCTGTATAATGCAAGTTACATGTTACAATAAAACGTAATTCTTTACAAGACCACTTATATAATGTTACGGACTCTATCATTAATATTGTTTCTAATAGAGTTAAATAGGTGTCGAATAAATAATGTATTTGTAACCAGACACTGGTGCATCATTTGATAATGAACATTGTACAATACTAAATTGTAATAATAAGTTATTGTGCAAAAACTAGACACATTTGTAAAAAGATTTAATTAATTCGGCCAGGTGATGTCGGATTTAGTAAGCTGGTGTAAATGACAAGCGAATATTGCAGTTAATCAAATCCAGGATGTGGTTCGTACGACCACGACAGCTGCTATCACCAACGGTCTTGTCGAATCCAACTATATAAGAGCCCCGGCTGATAGTAAAATCACATCGAGCGGCGAGAAGTCAAGTCCAGATGAAAGCTCATAAAGGTTTACAAATAAACCCGGGTTTAGTAACTCTTTATCTTGAATTTTAAATTAACTTAAATTTGTTCATCGAGTAATAATTAGTAACCATTGAGTGAAGTCTCAATCACAATTTTCTACCCATCTGTGTACTGTACTCAACTGGCAAGCAACAATAAATTAAATTTGTTTTTGTTGTAAAATGTACATTTATAAACTTTAACCAATGATGACAGACATTAAAATATTTTGTTATGATTAATGTGTATGCTATTATAAATTTTAATTGATAAAATCCACAACAGTAGATATGTACTTTCTCTTTTCAGAAAATCGGTTAAGTTAGGTTAAATCATTGCTAACAGAAAACTATTTTGAGTAAAATTTGGTAAAAATGTTTTAATATATTAAAATGAAAATTTGGATATATAAATAACTACACAGATAAAACTTGTAAGGATAAAAACTCATAATTGTTTATCTTTATAACCATTAAGTACAACTAATGATGAACAGTTTGTCAAATTTCTGTCAGGCCACAATAATTGTATTTATACTAATTGGATAGGGTACACCACATTTTTACTATTTCACCAAAATCAGAACTTTAAACAATTATATAAATAGTTATTGGCATAGTTGTGTACAAATTCAATCCACTAAAAAACTTCTAAATATGCTCTTAAAATATACAAAAACATGGGCTAATTTTTCGAAAATATATATAAAAAAAAAAATTTTTAAATGTAATTTACGTTTTAATAGGTAATAAATCAAGGTAAATAAATAGGCAATAAATAGATAAATCATATCTTTTATATTTTAATGAAATAATCATTTTAATTATCATTAATATTCTTAATCTACTCAAAGGCGTATTGTTTTGTTTTTATCACAAATTGAAATTTTTTTTTTATCGATTTTTAATTTGTTTTATGAAACCGTCAAATAAGATACAATTATTATAAATTGATTGAATTGTTATTTAAACGCCTACCTTGTTAAAATAATATCATCCTTTGGCTGAGTATGTATAATAGTTAATGATTTTTTTTGTTGATATTTATTAAGTTTTAAATTAAAAAAAGGGGCCGGTATCTATATCTCCATCCATGAAGGATCCATCATCATCGCTATCACTAGGGTAGACATACATAGCTCTAAAGTCATCTAAACTAGTTGCACCCCTGCGTTGGTTGTACATCGGCATGCATCGAAATTTCCTTCGCCACGGTGAGACCATTTCCAATCTAGAGGGTATTGTATTTGTTCGATCAGATTCGTTGGCTGTTTCTCCAAATTTGGCATCATCGATAGCATAGCCGTCTAGAGAATCTTCGCTGTCAGCAGTATCTACAGGTTGGGCGTCCACAGAATCTGCTTTTGCGATGTTATCCACAGAATCTGCTTTAGCGGTGTCTACATTATCAACTTTAACGATGGTGTCCACAGAATCGGTTGTAGTGATGATGTTTACAAGTTCAGTTTCGGCGGTGACGTCGGCGTCCACCGAATGTGATTTGGCGGTATCTACGGAATCTGCGTTAGCAATAGTGGTGTCCACTGAATCTGCTTTTGCGATGTTGTCCACAGAATCTGCTTTTGCGATGTTGTCCACAGAATCTGCTTTTGCGATGTTGTCCACAGAATCTGCTTTTGCGATATTGTCCACAGAATCTGCTTTTGCGATGTTGTCCACAGAATCTGCTTTAGCGGTGTCTACATTATCAACTTTAACGATGGTGTCCACAGAATCGGTTCTAGTGATGATGTTTACAATTTCAGTTTCGGCGGTGACGTCGGCGTCCACCGAATGTGATTTGGCGGTATCTACGGAATCTGCGTTAGCAATAGTGGTGTCCACTGAATCTGCTTTTGCGATGTTGTCCACAGAATCTGCTTTTGCGATATTGTCCACAGAATCTGCTTTTGCGATGTTGTCCACAGAATCTGCTTTAGCGGTGTCTACATTATCAACTTTAACGATGGTGTCCACAGAATCGGTTGTAGTGATGATGTTTACAAGTTCAGTTTCAACGGTGACGTCGGCGTCCACCGAATGTGATTTGGCGGTATCTACGGAATCTGCGTTAGCAATAGTGGTGTCCACTGACTCAACATTAGCGGTGGTGTCCTCGAGATTGGCTTTGACATCAGTAGTCGTTACTGCGGTATACGGAGGATTGTACCGATAGGATTTTACCGTTCGATCGTCGTTGTCGTCGGCCAGTTTACGCTTGAGTATCTTTCTCGGCATCGAAGTTACTCCCTCTGGACCTTGTGCGGCATCCGCGTCGAGTTCTTTGTTTGACTCGACGTAACCCAAGTGGTTTACGATGGAACTCATGATGCGGAAGAGCAAAAACAAAGAAAGCGTACGGAGTATAAATAAATTAACACAGAAATCGGACTTTTTGAGGTGTTGTGTGTATGAGTCGATAAAACGTGCTGATTGCGATATTTGGTGATAATCTGATAACGACAGCTAGTGCGCACTTTGTACCGGCTGTCTCTAACATCCAACGTCGAACAATTTGTGGTCCTGTTGACATATTCATTCAATTCATTTTGAGCTGATTTTCTACTTAAATTATTAAAATTAATTTAAATACAATTTTTTTTCGGAAATTTGCATATATGTATTGAACTGTTGTCAATGTTATCGATGAAATATTCACGAAAACGTTTAGTGTACTGATGAAAAATGAGTATAATAATCTGTTCAAATTTCCAATTAAAGTCAGTACAGGTTAACTTTGCCTGTAGGCGCCAAATTGTTAACTGTAATTAACTGTTTTATATATATGAATTAATTAAGAGGATTTTACCCAGACAAAATATTGAGATAGACGACTAGACAAATAAGGGACAAATTAATAATATTATAAACCAGTTGTAAATGAGATTAAGTTACAACAAAATTTACTAAGTGAACACAGCAATAAATATATAATATAATGAACTTTAAGGCAAATTTTTTTTTTTATTTGACACCCAGGCAACCTAGTAATAAACAAAACAACATTTTCAATTTGTAGAATCAAGTGTAAATCACCCTTCAGGGAATTAAATTCCATTAACCATAGCTATAAACTGTATACAAACATAAACACATAAAAATCTGATCAGCGGTTCCAGAGAAAAATAGTTTACAATGAAAATGGGGGTCGCTTGATTTTATTATAAAAATATATATAATTTTTTTTTGTTGATATTACTTGATTTCCAAGTTTAACAGGCATCTCTTCAGCGACACAAGCTGCAACTGTCGTGGCAGCAAATTTTCTTGGTTGAGTACACCCAATTATTTTCTGTAAATCCACTTACCGGGACCTGGTTCACGTTCAATATGTATCTAAGGAAAAACTAAATACAATTAATTAAGGTTCAGTTTGTTGGTTAAAATACAATTATTATTTTTTGGTCTTTGATAGTTTTTGTTAAATTTTTTTGAATTTATAAATGGGCAAACTTTTCATTGTCTTTCAATAATTTATTTATTTTTCCTATAATTCAATATAAAAAAAAAATTAATGAATAAACATTGTTTTATTTTATGTTAATATTAAAAGAACATATATTATTTTTACCAGGCAAATTATCAGTTTGAATAAAATCTATTTGATTATCGATCAACAATTTGTATTGTTCTTTATCTTGTCGTGTAGCTTCAAATTTTTGTTCTTCTTCCAATTTTGTTGTTAGATGGTTGGTGCTTGGTACTTCCACTTTATACTGAATTTGATTATATTTCAGTTTTTATTACAATACACTACATGTGGAGTAAATTATAGGATCTAGACAGTGTTTGGCAACAATATTATTATCACGATTTATTTATTATCATTATTTCTGCGATATAGTTTTATGTTATTTTATACGGGTTGGTTTGAAACTTGAATCATTATGATAAACGTCGTGCACCGATATGCGATTCTTGATAACAATAACCAAGTATGTGAAATGTAAACGTATACCCTCGATTCGAATAAAATCTTTCGAGTTTTCTCATTGACGAAAGAACCAATAAAAGTGTTGACCAATTTAATCTATTTTGCTATGGGCTACACAGTGTTGGAGAACACTATAAAGTTACAGCGGGGCGAACACCAGCGGTCTGTGGAGATTTCGCCTATGTTGCGGCATATTTCTGCGGTGTTCAGTAAAATTGCCTAAGAACACCGTGACGATTGAATTTCGATGGCCGGGCAAAGCAAAGGTCTCCCCGGAGTCTGCAAAATAAAATGCACGATATCTTTTTCACGGTATATGATACATTGGGACTTGTACGGTTTTTTCAATTCTATTTCAGCCTCTGTTGGCCAGTTCATTCCTCGCTATTACAATATGTCCACTGGTATAATTATAATGCAAATCGTTTTACAAAATATCTGTCATGCAAACCGTTGAATGTCTGTGAAGCTCTTCTCGTTCAAGTAAGTTATTGTTTTAAACATTGTATGAATAAAATAATAGACATTTTATTAATTTTTTTAGATTTGGAATAATATGGAAATAAAAAATGATTAACTAATTGGATGGTTGAAAGCAAAAAATATGTGAGGAAAATTGTAGTTCTAGCTATACAGTCACTATTAAATTTTTAACACATTTTGCACTTGAAGGTTTTACAAAGTACACTTAAGTGGTCTGACGCCTGAAAAAACTGTGTCCTTGAAAAGCGTATAAAACCCAATCATTTCCTTTCAAAAAACGCAGCTGGTGGTTTTAGAGTAACTCATATTTCTTCAATGCAATTTGATAACTGGGTTTCATTAAAAGTAAATAAATATTTATATTTTGTATTAATACATTTATACAATTACATTTCAATTTATATGTATAGAGAATCTTTGGCACAGTATGACAAGTGGGCGGTTTCAATGATCATCCAGGTTCTCAACATTTGCACAGGGTAACAAATTTTCTGTTTACAGCATGTTAAAACCACCAAAAACAGGTAACTCCACTCTCGTAAGTAATGAATTTACACAAGGTCTAATCAGTTTTAAAAGTTTAAAAATATTTTATTATTAAGATAATTATAAAAATCCTAAATAAAATTCATTATTGGAAACAGTTTGTTATGAGTTCGATTTTACTAGTGAGCAAGTTGATTGGACTGTTGATGAAGTTATAAAAACCAGTGACTGTGATTTTTTTTTTTTGGCTCTTGTTGAGGGTTTTATAATTTATTATATAATAGGTTACTGTGTTATAAAAAAGGCATCTATGATTTAAATTAATGGTATTTTTACATTTGTATGTTTATTTTATTTCAAATTGTTTTTTTTTTTTTATGTATAGTGCTAAATTGTTAATAGAAATCTTTCACGTATGTGTGATAAAACAGTACCATTGATAAAGATTTACCATCTATGTGGAAGTCTATATGAGCCAAAAATTACTCTTGCAATTGAAAATAATCCTTTGGTAATAATTACACGGGAAAAACAACTCAAGTACAAACAATTTTGTTTATGTTTATATTATAAGAATAATAAGATAAATTGATTTATTTCATATTTTTCTTTAGATTCCACAATTAATGGTTGATGATAGTGTAGCGAAAATTTGACCTTACCGAATCATAAATGTTGTCAATCAAGATGTTCAATTCTGCCTACGCGTAAATGACGACCTAGCGTGCCGACTGCCACACTATCAGACTATCTGTATAATGCAAGTTACATGTTACAATAAAACGTAATTCTTTACAAGACCACTTATATAATGTTACGGACTCTGTCCTTAATATTGTTTCTAATAGAATTAAATAGGTGTCGAATAAATAATGTATTTGTAACCAGACACTGGTGCATCATTTGATAATGAACATTGTACAATACTAAATTGTAATAATAAGTTATTGTGCAAAAACTAGATACATTTGTAAAAAGATTTAATTAATTCAGCCAGGTGAGGTTGGATTTAGTAAGCTGGTGTAAATGATAAGCGAATATTGCAGTTAATCAAATCCAGGATGTGGTTCGTACGATCACGACAGTTGCTATCACCAACGGTCTTGTTGAATCCAACTATATAAGAGCCCCGGCTGATAGTAAATTCACGTCAGATCATCGTATGTCAGAGCCAGATTCAATCAAGCAGCGAGAAGTCAGATCAAGGGAGAGACGTCAACACTAAGCCAACCCAATGTGTCATTCCGAAATACTTATAAAACTTTACACATAGACCCGGATTTGGTAGTTCTTTGTCTTGAATTGTAAAATAACTTATATTCATACTGCGTGTAATAATTAGTAACCATTGAGTGAGTCTCAATTAAAATTTTCTACCCATCTTTGTATACTATCTCCAACTGGCACGCAACAATAAATTACATTTGTATTTGTTGTAAAATGTACATTTATAAACATGAACGATTGACGACAGACATTAAAATATTTTGTTATGATTAATGTGTATGCTATTATAAATTTCAATATATAATAATCCAAAACAGTAGTTATGTACATTGTCTTATCATAAAATTGGGTAAGTTAGATTAGGTTAAATCATTGATATTGAAATAACGATTCTAAGTGAAGTTCGGTAAAAATGTTTTAATATAGTAAAATGAAAATTTGGATACATACGTAACTACACAATTAGAACTTGTAATGATAGAAACTCATATTTTTTTTTATCTTTATGACCATTAAGTACAACTAACGATAAACAATGTGTCAAATTTCTGTCAGGCCACAATAATTATATTTATACTAATCGGAATGGGTACGCAAAATTATTTCTAATTGACCAAAATCTGAACTTGAAACAATTATATAAATAGTTATTGGCAAGGTTGTAAATTCACTGCACTAAATAACTATTAAATATGCATTAAAATATGTTCTTAAAATTATTAAACTATACAAAAACATGCACTAATTTTTTGAAAAAAAAGGAAAAACAAATTCTAAAATGTAATTACATCTTTTATATTTTATTGAAATAATCATTTTTATTATCATTAATCTTCTTGATTTGGGTATTCGACACATAAAAAAAGAATGATTTTATTTAAATCACCTACTACATTAAATTTTCATTTAATTACCTTAAAAATAATTATTGCGTTGAACAATCAATGATTTATAGAGATTTTAGAACTTGAAACGTTTCCTGTTTGATGCTATCATATTTTTGTATAAAGAATATGAGGGTTCTACATCTGCCGATGTTGTTGGGGCGAACTTGAAATACGTCATGTCACTACCCATATTTTCTTTCCCGTTACTCTTTGTCTTATTTCTTACTTCCTGGTAGCAATAATCAACATTTAATTTGCTTAACGTTGTTTGGCCTGGTACTTTTTGTTCCGTATATTTTTTCCAAAATTTGTTTCGAATTTGTATTACTTAATTTGTCAAGTGGAATGTTCGCACTATAAGCATAACTTAGTTAGCGTTACATTGAATGATTGCGATTTTGATGAGCACGACGAATCCCGTGAAATAATTATGTATACAAGTATGTTGGATTTTTGTATTGTTTTTTGTACGATTCCGGACACCTCTACTGTGTTTTTCTGTTGCTATGTGTTGGGTCAAAGAAAAAAATGGTTTATCGCTGGAAACATTGATATTGCACACTGTACAAAATAGAATTGTATTATCCGTTGTAAGTATGTTTCCAAATTCTCGAACGTACGTTATTAGACGGGTCGAAACCGATGATTACATTTTTGGCATTTTAAAATAATATTTTCAAAATAAAACACAATGGAACAATTAAACAAAATTAATATGAATACCGCTCGCACGACGGCACAATAACGAATAACGCGAACAATGCGATGGATCGCATCACACTAAAAGCTAATAGTCGTGTACGAGTTGATATCAGTAAATTATTTATTGAATATTTATCTTAAACATTATAGGCGTGATTATATAATACCCGACCAAAAATAGAATGGTTTTATTACAACCATAAGGCGGGCTGCACACTGAAGAAACTAGTTTTAAGAAACAAATTTCATGAAATGTGAAACATTAGTTTCATGAAACCATTCCAATGAAAATCAAATAGATACGCACACCGAGTTTCATGAAACAAAAATTGCTCATAGTTGCGCAAACCACGGTTTCGTGAAACTTTTAATTTAGATTTCAACAATAAAGTTTTGTATAAATTATAAATAAATAATAATATAATTAATATTATATTATTATAAATTTTGTATGTTCATGTTATTTATGTTATATTTATCATATTTTGGTATTATATATATACACTAAACACTGTAGTATATACAAGCATAGTAACAATAGTAAATACTATCGTACTAAATTTTTTTTTTTTTTTTTACACGTAATACACAATCTGTATCAGACTAGACACAATAAGAATATTTGACGAGAGTAACATTGTTGGACGTGGAAAATTTAATGAAAGAAGCCACCCATCGATGGCATTTTCTGTGGTTTTTTTTTTTTTTTTTTTAATTTCTACTTATCTTAAGAGATCACGACACCACTTACGCTTCTTCAGACGTCTCGTACTAATTTAATAGTGTTTATATACGACGTAATAATCCCCATAATAAAATCCCAGAAATGGAAACGTTATCGACGTTTTGACCAATATTATCATTGTTTTTTGTTTTATACATATAAAATAATAAATATATTAATACTACATAAGTAATGGTACGTTATGACTCTCGTATTTAAGGGGTTGCGCATATTTTTGTCGGAAAAAAATATTGTTAACTCAAAAATACTTAAATTCACTATCAAATAAATGTACGTGTAGTCCCTTTATCATTATCACAAATATTTTTTTGTGTAATAATTTATACGCTTTTTCCCCTGTTCAAACTACCAAAATTCTATAGCATATTCAAAATAACTGTATTGGTGTCGTCGGGTGGCTATTTTTCATTTTTTTTTTTTTTTCTACCATAACACGAGTACAATAAAAGTTATCACTTTTTTAGAAAATTGTCGGTGTTTTGATAGTTTTACTAGTAAGAATTTATTTAGTAGAGGTATATTTTCACAGAAGTAAAAACAAATAGCACCATACGACACAGAGTCATTTTTAAAGTGCTGTCCGTGTTAAAGTTTTTGCCGATCGCCACAATAGCGTAATTTCTTTTAATTTTTTTCGTGTACTATTTACGGTTAGCATCCCACAGTTGCTGGATCGATCTAAAATAAAATAAATAGTTAAAATATTACGTAAATAATTTGAAGAAAAAAAAAAAATGCTTAATTATCAATTCTTAATTGAATTGAAATGTAATATTAATATTACCGTATTCTTTAAGGTGGCTGGAGCTGGTCGAAAAAAACACTTAAAACGACCAATAAGCCTGGTTAAATTTTTGGTCCACGGGTGCTAGCTGGACAATTGCTGTCCCGTCAAGTAGTGATCCGGATTATCCAAAAATCGAATAAATCCAAAGTTAAACAAATATAATTCCAACAAGTTTAAATAAATGTCCAGCAAAGCTTTTTGAATATTTTATAACAACATTTAAGTGCCTATCATTTTTTTTAAAAATATTTGAACAGCAGATTTTTGGTTATAACAAACGTAAATAAACTATGAATTATTAAAAACAAAAGAAAACAAATTTAAAAGGTATTTTTAAGGTATCACATTTGTTCATAACAAATTATACGATAGATGTAAGACATTTACATCAACTAAAAAAGTAGTTCTTGTTATTGAGATAATTGAATTCAGCATGGTTTTCATACATATTATAGTGCAATTAAAATTCTAAACAAAATAATAAAATAATACACATTTTTAATTATTTTACTATAACATAGTTTTATCAATTAAAAAAAAAAAAAATTATTATTATTTATTATTATTACCTCAAGATTATCATTTGATTTGCAACTTTGAAGTTGAAATTGGAGCTTTTATATTATTGACAAAAGTAGTAGTTTAATTATCTTGCATAAATTGTTCTATTAAATATAAAAAAAAAAGTAATTTAGATGGTACATACAAGTTTTACAAAATGCACGGAACTAGGTACAGAAATATGAACCAAAAAATATACATTATTTAAATTAATATATTAAATGTATTTATTCTAAAGCATAATTATTTTATAGTTTTACCAGTTATTTTTTTAATGTTTTGTCTTGGATACAATTGATATTTGATAACGAATTATGAATTTGTTTGTTTTTAATTCGATTTATAGAAAATCATTAACATTAGCCGATATGCACAAGATAGAAGTTAAAATACCCCGACGAACGTGTTTAAAAAAAGTTAATCGCTCAAATATTTTGACCAAAGACCCAAAAGAATATTTTCGTTTGACCTTATATTTACCAGTTTTGGATTATTTGATATCAGAAATTAAAAATAGATTTTTTGGTCACGAAGCAATATTTACAATATTTAATAGCATTTTTTTTTTTTTTACGTGGTGTTACAGATATTAAACAAATTATTGAATCGGCCAAATTTTATTCTGATCGTCTAGTTGAGTCATTCGAAGAGGTTCGAGGTGAGGTTACATTGTGGAAACAGTTTTGGAAATCGTAATTAGATAAACTGAAAACTGCTATAGAATCGATTAAATAGACTTTATGATCCTTAATATTCATATGGATATTAAAATTACTCCAGAATTTAGTAATAAACACTCAAGAAAATTACAGGTACAATGTAACTGTAAGAAATGTATGTTATTTTTATTGTTAATAATTAACACTTATGTTTAAAAAATATATTTTGCACTCATAAATTAAATCTAATAAGATATAATGAACTTTTTATTTTGAGCATTCCCTGTTAAATTTTCTGGTTATGAATTTCAATTTATTTATTTCGTTTATCACACGCGGACAGGTGTATTTTTTTTTATCTTAACGACAAATTATTTATAGCCTTTCATTTTGCTGGCCGCTTTATACATTTCCCATCGGCATTATCTCGGTGGTCGTCGTGGAATTTTTTATTGAGAATTATTTTCGTATGCTTGAACGTTATTTAAAAAATTACCGTCCTCATTATTTTCCATACGTCAGTTTACGTATCGAACTATTTTACCGGATTTTTAAACAATTGTTTTACTATATTATTTTTAAAATAATCATGCGGGAAATTTGCCATTTACAAGCTGGGCAGTGCGGAAATCAAGTCGGCGCTAAAGTGAATATTTATCGTTACAATATTTAATATTTATTAATATTACACCGAAATCGGCAAAAAATTTACCTATTTCATAAAAAATCTGTTGTCGGATCCATAAAATCGGCAATTCGAAGGCTACACATTTTTAAGCATTTGTGGGATTTGTTGCAATTTTTTTTTAAATTCCAAAACCACTTAAGTACAAGCAAAACTGTTCTATTAATGCTATGGCAAGTAATGAAATTGTTACTATGATAGCAGTCACAAAGGGTGGCAATTAACGTGAATGGGATGAACTGGATGGCATAGGCGGAATATGTAGGGTGGGCTGAGTCCTCTCAAAATGTACAAATAGAGAAATTAGCCCCATCTTAAATACGAATTAAAGAAAATAAAATTACAATTTTAAAAACCAAAATTTGGATTCAGATAAAAACCCGGATTTACAATAAATGTCAGATTTTGAAATCCGGATTTATTGGATTTTCGGATAATCTAGTTTATGTCGCATCACTAATGTATACGTGGGTTTTGCGCGGTAAAATGATTATTGCCATCGCGGAAAGCGTCTTTGTAAAAACAGTAAAAAAAGATATAATTTAAAGTATCACTCCCTCCCCCTATAAAATTATGGCAAATTTCTGCCTAAAACTATACGAAAAATACTACAATATAAAATACGTACTGTGCATTAGCTAATCAATGTCGAATAAATCCAAATATTAAACGTAGAACACGACGTAATTGGTATACTTTCCTATGAAATGAAGTGTCAACGCTCCGCAGGCAGGGGCGGTATAGGAATTAAATTCAGGTTTGGAGATTGAAGTTTATCCAGACCATCGTATTATTCCCCCGATAAAAAAAAAACACTCTAAACAACCTTAACTGGCAACGTCGCATCAATATATATGCGGAATCGTGTTGTTTTAAGGTAAAAAAAAATAAAAAAATATTTTGTGTAACGAAAATGTGCTGAATCGTATAGGTAAAAAGGTATATTGTACAGAATCGTGTGTCATCCCTTTATTCGACAATTTTTTTTAGATTTCCAACAAGTTATTCACAAAATAATTATAAATGTTAAAATCACCGGAATACAGGGTTTTATACTAGAAAATATTGTGTTTAATTAAAGGTTTAACAACAAATAAATGTATATTCTATCAAGTTCGTAAAATCATCAGGCCACCGGGGTCACCTGGTTGATTCAAGTCGTCTGGAAAATTTGCATTTCCAGACCGGCCACACAGCCATGTCTATAGGCATTTCTGTATATTAACGCGGTTTAGCTCGCGATGACGGTTTTCCCGGTTACGTTTCATCAGTCCCCACATCGGACTAAACCAGACATGTTTATTTTTATTTTACGCCCGATATATAATAATATAAATGATATCAATGAAATGATATAATGAAATAATATTAATTACTGTGCATTTTTCACCGCGGTCGTTTATAGTTTTGGGAAGTCATATCCGACGAACATGGCATCGACCCAAGCGGAACGTACCACGGAGATAACGACCTACAGTTGGACCGGATTAATGTGTACTATACCGAGGCCCTGGGTAAAATCCATCGATTTCTCGTTAATTATATAATATTAATTTATAATAATAAATTCGCCCTTTTATAATAATGATAATGATATTATTGATAGAATGTAATAACAACAAATTCAAAAATAACATCTAGTAAACTGTAATACTGAAAAACCATTTGAGACCCTTGAACAATGTAATAAATCATAAAACATTATTTTTTCATTTATTGAACAAATATCTTTCACTAGATTTTTTTTAAATAGGTTTGAAGAAAATAATATTTATTTAAAACAAACATAATTTCGCTAATTTTAGCGTAATATTTTTTTTTCCGGTTTAAGCTCAAAGTAGTCCAAATACACGTACATTTTTTTTTTTTTTGGTCAAATCGTTAGTATCCCGTTAGTATTGGATAGTAGAATAGAAATCATCGTTAGTAGATAAATGGGTAGTTTTTTTTTTAAATTAATAAATAAATGTACGTTCTAAATACGATATTTAAACGCACATTATATGTCATATTCATACACTTCAATTAATTAATTTCCTCGACGGTAACTTAGTCAATTTGTTCACGCGATGTACCCAACAAACCATAACTACAAATTAGCCCGTCTAAATTGTGTTAAATAAAATGTGACCAACTCTACTGTACGGTTTTCACACCCAGGTGGCAAGTACGTGCCCCGAGCGATTCTCGTGGATTTGGAACCGGGAACCATGGATTCGGTAAGGTCTAGCCCATTCGGTCAGATATTCCGACCGGATAACTTTATATTCGGCCAATCCGGTGCAGGCAACAACTGGGCAAAAGGTTATTACACGGAAGGCGCCGAGCTGGTGGACTCGGTGCTGGACGTGGTCAGGTACACACGGCGCGTCTCGAGCGCAGACCAAAATAATATATCAATAAATTATAAAAATAATATGCACCCGTGCCGTAATTATGGGGATACACGAAGGTGCACTTTAACCCCCTGGTATAATGTAGCAAGTGCAAAGGTATGCTATTGCACTTGTTGAAACTGAACGTCCAATCCTATGAAAATATAATTCTATTCCGTTGTTTTGTTGAATTCGTTTGATAAAAGATAACAGCGCTGAACAAATTATGAAGAAATATTTAACGTTATGTAATAATTATATGTGTTGAAAATAGTTTTTATATTTGTTTGTCATCGAATTAAAATAGGTAAAGTGTTCGAGCGAAATGAGTGGCTTTGAATATGATAATTCTTAATTTTTCTTTTTGTTTATTGGGCCTATTGAAAGCTTTACACCCAAGGGTCTTAACTGAAAAAAAAAATCAAGGAGGGGATCCAATATTATTTTAATATAGATACTGGACGCTCATCATACAATAGTCAAAATTTAATATTAACAATTACAATTTGTCTACTTTTTAAAAAAATCGGTGTGGGGGGGAAGGGAACCCTTGGATGCCTTGTTTGCACCCGCTGAATTTTAATGGAATTACGCCAATGATATGCCCAATGTTACTATTGTTATATTTGTAGAAAAGAATCGGAAAGCTGCGACTGCCTGCAAGGATTCCAGCTGACTCATTCGCTGGGCGGTGGCACCGGTTCCGGGATGGGCTCCTTGTTGATATCGAAAATCCGGGAAGAATATCCTGACCGAATTATGACCACATACAGTATCGTCCCGTCGCCAAAGGTATGTGCACGACCGATAATAAATAATTTCTATAAAGCGTCAACGCGAAAATTTATTTTAATCCGATTCTAATAACTAAACCCCCTTTTCAGGGGGATGTAGGCGTTGTTCAAGTTGGGCAGCTCCTCTATTATTTTTTGTTTATATTATTTTTTTAGCGTCCCCTTAGTCCTTTTACCGATTATTATTTATTGGGACCGGGTTCGATATTTGTTTTATTTAATTTCTCCTCGGTTCACCGCTGCGGATACGGTGGTGGGGCTTCGATCACATAATTACTATAATAAACAGCTCCAATTAATCCCCTTGGACAGTACCTACTATTGTATCTGTACGGATTGACGATGTTGATCACAGGTATCCGACACGGTTGTAGAGCCGTACAACTCTACGCTGTCCGTTCACCAGCTGGTGGAGAACACGGACGAATCGTTTTGCGTGGACAACGAAGCGCTATACGACATATGCTTCCGGACTCTGAAGCTGGTCACGCCCACGTACAGCGATCTCAACCACCTGGTGTCGGCGGCCATGTGCGGCGTGACCACTTGTTTCCGGTTTCCTGGTCAGCTCAACTCCGACCTCCGAAAACTGGCCGTCAACATGGTCCCGTTCCCGCGGCTCCATTTCTTCATCACCGGGTTCGCTCCGCTCACGTCCCGCGGCAGCCAGCAGTACCGCGCGCTCTCCGTGCCCGAGCTCGTCCAGCAGATGTTCGACGCCAAGAACATGATGGCCGCGTGCGACCCCCGGCACGGCCGATACCTGACCGCCGCCAGCATATTCCGCGGCCGGATGTCCATGAAGGAGGTGGACGAGCAGATGCTCAACATACAGACTAAGAACTCGGCGTACTTTGTTGAATGGATACCGAACAACACCAAGACTGCAGTGTGCGACATACCGCCCAGAGGCCTGAAAATGTCCGCCACGTTCATCGGCAACACGACCGCCATCCAGGAGATGTTCAAGCGCGTTTCCGAACAGTTCACGTCCATGTTCAAGCGCAAGGCGTTCTTGCACTGGTACACCGGCGAGGGCATGGACGAAATGGAGTTCACCGAGGCCGAGTCCAATATGAACGACCTCATATCCGAGTACCAACAGTACCAGGAGGCCACCGTCGAAGAGGCCGGCGAGGACGACGAGGACGAAGACGCCGAGCCATGAATTATGTGGTATTATAATGTCCTTCCCGCGACAGACATAATATTATTATTTTTTTAATTGTACGAAATCACGATGCGCGCGTAATTAGAATATATACCGAATATATACTACTCGCCTAATATTATTTGGTCTTTTTCGAAAAAAGATTTTTCGCACTGTCGGTGTAATTAAAATAAAATTATTGTGTACAGGTAACGCGGCAAACCATCTACCCTAGGTAGTTTTTTTTCCTAGTATGTACTGTAATAAGGATAGTATTAGGAATTTCGCGAGAAATGTGTTTGTACTAGAGTTCGCGATTTTGACCGAGTGTTTAAAAACGGTCAAGTTAGCCTGACACGTTGTACACGGATCCGTGTACAACTTTACGCGTATCGTAAATGTATTAATACTTGTGTAATTAAAATCCGGGTACATGCGTATTGGTACACGTGTAATTACTCGGGAATCCGTGTATCTGAAATACACGTGTATTTAAATTTCGTTTAAACAAATCGTATAGATCGGAAATAAAAAAAATAAAAAATGTTTATCGAAGTTTTGCATAGTAATTTATTTCTACAATTACATAATGAAATAGTGTAACCAATAAAACCGTTAATAATAGAACAATAAATATTTTTAATTAGTTGAATAACAGTTTAATTGAAATAGAAAGAACAGCATCGAGAATGAAGGAGAATATATGGAAAATACGTTTTTTAGAATTAGAATTTAGAATGGATGGAAGTGTTAGTTGGAAATTTTGAATTTTAAAAAAAACCAAAGAGACAAATATAAGTATGTATTATATACAAATATTAACGCAATCACACGGGTACAAGGACTGAAGCAAATACACGGATACACGGTCTGAAACAAATACATAGGTACACGGATTTCAACGTTAATTTGCCCGTGTATTTTATTTACACGGACTTAACATGGTTTTCTTAAGAACACGTGTATCCTAGTTGTTAAATACACGTGAAATAGGGAGGTACGCCATATCCATATAGTCGTCGACTACACCTGTTACACTCGGCAGTTAATTTGAGTTTTATTTGATCAGGATACGGTCGTCTTTACTGAATTCATTTTATTAAATCGGGCGTATTCGATAGCTAACCTACCTGTTAAGTGATATATTAAATTATGAAAATTTGACAGCAAACAACTATAATGTACTTTATTATTATTATTATTATTAAGATAATTTTGCAAATTATCTAAAAAAAACTTTTTTTTTTTTTAAATTTTATTTATAATATTGGTAAATTATGTGTGATGAAGATAATAGTCGTATAGCTGTTATATAATATAGCAGATAAATATTATTAAAACAATAATAATAAATTTAAAATTAAATAATGTTTTATCGAAACCGTCAGTACCGCTAGTAAAATTGAAACTTGATGTGTCCAGCCAGGGGAACAATGGTTTCAAACAGATGAAGACTTTCGGTTGTTATTGGAGAAAGGGCATAAGTCATATAAGTAAGGCCGCCCTTGTGAAAATCGTTAAAATAATCACAATCGTAATTTATAAATTGAAACCTTTGATGATAAAAAAAAAAAAAAAAAAAAAAAAAAAAAAAAAAAAAAAAAAAAAAATAATAAGCGATTTAATAGCGTATTAATAACAAATAAAATAATAGAAATTAATTTAAACCACTTAATCAATGCAAATTTAATTATCAATGTTATAATATTATCGAGTAGGGCTTGGAAGTTTACAGCCTTTTAAACGTTAAAATATGTAAGAATATTATGAAAATGGATAAATAATGATTTAGGAATATAAGAAGAATTTGGGAAACAAATACAACTTTGGCAAAATAAAAATATATTCAAAGGTAATACTACTCAGTGATAGTTTGAAGTCGATTATTGAAGGTTACGCAGAATGTAAAATTGGACAAGGCCAAGGGTAAAATCTGTAGGTACCTAAATCAGAGTTAGGTTAGGTATGAATTTCATCGGTTATAGTTCCGGTTCAGTTCTTAGAAATAAATGGGTTCTGGTTCAAATTCAAGTAATTTTTATTTATACAATCTATACAATTTTTTTTTTTTTTTTTTTGCACATTCAGTAAGTAAGACAAGTGACAATATATAACTGTGACAGTGGAAAGATTAATATTAGGATGGTTGCCCGGTGGTTACCACTTAGCAAAATTCCGGTTCATTAAATTATAAATAAGGATTTTAAAGGTAATACTATTACCTAATGCTTATTAGGTATTTTTTTGGAATAATAAAACTACAAACAAAGGTACTGCCTATGCCCGACGTTGCTTAACTTCAGTGATCGGACGAGAACTGATGTATTTAACAAGATATAATATAAACCACTCAATAAATTACCAAATTTTTTTAAAAATTAATAAATAAATAATGTAGCAAAATATCAAAATTCCTTATAATTACGACCGGTTTCGAATTCAAAAATCATGATTATGTAATAATCAGCGTAAACGAAAAATATATTATTTTCATAATATATGAAAAATAGTATATCATGCTCAGTTACGCGAAAAAGCGTTAAAATTTCAAAAAAAAACAATTTGTTTTAGGAAATAGAAAGTATTACAATAATGATTCTATAATCAATTTGTATAAAATAAAAACATAGGTATAGAGCAAAACAAGACATTTTATGTTATAATATATACTGTTGAAACTAGTACAAAAAATTGTGTAGCATGCCCGGGATTTGAACCCGGGACTTTTCGCACCAAAAACGAGAATCACACCGCTTGACCGCCAGGCGGCCGCAGTAAAAATCTTGCCCACTACTCGTAGTGTTCTCAAGCGGTCGCCCTTCCGAGTACTGTCTACGTTCGACGTTGCTTAACTTCAGTGATCGGACGAGAACTGATGTATTCAACGTATCTTCATATAATCTACTCGATAAAATATCAAATTTTATAAAAATATAAATAAATAAATAATGTAGCAAAATATAAAAATTGCTTGTGAGTACGACCGGCTTCGATTTCAAAAATTATCATTATGTAATAAACAGCGTAAACGAAAAATATATTATTTTCATAATATATGAAAAATAGTATATCATGCTTAGTTACGGGAAAAAGGGTCTATTTTTAAAAAAAAACAATTTGTTTTAGGAAATAAAATGTATTACAATAATGATCAATTTGTATAAAATAAAAACATAGGTATAAAGCAAAACAAGACATTTTACGTTATTATATTTACTGTAGTATATGTATTTATAATATTTACTGTTGAATCAAGTACAAAAAATTGTCTGGCTTTTCCGGGATTTGAACCCGGGACCTTTCGCGCCCAAAGCGAGATCACACCGTTAGACTACCAGGCGGCCGCGGTTGGAATTTTACCAACTGTTCGTAGTGTTCTCAAACGATCTCAGTTCCAAGTACTGTCTACGTTTGACGTTGCTTAAATTCAGTGATCGGACGAGAACTGATGTATTCAACGTGGCTTCATATAATCTACTCGATAAAATATCAAGATTTATAAAAATATAAATAAATAAATAATGTACCAAAATATCAAAATTCCTTTTAATTACGACCGGTTTCGATTTCAAAAATCATCGTTATGTAATAAACAGTGAAAACGAAAAATAAATTAATTTCATAATATATGAAAAATAGAATATCATGCTTAGTTACGCGAAAAGGGTTAATTTTCAAAAAAAAAAATACTATCGAGTACACTTTTTTTTTAGGAAATATTGAGTACTACAATTATGATTCAATAATCATTTTGTATAAAATGAACACGTAGGTATACAGCAAAACAAGACATTTTACGTTATTATATATACTGTAGTATATGTCCTTCAAATATGTACTGATGAAGCCAGTACAAAAAATTGTCTGGCCTGTCCGGGTTTTGAACTCAGAACCCTTCGCACCCAACGCGAGAATCACACCGCTAGACCACCAAGCGGCCACAGTAGGATTTTTGCTAACTGCTTGTACAGTTCTCAAGCCTACCAACCTTCCAAGTACTGTCTATGCTGGACGTTGCTGAACTTCAGTGATCGGACGAGAACTGATGTATTTAACAAGATATATTATAATCTACACAATATATTATCAAATTTTTTATAAAGATTAATAAATTAATTATGTAGCAAAATATCAAAATTCCTTATAATTACGACCGGTTTCGATTTCAAAAATCATCATTATATAATAAACAGTGTAAACGAAAAATTGTATATCATGCTTAGTTACGCAAAAAAGGGTTAATTTTTCAAAAAAAACAATTTGTTTTAGGAAATAGAAAGTACTACAATAATGAATCAATAATCATTTTGTATAAATTGAACACGTAGTTATACAGCAAAACAAGACATTTTACGGTATTATATATACTGTAGTATATGTACTTATAATATATACTGTTGAATCATGTACAAAAAATTATCTGGCCTTTCCGGGATTTGAACCCGGGACCTTTCGCACCCAAAGCGAGAATCACACCGTTGTTACACCAGGCGGCCGCGGTAAGAATTTTGCCCACTGCTCGTAGTATTCTCAAGCGGTCGCCCTTACAAGTACTGTTTACGCCCAACGTTACTTAACTTCAGTGTGCGGACGGGGACTGATGTATTCAACGTGGCTTCATATATTCTACTCGATAAAATATCAAATTTTTTATAAAAATTAATAAACATCAAAATTCCTTATAATTACGACCGGTTTCGATTTCAAAAATCATGATTATGTAATAAACAGCGTAAACAAAAAATGTATTATTTTCATAATATATGAAAAATAGTATATCATGCTTAGTTACGTGAAAATATGTTAATTTTTAAAAAAATAATACTATCGAGTACATTTTTCTTTTTAGGAAATATTGAGTACTACAATAATGATTCAATAATCATTTTGTATAAAATAAACACGTAGGTATACAGCAAAACAAGACATTTTACGTTATTATATATACTGTAATATATGAACTTAGTATATATACTGTTGAAACAAGTACAAAAAATTGTCTGGCCTGTCCGTGTTTTGAACTCGGGACCCTTCGCACCCAACGCGAGAATCACACCGCTAGACCAACAGGCGGCCGCAGTGAGAATTTTGCAACTGCTCGTAATGTTCTCAAGCCGTCACCCATCCAAGTACTAACTTCACCTGACTTTGTTTAACTTCAGTGATCGGATGAGACCTGATGTATTCAACAGGGTTTCATATAATCTACTCAATAAATTATAAAATTTTTTATAATAATTAATATATAAATAATGTTGCTGAATGTAAAAGTTGCTCGTAATTACGACCGGTTTCGATTTCAAAAATCATGATTATATAATAAACAGCGTAAACGAAAAATAGTATATCATGCTTAGTTACGCAAAAAAAGGTTAATTTTTCAAAAAAAAATTATATCAAATACATTTTTTTTAGGAATTATTAAGTACTACAATAATGAATCAATAATAATTTTGTATAAATTAAACACGTAGGTATACAGCAAAACAAGACAGTTTACGTTATTATATATACTGTATTATATGTTCTTAAAATATGTACTGATGAATCAAGTACAAAAAATTTTCTGGCTTATCCGGGTTTTGAACTCGGAACCCTTCGCACCCAACGCGAGAATCACACCGCTAGACCACCAAGCGGCCGCAGTAAGATTTTTCTAACTGCTTGTACAGTTCTCAAGCCTACCAACCTTCCAAGTACTGTCTATGCTGGACGTTGCTGAACTTCAGTGATCGGACGTGAACTGATGTATTTAACAAGATATAATATTATCTACACAATAAATTATCAAATTTTTTATTACAATTAATAAATTAATTATGTAACAAAATATCAAAATTCCTTATAATTACGACCGGTTTCGATTTCAAAAATCATGATTATATAATAAACAGCGTAAACGAAAAATAGTATATCATACTTAATTACGCAAAAAAGGGTTAATTTTTCAAAAAAAAATAATATCAAATACATTTTTTTTAGGAATTATTAAGTACTACAATAATGAATCAATAATAATTTTGTATAAATTAAACACGTAGGTATACAGCAAAACAAGACAGTTTACGTTATTATATATACTGTAGTTTATGTACTTAAAATATGTACTGATGAATCAAGTACAAAAAATTTTCTGGCTTGTCCGGGTTTTGAACTCGGAACCCTTCGCACCCAACGCGAGAATCATACCGTTAGACCACCAGGCGGTCGCGGTAAGAATTTTGCCCACTGCTCGTAATGTTCTCAAGCCTACCAACCTTCCAAGTACTGTCTATGCTGGACGTTGCTAAACTTCAGTGATCGGACGAGAACTGTTGTATTCAACGTGGCTTCATATAATCTACTCGATTATATATCAAATTTTTTATAAAAATTAATAAATATAATGTAGCAAAATATCAAAATTCCTTATAATTACGACCAGTTTCGATTTCAAAAATCATCATTATGTAATAATCAGCGAAAACGAAAAATAAATTATTTTTATAATTTATGAAAAATAGTATATCATGCTTAGTTACGCAAAAAAGGGTTAATTTTTAAAAAAAAAATTATATCAAATACATTTTGTTTATGAATAATTAAGTACTACAATAATGAATCAATAATCATTTTGTATAAATTAAACACGTAGGTATACAGCAAAACAAGACAGTTTACGTTATTATATGTTCTTAAAATATGTACTGATGAATCAAGTACAAAAAATTTTCTGGCTTGTCCGGGTTTTGAACTCGGAACCCTTCGCACCCAACGCGAGAATCACACCGTTAGACCACCAGGCGGCCGCGGTAAGAATTTTGCCCACTGCTCGTAGTGTTCTCAAGCGGTCGCCCTTTCAATTACTGTCTACGCCCAACGTTGCTTAACTTCAGTGTGCGGACGGGGACTGATGTATTCAACGTGGTATGACTATAGGGCGGCGTATATTGTTTAAATATTCAATTTTTAACGACGTAAATTTCGAAGCGTTATTAATTACACGGTTCGTGTAGTCATTATACTGAATATTCTGCATATTTCAAGTGATGCGTGTAGTTCTTTTAACACTATTTAAAACTATTGTACCCGTAAATGCATCAAGTATTGAATCAATACTAGTATGCAATAACAATTTACAATTGATACTCTTATTTCATATCAGTAATACCTCTTAAAAACTAGAGTAATAATATTATAGTATGAGCGTTTTTATAATTACCCACAATATAGTAGGCACATACCTATCGATTTGGTACCGGACACCTATTATCTTATACCTACCCAAACACTGTTGAAATACGTTCGTATAATATGTACTATTTCTATACTCAAATTTTTTGTGCGACGTGTCCAATATTCAAAGGCACTGCTAAAAAAATGTTTAATGTTTTACAGATGGGAATCGTAAGCGAATGCCCTGGACATGAAATATCTATAGTACGGTTTTTATTCGTTTCATAACCATCAATTTCGATATATTTGATATTTTTTGTAATTCGCATAGTCGTATGTTCGTCACATCTATACACAATACTCTAGTAATACATTGTCTGCAACTTTTCGAGGTGTCTCGGCCTACTTCGTCGAGGCCGTCATCGCGGACAAGGAGTCGGCAGAACGGCAGCGCCAAGGCCTCGACGTCGCCGGCGTGCGTCTTCTTCAAGCGCATCTCCGCCGTCGTTGATCGCGGCCCCGCAGTCGCCAGACTGCCGGCCGGGAGGCCCGTAGGAAGGGTCCCTTCTGCAGTATGTAAGCGCAGAAAGTGGGCTTCGGCCTGGCTACGGCCCATTCCCACTGTAGGGCACTCGTCGTTGTAAGTTATTTTTATGCGAGCCCGACCCGCTTTAGTGGAAAGCGGGATTTTTACTAAAATAATTGTATTTTTCAATTATTCAATAAATATGATGGCGACCCGCCTCTCGAAGTAGTGCTTCACGGCGTTTCTGGGAGGCGGTGAGTATTGCCGGTTCATAAAAAGAAAAAAAAAGGTGTCTCGGCCTTGGATACCTAACCACTGAAACACAAGGTCGGTTGTGATGTGATTTTTTTTGTATTGTTCAATTTATATACCTTATGAGCTTGATGTGGACGCATATCGTACACAATATTATATCGATAGTAATAAACAGTGATATGCTCAAAGGTGTGACTACGCAACAGAGGCATCATCAGTCGCATAGTATATGAACTATCTCTGAACAAATTGATGATCGTCCGGATCCCCGTCCCACTCCGAAATGTCTTGGATATTTTAATAATTATTATTTATTTTTACACGAACCTAAATAATATTTATGACTGAAATTATTTTATTGCCGTTTAATCAAATTATTTATTGTTTTATACCATACCGAATGTCAAAACATAATTTCTGTGTCGACTTAAACTACAATATAACTGTTTCAAACGCCCCCCCCCCTTTAGGGACTTGATGATCGTGTACAGCAGGGGTCGGCAACCTTTTTATTTACGCGGGGCATATTTTTTATCAGACTTTCATTGAGGGCCGCATACAAAATTTAACTAAACGTCATTAAAAATACAATTTTAACATATAATACTAATATATTTATGAGATAGCTTCATTCATATTACGAGTTAAAATAAATATGAATACAATACATTAGTAGAACAAATTAAAAAATGTAAAAAATATATATATTAATTAATTCTTGATCACAAAACGATATATATATTTTGAAATAAATAGTTTCTAGAATCTAATGTGATTTTTGATGTTGAATTTTTCCCGCTATTTCGTTCATATTGGATGTTGATATTCTTAAACTGTGTTTAAGTGTTCGTCGCACAATCGTGAACAGTATTTATTTTTTCGATATTTAACCATTGAAAACCATCTGTTCACATATATAAGTGCTACCAAAAGCAGTTTTTATCCAAACTATTAATTTCTCTAAAAGCTATTTCGGGAAGATTTGTATAAAATATTTTAAATTCATTACTTTCTTTAAAAACAGTCTTAAGAGTATCGTTGTTTTGCAATTCTGTGACTTACGTCTGTAAATTAGATTCAACATCGTTAATATCAACAGAAAAAGGGGTTTTGAGACAACTTGATCTCGTATTAAATATTTATTTTATTTCGTAAAATAAAAAACCGTTTAAAACCATATCTCTACTTAACTATATATTCATACTTTATATATATATAATATAGTAAATAATTGTGAGAATTTGACAACAATGTGAGATAAGCTTATACCTTATATTTGTAATAGTATAATAGTCAAGATTCGATTTTAATTATTTCAATTTATGATATGAAATTAAAATTTGAAATATTTTGATGAATATTCATTTGGTGGGCCACAGAAAAAAGTTCCGCGGGCCGCAGGTGTACAGGTTAGTTCGTCTGTTTTTTAAATAATAATAAATTTATTGAAATTATAGATACAGACGATAATAATTGTATAATGTTTATGACGTAAAATTAAATTATAATAATCGTATTAAAATACATTTTATTTAACGTGTAAAATACTAAAATTTATAATTTGTAATTTGTAATAATGTATTTATAATTTAATAATAATAATGTATAATAATAACTATAATATTACAACGCTGCAGTTAGCTTTGGAAACATGAGTGGTGAGACCTGATATCCATATTCCTCGGAGGGCCGGTATACCCATTTTAACAGTGGAATAAATTCCGAGTCTGTGTTTAACTCTTTATCCGCCGGGATTTTGGTTGTAGGTTCGGTATTAGTTGTGGCTGTTATAGGTGCGACGGAACTGGTAGTTGGTGTAGCAGTTGCAGTTGTTGGAGCTGTAAGGGTAGATGAGATCACATCTTTGACAGAATCGGTCGCAACAGGACGAGGAGACAAGGTAGATGAGAACACGTCTTTGACAGAATCGGTCGCCACAGGACGAGGAGACAGGGTAGACGAGGACACGTCTTTGACAGAATCGGTCGCCACAGGACGAGGAGACAGGGTAGACGAGGACACGTGTTTGACAGAATCGGTCGCAACAGGACGAGGAGACAGGGTAGATGAGGACATGTATTTGACAGAATCGGTCGCAACAGGACGAGGAGACAGGGTAGACGAGGACACGTCTTTGACAGAATCGGTCGCCACAGGACGAGGAGACAGGGTAGACGAGGACACGTGTTTGACAGAATCGGTCGCAACAGGACGAGGAGACAGAGTAGATGAGGACACGTATTTGACAGAATCGGTCGCAACAGGACGAGGAGACAGGGTAGACGAGGACACGTATTTGACAGAATCGGTCGCAACAGGACGAGGAGACAGGGTAGACGAGGACACGTGTTTGACAGAATCGGTCGCCACAGGACGAGGAGATAGGGTAGACGAGGACACGTATTTGACAGAATCGGTCGCAACAGGACGAGGAGACAGGGTAGACGAGGACACGTATTTGACAGAATCGGTCGCAACAGGACGAGGAGACAGGGTAGACGAGGACACGTATTTGACAGAATCGGTCGCCACAGGACGAGGAGACAGGGTAGACGAGGACACGTGTTTGACAGAATCGGTCGCAACAGGACGAGGAGACAGGGTAGACGAGGACACGTATTTGACAGAATCGGTCACAACAGGACGAGGAGTCAAGGTAGACGAGGACAAGTATTTAACAGAATCGGTCGTAACAGGACGAGGAGACAGGGTAGACGAGGACACGTGTTTGACAGAATCGGTCGCAACAGGACGAGGAGATAGGGTAGACGAGGACACGTATTTGACAGAATCGGTCGCAACAGGACGAGGAGACAGGGTAGACGAGGACACGTATTTGACAGAATCGGTCGCAACAGGACGAGGAGACAGGGTAGACGAGGACACGTATTTGACAGAATTGGTCGCAACAGGACAAGGTGACAGGGTAGACGAGGGCACGTATTTGACAGAATCGGTCGCAACAGGACGAGGACACAGGGTAGACGAGGACACGTGTTTGACAGAATCGGTCGCAACAGGACGAGGAGACAGGGTAAACGATGGCGTTATTGTACTAGCCATAGTGAATGCAACTAAAGGACGAACGGTGGTAAACGGCTTGAGTGTTATTTTAGCAGTAGTGGCCGGTGGTGCATTCGGACAATTCGTTGGCGAAATAGTTTTGATTTCCCTGTACATTGTCAAAAAATATCATACATAATTAATAGCGAATAAATTACGAGAAAACCGAACATGTATATTTGGACTAGATTCCTCGCAATTATTATTTTAGATTATGAGCGGAGAAAAAAAAACACTTTTTCTACCAGAAGATATTTCTATTCGATCTATACACTACTTTTATACTGATAGAGGATCCTATTGTGATTTCTGGGTTACCATTAAAACAATGAAAAAACACGACTAATACTACTTCGCTGAGAATCGTTTTTCGTTTGCTATTTATCGTTGCGTAGAGATATAAATAAAATTCCTATTTATATACTACCTTCTCACCTACAACAGTGACCTACCAATGGTGTGAAGTATGTACGCTTTTTTTATTATCATAGTTATTAAATAATTTATTTTGTATACACTTCCGCGTAAGTATTTAATTCACAAAGAGAATCAAAGAAATTAAAAAAAATCGCATTGAAATATTGGAATTCAGGAAAACGTACTGAATGTACTAAAATTTAATAAGAAAATATATTTATCTAAAACTAAAAAGCCGGCATACGTCGCTCACTGTTGTAGGTGGGAAGTTGAGAATGTAAAATGTATAGGGTAATTATCTGTTGCGTACTTTATCAATATCATCATTGTATACCAAGAAGGATTCTGAGCTATGTTCAGTTAAAAATTTAAATTTAAAATTGTATTAATATGTAACTACAAAATAATTTACAATTGTGCGTTATTTTTTTTCGCCTTGAACTGTTGACTATTTTTTTAGACCCAAACTAATTTTGTCCACATAAATCGAAAAATAGTACACGAAATTTCGTGATTTTAACTTCAAACTTTATAATAAGTACTTAAACATTTTACATACATTACCAATATAGTTATAACTAATAATTATCAAAAATGATCACGAATGGACATATAATTGAAAATTGATATATTAATGGACGTTTCTTCTATTATTGTAATAGAAACTAATATCAGTATTGTTCGTACATATAAAGGTGACACGCATTATAATAATTAATAAGTTTATACGTACCATCGTACATACGGGCAGAAGATCGACATATATTTTACACTGCAACTTTTTCTACAACAATCTCTTTCTAATAACGGAACAAGAAGAGCAATCGATTGGCTCGAAAGGTGTTCGTCTGAAAAGAAAATACACATAATAATAAGAAATCTAAAATATTATTCGATATTCGTTCTCATCAGTCTCGCCTCATCGTAAGAAAATGATTCTAAATGATTGCGACAAAAATTTAATCATTAAGCTGGAAAATAATTCTTAGTGTACGCGACAGCTACATCGATCCAATTACTGAGCTCATGGTACCAATTTTCGATTATAAAAAAAAAAAAAAATACGAAGTACTAATGATTTTCGCGGTTTATTGCCGGAAATTTAATTTTTCTACCGGGTCACGGATGACAGTTGCGTGGCTCGATGGTTATTCACCACCCCTAAATATGAGCAAGTGTCAGTACCCGGGCATATGATGGATTGGACGAAAAACTAATGACAGGTATAGAGAGACGTGCGGGTAAAGAATAATTTTAGCTAGATGATAAAAAAGGAAGAACAAATATAAAACAATATATACGATAGCCGATAGATAAACTACAAGTTCACCTGTTAGCTGTAAGTCGTCGCATATGGTCTCGAACATTTTTATGAGGTTTACTCCACAGACTCTCAAAATGGTCGATTCCAATACAGTTCCTGATGATTTTGGTATCTTCAGACTGTACGCGTTTGAGACAATCACTACAATTACAAAATATAATGCAATCGGCTTCATTATGTTGATTCGATCCTAATCTGAAACAATCAATTATATTGTACGATAAACCAATAATCCAGTTCGATAGTGGTTAGTATAAATGTGACGTTTAATTATTTAAATAGGTACTTAATTTGGCGGATTTAAGGGTTCGAATAAAGTCAGAAAATCCATACACAATGTACCAGACCTCTTACAAAATGTATCAGTAACATATAATGCGGTAAACGATACTGCAGTTTACAATATGAAATATATAAATATTTTTTTTTTTTGTGTTAAAAATTCGAAAGAAAAAAAAACTGTTTAATTTAGGTGGAGCCCCGTACACAATTTAGGAGAGAGGCCCCCTCGGCATTTGCCGATTTTTTGCAGACTGTTAAATCAACTATTACAAATAACAAACACACCGCATAAAAAATAATTCCGAAGACGAAAATAACGTTTCTCTTCAAATTTACCTTTTCTCAGACGATATTTAAGTAGAAAAAAACAAAAATAAAAAAAATACTATAATATTGTAATGTTTTTATTTATTTTTTTCAAAAATAACTATTTAATTTATATAGAGTATGGATCGCGGTGGCAATATTATACCATAATAACCGAGAAAAAACAATGACAAAGAAGGGTAAATAATAACTACATAAATGCAAACTACGTATATTACCAACAATGTAGACTTCAATTATTTGACCGAAGATCAGCGTAGGTAACTTCACGGTTTGTTTTGGAGACCGAACGTTCTGAACCACACGTCTTGGGAAAATGATATGTAAAAGTCGTCGTATAAAATTTATATAGGCTTAGTGGTCAGCGATGCATTGTTGTAGTATGTCAGTACTGAAATTTGGTTGGTGGGGCGAGGGAAGTGAGTGATATAACAACTATAATTCTCACATCTTTATTACCATACGATATTTTTTTAATGTAATACAATCTGTGGTCGAAGTGTAGGAGAAGGGGTGGCGCGGGGATGACATCCTTAGATTTTTTATAATATATATTTTTCACCCATCTAATTATTTTGTCCAAAATAATACATCCCTCTTATGATCGTCTCATAATTTATTATTGTGTCGATAGAAAATAGCTTATCATTACTACAAAACGTTGTTATATGAATATATATATATAAGTATTATGTTTTTTTGTTGAAAGTTATAATATTTATTTTTTGTTTAATAATATTATATGATGCGACAATTTAGTAATAAATAAAATGTGAGCATAAAAAGTTTAGTTTTTCCATTTTTTAAAATTTTTTGTTTTATACCTACTTAAATTATAATAGTATACCATTGTTGGTATTTATAAGTTGTGTGCACATAAAACGCATATGCATATACATATACATATACATATACATTATACATTATACTTTTACATCTATATTTTTTTTTCAAATTAAAAAAAAAACATATTTATGTGAGAAAGTGGTTAAAAAATAAGATACCAAACTGAAAAACAAAAATGTGTGTATATATATATATATATGATATTATCTTATGAAAAAGCCATTACACATGAGAATTATAAAAAAGTAGGACATCCCTACATTTATTTTAAGCCAATTCAACCATTTATTCCATTATAAATTCCTATTGTAAATATTCGATGTAAGGCGTAGTTTTGTAGGTTTTGAAAAAATAATATAAACGATGGAATCGAACAATTTGTTTGGTATTTTATTGATGGGAACATGTTGAGTGGACTAAGATAAATTCCGATCTCCCGGTCTGAATTATCAATTAGTTTCAATATCGGCTAAAGATTTTCTATGTCGAATATGAGGGCGCGGGATATCGGTTTATAGGACATCCGGTTCACCAACGAATATTAATGCTGCGGATAAACGAAAAACGGAAAACAAATTAAAACGGTAAATAAATACTAGTACCGTGTATAAAATATTTTATCCTCGGCCACATATACGGATTTCTATTTTTCCGGCATTATTTTATAATAATAGTTTTCGAGACAACTTGCCCGTCCTTTGTCCGCAGTACGCTAGTATATAATTTATACGTGTATAAAAAAAAAAAAAAAAAAAAACGAGTATTCAAATAAATCACGGGTAATAGTACGGGTTTTTTTTTTTTAAATATTTTATTTTATCTTTCTAGTCCCGTAATTATATTTTCGAAATCCGACAACCGAAATGTTAAACACCGACTACTGATTAGCATATAAATGGAAAGACGGCGTGTAGAGCAGGCGTGTACGTTCATGCGCACGCCGTTAATAACATAACACAGTTATGTATAGGCCTACGCGCTTTCACTGGAATCCTTACGTCGGTCGTCGTCCCATTATGACATTGGCCTTGACCGCGGCCGCCGGTAGACTCACACTCACACGCGCACGCGTGCACCGTTTGGGAAGTGCATTCCGGATCCATCGGATTGTCGTGCTACGCGCAACCGCATAAAAACGCGCGTACGGTCCACGCCGCATTGGTCACGTCATCGAATAACCGTACGGGCCGCGTGTGACCATTTTGAACACCTCTTGTCTGTAATATAACACTAGCGACGCGACATAAATCCGGATTATCCGGAAATCTAATAAATCCCCCCATTACGAACTTCCGATTATAAAATCCGAAATTTACTATTATTTACGAGTCAGACGACGTATTTCCGCGTCTGGTAGTATTGTTATGCTATATAAATTACAGTGTGTATGATTTTTTGTTTTTAAATACATTTTTATTTGTGATATTTTTTGAACCGTAAAAACGTATTTAATGTTTTACGCTTTTAATGCGTTATTTAACAATAACATAATAATAATAATGGTTACATGACAAAATTATTTGAAGAATATAAAATCACAATTTTAAAAACCGAAATTTGAATTCAGATAAAAATCCGGATTTCAAATCCGAAATCCAGATTTACAATAATTGTCGGATATCAATTTTCAAAATCCGGATTCTCGAACATCGGCAAATCCGAATTTTCCCATTATTAATATGCGTATACAAGAGTCACACCCGTCGGACATCATTGGTGATATTGAAACGTAATTGAAAAAGGGAAAAGGAACATCAATATTTGGGGAAACAAATCGGGGATGGAGGGAATCATTCACCCATGTGGACCGTAGTTAAGCAAATAATTATAATTATGACGATTTAAGAAGTATGTGGCATATAGGGCCAGATTTAGGAATGGGAGGCCCGAAGCCCGTATCCTGCGGTGGCCTCCGTTGAACGCATAATGACCTTATTTTTATCGTGATGGTTTTTGAGAGCCCCTCATAAATTGTATTTTTGTAGGGGACCCAAACCCCCTAAAACCATCTCTGTACCTCAGTATGTCATATATTTAACAACATGGTTCCCAAATGAAATGTAGCCAGAAGGTGATAATGTTTAGCCATTTCATACCACACGTTTCGAAATATTGATGACAATTTTCTGGATTTTTTACTAAGAACTGTGTGATAAAAAATTAACGAGAATTTTCAATTTTATCAAGCAATTTTTATTTTTTATTTTTTTACTTCAAAGTACTACTCATTTAGATAGTAGATACAATACACTTGATATTATCTATTGATGTTGAAAATTTTAGCACCCAGAAATTTTAATGGATTTCCGCCTATGTGTACACCTATTAATGGTAGGATAGTATTTTAGGAGTAGGTTAGGTGCTATATTTTTATACATAGAACTATATACTATATAGGTAAACGAATCCATAACTAACATTTTATAAAATGTTTAATTTTAAATGTTTGGACTTATTAAAATTATAAAACTAGTTCAAGTTTTTTTTGTTTTTTGAATATTTCATGTAAAAATTCATCTGGTACCACTGATATTACTAACCGACGCATAAAAAAATAATTTATTTATGAGGGGGAAGGGGGATATGACACACTATGCCACCCCGTGAGCACACCCCTGGTCCCGTGAGAACTCTTGGATATTATTTTTAATTTTTATTTTTAACCAATATCTAAAAGTGGAAAAATATAAAGAAAAGACGAAACGAATGGATGGGTCATATTCTCAGACACGGAGGGTTGCTAGGTCTAATTTTGGAAGGAATGGTAGATGGAAAATACCACCGAGAAAGACCACGAGTACATTGCATGAGTCAGATTATAGAAGACCAAGAATTGATGAGGAAGGCCAACGACATAAAAATTGTTGCAAATCAATCATTAGATTGATGACTGCAGAAGAAGAAGAAGATCTAAAAATATCGATAATGATACATATTAAGAGATACATATTGTTATTGAAATTGTCGAAAAAAAAACCCATCGAAGAAGTTAATACTTTTCGAGAAAATGAGTGTTTTACAGTTAGTTGATCGCTCTGTATACTCTTAATAAACAGTAGTTTTGTGTTACAAAACACGTCGGTCCTTTCACCGTAACAATTTCTTTTATCTACTCGTCGTTTTAACGACCTTGGCCTTGACCGCAGCGATGCAGTCGTTGCATCCGCTGGTTATAAATATTTTAATAATGTCCACGAATAATGGGCAGTAGGAGGTATACGGTGTAATTTCATTCCCTTTTTGTAGTTATTCTTAAAAATATTTTAGATTCTGAGCGGAGCAGGGAAAATGCAATCTGATTGATATCACTTTTTCGATTTGTAGAATCCATTAAAACGCGGATTTTCCGACCGGCGGTACTTAATTTTCCAAAATTTCAACGAAAAATTGAAAACAAAAACAAACTCAGCGAGGTGGTTTTAATAAACCAAGTCATAAATTAAATTTTTTATTTCTAGTTTCCCGCGGTCACACGGATAAAAAAAAAAAAAAGAAATTAATAGGCCAATAATATATAGTAGTTTGAAAATCATATTTAAATGATACTGACTATATCGTGTCATCTAGAAACGTACATTATGTATTTAAACATTTTTCTCGATTCTCAATTTTAGTTTTCCATATACTTACAACAATATTTCTGTAATAGAACAATTCAAAATATGTAGGTACAGATAAAATCTGATAAGGTTCAACACGGAATCGTTTTTTGTTTGACTTATCGTTGCATTCAGTATAAAAATTATATTTAAATCAATTGTAATATTATGTCATCCCGTCAAGATGTTTAGCTTTTTAGATTTTTAGTGTATGATGTGTGCTTTTTCCCGGCCGCGAACAACTTTTTTACCAGAAATCTGGCCTCCGATTTTCAAGTGTTGCACATTTTCTAAAAGCGTTTTGGATCTAGTTGGTGCAATAAGGTGGTCAAATTTACGGCAATAGCGGGACAAATTTCATCCGTCCATTTGGAATTTTAGTTATACGTGTATACAATGTGTTTGGCTCGTCGGAAATGCACGGAAATTCGACGCACAATTGATCAGGGGAGTCGTACTTGACGGTTAAAAAATTTTCTCGTTTAGGTACAGATATAAATTAAATTCCCCTCACTAAATCCTACAATATTTTTTAACTCGCCCGCCCGGGTGGTGGGAGGGGGATGGGGCTATATTACAACAGTGGCCCACCCGCCGAGCGAAATATGTCTGTACATTTTTTTTATTATAATATATTATAATCGGTGTACATGATAAATAATAATATTACGTTATTATATTTGATCGTGTGTCTGACGCGAGAAAGTCGGCGGAATGCGCCTGTATTATTACACGAACCGGACGACGACGAGCGTCGGCCATGATGTAATATTATTATTATTATTATTATTATTGTTATTACTGTATAATAGTTTTTTATTGTCCGTGTCTGCCGGTACGGCCGGCCGGACGCGTGTAAACATCACGAGGTCGTCCAACTCGAACCGGACTCGGACGATTTCGAACGGTGCGCGTGGGCCCGCCGCGCAGCTACGGGGTCGACTCGGCGGTAGGTGACCTTGGTCCGGTCGACTTTCTACACCGACAACTGCGCATGCGTATGCCCGTACGTTAGGTACCGGTGATCACTGTATCGATATTCCGTCCGTGAATTTAGCTATTCTATTTTTCTCTTCTTCCCAACACGTAATAATATAGAGACCGTGATTATTACGGTTTCCATTGAATGAACGTAGAGTCTGTAAGACCCGAAAGTAACTTGCTTAGAAAACCTAAATTTGCTTGGACTATTTTGTCAGCCGGCGAGGACAATTGCGGCGAAACTCGATCAAATTAATTTCGTATCGCAATTTTTTACTCTCACGGGATGCCTTACCGCTGTTTATAAATAGTGAAAGAAAAATAAATGGGAGGAAGGTGGATCCCCCTCCCCCCCTGTGACATAATTAGTAAATATTATAAACCAGGAGATGCGAGTAAATTGTTTAATATGTTTGATCATTTTTAAAACGACATTAATACACAAATATCATCTTTAAGAACTCGACTACTTACTTCACTGCCATCTAAGATGTTAGAAATAACCTCAGTTAGTTATTCAGTTACAATTGTTTTAGTCTGGAAAAAATTCTTCGCTTTAAAACTAATAGCAGATGGTGTTATTGTATAAGAAACGATTTCAAATGGAATCGGCGTAATTGTACAATGTGAATAAACGAACGATTTTCACGGGAACTATTTCCCGTCAGATTTTTCGAATGTATTATTCTAATAAAAATTGAAATTATGCAACACTATTGTACCTGCAATACAGCAGTGGCGTAGATACCGCAGGGGCAACAGAGGCAGTCGCCTCCGGGTGATTATATGCGTGATGGGGGGATTATTTTTATTGTCAAGTATAATAAAAGGTTAAGTGTTCCATTTTTTCATAAAAATGTATTAGATATAGATATAAATATATAAAAAAAAAAACCACTACTACTCAGTCAAAAATACGATCACAGCATAGTTTTAATGACAAACAGTATAATTACTACTTTAATTTATGGGGACGAATAAATATTTTGCTTCGGGACGCTTTAAATGTGTAGCTACGCTGTGGAATAATAATATAAATAGATGGACAGCGAACACCTGTACGAATTGACACACATTCGTAAATTTAACCCCAACTTCGATTAGAAATTAATTTCAATGTATAATAAGTAATATAATTAACAAATTATATTTGTCTAAAAACAGCATTTTTTTTTTTTTTTTATACTATTTTTATAATTAATATATTATGTTGCTACTACCAATATAATAAACATAATATTTTAAAAATTAAATACCTACCAGTAAAAACTATTTTAAATTATGTATATATATATATATGTATATATATATATAAAAAAAAAAAAAACAAAAAAAACATAGTTACAAACAAACCAAACTGTGATACATAATAATATTATAAATAGGTACATAATTTAAAAAAAAATATAATTCGGTACATTTTACATTGCCTACGATATTGATCTTTCATAATAAAGATAACGTACACGTCACAATAAGACTGCAAAATTCGCTTTACGTTAAATTGGCAAAATACAGATCTATAATATACGAATTCAACTATCTTATCGGTGCGTGTATTGTATAACGTCGACGGCATGCAAAAAGTGATCGAGTACAATTATAAATTAATAATAATTTAGTATAGTCTTTCTTCAAGTGTTGAAAAAAACGACCGACTGAAAAGGTTTATTTTTTATTTAAAATACAGAACGAGACCGAGAAGCAGAACAAAAACACTGTTGTCACTAAGGTGTTAAGTATAAAAATATATATGTACGGAGTTATATGGGTTGCTGTTTACAGACTAAGTGTTTAAGCATATTTTTTTTTTTTTTTTTTGAATGTAAAATTTGATAATTTAAGTTAAAAATTATTTTTAACGCATTTTTTAAGAGAAAAATGTACTGAATCGAATGAGTTTGTGACCATTTTCAGACCGTTGCGAATAAAACACTGCAGTTTACCCTTAAGTTTCACTTGATACTTTTTGCATGACGGCGACGGTATACGTATAGGCGCAACTACAAATCAACATGTTGAGGGTGGCCTCATAATTTCGAAACCACTAATTTTGTAAACATTTTAACGTGTAAGTAATATCGGTCATCCACGACGACAGAAACCATTATGACATCAGTCAATCTATTAAAATATCTTTCCTAAGATTTCAGCAGAGAGGTGGTGATCCTATGATATACGGAGGGACTATAAAAATATTCAGGGAGCTAAGCTTCCCCCCTCGCCATAGTTGCGCCTATGATTACAATATAGATTCGTAGTATTATATAACAAAAATTATAATTTATATAATATTATATTAGTAAACAATACATTTATTTGGCATTAAATACAAACAAATATATACGTTAAAAAAATAAAATAAAATAATAATAATAATACCGAACGCACATCAGTCATCGTTTATCTATCTTAATAAATAATAGGTAAAAGTTGCGTATCGCCGAGTCGAAAACACGCAGGGACGCTCTAGTCCGATAATATTGTTTTATTGCCGTTGATTATTCTCCCAAATAATTTCGGTTTTAGTTTTCCGTTATATATCAATTACATTCGGCGGATTTCGTGCAGGCACACGAAATATACGTGAAAACACAAGAAAATTCGAATTTGTCGGGCCGGGGCGTTTCGACGAGGTTACCGTTTTTAGATGTGAAAACCAATACAGTTCGTTTGTCCTACACCCGGGAATCGCGTTTAAATGTTATGTTCCGTTTTTCGAATATTTGAAATATTCCGTAATGGTATCGTATCATGGGGGGGGAGAATTCGAGAACCCGATTTGCGATAGGTAGGAAAATGATCAATCCCCGAGGGGACACGAGCGTCCCGTGAGTACCGGTTCAGCGATTTTCACATACTATACAATATAATAATATTACATGCATTACCGTAAATAACATAAGCGTACATTATATAATATTTAAAGGGCGATTCCGATATCGATTTCGTACACGAATGGACGGGGTGTGTTTCGGATGATTTGTGTACAAACGAAACGCATAATAATATCGTTACGCCCAATATCCGTATAGAAACAGAACGCGTTATTAAATAATAGTGGCGTAATAAAAAACAGTATTATTACAATATATTATTATAGTTGCAAAATGGGCGGTTATCGACTAGATGAACGGACGGACGGGGCTGGGGGGAGGGGCAGAGATTCGCGAGATTTAAACGTACGAGAAGTTTAGTGTTGTGTACTTTTTCATGAAATCGTAAACGTTTCAATGTTGTATGACGCGGTGAAAAGTTTTCATTTTGAAAAAAATCAAAAAATTACGAATTTGTTTTTTTATTTTTTTTTTTTTTTGAAGTTTCGACGGATCAATAAAATAAATGAATAAGTTATCTTCTCATTCCCAACCGAAGAAGTTTCGGTAAACATAATTTAGACGCGATTGAATTTATTTCACTCGGCGGCAATGTTTTTTTTTATCATAATATCAATACTGATAATAAAATACGATTTTAAATTGACCCTTACAAATTTGTTAACTCTAAAATCACCGATTAGGTGGTGTGGCTAATACATTAAAAAAAAAATAAAAAATAAAAAAAAAATAGGGTTGTCTATAAAATCGCCATGGGTACTTAAGCATATTTATGTGAGCGAGTTGTCATTCGGTACCAAGTCTACGACGAGACAATTATTTGTATGGTACACATGACAAAAACAAAAAAAAAAAAAAAATGAAAAAAAAAAAAAAAAAAAAAAAAAATTTATCAACAATAAACGATAAAAGTAATAATAATATAATATAACTTATGAGTGAATATATACCAAACGGATTATAAAACTAAAAGTGCTCGACACACGCAATAAAATATATTTAAAATTAGTTATGATTGTAATTATTATTTACTAAACGGCGGCGGTTGCGTTTGCATAGAACGTTACACGACTTCTGGAGCGGGCGAGCACGTGTTGTACACACGAATCATGTCCGATTGACTGACGGCGCCTCCTTCTTCTTGAGAAAACGCGAAACCATCTAAAAAAACAACAACGATTATAACCGACTTTTACTCGCATCGCCGGACGGTCGTGGATTCGATCACGGCCGGATAATCGTCGAACAACGAACAAACAAATATAACGCTTGCACAATCTGTAACGCACGCATATTTAAAACACCGGTTATATTTTTCATTTGACACTTACGATTCATTTCAACTTCTGTATTTGATTGTAACCGAGATTTGAAATTGAAAACATTTTTTACGTTCTTAAGGAGACGTGCCTTTTCATTTATTCTAGAAACAAAAAAAAAAATAATATGCACACTAGAGTGGCCCATAATTTACCCTCCATATATTTTTTTTTTTTTGTTATACAATTTGCGGCGCCCCCTCATTTGTCTTCAATACCACTAAAAGTAATAGCTGCAAAATTTGAAATCAATCGTTCAAGTTTAAACTGTGCCTTTAAAAAAAAAAAAAAGTTATAGCACAATGTTTAGCTTTTTTTGTAAAAAATTCCTAAATTATTTAACTTCAAGTGCCCAGGGTTTAAATTTGAACGATTGATTTTAAATTTTGCAGCTATTATTTTTAGTGGTATTGAAGACAAATGAAGTGGTGCTGCAAACAAAATTTATATATCAATTATTAAAGATCACGCTAGTGCACACATATGTGATTACATTAAAATAACATATACACAATAAATCAATATTTACATTTACATTTATAGGTATGTTGTAAAAACATACATGACATATATGATTATGTTGGTTGCACCATCAATACAATATTAGAACTATATTTTAAAAAAAATAGTTCAACTTTACAATGTAACCATTATAATTGTAACCTTACAAGAATTACTTCTGAATAAAGAATACTACTGACTAATACTACTGATTTAATAACGACACTTTTTTTAATTGGATAAAAAAATTTATTATTGCAATTAAAAACTGTACATTGAAGAATATGATGAGAAAACAATCGTTTTTGTATCATAACAATTCACACAAACCTATGTCTTTGATGGACAACATTGTTTGGGTCAATATTTTGTAATTCGTTTTCCCTTAAAGTTTGAATGAGGCTTTTATTGGTCGTTGCCTTTAATCTGTAAATTAAAAAATTATAATTTGAAATAAAACCTTTTTCAATTTTGCTTCAAATTGATTAATAACTGATATTGATACTTACGATAAAACTATTAAATCCAATCCCATAACAACACAAACTGAGAATATCATTAAAACCCAGAAGATAGGTGATGTGAACATCATGATATCCATGCCAGTAAACACAGCACCAACGGGTAAAAACGGCCATGCGTGACTGAAATGGATAGAAATAAGATGTTAATAATGCACAGCTGAGAGTAAAAATAGCCTCTTAAGCTATAACACAATTGCGTTTCATTTTATAAATAATAATTAATAGGCAATGCAAACATTCAATAGTAACACACACCTGTAAATGACCAAGAACGCAAACCAGGCGGCTATTGAACCCCATATGGCTATGTGCACGATAAATGACCATGATTGTATGTGCAGACCAGCTTTGAGACACACAACAATGACCACAAACTGAAATACAAACACAAATATGTGGTTTTTTAATTTGCACATTATTATGTTTCAGAATTATTATGTTATAAAATGTTATTTTACTGTGTATATGAAATTTCCCATAAGTAAATAACCGCCTTCTTTCCCATTGAACCATACGACTTCATGTTGTGTGGCCAACATGCAAATCCAAAACAAGAGGAATGAGTGTAACATAGCATTCACCACCCATATCCAAAAAATTTGTACATTGAAAGTGTGCAATGTTTGCGAATAAAGCTGAGGAAACTTTAATCTAGTATTGGCCGTGCACACAATGTCGAATATACCCATAACTAAAGGCGGAGCAGCAGTAAACAACTAAAACCAATATAAAATCGTTAAATGTGATTATAGAAAAAATCAATTAATTAATTATAGAATTATGAGTTATGCACTTACCACATTATAAAGGCCAATAGTCCACCTTTCGAATATTATTTGACCGGACCATCCAGAATAAATTGCAAACCACAGTTCAATGATATATAAACAAATATTTTTGTAGAAACTATATAAAATTAATTTCGACATTCTGTTATAATTCCATGCGCCATGAACAAATAACAATTTCAACAAAAATTTAAACTGTAAAATAAATAATAGTAACATTTAATGTTAAAATTACAAAATGTATAGAAAATATAAAAATTACTTAATTTATGTTTCTGGCAATGATGATAATTTAATAAATTACTACATTTCCGAAAAAAAAATGACTAGAGTAGGTAGCTACTCTACAATCTATTAAGTATTGTCAAAAGAACTTGAGAATATTATCAATTTCTACAAAAAACCGACAATTTCTTTATTGCCTAATTATTATAATCATTGTTGGTAACATAATATAAATATAATGAATTACTTGTGCTATTGAATAATCAGATGCACACGCTGCTTGCAATCCTTCAACGCCTGATATACCAACACCGACGTGAGCTTTTTGTATCATTGCTACATCGTTAGCTCCATCACCGATTGCTAAAGTCACTTGATGCGTGTTAGTTGTAACGAGTTCTACAACCTGTAACAATGAAAAACGTATGTAATTATTAAGCATATAAGAAAATTATTGTTTTCTAATAAAACCTACTTCAGCTTTTTGCATGGGTGACACACGACAACATATAACAGATTTACAACTCAGACACAGTTCTAAAAAGTCCATTTTCAAATCATGGGAAAGAGCATGTTTCAACGACTGGCCATCAATAATCAATGTAAATGAATTATCCGATTTCCCTACAGCTGTTCCTAATTCATTAATGTGCTGCCTTAACGATTCTCTAAGTTCCTTTATATGAAAAACAAAAATATTAATTATTATGATTCCATTGTTATTAACTAGTACACTAACATCTAAAGTAGGTTCATTGAGTATAATTAACGGTGTCCCCTGCGTAATCAGATTAGTTGAAAATCCGATATTAATTGCTGTTTCTTGTTTATCTCCTGTCAATATCCAGACACTGATATCTGCTTTTATGAGAGCCGCAATGGTTTCTGGAACCTATAGAAACAAAAGATATAAACTTCCAACTATCAGCACTGAGTTTGTTACAAACAGACTTGATCTTGCAATTTATCCTCAACAGCAGTCGCTCCAAGTAAAATGAGATCTTTCTCAATCAATTTGGCTACCTCATCAATAGATTCCTCACGGTTGGTCAGCACATTAGAAGCTTTAATAAATTGTTCATTCCAGTTTGAGTAAAAATTCTCGGAAATCTCAGCATACGCAAAACACAATGTACGGTAACCATTATTCGCAAACTCTTCAAGGTGCGTAAGTGTTGTTTCTTTATGCTGATCTATAACCGGTGACAATCGTTCAAAAATAACCGTGTCTGCGCCCTAAAATGAAAACCATTTTTTAAATATTTATTATTTTACTTTTTACATTGCATAATTAATAACTACTCACTTTACAATAAAGATAAATTGTTTGGTCTGGTGCACGTACAATAACAGACATTCTCTTCCTTGCACTGGTAAACTCTATAATGCTTAGCACTTCGTACTCTTCGTCAATGCCTAGGGCTGATATAATGACCGATTTGGGAGTACGAGTATGGAATACATAACCAAACATTTGGGATCCCTTTAACAATGCTTGTTCATCTAAAAACAAATGTCATAGTAAAGATATATAAGGTAATTAAATATGGTTATACTGAAACAGAAATATTTCACAAACCTGGAGAAGATGCATGGTATAACATTTCATCAGAGTTTTTAACCTTTTCTGGAATAACTGTATGACAAACAGACATCATTCTTAAAAATTCCAAAATATATTTAGATGTAGAATGGTTTTTTAAATTCTGAATCAAAACAAAACAAATAGATTATTGATAAAACAGAGTACAAAAATTATTTAAGTGATAAATATAACAATAAAATAAATATAAAAATAATAATTATTTTAATTTGAAAACTATTAAAAAAAAAAATCTGTGAACGTATAAAAATAAAACATATTGCAAAACTTTACCAATAATATACTTGGCATGTATCTGTAATAAAGACTAAATGATTGTATTCGTAGGGTTTATGTATTATTCGTATATTATAATCCTAATTTTACAAAATTATCTAAATAATTAAATTTTTTTTTATCACCTTTGTTGTATTATAACTCAATGGTAATTTTTTAAACCAAAACTCGTTGTAAAGGTAAATACAATAATATTAAAATTTCAGGCCAAGTCTATTTTTCATTTTTATTTTATGTTATATTACTTAATATTATAAAAATATGATCAATAATACAAATAGCAAGTATAAAAACTAGCATACTTCTATCAATGTGTCTTTAGAACCTTCTAGGTAAAGAAGTCCACCTATTGAGCAGTGTTTAAACTCCATGACGTTTCTCGTTAATGTGCCAGTCTTATCAGAAAAAATATATTTTACCTAGATAAATAAATCAATTAGTGTAACCTTATTATATTTATTTGATTAACACAAAACACAAATTACCATGCCAAGTTCTTCATTCAAATTTGAAGTTCGTGCCATAGCTGGTGTATTAGTTTCTTCATGATACATTTCAATGTCATTGTTAATAAACACAGCCTTTGTGAAAAAAATAAATATATAACATAATTAAGAATTTACAATGGCAAACAAACAGCATGATACTCACTTGCATAAAACGGACAACTTCAACAGTTACTTGTAACGAGATTGGAATTAAATTGTTGAATAATATGAAGAAAGTCAGCAAATTAAAAGCGAATTTGTATGTTGCAATATCTGAAAAAATAAAAACATAAATAATCATTTTTAATACACATATACAGATACACCAACATTTATTGACTCCAGTACATCAAAACTTAATATTTTATTCTTAGTATCGCGATAGGGTTATTGAAAAATTGAAATCACCATCAATTGTTATTGAGGGAAAATGAATTGAAAATTATATATTTCCGTTGTATTGATATTAGAGCTAATTTGGAGATTATTTTCAATTTTGTATGCTTTACACTTTTTTTTTTTGATGCAGCATTAAAGTATTTAAAAATACTAGGATATTTTAACATACACTGATTAAAAGATATGATCATAGATTAAATGTTTATCATTCAGTTTAAACATATGTGATAAGGATATAGTTGATCAAACTGAATCATGGTCAGAGAAAGTTATTTTAGTTAGTAATTTTTAAATGTCGCCAATAATAAATTTATACACATTTTTTTTTTCAATAAATATTTAAACATTTACATTAAATTATTACAATTTATATTAAAACTCTTAAGATTAGTTTAGGGAAAAAATTATTTGTACAATAGTATGTAACTGTTATTAAGCTTATTCCATTATTATGCCGTCAACAATAGTAGGAATCGAACAAACATTTCTTTAAAAATGTATTGGAACTTCATTTAATAATTTAGTTTTAATATTAGCCTAAATGTTTTATCAACAGTTTTTATATAAAATTTTACATATTGCTGTTGTGGCCTTTTAAATGAAAGCAATTCATTCTTATGAAGCATAAGTAATTAAACTTACCATCAATTTGCAAATACCAATCTTTATGTCCTTTCTGTTTGGTCCAGATGATATTGCAAAACGAACTTAACAAACACAATGAACACAGTAACAAGAAAAGCATTATAATCTGTGTGTTAACAATTTTGTCCACTGTCGACCTTTTTAGAGGCGCTGAAGTTTGGTTCATCATGAGTTTCGTTTCATGTCCGGTATATATCACTACACAACAAACCCAAGAAGTGTTTCTCAACATTGCACCGCGTAACAGTAAATGGTTGGGCCCCAAAGAAAGTGGACTAAAAACAAAAAAATATGACAATATCAAATAAAAATATATTTCTTAACACGATTAAAAATACTCACGCTCTACCAACCAATTTCAGACTACCGACAAAATCGTAAATTAACCGATTTGGAAGCTCACATTCGATTGACCCTTTTAAACGCATGAGATCGTTTACATCGACATAATGTGATGTTTCTGGAAGACCTTGTCGTATTTTGAGATTTGTTTCACCATCTAAGTTCATCGTCTCTATGTAACACATACTCTGTGGTTCACTGGAACCAAAAAAAAAAAGCACAATATATAACACTGTAGTCATTTACTGTCACTGTCTATCTAACGGGCGATATAGCGAATTACGCTTACTCAGTCTTCATAGAACTCGCTTGATTTAGATTTTAGAGTAAAACCATCTATTAAATTATAAAATGAGGAAAATATTTCGGAGTGCAAGACAGTGCAAAATAATTTTGTGAAAAATTGTAGGTCATTATACATTTTGAAATGGTCGTTATTTCTAAACGATGTATTGAGAGTTATATTCAGAATAATGAAAAATGTTTCCAATTCGAAATTCAATTTTATAATAGGTGCTTTTACTCAATCTCATTAGCATGTTTTAACTAATATTCCTCTTAATATTAATTATAATAATATAATATGTAAAAACAATGATAAATTTACCTGGAAGAAAGTATTAAAAGATCAGCTGGGAAGAACGTATTATTTTGTACTTTGACAATGTCACCCACGTTTATGAGATCCCATCGTTGTGATATCCATGTCCCACTATTTAGGACTTCCACCATTCGGTGATTAACTTCGCAGTCCGCTCTGTGCCTTTTCTAAAAATTAAAATTACATTAAACTAACGTTAATAAAAATGCTAATCAAACATTGAGTTAGCGATAATATAAAAGTATAAGTAATAAAATAAACTTACAAAGTCTTCGATTATTTCTTTGACTGCAGATACTAAAAGTATAAAGCATAACGGTACCAAGGTTGTAAATCGACCAGTTGGAGACACTTCCGGTATTTGCTATAATAAAAATAAAACAAACTATTATACATCATATCATAAGATTAATATTTAAAGAATTAGAAAATAGGTAAGGTTTGGATTAGGTTGATTCAATGAAGATGAACACTTTGTATGAAAACCAACAGTATTAATTATTATGGAATTAACGTATGTTTTCAACTAGTACACTATCAGTACGCTAATATCTAAATCGGTGGCGTTATTTCAAGTTTTTTTCGGGTGTGTGAGCTTTTATGTAGGCCAATTTTAACATATTCTCTCCTTTCCTTTTATAATCATATAATAATTACAATTAATATTTATATCAACTAATGTGCTTTTAAAATTTCTAGCGATTGAAAGAATTAAAAACTTATAATCAACTAAAGCAACCGGCTGAAACAATTTCACAATTTCATATGGGATTACAATTTAATTGTAATTATATGAATAATGGTACATTATTTCGGCAGGTCAATTGGGATAATTTTAAAATTAAAGGGTGCAATCACATACCCTTTTTCCCCAAATGACGCCCCTGAACTAAATTAGAAAATAGACAGTAAATTGGACTACTTATTTAATAGAATAATATTAATTGGCCATATAAGTTATACACAATATCAATAATAGTTATTATTAAGGGGAGTTACAAACAAAATTGAAAAATAACGAAATAATCTCAAGGAAATTATATTAATGATTATTTATATTCTACTAGTCCTGATCAAAACCATTAATCAATGGAATAAGAACATAAAATAATAATAAGGTATAATGTAAACTCAATTGTTGTAGACGAATAGAAATTACGATTATGATTAAGTCCCAATGAATACCTATCTAAAAATCATATTTATTTAATTTCTTTCTTTTGACAGTAATTATACTTTATTTTAAAGTTTTAAATCAAAATACCTATCTATTATTTCACAAATAATCCAACATTCGTCGAAACGCGTTCGATTGCGTGACTATAAACTCCATGTTTACCATTTTGCATATTACAATGTATAGACAAGTTTCGTCTTGTTGGTTATTATTTTACGTATAATTTATCAAATGTAGACGGTATGCATTATAAACATAGCATTTTCCCAGAAATGCAAAGGAGGAGATCAACAAAATAGATAATATATTAATTTTTATCAACTATGTACAAATTAGACATACATTTCTAATTTCCCATAAAGTACTTTTAAGATATCAAATATGAAATAGTGATTCATAACAATTATGTTATTAAATTACATTAATTTCATAAAATACAAATTAGACGGAAATTCAATAACTTAAGTTAATAATTTTTCATTCATACGTTTGTATGGTTAAAAAAATAATTTTTAATACAGGGAGCTAGGTAATAATAAATATAATAGAATGCAAACATAAAAAAAAAAAAAAACCTAAAAATTAATATTCGTTTTAAACTCGGTAAATAATCGACTTCGGGCATAATTTTTTATTTAAAAACCGTAAGCCGAGTTATAATACTTGTATTCGTAGTCCATAGTTTTATTATTTTATTAATATCAATAATTGTGTACATGTTTAAATTGCGTATTTTATGAAAGCAAAGGTTAGCAATGAAAGAAAGAATTTATAAATGTACATATGGCGATTATTATCCATAAGGGTCAACTTTGTTTTCAAAATGTTAAAAACTTTTTTTTATCCATATTTAGTTTATAATTTATAATCACAGATATCTTAAAACAATTGTAATAGATCAAAATTATATTAAAAATTATGTAGAATAAGAACAATACAAACGCCTGGAGTATTATATCAGACAATAGAACAGCAAAGGCGAAAAAAATAATACGACGTCATATACAATTTGACTATCACGTAAGTCATCGTTTCTCAACCATTGTAGTGTCGCGACCCCCGAAATAGGTAAAAAAAATTAAGTCAGTCACCTCACGACCCCCTTATAATTAAAACTAATTTAAGCTAATTTTATCCGTTTTACCAGTTACAAAATATATTATAATTATATACGAGAACATTTCGTGTGTGTACTTATAATTCGGTCGGAAAAGCCATTGTCGTTGGGTGCCCGCATCTATCAACGAGACACGAAAAATAATTCAATCTTATAATCCAATGAGTGTTATTTATTTTTCAAACATTAAAATCACGAAAGTTAAATTTACCCACATCGGTCGTGCGTTTTATTGTCCGTGTGTTATTACGACAATTGTTATCAGTTGCACGCGAATTTTTATATTGTCGGAAACAAGTAGTACGGTATACAATTTGTTTAGATGCGTTTTGCTAGTTTTGTGTAATTGGAATTATGGACATAAACGAGACAAAATGAAATGCGCCGTTTACACGTGGCGAACTAGCAAAATAATAATAATAAAAAAAAACCAGGTTGTACAATAATGAATATTTTTGAAGTATGGATTTATTTCATTGTATGACAAGCCGCAGTGTGTTATATGCTTTCAAGTTCTATCTCGGGAAAGTACGAAACCTTCAAAGTTAATTAGGCACTTGGAAACAAATCGCCCATTGTTAGTTAATAAACCAATAGAATTTTTTGAGCGTAAATCGCTTTATTGAAAAATCGACAAACTTGTATTTTTAAATCAAGTCAGAATAAAATAACGCCGAGACGCTTCATGCGTCCTATTTAGTAGCACTATAAAGTTTATAATAGCGCGTTGGCTTTATGCTTTTTTATTTTTCTAATTATGTAACAATCTTTTATTTCTGTTATGTTAAAATAAAAGGTTGTATTCCTACATCAGCGTTTGGTTATTTCTGACCGATTCGACGCCCCTAGGTCGAGAAACGTTGCCGTAAGTAGCAATAAAAAAAGTGTTTCCCCCTACAAAAAAAAATTAAAAAAATATCGTTTTTCTCTCCACGAAATTAATCTAGCCCGATATCTAAACATTTAACTATGTGTAATATGTCGTTTTACGGCGTTGTTGACAAGATAATTGTGGTTATAATACACAGCCATTTTGCCAGAAAAAAAAAAATAAAAATAATAGATACTTTACGCCCCGGCGCGACTTGTGTGTCCAATTAAGTTTTAATACTGATCAAATTCACCGTTTTTTCCTCCCCCAATATAAACACCATAAAGTTTATTTTGATTTTCCAATTTAAACAACAATCGATAACGCTCTACAAACAAATAATCATCCGCCCGCACGGGGACGAATTATTTGGCCAGCCAGAGGTAACGGCACTTTTCTATCGAATAATACGGCGTTTGAGCAAACGGCGAAAATTTAATTAAACCATTTCAATCTATGCTGATATCAATAGTATTATTATACTATAATAATAAAAAAAAAAAAAATGTTAAAGAACTTTAAGAAAAAAAAAAAGATTATTTTTCTTCTCGTTTTCTCTACCGCATAATTTAGTTGTATAAAATCGGAACGAATAATTTTTAGTTTTTTTTTTTTAATTTTAGCAGCCGTCAGTGGCATTTGTCGTCTCTGTCTATCTGACGGGCAACACAGCAAAAATGTGATTACGTAAAACAAACTCAAAGGTTTTAGAGATAAAACATCTATTATACAATTTGACGATAACGACCCGTTGTCGTTTCACAATTCTTAAAAATACTCAACTCATTATCAAAAGGCACAGCAAATCGTGTTTTACATTTTTAAATATATTTTTTTTAAACAACCGTCACTTTTTTAATAGTAAATATTTCAAAAAAAAAAAAAAAACCCATTCGTTGTAATTAATACACGATTAACATAATCAACGGTGTGTATTAATGGTTGTTACATTAACCTAGACGATATTATATAATATTACCATAGGTGGTATGGACATTAGCGTTGCAAATATTTTTATTAAGTTCAAGGAAGTGACGATTGCCCAGTCGGCCACTAAAGTCCACCACCGGTAATAAACAAGGACGAGTCCTAAACGGCCAAAGACATCAAATGTAACGGCTTCGGTAAAACTTCGATGAATAAAATCAAATATTTTTAAAATATACCGGATCGCACGATTTCAGGTTAACGAACGAATAGTGTAAATATACACGACCTAAAGGGCAAATTATTAATCGTGGCAAATATGATATATTGTTAAAAAGTGTTTACACTATAATGCTAATAAAAATTTAAAAAACCTAACATACGGAGTATTATTACGAACATTCAAGCCATACCCACAACACACACATTGCGTACCACAAGACGTATACATTTCGAGCGAGAATTCGCGGGGGAAGCAGCAGCAGCAGCTTACGAATAACAATTATAATTATATACAACGAATTTACGATCCTCGACAATAACAATAACAATAATAATAATAATAAATCAAAACCCCGGTGCAAGAAAGGTCACGGGACTATTAACATTTATAACGCGGAATGGCCTCGGCGGCATAAGGTCAGTTAATATCAAAAAGTGCATATAATATACTTTTAGCAAATTGCACGTCAGATACACTTGGGAACGGTTTTTTTTTTTTTTTACCCCTCTAAGTATTATAGATATACATATTATATAGTTCACGGCGGCGGCAGCGCGACGGTGACATATAAATCCGAACAACAGCAACGCCCATAGACACCGTAAATAAAATACGCGTGCACGCACACACCAAATAATGCGACCGAACGTCTGTAAAATATTACTATAAATCGAACATTTCTCGTATTATAATGATTTTAAATATTATATTATTATGACCGACGACGGCGCAACGGTCACGTAAAAATAATACCGCCGGCGGGTTTCCGAAATCGATTATTATCATAGGTACACCAGATAGTAGACGATCCCTCGCTATTTTCCGCCCGTAAAAGCGTATAAAATAAAACGTCTTCTATAACGCGAGTCATTGTTTTATCGTATAAGCCGTAATACTACCTATTATTATTAAAAGGGCGTGCTACCACTCGTAATTTAACTGTAAATTTGGTTTTGCGCGGTCAAAAACGACTAGAGTTAAAGACCTAATTTTCGCCATCAAAAAAAAAAGAAAAAAAAAAAAAGGAGAACTTTTGCTCTCCAAAAAGACATTTTGCTGATGCTACAAATACAACAACAAAAATAGTTATTATTATTATAAAGTTTAATCGTTTTAAATTTGTCGCAGTAGTGATATCTAAAAATCAAAACCAACGTCGTTTTGCACAGTGCAAGAGTTCTCCTTGTTGAAAATTTGGTATAATGTAAAAAATGATATACATATAGTCATGTTTATAAAGTTGTGTAAGCGGGATGTAGGGGACAAACCCTTCCACGGGTTAGGTTGACTTCAATAATTACAAGGAACGCTAAATTTTTTTTTAAGTCTCGTGTTTCTTTTCTTTAATTTTTTCAATTCAAACACTGATAATTTCCCGGTATAAAAAAGGTGGAGGTGGCTCAGTGGCATTTGCCACTCTACGTCTTCAAACAATTTGTAGTTGATAACATATTAAAGACAACCCCACATCGGCGTTTTTCTAAATATTAATTATTAATAAAGTAACAGTTATTTAAAACAAAATAAATAAAATACTTTCGATATTGAGTTGAATATTGTAAAACTCCGACGAGGTCATCTTCAAAATATTGGAATCTACACATTTTATAATATGTATATTATCTCTAAAATCTATTTTAATGGCATTTTCGTTTGTTTTACGTTAAAACATTTTTTGCTATATTGTCCGGTAGAAAGACGAGACGGGAAATACCACTGCGACTGCCTTTTATTAATAAGACACGCGATTCGAAAAACTATTAAACTAAATAAAACGAATTTTGGACTTGCTACTTAAAATAGAATACCTACACAATTATATTATTGAATAGAACGGTCAAAATTCGCGTGTTTAAAGGCATATACGAAATGTGGAAATCCGAAATTTTAAATTGCTCATCAATCATCCGGAAAACATAAACACAATTTATAAATATAGTGATACCCCAAAATCTAAAGCTTGTGATTGGTTGCTACAAGTTGGTAATAGGCACCGTGTGTAATATATTATTTAACAAATTATTTACATTAATATGAAAAGAAGAAAAAAGAAATATTTACATATCTGTTTTTTAAAAATTTATTTACTATGTTAAAAACAATATTAAAAATTATAATAGCAATGTAATACAAAATCTACGATGAAACTACAATTTTTTTTAATTAAAAAAAAAAAAAAAAAAAATGTTTTTTCTTAAATGTAATATATATATATATATTGATTAGCATTATGACCTCAGGCGTTACCGGTAACAACTTTGGACATTAGTCGACAATAAAACGTAAAAATAATATAAATATATATATTATAATTTTTTATCTGTAGTTCCTATTAACTGTAGAGATTAGTGTCCATTAACACTAGCCTATCTATTATTACAATATATTAAAAATAGGTATCAAACATTTGTTATAAATGATACTAAAGCTATGCATATTCAAGATTTCATTTCCCTGACTTCAGTTGAAAGATCTGTAAGGGTGCTCAATGTCTAAAATCAACGTAGAAGTGTAAAAAAAGAGCTGGGGAAAAAAATATAAATCTATAAAGGACACGATACAGTGCAAATAGTCTGTGTGTTTTAAATGATTATTTTAATAAAACAACATCTACTTAAAATAATGTTTAAAACATACAAATCAATAAATAACAATCAAATAAATGTAAAAAAATATATATACATAAATGTATATTATACGGTTTCTCTTATATATAATATATATATTTATTAATATTTTAAGATTTAAAAAAATGAGAATTCCTTGTAGGTTTAATATTTACTTTGCTATTTTAATTTGTAATATTATTTTTAACATTATACATTTATATTGCATATATATATTATTTTTTTTTTTAAATAAATAAACCAAACATGGCCGGTATAGGTTAGTAATAGTATATTTCTATGGTATCATTGAGTATAAATCCACATAGTACTTTATCGATATTATTAATTTATTGAGAGTAACCATATAACACGATTTTAGTTGCAATAAAGTATAATATATTTTAATATTCAGCGATTGGTGGGTGAGGAAAAAATAATTATGATAAGTGCCATAGATTTCATAGCGTGCACAAATCAATTTGAATATGAAACGAATTAGTCCGAACACCTCCCCCTGCAATAAAAAAGATAACTACATCCACTTTCAAAAAAAAAAAAAACCACTTAAATGTATGAATTTTATTTAATTTTGAAAAGAATCAGATATACTTCGCCACATGAGTATTATATGATAATTAGTAATTTACCATAAGTAATATAATTAATTTAATGTAACTAACCTAACGAGTATAATGTACGTCGTGTCAAAATTTTGTGCATATGTGTAGAGACAAGCAAATTTGATTCACAAAAATCGGAAAATAATACACAACATATTTTAAACAAATACAAATAATTATTTTAAAATAGGTTTATTTTTTTTTTTTAATGTACTAAAATTCGCCAGCTACCACCGTCCCCGGACTTGTGTTTTAAAAGTGACACGAAATAATAGTTTTTAAAAAAAATATGATGGACTTAAATTCCCCGACGCCCTTAGGAATTTGAATCAAAATTAACAAACAAATATTAATTGTTTTCAATAAAATTGGCATAGGTTCCCCGGTACCGTCAGGTTTGAAAGTGACACACAATAAAAAATGTCGGAAAAAAATTGGCAATGATTCCGCCGACCTTGGGCATTTGTTTTAAAAGTAGCAAAAAAATTAAAATGTTCGAAATAAATGGGCATACGTTCTGCTATCCTCAGACATTTATTTTAGAAGTAACGAAAAAAAAATAAATTTAAAAAAAAAAATGAGCGTTGACCCCAGGCAAAATCGTGATAAGATATTATCTTAGTTCATGTTTGAAAGTAACAAAAAATAATAATTTAAAAAAACAATGTCGTGGACCCCGCAACGGGTGTCCCCATGCGTTTTTTTTTTTAGGTAACAAAAGAATAATTAATTTCTCCTTCAGGATTGAGTGTATTGAAAGTGACAAACAAATAATGGGCATACGTACTCGCATTTATTGGAACGCGGCAAACCCGTCGTATTTTATCCTGTTCGTGTGAAAACTAACTTAACGTTAATGTCTCATACGATATTAATCACTAATTTTATTTATTAGAAAACCCCATTACAACCCGGTCGGAAAGAAAAAAAACGTACGCATTACGACCCGCACGGCGTGATTTTTTTTTAAACAAAACTATATTTACAATCTGTAATATTAATATACACAATAAATAATTTTGGTAACTTAATTTAACTTTTCTGGAGTTGTAAGCAACTCCAAATTTGTCCACGTCTAGAAAGAGCTAATAATAATTTTCTACGAAATAAACAGGCCTCTAAGATTATTTTTAACCGAATTACAACAAAAAAACAAAATCGAAAATAAAAAATCCGTTATTTTCGTAATTATCCTACGTTTTTTCCCAATAATTAAAAAAAGCTAAAACTAAAATCTAAATATAGCCTGCACAATTCACTAACTAGATACAAAATGCTTCCAGAAAAGATTCTACGCTTAAAAATTGAAGCAAGATTTCTGGTAGAAAAGTTGTTTACAGACAGAAAATTAACGCACATGCCATAGTAGATAATTACCAATAAATTCTCTATCATGCTCTGTCATATTGGAATATATTGTTACACAAACGTTATTACACGCAAAAAAAACAATTGAAATGTGATTTTTAATCGGTAAAATTTACTTTACCGAGTATCATAGCCCACATCTTAAAAACCAAGCTGGTGAGCTAAAGAAAATCAAGTATCAAAAAAAAAATTCCAACTTTTTTAAGTATGAACCGAGTTTATATATAAAAATGTAGACGAGTGGAAAATCGTGAAAATTTTGGAGATTGTTCACTTACCGAAAAAATGTTCTTCTAACAATAAAAACGTACCATAATACATTTTGTTTCACTCAGAATCCAAAGTAATGAACAACTACCGTTTAATATTATTGCATTATTATAATATGTGCCATGTGTGCTTTATTACTCTCACCGCATCGATAAATAGTTTTCAACTTTAATGTGTTTCAATGAGTTCAACGACGTTCATGCTTCAGATAATATTTAAATTAAATACATACTATTAGATATACTCGTATCATAAAAAGGAAAAAAACTAAACAAATAATTATGTACAAGTGTGTACCTATATATATATATATATATGAAGTCTATGAGTCTTTTTAAAAATAACTAAAGCGTGTAGGCGATTTTTTTTTTTTTAAATATCCGGGACATAATTAGTGTTAGTAAAAAATTATGAAAATAAATCTACGAGTAAGGTACGACGTATAGGTATACGGAGTTTATATGGCCATTGCACATCAGCTGCGTACCCGGGAATTTTCAATGGGAAGGTTTTAAGATGTTTTTAAATTTATTTTCCTTAATTAACAACATTATAAATATGCAATTATTTCAATACAGAACTAATGTAAAATACGGGGTATTGGCTATTCAAATTCTCGCATTCATTATTTATAAAAAAAAAATCAACGGCCTGTATTATTTTCTAAAACACGTCTGCACAAATTAGAATTAGGAGACATTTTCTTTAATTTCAGAGATATGTTCTTTGTATTTAGTTACAAATTTACTGATTTTTCAATTAGTTTTACTAACATAAAATCGATTACAACATTGTACACCAACATTATTAAAGGAATGACATATTTTCACGTAATCGTTGGCACGATATATATAATTTATTCATTTCATTAAATTATTATTAGTCATGATAGTATTATTACTATTACTGTTTTTATTATTATGGTATTTCATAATACAATAGTTAACGTAATATTATAAACGCATCTAGTTTAGGAATGGGACTGTATGAATTCTTAACGTCGAGAGAAATCATTTTACAACCCAATTCAATTTTAATTTTGTCCGATTCTCAATAAAATCGAAATAAATAAATTAAGTAAGTATTCTTTATAGAATTATCGGTAACAATATCTAATTTTTCTTTAATAAACGTGTCTAAATATCTAGCCAAGTTATACGATATACATACATATTGTACAAGAAACGAAAATTGTAAAAAATATATAGAATAAGAGCCAAATAAAGCCTGGAGTATTAATAAATAAGTTGTGGGCAAGTAAAAAAAATCGTACCGTTGATGTTGATATAAATAATGATTCTGAATAGCCAAGACACCGTTTATATTATAGTTCTGTATTAGAATAGTTGCATATATTTTGTAATGAAGTTAATGGAAATAAATTTCAAAAAATCTTGAATGTATTATAGACGGATTTTAAAAATAATATTCTATACTATAATAGCTTATCGATAATAAATAAAAATTCTATATCTACTGATCATCTCTTCTAATAAAAATGAATTTACTCACCGCATAAAAAAAAAAAAAAAATGGTAATTTTTTCTACGTATATGTTTTTGTCTTATATTATATATATATTTCATTAAGTATAAATTTCTAAAACAATTTTTGTATTTTGTTTTATAAATGTAGAAATTCTACAATTACCAATAATAATAATAATAATGGCGATTATTGTACTAGTAATTATAATACTAATATAAACTGACCTGTAAGAGTGCTATGAGCAGGAAAAAACAGTTGGAATACCGCCGGAACTGTTCGAACAGGAATATGGGTATGAACGACAGTAAATTGTACTTGGCGGTGGAAATGCAATTCGAACAGCTCTTTCCCTGTTGTTCGCGGTTGATGTGTATCGTCCTGCTGTCGCCGGCGCCCAGGCAATCGACCGCGTCCGGCGGCCCATCGTCTTCGTATCCGTACTGGTCTGAAACATCGTGCAATAACTCGCGTATTAAAGTCGGTCGTTTCATTTTCAATCGCGTCGAACGCGCGTGTACGTTTAAACGCACATCGAGTATATTGTATAAAACATATAATATAATAAATTCCGAAAAGGGATGATGGGGCCGAAAAAGTTTGGTACACGAAGAAAAAAAAAAGGCCGTGGGGGGAGGGGTTGTCGGTTTGGCCACAGTGGTTCCCAACTGGTGGTCCGCGATGCCAAAGAATTAGTTTTCATCATTGTCGATTTTTTTTTATTTAACATTTTTAAGTAAAAAAAAAAAAAAAAAAATTCGCCAAATTGTATTACAAATATTATTTACGGTTTAGTGTACGCAATTTTACCATTATAATGTTAGTGGCTGTCAGCAGCCAGACATACTTACGCGACTGATAACAATTTATATACGGATATATAAGTCTGTAAAAATCGTATTTCCATGTTGATTAAATACCAAAATTTAAATTTGTATTACCAAGTGTTTTTACTAAATTAGTCTGTTATCAAATAAATAAGTTAAAATATTTTCCACAATATAAACTGTATTTCTGATTTTATTATCTACATAATCAAATTATTAACCATAAAAGTATAAAGAAATAAGTGCTATATAGGGGGGGAGGGAGTGATGATAATTTATAATAATAAATAATTCGTGGTCCGTGTCTAGTGTTGAGTTGGGAACCACTGACTTAGCCTAACGAAATAATCGACATATAATCGGGCGCCGGCGTAACCGCGAAAATCGACCTCCGTGATATTTTACTTTCCTCCCCGATCAAATATCAGTAAGGGGATCAATAATCATTAGCCCACACTGGGTTAAAATAATTATTTAAAATATAGTGTAGTGATAATTATTGTAAATTCCGGTGCTATTCCAGTTATATTGTCTGATGACACACTATATATTATTATGTACATGTACGCAGGCAAATGAATGATATCAACAAACACCCTGTATTATGTAATTTGTTTAAACATATAGTTTTTTATTATGTTATTTGAACATTCATATGGTGGAACGCATAAGTGCGAGTATTTAAAAAAAAAAAAAAAAATAGTATACGTTAACAGACATATTTTTTTTTTACGTGTCACACCATTTAGTTTATTTGTTTTTTAACAATATATTTATTGTTGTAAAAAGCCCGACATGCTTCACATCATGGGTGGGCCACTGTAATAGATGACAAGTTCGGACGGTAGGATGTATAGGGTAATTTAAATTATGTCTATACGCAACGATAAATTATTGCAAACGAAAAACGATTCTGAGCGAAGTTCGGTTGAACATGATGTGATAAATATAAATAGAAAATTGTATTATTTTGTAACTACAAAATGCATTTCTCTTTATTCAAATTGAATTTAAAAAAAACTCGACAAATTCAAATAGCTATAAATAATTTAAAATTAATGTTTTGAAAATATTAGAACGTCTAATATAAGTATTTGGTGAAAATTGCAGGTCTCAACAATTATTTTTAACTGAATTACAAATTAATTACTATTACGTAAGTATTCCCGTTTTCCGGCATTTTTTTTTTTATTCATTATGAAGAAAACTATTTGTAAAATTGATTTGTAGTTTTTGATTGGATCGAGATTTCTGGTCGAAAAGTTATTTACAGGCACAAAAATTAAATAAATAAAAGTAGTATTTTATCACAGTAAAACCAATAAATTTTTGGCTATACGATTAGAATCTAAAAAGAAAAAAAGAAAAAGTAATATAGGTAATCGAACACACGCTATATTTTTAGAGTATTAGTGGTGTTTATTAATAATATATTAGTATAGACGAAAACAACTTACACATATACGTTGGGAGTCGAAATACAATATATAATACTACGAACGTACATAAATACAAAAATAACTCGAAGTTCGACATTTCGGGAAGAAAAAAAAATTTCCCTGCTCCAATTTTTTATTTTGTTTAAATGAAACTGTACATATATGTTATTAGATACGCGCGTATCCGTACGTGTGTTTTATACAAAAGCAAATTGCGACTAATTTGTTTGGACTTACTCCTCGCGGTAATATAGGTAAACCGTATGTTAATAATTTTGCTTTTACATATAAATATGTGTTGTTTTTTAATTTTTTTTTTTAAATGTGATCCAAAAATACTATAACAAGTTAACTATATTATATTACATTTTATACCCATACATCATTCGTACAACGACGAGTGTATATACAATATTCATACAACATCCAGTGGCGTCATTTCATTCAATATTTGGTAGACCTGGCAAAATTATCAAATTTGCCAAAGTTCTAACACACACACAAAAAAAAAAAAAAAAAATTCACTCATACAATAATAATATTGTACTTCATTTAATAGATATGACAGATTTTCTGTATTTCCAAAGAAACAAGTACATATTTCGGTGGCATGTTTAAATTTGATTTTTTATTTTAAATTGTGAAACTCATTCGAAAAATAGGAAAAAACATTTGATCACGGTTAAATGGCCGTAACACGTTTGGGAAATAAATGAACACCGTTTGGGTAGACTATAACTCTAGAAAAGCAACACGTTAATACTTTAATATTATATTGGCACAGTATTTTGTTTTATTCATTTTGTTGTTCGTTTATTGAAACAACCGTTTTTAATTTGTCAGATAGGATTTGTACAACGAACAACTTTACTTTTTTCTATGTTTTCTTTAAATTTAAAACTATTAATCACTACGCATTTTTTTTCTAGCGTCGGGTCTCAACAACTTCAGAAGTATAGTATTAAGTATTAGAAATCCAAATGGCAACAGTACGTTGAAATAAATGGTTTATCACGGACCCTAGATAATTTTATAATATAGTTTATCGTTTTAATAAATCATAGGATACAACAATAATTATATACTCTGTATATTATTTACTGCGATAATACGTACCTACCTAGTGTACTGCGTGGATTTTTTAGTCGGCTATCAAGTATTTTTAAATATCTGTGAGTTCCCAAACGTGTTATGTACTTATGTGCCCAAATGTGTTGAAAAAATACTGCTATGTACCCAAACGTGGTGTGCTCAGATAAATTATCTGTGAGGACACGAACAAAAGGTATACAGAACATTTTTCGATTTTTGCCCGGGTTCCGGCCAAATCAACCAAATTGCCACTAAAGACTAAAAGTTAGACATGGGAAAATATTCAAGTTGCCCTTCCCCCTCTCTCAATTGACGCCACTGCATATATCTATACAAAATTATAATGTGTAAATCAAGAGCAGCTGCATGCAAGTATAGAGATTCAAGATGGTTTTTTTACACTTGTATGTATTTACACCATATACTTTTCCGCATGTGTAATATTATCGTTTCCGTGTTTCACACGTAGGCTGTATAAAATATTATTAATACAAACCACAGTATGAAATTTGATTTTACTTTTAACCAACGCGTTTAACACGTGTAGGTTAGGTTATGTATTTATAATGGTATTCAATTGTAGGCGTATATCACAGTGTTAATAATATATTCCCATTAACATTACGAGTAATACAGTATAGTATAGTAGGTACGACTATAAATAGTGCAAATTAATTAGCGTAATATAATATATAAAAGAAAAATATATTCAAATGATAAATGTATGCGCATATAGGTGTACATATTGAGTATAATAATTAACTATAACTTATAAGTAGACATAATACTGAATATACAAAAATAATATACATTATTATATAATATATTATTATCTTACCTATATTTTGACTACTGCGGGTTTGTGGAGCCTGTGAGTTCCTTTTTTTTGACATGGATTATAATATTTTGCACACCGAGGTAAGAACAATATTATAGGAAGACAAGCTAGGAAGACGAAGCGATCAACATCTTACGTGGCTAACATAGGCACCTTTTTACCTAGACGCACAACATTTATATATTTTTTTTTTCCTAAAAAAACCCAAATCGACATAATAATAGGCACATTATATTACGTATATAATATTGTATAATACACTATATTTTATTACGATATAAAAAAAATATATAATACAAATCCTAACGTCGAAAATAAACCAAAAATCTGTATGTGATCGTCAATCGTTTTTGAAAAAATTAATACGGTTAAACCGTAATTTTATGGGCTAGTTTCCGAGTTGATATATTAGTATATATATAAATATATATATATATATATGTATCGTTAAAATCTCTTTAACGACCGAACACGTAACTATACATAAATTAATAAGGATATAACGTTTAATAGTTCGTTTTATACGTTTTGTGTAAGTAATTAAATTTTGTTAACGGATAATTTATTACGATGTTCCTACAACCACATTCGGTAAATAGTTATTTGAAAGCCAACAAGGTCATATTGCGATCCTCGAAAAAATAAAGTAAGTAATGAATAATTTAAGACCTGTTACTATTTTAGACGAGCTTTTCTTCAACCATCAATCCAATTATTGATTGGAAAATATATACACTTTACACGTTATTATATTCACACAGTGTGTGAATAAGTACGTGCATTCAAATTGTTAAATAATTTTTTTTTTTTTTTTAATTCTAAAGCACTTAGGACTAGCTCTAAAAATAATCGATTTCATTAATAAAACCACCCGAACGCCATAAACTCAGTATGTTCAAAATGCACAACAGTTGATTAAATTTAGCGAAGAATTCATATTATTATAATTGGAAAGGTCTTAACTATATGCAATTTTAATGTTGAAAGTTATTGAAGAATAATTATTTAAATATAATATAAAAACACATTTAATTTTACTATATTGTCTCGACGATGAAGACGTAGTCTATTCAAAATAAATAAAGATTTTTTTTTTTAAATATTAATAAAATCCACAGTGATACTTCTAACAAACAATGATTTTAGTTTAAAATTTGTTTTAGGAAAATTAAAAATAATTATTTATAATAAATAATTCTATATTTTAATAATAACTAGGTGCGTCATGGTAGGTAAATTGGTACTAGAACTCTATGAAACTCACCTACACGTTCTTAAAACATGTATAGTATTGAAAAATAAAGTCGAAGGTAAAAATTAACGCGAATAACACCTGTTTAGGTAGGTACCTACTTATTGTAGAATACTATGACGTAATCCATACCACGTCAAAAATGATATTTCAGTATTACATTACATTCATTCTATAGTAACTCCGTATTCGGTTGTTAAGAAGGTATTAACATTTGTCATTAAGGTTAATGACATATAAAAGACAATTCAAATAAAAACTGTCAATTCGACTACGTTAATTTGAAAAATAAAAACAAACGTTTATTTTTCGTACATCTCAACGAGAATAAAAACGTTCACAATACAAATAAAAAAGTAGTTAATTAGATAACATTTATTGATTATTCGTGTAAAAAATTAATTTATAGGATCAACAAACATATTATTGAGAAACAACGAAGAACTTTTCGAGTGTCGAACTAAAACGGATAGGTTTAAAACTGTTAGGTATTCGTCAGGCCTAAATAATATCATTCAGTGAATTTTAAATTCTATACAGTTATAAATCTGGATTATTCGTTTATCAGAAAATATTACAATCAATCGCAATTATAAATTTAAAAAAAAAAACCAATACGATTATATTGAACAATATGGAAATATATTTTGAATTTGTTCTAGAGAAAAAAATATCTACAATTAAATAATTTGACGATTCCGTTGGCATATTTAATGATTTCAATATTTCATTTTTGGTAATATTAAATTATTTGTGTCGGGTATTCTGTTACCTACCTTGATTATATATTATTGAGCATTGAATCACAAAACAAAAGTAATAATATAATCTGAAAATATTTATTTTAGAAATAAAATAAATATAAATCGACGACGGTCTAAGAACCACTGAGAATATTATTTTTTTTTTTAAAACGAATTAAAACGTTTAATTTTTTTTTTTAATTGATCGATTAATCATTTTTTTTTTTTTTTTTTTTGTTAAATGTGATAACGTTAAGTACTGAGCAAAAAAGAGGCAAATTAATAAGAGTAACTATAAATAAATACCAGAAAAAATATCTGCAAATACAGAACTATTTTACATTAGACAGCAATGGTATTACGTGTAATTAATTATCAATTAAGTAGATAATTTAAGATCATTATAGATTAAAATGTACAAATAAAAATAAATAATTGATGGCCTTGATTTATTACTTTATGGGTATAATCTATATAATTAAACAAGTAAATGTATACTTAATATATTTTGAATTTTGTTTGATACGTCTACGTGAATGCTAATAACTTAATTCAAAAAACAAATTAGAATCAGAAACTACTTGAACTTCGAAATAGAATTTGAAGGAAAAAAAAAAAAAAATTAAAAATATTATTATTACTCACTGGGCACAATAAATTGACGAAAAACATTTTACACTTTGAAAATAATTAGGGCAGGCAGGCACCTATTAGAGTTTTAATATTTAATAAATTAATTAATTTATTGAAGAAATATAACTGATTATATACCTAATAACTATTAAAATATTAAAATATTCAATAAGAAGTACCGATATGTGCTTACTACATTAACGTCACTAAACCGTCTGTTGAAATATTCAGATAATATTCTGTTCATTCATTTCGTTTAATATTCATAATATTATCTAATGCAAACACCTTTTCTGTGAAGAATGCTTGGCTTGTTTGCCGACGAGAGTATCGTTTTGATAACGAATAACCATTACAATATTAATGGTATAATAAAAATTATTGCTAAATACACTTTTAATTATTATATTTTAAATCCATGTGTTTTTATTGTAGAAAAATAATCGTAATAACGTTAGGAAATATTTGTTTATCTCGTTTTCAGACGAATTAAAAAGCCGATATTTTTAATACTCGCACAAACCAACAATCAGTACACCCGGTCTATAACATTTAATTAAACCAAACTAAATCATTACCAAACTAAATAGGTTTTTTAAATAGATTCGTTTTTAATTTACCAATGAACTACAGTCGATAATATATTTTATTTTTTTTATAATTTGAGATAAATAATATTTTTCATTCGTGTCTACTTTTTAGTATACTGTACGATCGTCAATGTTTACGGTGAAAAAACTGCACAATTAGTAAAAAATAATTTATTAGGAACTTAAAAACAAATAATAACTAAGCACGTTTACGGTTTAATCGCAATCGACTTTCGAACGTCCGTCAGTCACAAGTCTAAGTGAAACACTGAAGGTTGAGCTCGTGCCGTGTCAGCGGGCGAACACAATCAAAATTCATATGGGGTGTAGTTGATGTCCCCCCCCTTATATTGTTTTATTGCTCGTGATAAACGAATAACTTTTTGTAATATTTACAAATTTACAATATACGGTTTAATCGGTATAGAGCAAAAAAATACTTTCGAACAATGAAATCTATATAAAAAAAAAAAAAAAAATAATAAAAAAATATATAATGAAATATTTTATAACGCTTGCAAAATACGACTGTTTAAAAATTGGCTACAAAATATACAATTATTAAAAGTGAAAAAAAAAAGAAACAGACATACTTCGCACTGCCGGTATGCCAATTTTGTTGATGGGTAGTAGGGAAGGTAGGGGAATTTAATATATATCATTGCTAATGAAAAACGGTTCTGAGTGAAATTCAGTAAAAATGTTTTGATAAATCAAAATTGAAAACTGTAATAGTTTTGTCCGTGTATTTTCGTCTCAAATTGTTATGTATTTTTATATAGCCAAAAAATGTCGTATTCACATACATTGTAAAATATCAAAAGTCGTAATTCATACAATTTTCATCAAAATTTGAACGCTTATAAAAAAAAACCAATTCATTACACTAAATTTATTTATTTTTTTTTTTTGCTGCTTAGGTGAATCTATTGTCAAATATTCGTGCTTTTTTACTGGGCCATAACAATTTTATTCGCATAAAACCAAATAAAAACTAAAAAAAAAAAAAATTGAAAATTTCAAATGCCTATATATAACTCAAAAATGGCCAGAACGTTTTGAAAATGCACTATAGAAAGGTCTAATATTAATATTCTATGAAAATAGGTTTCTACGATTATTTTTAACCGAATGACAACAAAAAAAAAAACAAAATTGACAACAAAGAATCCGTAAAGAAACCTATAAAATGCTTTCAGAAAAAATGCTAGCATGAAAATTGAAACAAGATTTCTGGTAAAAAAGTCCACAAAACGAAAAAAAATCAAACAACGTACAGAATCAGAAAATTATATTCTTACGTATACCTACTTATTCAACGAATAAATTACAGCAATATGCATTAACCGTGTACTTGTTTATGCAATACGAAATTAAATATTTATAATAATTTCAATTTAGACAAACATTTATTTCTACGAGTATACGAATAATATAGGTCAGCTGTAGTACAGATTCCGGATAACCAAATAAAGAATGTAGATTGAAACAAGCTGTGGGAAGATATACGTATAGGAATATTGATTATAATACGATTAGGGTCAAGTCACACCAAATTAGTATTATCGTATACGGAACAATTTACTAAAAAAAAAAAAATTAACTCGTATCAGTCCAAAAATTATAAAACAATTATTCAATTGTATGCAGTGACAATGGGATGTCTGTAATTCGTGGGCGTATGTGTATTATCGTTAAGACCAAAGCACAAATATCATAAATGATATATTATGCTACTACAGTGTCTATATTTTATTATTCTATTATATTATATTCCATGTGTCGTAGTTATTTTAGTTTTGTTATATTTAATCCGACAACGACAATAAATAATAATACGAATGCGAATTCAACACCAAGGGCCGTATAATAACATAGATTTTAAATAATACCTACTGACATTCAACGCTATTCCCTATGCGTTAAAAATTATAAAAATATACGTCACGGCCATGAGTTACTAGAAAAAAAAAAAAAATAAATAACACAGTCGTGATATTAAAGCAGAAGCGAAAATATGAGGGGAAAAAACATTAAGTTTAAATTAAAAATAAATAATTATGTAAATATGTTTTTGGTCCAATCTCAATATTCTCTGCTGCTGCTGTTTATACAAATGTTTACATAAACTATAATTTCCCATTTGACTTTCACAGTTTCGCTACATTGATTCTAACACTATAGATCTCGTGAACAATATTATATAGAATATATCATTATAATAATATAACACTAATACTTTATGAAAAATGTAGAAATTAAAATATTATCAAATTACAATCAATTGGTATTTATAATAACTTTATATATTTATAAAATTCGTCCAAATATATTATCCAATAATCGATTTTAAATGTACAACTATCAACCTACAAAAAAATCGTATTTTGACGAGTTGTACATCTCCCATTGAGTATTAAAATTCTAAAATATATATACTTACTAAAATAAGGCGTTTTATAATAATAATAATGTATGCACAAATAACCTTCAACACCAAATGATGGTCTACAACTCGATCTCTACATGGAAAATAACCAAACTTAGTGATATCTTTCGCCGACGGGTTGAAGAAAATTACAAATTTCAACTAAAATTTTTCTATCTATTTATCGAAATGATTAGTATAGGTCGCCGTCTGGAATTCAAAGTTCTGTAGTGGTTTTTACCACAACCAAACATAAGGATGAAAAAACAAGGGGTAAGGAAGGTACAATTTAATAATTGCGGGCATCTTAAATTTGTCAAATAGATAATTCCGAAAATGGTCCAGTTAATAACTGTTATAAAGTAACTGCTAAATACGCGCTTACCTAAAATACCACGCAAAAACTCGAACCCATTAGTTTCAGCTCTCTCTTCACAAAACATTCCTAATGTGTCCAATATTTTAAGCGTCTAAACAAGTAACGGTATAGCCATCTTTTAAAATCATTATTCTTGCTCCGTCTTAAAACCGGAAAAAAAGTAAAAAGTGTCGTGCACGACTTAACAGCTATTACCAATCCACTCTTCATCTACTCGTGCATTTCTAATTTATTAATCACTCACTTGCGCCTATTGTACACCGTATTATGACAGTATAATTGTATGCGTAGTTAAGAAAAATATATTTTTTTTTTTAGAAATTAATTTAAAATTATTCGTACCCATTCTTTGAGAAATATAACAGAATAGTGTTTCACGCGTTTAATAACTTATAACTTCTAAGGTACGACACGGTTTAACACACTACAGAGAAATATGTAAGTAGTAAACGGAAAATTATGCACTAACGAAAAAAATTAACAACTATAATGGCACTAAAATAATTAAACGAATATCGGTACGAATTATTCGTATAGAATAATTCGTATTCGTCTGGTATGTTCACGAGACGTTCTACAAACAGACGAACGTCTCGTCGGTTATAAAATCGCAAAATATTTTATTCTAATTTTAACCCATTGTAATAGAACATATGGACCAAGGCTTTTTATAATGATATTTTTTTAGTTTCGGAAATGTTCATTGAATATGATCTATATTTATTTTTATATTTCTAAGTTATTCAAACAAATTAACGAATTAATCAAAATCAAAATGATTCTTATCATTATTTACAAAATATATAAAAGCTTTAAATAAATAAAAAACTTTTTTGTTCATTTTTAAATACAATATTTATAAACAAAATTGAGAGTGTATATCAATAAAAATGTAGTCTTTATAAACTACGAGTAATGAGTATATATATATATATATATATATATATATATATATATATATATATATCTACTTATTTTATATGTTGATAATAAAATGTGGATAAATAGGGATCATAATTTCCACAGTTTTCAATACTTGTTTTACGTAAATTTTTTAACAACAATTTAAATAAAACAATAAATTATTGATTCGTACTAAACAAATGTGTGTTTTAAATAGGCGAACATTTACTTATTGTCTTCTACAATATTATACTACGCACAATATAATAGTCATTTTATCGTACACCATAACTTTACTAATTATCAAAAATCGAAAAATCGTACAATAAAAATTAATAAACCTCTTACTTATATATAAATAACGCATGTCACTGACACAATAGTAAAAACGGTGTAGAGAATATTTTACTCGGCGAAGAACTTAATACTACTAAAACAAGAGTAGTGTGACACATTTAAACACCCAGTAACACTACGAAACATATTAATATAATATATGTATAGTTATCTAATCAAGGTCATACTATGATTGCTTCAGTTAAAATAGAGAGATAAACAAAACACATTTGAAATAATTAGATGCATAATTAATATTTTTCTTTCCTTTTTTTATCTAACTATATAAATAAAACCTTTAGAGATTGTGATTATTAATCATTATATAATAGATATATTCCTAGTTATGAAAATTAAAATCGTGATTTTTTTCTGTATTTTGCCTGGTGATAAACAATAAGAAACAAATATTTTTAAATTTGTTACTGCATTGTTCACCCACCTGCGATACAGAATATATATATATATATATATATATATATATATATATATATATTGTAAATTAATTCATAAACGGTTAAGCAATATCAAATATACTAATAACAACTAACAACATTTTCAAACTACAACATAAATCGAATAAATCTTTGGACATTTAAAAATAAAATTGCACTTGTTCACGTAAAACTAAAAACGTTTAATTTTAGACGATTTTTTTTTTTTTTTTTTAATATTAAAATATTCCATCAATGTTCAATAAATTATGTAAATTAAATAATAATCACAAGCTCAAACATCGTAATTTATTTTGCAAACACATGCTCTTTAACAACGGAAGGTATATTATTTTCCCGTTCGATATTTACTTGGATCTATTTGCAGTATAGGTACTCCTACTCGACAATTTACTATTTATCCAAGTCAAAAAATAATAATATATCACAGTATTATGTTTTCTTGTCGTAGCAGACTTATTAAATGTCAAATAATCACGAAATCGGAAAGGTATGTTAATTAATCACGGCACGGCGGGTGGCTTAACCTTTTATTTAACACTTTTATTACTTTTAATCAATTTCAATTGTTAGAGCCTCCAATAATACGCACTGTTCTCTCGTCACCCGGAGAACTGCATTTGACGCATTTGTAATGAAATTAATTGAAAATATAAATATATTATACGAGAATAAAAAATGAATAAATCAAATGAATGAAAAGTATATATAGATATATTATATATATTTATTGTTAAATATATATGGCAAATGGAAGAGGGCTTTTTACAGACACTACTACAGGAAGTTCTAGAGTGAAAAATAATTCTTTAAATAAAAGTTAGCGTGCCATCCAAACAAAGAATATTGGATTTTTCTACAGGATGTCTAAATTATTGATTATTTTGGGTGGGGTGTTACAATATTTCAAATACCTATCTGTTAACATGGGTGTGGCTGGTTAACAAGGAATCAGATACTACCAAGCTCGTCTCATAGTCCAATGGCAAAGAAACAATTCAAATAATTACCTAATAATAATAATATAATAAAATAAAAAATACAAAATAAATACAGACCAAATTATAAATTAAAATTAGGCACCTACATTGATTTAACAGATTGTTTTGAATATTATTTTCTAAAATTCTGTTTAATACAAATTGTATAATAAAATATTAAAAATAAAAATTATTTTAAAAATTAATTCTCAATAAAATATTAAAAGTTATGTTTAATTAACATTTTTAAAACAATCACACTATAAGGAAAAAAATATAAAATAATTAAGTATTACCTTAATATGAAAAAAAATAATAATAAATGTATAAAAAAAAAAGTAAAAATAAAAAAATGTACATAGCGTTTCATATCAAAATAGTTTTTGATTTGAAACAACAATTAAATCTACTCCTGTTATTTATAAATACAAATATCTACGTCATTTTCTTAATAATAAATAAATAGTCAATAATCAAAAAAGAATAATATTTTGTTCAAAAGCATTTTGATTAGTTCCATAAATATAATTTAATTAAATTTTACCTAAAGATAGACAAAGCTATAATTATTTGCATGTTTTCCAGCCCATTAAAATATTCAATTCGATTGAATTATTCGAATGGATTATTGTTATTGTTATTTTTTTGTCAACGTTTTTCTAGATGACCTTAATAGATTTTTTATGAACCCCCTTTAAAGAGTTTTTTTTTTTTTTTGGCAAACCATATCTTTTAAAAATCAAATAATAATAGAGTAACTAATTTGTATAAATACAAGGCATCTGGTATTTAGTAATTTAGTATTTATAATAATAAATAGTATGGTTATTACATACATCTATTATTTTTTTTGTCTATAATTCATATTATTTATTACACCACATAGAGTACTATTCTATGTTTCAGTAGTTATACCTTAATAATAATTACAATTCAACCATAAGTATTCTAAAATTTGAATAGTAAAAATACCTTTTAATTATTTTTATAAATCTTATAACTTTAAGTATGTCAATTCTAATTACTCAAAAGTAGGAAATATAAGTAGGTGACTAAATATTTAATCAGTAAGACAATTTATTTGGGAATATGTTGCATATTAAAAAATGTACGTTTATAAATATAAGTAGGTACCTACTATGTTCCAAACATATATATTTTTTCATTTCTCCAAAGCCAAAAAACATTATTGATAAGTATTTGTTAATAACACCACAAATTTTGGATTTATCTGAAGATTTCGAATGTACATTTTAAATTTTGAAATACATATTTTCTAGCATCAAACATTTTTTTTTAACTTTTATTGTATTGAAAACATTAATGATCGTCAATAATAAGATATTTCTAATCAAAATGCATTAATACATTAGACAACAATTTTTAAAATTATTTATCAATATAGGTTCTATAAGCAAATAGCATAGGACAAACTTGAAAAAAAAAACATAGTTTAAAATATGCAAGTAGATAACAATTTGTTATTCAGTATGTAATATTAAAAATAAAAATCTGATTTAATTCTATAAAAAATTTAACAGCCGCGGATTTAACAATATTATATAAAACCTTATACAATGTGTTATAATTTATATATCTTTACATTTTTAGAGAAATGTTGAAAAGTACACAAATTAAAATTAATCAATCAATAAATGAATACTAAATAATTAATAATTTTTCTAAAACAATTTTAGTAGAATCACAAACTAAAAGAGAGAGAAAATTAAATTTAGCATATTTTATGAAAAGTATTTAAAAAATAATTAGGAAAATAATTATAAAGTTAGGATAGGTTGCTTAAATTTTTATCAGATACTAATTAAATAATGTAATTTATTGTCAGTTTATTTAAGAAGTTTTAAAAATACTTCTTATTATGCTTAGCCTTTTCTAATAACTGTGACTACTTGTCTGTAACTGAAGCAACAAGGCAACTGCAACAGGTTTTTAGTAACATGATTAGATTGAGAAAGATAATTATAAGTTATAACAAAACTTGTAAATAAAATACAATTGTAACCTTCACACATTCCAAATTTTAACAGTAGAGAAAATCTCCAGGTTTTTCCAATAAATTGATAAACTAAAACCTACACACATACTTTACACGATAGACGAGCTACTGTAGTAGATGGGAAGTTGGGAAGAGAGGATGTATAGGGTAATTTAATTAATCGTCTAAAAAGTTTGAACATAAGTATTGGGTGGAAGTTTCTAAGATTATTTACACATAAAAAAAAATAGAAAATAACAGAAACCTTATTATTAAGAAAAATAAAAGGAAAATCAAAAAACCTAACCAACAAGCTAAATTTTCTACCAGAAACTACCCCTTGGTTAGAGCAAGATTTTTGATAGAAAAAGTTTGTCATCAGGTAGAAAAAATACACACCTAATAGTAAAACCAATACATTCCTCATTTGGCTCGGAGTCTAAAACTAAAGAATGATCTATACAAATTACCCAACCGACCCATTTTATAGTGAAAGATAAACACAGTAGAATTGTATGACTATCAAATTGTAAACATATATATTTGTGTCACACTAATCAAATTATTAGAATAATTATTTAAATAAATTAAATAATTATTATGTTTAATACAAAACTAAAATAATAGTACTTAAGTTAGTAGACAAATAATTCCAGAGTAAATATACTTATGTATTATAAAATAGCATTTTCATTAGGAAAATGAGTTAAAATGTATTTTTTATGATTTTTCATTCATTGAAAGAGTTGTTGTACAGCTTTAACATTTTTAAAGAATTTGTTTAAAATAGTAAATATGTTTGATAATATTAGTGATATTAGTGTGAGCAGTTTGCCAAAGTATACAGCATTCTCTAAAAATTATGATATAAATATTAATAAGCGATATGTTTAATTTTAATTCAAACTTTTATATCACAATAATAGTATTAAGTTTAATTTAATACAATATCTTTTAAAGTCCATTAAATTGATTTGGAAATACAACTGACCACTGATTATTAATCATTAATCATTTTTTGGTGTATACAATGAAAAAGTTAAAAATAAGTTCAGTTGAACAATTAGGGGAGAAAGAATATCTACACAAAACCAAATGCATAGCATTTTTATAGTATTGAAATGGTTAAAATATAAGACTTTCTATTTGATGAATAAATATTTACATTAATTTATGCAAATAATAAATAAAATGTGTTTATTTTGAAGAACTAGTAGAATATTTTCACTTTATATATTAATATTTTAATAATAATTTATAAGAAGAAAGTTAGGTTTGGTTACCTATGTTTTTAATTGTTTTAATATATATTTTAGTTTGAAGGTTACCATAAGAAAATTTAAAAATTATATTTATTTATTTACATGGTATGCAATAAGGACTACCCAATGACATATTATTTAAAACTTATTATACAATTTAAAAACATAGTATTTATTTAATATTTAGTTGTTACTGTTTATTTTAAACTAAATACAAATACAATTAAAACAAATTGACCAGAAATGATAAATCATAATTTTATAGTAAGTATAAGTATAGCGATTAGAAAATGTATAGTTAAAATTTCATCTTTAAAGTGATTATTTATTACACTAGCGAGTCTATAAAACACAATAGCTACTCAAAAAGAATTAATGTAATATATTATCTAACAATTGATGTCATAGAATAAAATGTGCTGTTATTATTATGCAAATAAGGTAAAAATAATTGGTGATAATGTAATATAAATACGTACATTCTTTAACTTAAAGAAAGTTCTAATTATTATTGAACAATCATAGTAAATCGTAACCAAGCTTATAACTAACCGACAGTACAAAAATAAAATGATATTGCTGATAATTATCAGAAGTTTTAAATAAATTGTTCAATATTCAAATTACCTTTCTAAATTACGTGAAAGTGAAAATGTACTATTTATTAAACGATGATTTTATATTTTAGTAATCTACCGACAAAAAATATTATAGTGAATGTCATTACACTGGAAAAATTTTGAAATTCATTACAAATATTACCGATTTTGATTATTTAATTCCTATGTAAGCATATAAAAATCTCATGTAAGAATGTGAAAATTGTTACACACTCATCAGCGATTAATCGTTAACAACGGTAACATTGCAATTAGTTTGATAGTAAGTATAAAAGCGAGAAAATATTTTAGAAAAATATGTTTAAAAAATACTAACCGAGTCTAGTCAATTGTCTTCGATTTCGTATCCAAGAGAACATAGTTGTAAATAGTTAGTAGGTACACCGAGCGAAACTACTAACGTTAACCACAGCCCAAATGTACGTCGCTGAAATATCCACACATCATAAACTATTACGTTATTAATATTTAATGCGTTTAGACCGAATATCATAACAATAATAAATAGACAGTTTACGAATTAGTTTTTAACATTTTAACCGAAAGCGAACTCTGAGGAATAATTCCGTTCAGTGTTTACTGTTTACAACAGACCGCTATTCTAACAATATCAACGATTCATTCTGTTATCATTGTGATTATCGGGATACCATAAATTACGGTTGACTGCGTGTCGGCAATAACTACAAATTATATATATTTTGTGACGTCACGTTATCTATTGATAAGGCCAACGGATCGAAAAAAAAATCTTATCACGTTCATTCCATACGGAATACATGGGACAAGAAATTATAATTTATTTAAGTTAGTTTTTATTGTGCACCAGTTGTACAGATTGTATTTGAGTGTTTTAACTAGGAATAATGTATAATTCACAAATTTGTGTTTGTATTTGTACATATGGTGTAAAGACCTACTAAATAATTAAAACTTAAAAAAATAAAACAGTCGACAAGTAGTGCCACCTCTGGGTTCTTTCCTCACTATTTTCATGTAATTATTCTGTTAGCATACATTTCAGACTGTAGTATAAGTTGAACGAAATAAAAAAAATATTTGGACCCAAATATTACATATAGATATCGTTTTGATACAGTTTTTTATCTTCGACCGTTCTTATCACAAATGAGTATTGTTTTGTACAAAACGGATACCAATGCACTTAATTTAATTTATAATAATGTCGCTTCGCTTTGTTTGAGTCATATATCGGTTTTTATGCGAGCAAGCGGTCACGATCAAAGAACACGGATATTTACGTACAGCACCTCTCGATATAAGATTCTTTATCACAGGTTTTTTGTCTGTGCCAGACAACCGCGATTGTGGTTACACTGGTGTAACTGGAACCATAGATAACGCGGTGCTAATAACATTATCTACGACCCGGACACTGGCCTAAATCGCATTATCGATTATACTGATAACAATAATAATTGCAAATAAGGTATTGATAAATCGCGTAGTGAAAGGTCCGTTGTAAGAGTATCTATTTTATGGTAATACTGTACGAAAACGAACCGTAGTAGATTATGTAACGTCGTCGTCTTTCGTCCGTGTGGGAGTTGCGCTCGTGCTTCGAACCAATCGATAACAACAAATCGTCACTATCGTAGTAAATTTATTATTGTGTGTTTGTGTCGGCGCGGTTGCATCACAATAACGTATCGGGTTGTTGTTGTTGTTGTTGTTGTTGTTGTTGTTGTTGTTCGGTGTTCATTGTCGTCCGGCTTCGCGTTCGCCTTCGCACTACTGCTCCTGCTCGCGCGCGCGCCGTCAACGCGGATAAACCACAATAATATCGGCCGCACAACGATCGACGCGCGTTAAGGCATTCGTGTGTCGCCGTAGTTTTCGAGAATACAAAAAAAAAAAAAAAAGAAACCACAAATGATCGTCTGAGGCGCGTTTCTCAAGTAAGTGGTGCCGTCGCCAGTCTAATATCGTGTCTAGGCACGCTTGCTTGTTATACTTGTGCGCCTTGTCAGTTTTACGGTCGTCGGTATTATTGTTGCCCGCCCGCCCACAGTACCCCGTAACGTGGTGTTATATAACAATCGGGAACCGTTGTAATAGTTTCCGTAATACTCTTCAATCGGAAACGTACACCCTATTCCAATACTGACGAATCGGATACAAGGTATTTATTCTGGTACGGCGTTAGGCTCTTTATTATCTTTTTATTATCTTATTAGTAATTTTTTTATAAAATATATATATATTCTATCTGTCTAGAAACTAAATCTATACAATGATCACTTTTGAACATTTTCATTTTCATCCCAAGATATCTATAGGTTTAAAAAAATTGCAAAACGGTTCCAGTACGGTCTTTATTTCAATGTTTTGAAATTTAATTGCTTCAAAATGATTTTCACTGAAGTATCGCTTTCTTGCTTGCACAGTGTTCGCCAACGCAGAATAATTTAAATTAATTTAAATCGGATAGTAGAATGATGAATGAATTTATTGTATTCGATCATAGGTCAACACCTACTGTGTTTACTTTACTGCTAAGCTCTTTAAATACATTTAATTAAAAGCGCTTAAACAATGGGTATTGAAACCTTTGTACAAGTAGTTTGTTTATTACATTGAATACCACCAATCAAATAGGTTGCAATCTATTAACCTATATACAAATATATATATATAGGTTATTATAGGAGGTGTACTTGACAAATACCCGGACTAAAATTAATGCAGAGAAACTTTTAAATGTTATCGATAATGTTGTTGTACCAATATAAACTAGAGACAATAACCATTATTTCAGTATATAATAAAAACCATTATCTCCAATCGGTTGTTGACAGTGCGCGTTCATAGTTGATCGTTTTGTATGTTATCGTGATTTCACAATGAATGGATTACTATTACGGAACAATGTGTATGCATTAAATTTTGTTCTGAATTTGGGAAAAATTCTGCCGAAAGGTGGATATCAAAGTTGTGGTTTTTGCACTATGATAATGCACCAGCGCATTCAACACTTTTCATACGTGAATTTTTGGCATCCGAAAATATACCAGTGGTACTTCACCTTACCCACCATATTCACCTGATTTGGCTCCCTGTGATTTTTTTTTTTGTTTCTGAGACTAAAAACTACCCTCAAATGTCAAAGATTCTAATACGTTAACGAAACCATCCATAACGCGACAGAAATGCTAAAGGCTATAACCTTGGAGAAATTTCAAAAGTAACAAGATCGTTTTGAGAGCATTGTTGTATAAAAGATAGAGTGCTATTTTGAAGGTGATCCATTTAAATAGTTTAAGTTTGAAATATAATTTTTAATACATTTTGTCCGGGTATTTATTGAACACAATAAATAGTAATACACCTCATATATACCATTTATCAAAATAGGTAGGTAATTAAATTGTTCATTATAAATTCAGCAATTACCAAAATAATGACTTATAAAAATGTAATAAATACAAAGATACCACAAATTTTAAAACAATATATTATATTCGTAGATTGGTTTGTATAAAATTGGATGTAATTAAAGACAAATTTACAATTAATAATTAAATTATTTAAATAATACCATAATGATTACAGTTTAGAACTTGTTGCATTTGCATATTCTTTAATAATGGCTGTAGAATAATCTAAGTAATATATAAATTTGTTTTAAGACATATTCGACTGAAATATAAACATTTTAATTGTATATTTGATAAATTTTGGAAATTTAATTGTTATTTATTGCATATTTATATGCGTATATAAATATTTTTTAATATTAAAATTTATTTCTTGCTATCAATAAAAAATTCAGTTGCATATTTCGAATATTTTATTTTTACTATGTACTGACTTATTTTTGAGATTTTTATTTCTAAAATTTTAATATAATTTATGGATATTTTCAAAAACAAAATAAAAAATTAGCTGCATATTTCTGATGATTTCGACTGCAATCAATGATGCACTGTCATCATCATTAAGGTTTATCACTAATGATAAACCTTAAAAACAAAATTATATCCTTGGTTATTCAATACAAATTCTGCAACACATATAATTGTATTTATTTGATTATAGTAATAGTAACACTATCATTATCATCAAACTTCCTAAAATGCCTAGGCAAAATTAAATCTATCAAGTTATTGTAGATTATTAAACAAATGCATACATTACATTACAATCTATCAATCTGTTTCAATTGAATAATACAATGACTGATTTTTGTATATTTTATTTTCCAGGTTGTTTATATCCTATTAATAAATAAATAAACAATGCCGCTCTTCTATAGCGTAATAGCCAGGGGTATGGTCGTGTTGGCCAAACATGCCAACTACCAAGGCAATTTTGGCGAAATTTTGGAAGGCGTTTTAGTTCAAATTGGACTAGAAAACAAAAAACAAAGTTTACTTCATGACCGTTACTTATATCATTATATTTGCGAAGATCAAATTATTTATATGTGTATCACTGATGATGTAAGTTTCGATTTATTATAACTAAAAAAAATATTACAAATTGACTATTGTACTATTATAACTATTGTAAAATATTTGTAGGAGTTCCAAAGGTCCAAAGCATTTTTCTTTCTGAATGAAATTAAACGGCGTTTTCAAGCCACATATGGTCATCGTGCTTCTAATGCTATTGCATATTCCCTGAATTCTGAATTTGCTCCAATACTTGCATCTGAAATGGTACCTATAATACATTTTATCGTAGGCATAGGCACAACTAGAGTCCAAATATTGGAAGCGCTGAAATTATGTATCGCTCACAGACCCACATCACGCCCCCAGTTGCCTTTATTCTCAATTAAGTAATAATTAAAAAATGATTATTATTTAATGCACAATAAAAAAAAAAAAAAACACTAATATTTTCGTATAAAAATATTAGGGTGCTGAAATAAAGCTAGTTGCGCCTAGGGTCATATGTATGTACATTGTACATATATTACCAAAATGTCCAATAATATTAAATATGTGTATTTTATAGAAGCGATTTTCTAGCCCAAACGAATTTGATGTGTTATCAAAAGTACACGGGGAATTAGATGAACTAAAGGATATAATGGTTCGGAATATAGGTAAGAAATGATAATTAATTTAAAAACAAAAACGCATAATGATTATAATTTACAATAATAATTTCTAGACAATGTGGCTCTTCGTGGAGAAAAACTTGAACTCTTGGTCAATAAAACTGAAAACTTATGCTCACAATCTATGAATTTCAGAGTTCAAAGTCGTACACTTCAGCGTTCATTGTTCTGGAAAAATGTCAAAATATATGTTATATTTGTACTTATAGGTTTAGTGAGTAAACTTCTTATTCTAATTAAATACAATTTAAGTAATAATCTATACTAATAATATTATAAAGAGATGAAATTAGGTATGTAAGTTTGTAGAGGGTAATAACCGCTGAAAAATCTTAATAATCACTGGATAGAAAGCTACATTTCTGAGTGACATAAACTATGTTTTATTGTAATAAAAATTAGTTAGGAAGGTTCGGGTTTTCTTTTTATACAAAAATTGAATTTTTTTTTTATTTATGGGTTACCCTGGCGACACACAGACAAAAAAGAAATAAGTTATTATTAGTTGAATTGGTTATCACAAGCAACAACATGCTTAAATTTATATTGAAATTCTACTCAGTAATACACAATACAGTGTAATAGTCTCCATTCTCACAGGAAATTTGACAAAAAAAATGAGTATAAGTTAGGTATATCATTATTTAGCATTTTAAATAATAATTTATAACATTTTGGTTTTATTTTTTTATTGAAAAAGATCAATTATTTTTCAACAAGCTTACTTTGAATCTATACATTTTAAAAATATAAATAACACAAATTTAAAAAATGTTTATGTATTTATTATATTCCTTAATAATATTATATAAATTTGTTTAAAACATTTTTTTGTTTTTTTCTCTAAACTAAATAGTCAATTTTTTCATCCCCAAAATGTCAGTTTTACCCGTTGCCATAATATTATGTCAATTTATTGAAATATTTATTTTTTAATGAAATAAATGACTACATATTTATAATAGTTAAATTATATTATTTTTTTTATTTTTTTTTTTAAAAATTTAATTTACTCAAAATTATTAATAAATTCATAATTTTTTTTTTTTTTTTTTTCAGGCTGTTCTCTACTTCATTGCGGTTTTTTTCTGTGGGTCACTTACTCTCAATTGTACTTAATAATTTGTTTTTTTCTTGTACTTGCCATTAATACAACATTTGTAATTTTTAAATGTAAAATTATCTAGTGTTTATAGTGTATTTAAAATGAAAAGAAATGGTGACAAGACATGACAGTCAGATTTTCCATATAGTAGTAACTAGCCTTTTAATATGATATAACATTCCATACCTACATCCACCACCTTCATTTATTGTCAAGACTACAAATACATAATAAAACTATGAACATTTTTACTGTAGAATAATCACTTTTATTGATTTATTGTGTTATATCTATTTAGTCAATTTATTACTAGGAGCCTACTGTGCAATCCATATATATATATATATATATATTTACTTATTTATTTTTTATTAGGCATTGAAATATATTGTGATAAAATGTATATTGATCTTTTTTCAAAATATAAAATATTTGTATGATTATCAAAATGTAATTTATTTATCAATTTTTTTTTTTTTTCATTAATTATGTATTTGCCTTGTTTTATTTTTTCCTATTTAAAATTCAAAGAATAATTCATAATACATAATTAGTGTTAGTACCTAGTTTTCTTTTTATTGTTATTAATTCAATTTTATAAAATATATTGTGCTTCAAATGATATTACACTTTCTTAAAAATATTTTCTTACACTATTTTACAACTATTATAAAGCATATATTTACTAAACATTGAAGTATTATTTTTTTAAATGTTTGGAGTAGTTTATCACTTGATAATATATATTATTAAATAATTGTAATAAGTTGATTGGTTTTTTTAATATATTGAAATTAAATATCTAAAACCTGTGAATTCATTAGTTACAATGTCTTAAGTGTATGGGCGCTATAAACAATAACTATTTAAAATAATGGCAATAAAAAATTGCAATAGCAATCAAGTCTTCATAAATTATATATTAGATACATGTTAAATTAATTACATGTTAGGTACATTTTCTGTGTGTACAAATTGATAATATGCTGGTTAACTATATATGGGATATTAAAATCGCTGAAAATTATTTAAAAATAGTTAATGAATATTACAAAAATTGTCTTTTTTTTCTGGATAACACTGCAATATGTAAACACTATGCACTGTTAACTATGAATACATAGATAATAAAGAATTTATTATGAATAGCATTTAATCTATTCTGTTGTTCATGATTTAAAAATCAGTATATTTTAAACTGTGCGCTATGGCTATAGTCTCATAGGAAGTTTAATTTTTATTATCCAAAAAAGCAAACAGGGTTCAAATAACAAATTATGTTTGGAATAATTTTTCTCAAAACTACAATTTCAACAAATGATAAAAGTAATGTTAAACGTGTATGTCACAATTTAAAATAGTTATACTTTAAAACCGTATAATTATATATTTTAAACCATCCTAGTGTACACTATAGTAAGACCATAATTATTATTAAGCTGTGAGTTCTGTTTGTCAATGACGCGATCATTGAAATTAAATGTCCTCGAAGTATTTTAATTTTAATTTTTTTTATTCTTTATTTTCCTCGTGTCCTCAAAGTATTAACGAATGCACACCGGTAGAAGCTTTAAATAATAACCAAATAAAAAATATAAAATTGTTAATGACGTAGAACTAAAATTCGCGTTTTATTATTTCGTTTCTATTTATGTTGATTTCTGGGTTACCATGAGCAACAATGAAACAACACGACTAATACTACTTCGCTCAGAACCGTTTTTCGTTTGCAATTTATCTTTACATACCGATATAAATTAAATTTCTATCTATATACTACCTTCTGAACTTCTATTTTCTTTTTCTTTTTTTTAATTTGTTTTGGATTCTTGTGCGTCGACGAACGTATAGTTATCAGAATAATATTTAAACAGTTGTCGCCAAGCAACATAGAAATTAATCGTGTATAATCAGTACTTACGTAAGTATAATAGTTTTAAGTACCCGTATGAGTAGGCGGTCGTTTTCCAAAATGTTTTTCTCTCGAGATTATTTTACTTTTAATGTACTTTCCCGAGATTACGTAATTACGTACGCACTATCAGTAATACATTTCACCGGAGTCAGACCATTTCTACAGGGTGGGGCACTGAATCGACGGCCGATTTTAAAAATGTATTTTCTCAGTTGTAATTAAGATGAGTACTCTCACTGAATATTATTAGTTCAATGACAACATGCCGTTTAGTAAACATGGAACAGTGGGATGCTCAACAACGTGCTTATTCAATTAAATCATTTTACAAAAATGATGACGGTTATGCGGCTCCATGATTATGATTACAGCCTAGGCCAATAAAATATAGATGGATCAACTCTAAAGAAACGGGTTCAGCATTAAAAAAGAAACCTGTACGAAAAATAACCATTCGTATACCTGGAAATGTCACTGCTGTCGGGGCCGCTCTCATAATGAGTCCAATACTTTCTACACGATAACATACGTATCGTTAAATTTATCCAGTAGATTTCGCACAGCGATCTAAACTTTCACCCGTTTAAAAAGTTAAGTCTATGGACAGAAACCTCGAAATATTGGTGAACTAAAAACCACATTTAAGAAGAAATCGCCAATAAAAAAAGTGATACACCAAGTGTAGTGGGAAATCTACGAAGTAGGCTAGAAGAGTGTTTGACGGCCGTCAATTTGAGAACATAATTTTTACAAATTAAATGACATGGTATGTACTTCAGTATAATAAATTAATAATTCATTTTTATTCGTCATTATAATTTAACTATGAAAATCGGCTGTTTCGGTGACCCATCCTGTAGATATATATTATTTTTTAAATTTTTTTCCCGTTGTTTATCCACTGGCATACGATTTTTACATCGCGGGAAATATTTTTTTTTCTCAAGTCTTGCACGGCATCCCTTCCTTTCGGGCACGTAACCAGGCAATTTTTTTATATACCGCGATGTGATTAAAGGGGCCCGCTGTAATGGGAATTATATTTTTTTAATAGATTTAAGTGAAAAATTAAATAATTTTAAGTTAAAATTTCACCTCTTAGGTTACAAATTTTATTATAAATTGGAACTTTTAAACGTTTATATAAAAGTATCTTGACAACAGATTTTTAATGTTTTCCAATTATCATAAAAGAAACGTAATGTCCCACGCGTGAACCCTCGTGTCAAATTTATTGAGAATTTTTTAAATAGGTATTTACACATTGTTGTCCATATTAAAACCAATAAAAACTCAATCAAATTTCATATTATAATAACTTTCATACATAAATAACACAAATAACGCCAGAATATTTCGAACATTTTACCACGTCTAGAATGTGAATACTATTAACAAGTATTTAATGAAAATGTCAGGTTTTGACGATTATTTTTCACTGAATAAAAACAAAAAAGAGCATATTCGAAATTAACAGAAACCCATAATTGCGTAAATATACAATTTTTCCGACGTTTTTTCACATTGTTGAGAAAACAAAGTAGGGAAAAAAATGGCATTCCCCGATTAGACCAATTAGACACAATTAGCTACTGAATTTTACAAACGAAGCAAAATATCTGGTCAAAAAGTTGTGTACAGATAATACAATTAAAAAATATCTCACGGTATAACTCCATATATTACTTTTTTCAGAATGTAAAATATCATACTTTCAATCCAGTGGTGGCGCCAGGGTGGGCCCACCATAAAATCTTTCCGGGCTACGGCTGGCCCACCCTGTATGATTCTAGATTATTTTCGTTTTATATTACATTATATTTTTAAATTTTTTGAAACACGTACAAATGTAGAAATCACAGTTTTAACAGTTTTAACATATTACTACCTACATTTTGTCTGTAGTCCGTGTATTCATTTTTGTTTCCGACTTAGCGTACCTATACAAATTGTATTAGTATTTTACTAAATACCAATTAATAGATAATTGGTAAGACTATTGGCTTTGTTAAAACTCCGACGAGCAGTAAGTATATACTATCCTTTTCCCCCCTTGTAACCGAGGGAACACGGAAATAAAAAAAATAATGAGGTTAGCGGGTAATAGGCACTAATGTGATATCATGGCTAATAATCACTATCACGGCTAGTATATTTAGCCATGGCTACTACCATAACCATTGACATTTGTATACTTATACTAAATTTATACGTCAATGCCATATCAGCATGGACGTTTTACAGGTGAATCACGGAAGAAATTCTTCGCACTTTTCTCGTAAATTCATCTGTGTTGACGTCAGAAGGGAGCCGGCGGATTATCGGTGTTGTTACTTTTTATATCAGAAATCTCTAACAACATTTAAAATGAATCAGCCGGTTGATGACCTTAGATCATCGTATATGTATATATTTAGTTATTTATTGTTGTCATGAGATGTTTTTTTTTTTTTTTTTAACTAGACTATTTTGATTCGCATTATTTTCTATTTATTTGATTATTTTCTTTATAGCTGTACCCGTTATATAATGAAAAAAAAAATGAATTTTAATGACATGCTTACTTTGGCTAAACGGATCGATGCTAAAGTTAAAATGTTAGAGATTAAGTGGAACATCGTACGAGTTTAATGTTTAATGACAATTCTAGTCAAGGGATAAAAATGCTTACAATGATTAATGACAAGATTCAAGATGTGAAAAGAAAAAATGTAATTTGACCTATACAATATAATAAGCTAAGTGAAATTGGTTTACATTTATATATTCAATTTGAGTGAATTGAAAATCATCTGAACATTTGTCTGCATATACCTAATAAAATAACCGAGTCCCATTTATTATCGGTGGTTTTAAAAGTAAACAGTTATAGAAAAGCTATAGACATTGTATTTCAATCATTTCATTATAGGCCAGTCAAATTTGACCAAAAAACGACCGATTTCGGAATTAGTTAGTAGAAAGCTGTAAATCGTTTTAATTGCTTGGGTATAGGTCTGATATTAGGGGAATATATTTTCCCTCCACCTCCGAGGTCGGCGTTGGCCTTCTTTAAAATACAGCTCCAAAATCGGAGTTAAGTTTTACGATAATAAACCTAAAACTATGAATTTTATCAAAAACCGTAATTGGATTCAAAATGTAGAGCGCTAAATTCTCTACAAAATTAACGTCATAACTATAGATCTCGGTTCAATATTACGGTTGATAATTTTAATCAAAATTGGCGATTTAAAAAAAAAAAATGGATTTTTTTTTAGTTCTATCATTAGACTTGTAAGTAGGTTTACTTATAGGTAAACAAAGTATGGCGATTGATAAAGAGATGTTGATGGCAAAAATAAGAGTTAGCTGAGCTTATTTATCTGGAATTAAAGGTGAAGACAAACAAAAATACAATTTATATATATTTATATATATATTATATATATTTATTTATTAAAAAAAAGTATGGGTTAAGCCCAAAAAAATGTACAATAATATTGTATGTATATAAGAGCAAGCCCGGATTAAGAGGATATAGGGGGGGCAGAGGGGCCACGTACCTGAGATCCACGTATGTAAAGGGAAGTATGTAATAGTCTTCTAGGCTTAAAAATTATTTTCAATGGTAGTTTGTATTTTTTATAGTACATTTTGTCTAAAGAAAAAAAAAATGATATTCTACAAAATTTCAGTATTGATAAAACCTTAGAGGCAAGATAAAAAATGATTACATAAAATACTTAATTTTATTTCTAGATATATGTATTATAATAAAAAATATTATGTTTTTATTGTACTTGATTAAAAAAAGTTTAAATTTGTTTTTTATAATTTTAAAGAACTTTTTCCATTGATGGGGGTCCACAACCATGTATTGGCCCCTGGGAGTCTTAATCAGAGCTTGTATAAGAGCAATTAGCATTACTTTTAAATATATTAAATTATTAAGTTTACATGTATGGATAATGTAAAGAAGATAATATATATTTCTCAAATCATACTAAAAATCTAAATATTAAATATCAAAGCTTAAAATAAAACTTGACATTTTTTTTTTTTTTTAATAAAATAAAAATTATAATTGATATGAATCTCTACAATATAATAATCATTATATTATGTAGGTATAAAAAAAACCATTAGCATTTATTAAAAATTAAGTTTTTATACTATTGCAATTTTTATACAACCCTTTTTTTAAATTACATAGTAAAAAATTAATATATGATAGCTAAAGTGGCAATAATATATTAATTACAATTAATTGTATACAAAATAAAAAACCTAAATTACAATAATCGAAATAAATTTGTACTTAAATACTTTATACTATATTATTATGAATCTATAAAATATTTGAGCAACTAATAATTATAATTACTTTTTCATTTATTTTAACATTTTATTTTATTTTGCTGGACATTTGTAATTATGAGGAAATGATAGGTATGAATCAAGTTAGACTAACACAAAACTGTTAAGTTAACATTGACTAACATAGCTTATTTGATTTCGGAAAATATTACTGATACTAAAAGCTTCAGTGAAAAAAAACAATTGTTAAAGTTCAAAAATGTCTGTTGTTCTTAATATGAACTCCTGGATTTTATATACATATATATAAAAATAAAAAAAATATGATGTCCTGCTTATATTTTTGTATTATAGTATAAATAAATTGAGAATTTTAAACAAATTAGTTACCTATCGATTTTATATCAATATCTTATCAATAATTGATCAATCACTAATAAAATACTGATTAAATCATATTATCAGGGCTGTACTGTACTAGCAGTGTAACTGAGTTTCCACACTGTTTTAAGACATTTGTGGCTAAGAGGTGATTTGCGTTCCTTAAGTTTATTCCACAAACCTCCAACAGATGATCACCGACTTTAAGTCCAACTTTGAAAGCAACACTGTTTTCACTAACATTAGATATGAATATTCCACCACTATCAGCACAAAATATCTGAAATCCGAGTACTTCATTACACTTCTCTATGGTTATGTATCTCAATGCGCCAGGTAATGGTCCACTTTTATTAATTCCTAATATTGGTTTTTTCAACATTCTAAAATGTGCATGTGATTAATATTAAACAGTAATAATTATTTAATTTTAATACTCACTTGGTTATCCAACTATCAGCCGAAGATTTTTGATGGTTGGCTGGTAATTTTCCTGGTTTCAGAACATCAACTTTAAAAGTAAAATTGCCTTTTACTCTACCTGCATCATCGATACTCGTTCTCGGTACACTTGGGGATTTTCTAAAAAAATTACATAAATATTAATTATTTATATATCCTTGTCAAACATTTCAGATCACAAACACTTCCTTTTATAATATTAGAAACCTGATTTTTTTTCAAATATTTTAACCATTTTAAAATATTATAATGCGCAAATCATTATATTTACAGGACTCGAGACTTATAGCACTTAAAATCCATAAAAAAAAAAAAAAAAAAATGGTAGGGGCTTTTTAAATCTACCCTTTAACGGTTCTTTATAAAATACAATTTTCTAGTACTACAAAAATGATTAACACAAGGCATCTATTTTATATACATACAATTTTAATAAAAATACATTTTGACAAATTAAAACAAATAACAAATACAATTATATAGAGCTATGTTTAATAATTTCCCTGCCATTTTTGCGTTTCAAATATTATTTATTTATTTGTTTCACTCAAATTATTATGGGTAATTCAATTAGCTAATACTTCGATAAGGTTAGGTTACCAATTGGTATTGTATAATAATATCACATAATATTCTTGTCTACATATTTTACCGTACCAATGTATGACTTTGATTTTATTTTAGTCACAGTACATAGTTTAGTCATTTTTAAAACATAACTGCATACATATTTAAATAGGTTTTTTTAGGGCATATAATTGTCAGTTCTATTTGTGACATGTTACTGTCATCTACCAGCTTATTAATTTTTTTTTTTTTTTAATCTAAGCACAGTCCATATAACATAAGCCATATGATAAGAATACACAATTTAAATCATTTTTAATTAGAATAAAAAATAATTATGGTTTAAATAAATATAAATATATATCATACAAAAAGTGAGCTTATTAATAAATAAATAATTAAATAAATAAGTAAACAAATAAATAACCACCTAAATCTGACATTCTCCATCCTTCTAGGAAATGTAACAGCTTCATAAGATGGAGAAAGTACAAGAGTATCGTGTATTTCAGAAATGTTAAAATGGCCATCATAAGATTGAGTGCGATTGTGTTTCAACTTTAAAAATACATATTAATTTTACAATAACCAATTCAGCTATTAATTGTTTCAACTATAACTAATTTGATTCTTTTTTACTTCTGCCAGATGATTTTTAAAACGGTACATTGCTGATGTTCTTCCACCCGTTAATACAGGATATATAAAAGAAATTCCACACACACACAGTGATTTTGAAAACTGTTTACTAATCGTGGCAAATAGTCCCGATAAAATTTTATATATGTTTTTGCTGAAATAGTAGTTTCTTCTGTAGTAAGACACATCTCACATTCACATGTTTATTATAATTATTATCAGATCTATGAAGTATATAAAATAAAATAATATTAATATACAGTAGAATCCGTTTAAGACGCTCTGCTAGGAATCAGTTAAAAATAGCGTATTAAAAGGGAAATCGTATAACTCGGGAAATACAAATTGTGACAAATATAATTGGACCTGGTGCAGGACAGTTATTTACAAACAGTAAAGTGTTCCTGTTCTGTTTCTTAAAAGAGAGGTCTATTTATTTTATCCAGTTCATAAAAATATCACCTGTCATCCAAGCACAATTTTGTGATACGTAATAACATGGAAATTTTTGAAACAACGTGGAGCGTTACTTTTTCCAATAACTAGAAGTCTTAATTTTTGAGAGCCAGTAACATTTGTACATGCTTAAACATACTTAAACGTTCTTTACTTAGTTTTCAAAATATTTTCACTCCATGCAGCATCATTAACGGACTCGTCACAAATTTGTCGATACACAATATCATGCCTTTTCTTGAACCGATCAATCCAGTCACCAGATCCAGTAAATTTATCAATATTGAGGCGTTTAGCAATTTCATGTGCTTTTTCGGTGACAATATTACCATTCACAGGCAAATTTAAGTACGTGCTTGTTTAAATCACTCCAACGAAATGTGTTCTAGTTCATCGTAATTTCCATGTTTTATTTTTTTGTCGTTTACAACTACCAGTCATTGTACTGCTCTCAATTTTATTTCTGTTCATCAGAACTGTTCGCAGCGTCGATGCAGGTAAATCCATTTCTTTTGTTATTTTCTTTTTGATTTTTTTTTTTGTCACTTTTTTCATCTTAAATTTTTAAAATGGTTAACTTATCATTAACAGAGAGAACTTTTCGTTGAATTCCTCGACAATCAGTCATAATTAAAAATTAAACTCGAACAATTCACAATAAAAAAGAATAAAATAAATTACACTTTACATAAAGTCTTTAATCAACCACAAATTGACGTAATCTAATCCGATATTCCGATACCGTGAATAGGCGTGTGTAGCGTATCGTATCTAATCGTAAATATTATTGTCTGATAACTAATACAAGTACACATACACATTATTCCTTACCGTTATTATTAGTGGAGGTATTTCTTTAAATTTTATATTTTTATAAAAATATAGAGAAATATAGAGCGTATTATCCAGAGTTATGTTGAATGAAGTCAAAATCAAGGGACTCGTAAAAATGAGCGTTTTAGGCCGGAAATCATCTTAGGCGAGAGCATCATAAACGGGTTCTACTGTATTATAAAACTATATTAATATTTGGTTTTAATAGAAAAAGTTACTTTTTTTTTTTTTAACTTTGTTGTGCTAGAGACGGCTGTGAGATGGCAGTGATATTAATGCTGTTTGTTTTCATGCATAACCAATTGAAAAAAAGGTGCAATTTTTTTAAATACTTTCAGTTGACTAATCAGATAATTTATAAGAGAAAATGTTTTATAGTTAGCCTTAGATATAGAAACCATATTCAAGGAGAATACATTGAGTACAATAAAAAGAATGCACATGACATAATTTATAAAACCATTAAATTGTTATGTGTGGTTTTGAGACGTGGCTGGTGAGAAAATTTGAATAACTGGTCAAGTGGTATTTGAGAAGAAGTTCTCAGGAAAATATTTGATCTAACCTTTGATATACAAGCCAATGAGTGAAGGAGATTACATAACGATGAATGCGTTCCAATGGCCTGAGAGTGCTAAATCAAGTTATTTATAAGATATATATATATATTTTAAGATCGTTATTTAAACACGTGGTTAGGAAAAAAGGTGCGAAGAGTTAAAAAATATATTAAGTCAGTAGTGCTCAACATTCAATAGTGAGCAACTGTAGATAAATATGTGGCATGATATACTTAGAACGGTATTGTCTTAAAAGCATAAACCAAAGGAAAGAAGGTCAAAAATATCATAAAAAATAACTAACACTAAATGTCAAGTGGATTAGACAGCGGTCTGATTTATAACAAGACTTGAAAACTTACATCATTCTAATCCACTGGTAAGTTACTTAATCTATCTATTATAAGCATTAGTGATGGGCGGTAACGAATAATAACTATCGAATTATTCGATTAATAATAATGATACTGCTGGAAGGTTGTTAAGGTAGGTTAGGTATATTGGTTTTATACAGTGAACCATTACAAATGATATACGATTCTGAACAATATAGGTTCATATAATAATTATATACATATTTAAAAAAAAGTGTTATTTATTAAAATATATAAATAGTCATATTACTTATACATAATGAATTCGAATAATTTAGAAATTTATAATTATTGGTCGAATAGGATATTAGGGTATTAGGGTATATTGGTAAATTTAGATTTTATACGATAAATCAGTACAAATGAAAAACAATTCTGAGCTACAAACATAAAATAATTATACATTTAAAATTTTTAACGAATTTGATCATACATTTTAAAACGCTTATGAAAAGCAAAAAAAAAAATGTTTAAGTTGATCTTTTATTAGATCAACTTATGAACAACCTTGATTTAAATTTTCAATTATTACCCTCCCCCCACTGCCTCCTATTTCCGCAGAATTGACCTGAAGACTATCTATGAATTATTCGAATAACTCACATTATTCATTTCCGCCCATCACTAATAAGCATGTTAATAAAATATATTACTGACCTGACAGATAAGTCTATTGAAGGAGTATCTGTAGTATCAGGTTTTTTGTGATCATTTGATAATACTGACAATGAATATCGATTTTCGTTTCTACGCGCACGAGGTATTATACTTGTTTTATGACTCACTATAGGATCACTTCCAACTTTTGGCCAAGTACTACCGGTACTAAAAAATTCTTTAGATTTCCTATTAAAACCACAATAATATTTATAAGTAAAAGTAAGATTTCATAACACAATTTTATTTAAAATATGTATGTGTAATAATCAGAGCTCAGAACTTACACTTAAAATTCATAAAATAACGCTTAAAAATGTTGATAAAAATCACTTAAAAATATTTTTAAAAAAGCAAAAATGACCAGGGGGCCATAATCTAATCTCTTATAATTGCTTCCAATTTTAAAATAAAATTTCCTAATACTATAAAAATGGTTAATACAAAATAATTTCTTTTTTTTTGAATACATAACCATTTTGAATTTTAATTAAAAAAGTAAATAAATTTTGACAAATTAAAAGAAATTAAATTTGTTAATTAAATCATATAGTGCCATTAGATAGGGGACTTTTATAGATCCCCTACGATTTTTAACGTTTTATTTCCATGTTTTAAGCGCTTTTTTGTGGATTTTAAGACATACTTTAAACTGGCTTTGCTTTTTGGAATTTGGGTTTTCCAATACCACAACCAATTAGTTCATAATTTGTTTGATATTTTTTAGAATTTGTTTGGACTTCCTACGACCGTTTTAACCGAAATACTAGAGGGGGGCGTAGAAATGTTTCTTCAGCCTTCCCTCCCTACTATCCGGATTTTAAATAGTAAACAAACTATGAATTAATTGGTGGTGGTATTGGAAAACCCAAATCCATAATAATAAAACAATTATCATACCTAGAATCTTTATATGGAGGCGGTGTAGAGTAAATAGAATAAGATAATTCTTTAATAGCATGCTGTTCCGAAGCAGTATTGTTGACAGATGCAACATTTCCAACTAATGTGTTTGATACATCTGGTATCACTTTTGTTGATTGGACATGTTGAGATTTTCGACAAAATTCTTCATACTTCAAAAAACTAGTCCTGTCTGTTTGTGTTGTACAATTAACATATCTTTTATATACTTGTGAGTTTGGCTTACAGCCACAATCTCTAACAGAATGTGTAGATTTTGTAGTTGCAATACTTATATCACCAGATGCATGTAATGGTAGTTTGGCTTGACTTGGATTTTGTATATTATCCACTGTTTCATTATCCTAAAAATAAAAAAAATAATAGAATATAAAGATATTAAGTTTTTTTTTTTTTAATTTAACTTACACCATCATCTAAATTGTTATTATTTGCAGCTAGTGTTTGATTGGTACTTGCACCATTTTCTAATAATGTTCTACGATCATAAACATTTCCTCGAAGTTGAGTTGCAAAAAGGTTTCTGGACAGAGTATCAGGTAATTTACGCTTTACAGTAAATGACACATGGTTTAATGTTTTTATAGTTTCCATTAAAAAGTTCTTGCTCATAGAAGTACAGTCAATATTATTAATACTTAATATACAGTCGTTAATTCTAGAATAATAAAAACGATATAGTTATGTGTTTATGTTATGCAACCAACTGTATATAATAATTTTTAACCTCAATTTTTTTGATCCAATACTTCCTTTGTTTAGAGATGCTATATAGATTGAATTATCATTGGAATACAACGGCTCTTCTCTCCCGCCGACTAAATTAATTCCTAAATCATCATTCAATCCTACAACACCCTAAAAAATATTTATAGTTAAATATATTCTATATATTAATATAATAGAAAAGAATACAACTATGTTTATGTTTTATTGTTTTATTGTTTTATATTATTTAACCTAACAATACCTAACAGGGCTAAAACATATTTTATTTATACTGGGTATTTACTTTATTATTACTTTCATCATTATCCATTAGATCCTGGGCGAAACAAAGAATGTATTAGATTTACAATGACGTTTGTTAATAGTAAATGTTGGAAGAAAGTACAATTTATAAAGAATAATGCTTTTCAAAATGGATTTCCAATTTTAACATCAATTATTCCTATATTTCTTACTAATCCCCCCACAACTGCTAGCTGTGAAAAATTATTTTCATATTTAAAAAAGCTAAACAAATTTTTAAGGACCATAATAGGCCAAGAACGCGTAAGTTATCTTGCTACTTTACAAATTGAAAAATATTAGAATATACCTAATGCCTCATAACAAAAAATTAAAAATGTGTTACCTTTCATAAACTATTTTAACACTATACAAAAAAAAAAAAAATGGATAAAAAGTTAATTAAAAGTTAATTTATTTATGACTATTCCTATGAGCATTAACTTGATACGTGAGTATATTTAACTAAATAATAATTCCTAATACTTACAAAGTCAATATTTAAGATTTCCGTTTCCCAGTCTTGGAGATCAGTATCCATATCTGAAGAGTCCTGACTACGATGACCAGCTGCCTGTAATTGAAACGATAGTCCGGCATCCATTTTATCTCTACAAAATAAATATACATATTCGTAATTGTGTACAATTATAGTTAACATTTTTTTATACTCTTTACATACTTTAGTTCAGTGAGTTCTTCAGATAATTTTGCATTTTTTTTCATTAAATCATCACAGTCTTTTGTAACACTGGCTAACTTACTTAGAGCATCTTCACGCTGTTTTCTTAAACTATCAGCGAGAGTTCGTATACTTTCACGTTCCAAGAGAATTTTGTCCCGTTCATTAAAAGCCCAATCTCTACGTCTTTTGGATATTTTTAAGTCGTTAAATAATTCATCTAATTTATTCTGATGTTCAATTTCTCGAAGACTATCTTGATCATGATTATTTATACGTTCGTTTGTACATGCATTAAATGAATCTATAGACGCCAATCGTACATCACTTGGATTTTTTATTTCTGTACTGAAACTATTTTTAAAAACATTTTGAGTTTCTACAATGGCTAAAATATCTCCAAATCTTTGTTGGCATACTGTAAGTACTTTATCACGATTACGCAATACTGATGATATTTCTTGTTTTAACGATTCGACGTATAATTGTAGAGTTTTTTTTTCACCCTTTAAAAATTCTATTTCCTTTGTTAACGCTTTATTTTTCTTGACAACTCGAGATAAATCTTCTACTTGTTTTTCAAGGTCATTATGAACGCTGTCACGTTCACTCATTATGAGTCTGTATTCTTTAACAGTAGAATCATGAATTTTATTCAAATGTTTAAGTTCCTTATTACTTTTAACACCAAAAGCAACGGCTGATTTCATTTCTTTGACCGCTTCTTGATGTTGAACTTGAACTTTTTTTATAACATCTATAAGATCATTACGTTCTCGGAGTATTAAATCCCACTGACGAATAGCAGATTGACACTGATTTTGTAGTTGATCTCTTTCTTTAAAAGCGTCATCTCGTTCTTTAAGTACTTCATTGTGTTGTCTTTTAAGTTGATTAAATTCATCTTTCAACGCGTCGTATTCTTTTTTCAAACTGCAATCTTCTGGATTTGAACTCTGAACATATGATATGGAGTGATCAGTAATTGAATTACTACTTGCTGAGTCTTCATGAATATTCTAAAATAATTTATAAATAACTTTAAATTATATAAATCATGGTTGCCACAAGTTTAAATTTTTAAAATTCCTTAACTTTTCCGTGTTTTTCAGGGAAAATATTTAAAATTGTCCATATCCAGCAGTGACAAAATAATGTATAATAATAAGAAATATTTTTTAACTTCACTTTAACATAATTTGTATATAACCAATATGTAAAGGGACTTTAGACTAGAATTAGACATTATAATATTACCTGTTCATTGTTGTCAGTTTGAACCTGTTTGTTTAGTTTATAATGCTTATAACATTCTTTCTTCAAATGATGATCTTCGAATGATGATCTTTGTACAGCATCCGTGTGTCCACTATAAAAACAATATAAAATAAGTTATAGAAACCTACATTTCTTTTACATTTGATTTTACATAAAAACCATGAGAAGACTAGTAATGTGACATGAATTCGGATTATCCAAAAAACCAATAAATCCGAGTTTAAGATTTTAAAATCTGAAGATTTATGTTTCGAATTTATTTAATTATTTGAGTAAAATAATGTTTGTCAGGTCAGCCAATTATTATATAAATTAGAGTATAATATGTATGAATCTTTTTGTTGTACTTGTTTTTTAAAATAAATTCTGATTTGTGATATTTTTTTAATTGTTTTATTTTATTTTTTTAAGAGATATACAATCTGTACCCTGGAGTACAACAAAAATATAAGCTAATAAACAGTGACATTAAAATAACTTGTTAGAAGAAGCCACCAGTAGTGAAACTTTCTGTAGAATTTTTTTATTTATTTAATTAAACTATTTACTATTAAATTGTTTAAGAGATCTCTTTATACCATTTCTTTTTTAAACATCGTGGAGGATTACCAGGAATTTTGTTGGATAATAATTCATAAATTAATGGATTTGTGTGAGGTATAAGGCGATCATGAAAACGCTTATAGAAGCATTTTGCTTATTCTTGAATGGTTTTTTACGGTGAAGGGTGTGATTAGATATGTATGGTGGAGAGTTAGTAATTTTTTTTAAAGTAATATTTATAGGATTTATAAGGGATTTATACATGAGTAGTTTAATGTTTAAGCGTTTATTATTAACGAGAAGAATTTTAAGCATGCGTAGCTGGAAATTCAGCTGCAGTCTTTTGGTTTTAATATGGTGGCCCAGGTGAGACGGCGGTCGAGTGTTAGTTGCTTAAATTGTAAAAACGTATTTAATGTTTTCGACATTGAATTCTATTAATAATAAGATAATAATAATAGTTTTATGAGAAATGAATTTAAGAATATAAAACCATAATTTTAAAAACCGAAAAATGGATTCAGATAAAAATCCTGATTCCCGAACTTTTGTAAACCATCATTAGTATGTGCATACCATTTTAAAAATGTTTTGTCATGCTTTGTTCCATCATATTTTTTCAGTGATTTATCATTATTGCGATCTCCATTACTGTTGTTATCACTGTCATAACTTTGATCTGAAGAACTTCGTATGAGTGTGTCTGTTAAAAAAAATATGTATTTTATAATAAAATATAAAACATCACGATTATCATATTATCGATAAATTTCACTCGCCAATTTTTTTTGTTTGGTCATCAGTGCCGATGCTGCTGCTGCTGGCACTGGTGGACGCCATCATGGTGTTCTTATGCGTGCATTGTGTCACCTACAAAACGTTCTGTAATGTATATTCTGGGTAACCTACGGAACATCACATAAACGGCAATTCGATATATACACGAAATCAGACATGACATTGACGGATGCAATTCGAAAAAATAAACGTGCAGAAAAATGGCGATTGGCAAACGTGTGGACGTGTTTTGCGCGCGAAGAACGATAACTATGGACAAGAGGGATAGAGCTAATCGTAAAAAAAAAAATAATGAGATAATATAGAAAAGAACAACAGTCGCAACTACGTGATAGTTTTATCACCTGCCGACGCCTGGTTCGGACAAGTGTTACCAACATCGGGGCCGGAATTGGCCCGTGTACAAATTACAATTCGATTCGGTGTTTCGGTCAGGGTTGGTAAACTCTCGATTTTCGAACAGTTACGCGAAGGATTCCGTTTCTTGTAGTCAAGTAATACGCGCGGAGAACCCCTATGTTTTTTCGTTCTATTGTGTCCGAGGCGCGGCTATAGATTCGGCAGGTGGTCTTGGGTCGGCCACCGCAAGATCGTATCACACCTGTTCCCGCCTATATACGTAAAAAAAACAACAGTATAACAATATTATGCGCGTACTATATTGCGCCGGTATTATCTCAATTTTTGAAAATTTCAACTAGCACACCCGAGTAGAACGATTCAAACGTTAACGTCTGATAAAATGCCATCGAAAAATTAATGTCCGTTCGGGTTTTCGTACATTTCCCATACTGACCCGTATTGACGGAAATTTAATATTTCTTAAACTAATATACAAAAATACATAATGATGCCTAAATATTTTTTTTGACAATTACAATAATTATATTAGAAAATTATAGGTGTGTATCCATTTACATTAGAAAAAACGTTCAATATGATAACGCGTACCGGTGAGTGAAGTTTTCCCGAGGACTACACAAAGTGTTTTAATTGACTGTCCTCGGAGCGCAGTGTTGTTCTCACTCACACCTGTTTACAGGCATATCTATGTCGATCGATAGATATATGCCGGACTGTCCACGTCTCCCAAGTCCTCGTGATGATTGTTCTGTTTAGAAGTATAATGTATACAAACATAAACTTATACAGTATAAGTCTGTTTATATCTATGACACGAATTGAGATATCTAAATTCGCGATCTATGATAATACTTATGCGCGTTTCAGTCTATTGGACGCCGGACAGCGGACACCGGTGGTGTGTTCAGAAATAAATTATGGTGAGGAATGCGTGGAGGTGTTGAATTGGGCGAAAAATACGTAGTTGTACTATTCCGTTCGATGGAATTTTGTTTGTAAGAATATTGTATAGTGACCGATAATTATTGTACGCACGATATTTTGTTGTAGTAGATATTACTTGGTGGCCACCGGGTCGGCCAATAAATAGCGACTAAAATATAGACACAGTTTGTCCTTTTGTAATGAAATTGTACAGAAAACATCAAGAACGATAAACTCGAAAAGGTATACTTTTGCCTTTAATCATGCCAAAACTAGGTTTTAGATTTTCGGGTAAGAAGTACTCGGGTGCCAAAGTACATAGCGCCGAGTGACCCGTGTTATTATCGTACTCCCGATTACACAATTTCGGAAAAATAAATTTATGTTTATTAGTAAAATGTAAAGTATACGACCATAATTATGTACTGTTGCACGAACCTTCTAATAGTAGCATGGGTATAATATTACACTGACATCAGCGTACATTTGATCTTGTATTTCGTTATCACAAAAAAGAGAAAGCTACTTGTAACGGTAAAAGCGCACCAATTGTTAGCAATAATTGAATTTGTATATAATAATATTAAAAGTCATTAAACACTCGAAAAACACAACTCGTACAACTACATAGTGAACACTACACAAACATCAAAAATTACAACAGCGTTATCATATTAGTTGGTGTTATCATATCGTTTAGAAACATCTGTTTTGCAGGATTCACAATCTCGAATTTAGCATTACTATTATCTATTATCACATGAATTTAATCTAGTTGTCAGTTTTCAGGAAAAACTAATCACAAATAAATATTGGTTTTAATGATAAAAATAAAGTTACCCACCTTCGTAATCAGCTCTTTCTAAATGCCGAAAGATGGAAGCTAAAATGTCTTAATTCCCGGAGTCACATATATAACAAAGTAAGTACCTTAATAATTATTATCTATAAAGACATTAACATTTCTAATACCCATACGCTACTGCTTATACATTTAGACGGAGCATTCACCCAGACGACTGAGAAACATAGTTGAACGGATAGACCTATATGTAAACATTTGTGCATGAGATCAGCTCTGCTCTCTGAGGACAGCTAATACACTCGGGAAAAGCTCCACTCACTGGTACGCATTATCATATATTATTATACTAAATTTTTTGTCTAGTTGTATAAATCTATGGTAATAACATCCCTAAATAACTAAATATAATAAAATTACCGACAAAACTATAAAAGAATCCGGACATATTTTACACTATTTAGATCACTGTTGAAGTCGGGACGTTTGGAAAAATATAGAATATAGAGTAGTTTAGTTACCCACTAAAAATTTGAAAGCAACGATAAACAATTAAAAGACCATTCTGAGAAGAAATCGGTAAATTCGACCCCGTCTATAAAGAGGTAATATAAGTATTCCATACAAATGTCAGGTCTTTACGAATTTTTTAAACTGAATTATAACAAAAAAAAAAACATAATCGAAAATAATAGAAAATCGTTATTGCGTAAATATTTCGGGTTTTTTCTGTACTGTTAAGGAAACTACGAGGAAAATCAAAAATGACCAATTAGATTTTAAATGCAACAAAAAGGTTTCGTTTTATGATTGGAACAAGACTTATAACCGATAATGAAAGGTTTTTTAAACAGTAAAAAAGAAACAATACATTCCTTGCTTGGCTCAAAATAATATTAAATAATTTTTTATATACCTGCTGTAGACGCTACAGGTATATCAGGTCGTTTTTACAGATCATTGTGTTATTTAAAACGTAACAATAAGGGCGTATTCGAGGGATTGGACGATAGTGCCATATCCTTACATAGACACTTTTTTCTTTTTTGGGTGCGTGGGCCATACACACCTACCTACACAGCAAAATAATATTTTCAATATATTCACAACATATTTTATAATAAATATGTTTGGCTAATTGTCGGAATGTTTTGAAATATTTTTAAAATCTTTCGAGATCACTTTTTGGCAAGCGATCAAACACTGTTACAATATTCTGAAACACAGTTTTAAAAATATTTTTAATGTATATTTTGATATTTGTAGAAGATATTTTGAGAACGAGATGCGCATAATATTTTATAAATATTTGACATTCTTTATTGCCGAAATATTAAATATGTATTATTTCAGATATATGTATATGTAATTCACGTTTTGAAAACATAATGGTTTTAATATTTTCTAAATATCTATTTATTCAGTACATTTAAAGAACATTTTATCAATAGAAAACAATGAAATAAAAAAATAAAATTAAATATATTAATAATTACAATTATAAATGAATTTAAAAATTATTATATTACATATTTATTTATAAATTAAAATCAACTTACTTGGTAATGATCAATAAATATATATATACTCTCATCCATATTTAATTTAATGAAATTGTTCATTGAATTTGCTAGCTCTAAACTCTCTTTTAAAAACCCCAATTCTAAGTGGCTTATAATTGCATTTAATATAGTATAATATGTATGAGCATACGAATATTGTTTATTGTAATTATTTTTTTATTTGTATCAACACTTTAGTTATATATTTTCTTCAACGCCAGTTTTAACAGAAACATGAAAACTTTTAAGTTTAATGGGTAGTCTTCGATTTCTTTTGGATGCAATTCCATCTAAACAAATAAAAAATAATAGTGCAATGAACATTGTATTATTGTGTATTTTGTATAGGTACAGCATAATATAATTATATATAGAAAATATAAATCATATTACATGAGACATATAATATGACAATATTATGTACAATAACTTTTTACTAACCTGGTGTATAAAATGAAACAACAATATTATTTTTAACTGAAATCTCTATCACATTATTCCAAAAGACATTAAATGATTTTTTATTTCTCATATTTAAATCGATTTTATTACAGAATTTATACAATTGTATTTTCATTTTTTTGTTATGTCTCTCTAATATTTACTCAAAATATTCAATATTTCTAAGACTTCCTCCAAAATTAACAAATACAAAATTAATGAAATTTTCTTTAACGTGTGCAGAAGACCTTTGAACATTTTTCTCATATATATTATATAGTATATAACTGTATATATAACTCTTTATATATTACTGTATTGTAATATATTTCTAATTTATTAATATCATTAGGTACCTGTAATATATTACCTATTACTTAATTCTCATTTTCATTTTGTATAACATTTATTATTACAACAAAAATATTATGTACTGCTTTACAATTCTTAAAACGACACGATTACCGTGTTTCACATAATCTAGAAAGAAATAAAGATTTTATATGCATTGACTTCTACAAATCTTGCAATAATTACTCATTGTTAGGCTGTGAAAAATGCATTCTATCTATCTATCTATTCTATCTATCTAGAGCATTAAATAAGGTATTTGATTCCTGTAAATGATTATAAAAAAGAATAGTTACTTATATATAAATTATAATGCAATATTGATAAAAATGTATAAAATATAATTTAAATACTTATTAATGTTTGTATATGTGCCCTAATGGTTTTGCGAATATTTGTAATAACCAAATTTAATTTATGGGCCATACAATTTTTTAAAGCAAAGCGAATTTCAATAATGTTCAGCTCCTTTCTCATTTGATACATTATAAAATCCAATAAGTCATATACATACACTGTAATTATTAGGAATAATGTATCCAACACATAGTGACAATTGTTCTGTTTTATAAGGTCTAATGAAAAAAAAAAAATTATGTAAATATTTATTAATACATTAATACATTTCTGAGTAAATAAGTAATAGAATATTACTTTCCTTCATCACACATAATGAAATATATTCCACAGTCAAATTCATCACATTAATTTCACTAATATGTATACATTTATTGTCATATTTGATCACGTATACTATTTTGAATAATCCAACTTGTATAGTAGTCGTTTTTCTGTTAAAAAAAATCTAAAAATTCTTTATCGATTTTGGCAAATAATGTACAAAGCTCTTTAAAATTGCCCTGGAGACAGATAATTTACGATTCACAAACTATAATACTAAATGGTATTAAAATAAAAACTTAACAAATAATAAAATAGTATAGGTACGAGATACCTGTATTAGAAACTATTGATGATTTTTTGTCATGACCTCTTAGAGTTCTAAATCCCTGTTTGGCACACAAGAAAGTTATATTAATAAGAAATTTTATATATTGTCTATATTTTAAAAATTCATTTTTTTGGCAGTAGATAATTGAGCAACTACAGAACCAGTCGTTTTTACACTCTTATAGCTATTATATTGAGTAGTTGATGTTAAATAGTTTTTTAATTAATAAATAACAATAAAAAAAAACCTATGTTTAATATAAATCGGTACATAGTTTTTATTAAATAATCTATTTTATTTCTGTTAAATATGTTATGCTTATGATATATAAGCAATAACAATAACTATTTTTCATTTATATAAACAAATACTCAAAAAATACATAGTTTTCTCCAATTGTTATATTCAGTTTTTAAATTCTTTGCAATATATTTACAATTAAAACAAAACACAGCATCACGTGATAAACTATATTTTAACCATTCGAAATTACTATAGTATTTAGTATTATAACTTCGATTATGTGTTTCAAATTTTGTAAGTGAAAATCTCAAGTAAAATTTTAAAAAAATGCTTAGAAATTTTGTTTGTAAAACAAAATATGATAAAACAATTCAATACATTGTGTTGTTAATCAAACCTTGTTACTCGTTTTATTCTTATTACACTTAATTTATTATTTATTTACTTGAAGGCTGTTAGGTTGCTTTGGACCAGAATTAATATCACCCAAATCATCAATAATGTATGTTTAAAATTAAAACATCCGGTTTTGACTAAATGTTTTTTTTATCATTGTCATTATGTCGACGGTTACATATTTTCTTTGTGTTTGATTCAGCAGTTTCGTCGAAATTATTTTTTCGTGTTGACGTATATCGGTTCCTTTTTTTTTTTTCTACTATTACAAATCGAAAACTTACTTATAAGTAATAGAATAATTTTAAATCGAAATAAAAATAATGTTAGTTCAAAATAAATAGCACATCATATTAAATAAAAATTTATATTGTAATATTTTATTACGAACACACACCATCCAGAGGCAGCGCTAGGGGTGGGCCGTGTGGCCAACCCTAAAATCTTCGCGGACCGCGGCTTGCCCACTCTGTATGATTTCAGAGTATTTTCGTTTTGTATTTCATCATATTTTGAAATATATAGGAATACAAACAAACGTAGAAATCATAGTTTTATTGTGTTTTAGATTTAATTTAAAATCAAGGGGATATCGTTATCTTGATTTTTTTTCTCTCGAAAATAATGAGCATTTTTTTGCTAACCCGTAATTGTAACCATCCGATAGGCGATAGGTAAGGCGATTCTCGTAACGCCACTGGCCTTCCCTATCGATTAGTGACTCCAGCTTGGCCCACCCAGATGAAAAATTCCTGGTGCCAGCTAGGGCAGAGCGGCGGTGCTTTCTTATTTCTAAATTAAATCAACATAATAAATGTTGTATTGTACAATTGCCATTGGGTTATTATAAATTGTAAATCGATAAATGATCAAGTTTTCATTGTTTCAATTGAAATTTTAAAACGATTTTTAATGGGGCGCTAAGGACCCAAAGCACCCCGATCCCCTCTAATTGCTCCAATGAATTAATAAGTGCATATATTGAATATGTGCTCATACGACGTTAACTCCCATAAAAAATTATATTTAAAACATGTTGGCTCTGAATTGACCTAATTTCTATATAATGTGCTTGAGTCACTCATTGTGATGTGTGGGTTTTAATGTGAATATTTTGTTTGTTTTTGTGAATGTTAAAATGCTTCATTATGACATGAAATATAAGGCAACGGTTTAAGGCGACGATAACTAAAAATGTATCTAAACAAAAATAAAAGATAACCCAATTATATTGATCTACCTATGATCGATGTTTTTTTAATAACGTGTGCAATATCAAATTGCATATTATGATTTTCTATGTGTTAAACCGATATTGTCGTAACCCGCGGTATGATTTTACTATATTATAGTGTATGCCAGTCGGATGTTTTTATGCGATATGATTTATTCGATTTTACCGTCATACACCGCGCTCTAGGAATCAACCATACTAAAAAGTGTACCAGTTCAATGTTTAAGAGATAGCGTTGTATTACGTATCACCGTCCTTTTCTGTTCGTGAGTATGGTTAAAAGTCGCTAGACCGACCACGGCCACCTAAAATATAATAATCAAAACAAAATTACAATAATTTGTAATTATAATTTAAAAATGTTAAACATACACATTGATTATTTTGAAACGTAGGTACAATTCATAATATTTTTTTTTTATTAAAAATGTTAACAAGTTGGGAGGGTAGTAAAAAGATGGGAATTTAATTTATATCTATATGATATCTCAAAATACAGAAACTCTCGCTGCATAGGCCTAATACTTGACCAACGTCAAATATGGGCAGACCATATAAAAAGTAAACGAATCCTGCTAGACTCGAGGCGGAAATCTCTTTGCTATTTACTCGGTAGACATTTTAATCTCAGCGTAAAAACTAAACTACTCCTTTATAAAGCTCTATTGATGCCTATTTGGACATACGGCATCCATCTATGGCAGCCAAAAAATCAAATATACATAAAATTCAAACGTTTCAATCCGTAACTCTTCGCATAATTATAAATGTCCCCCCCCATTCTATTTTTCAAATCACACTCTTCATACCTACTAAAAAAAAAAAAAAAAAAACACAGTAGAAGAAACTGTAAAAGCACGGTACAAACAAACCGTCTAACAAACCATCCAAATCCCTTAATATCAGCTTAATATCCCTTAATTAATTCCGACACCATTTCTAGTAACTTTCCTCGCAGGCTAAAGAGAAAATGGTGTCGTGACTTAAATGTGTACATAAATTCTTAACAAAATAAAACAAATCTCCCCCCCCATATAAAGTGACGCCATTGGCTACTTTTTCATGTGTAACGTGTCTAAAATATATTAGCATACATGCTTATTGTAATAACTAAATTACAGATTGTTTGTATTAAAATAAAGTTAAAAAAAATATATATATATGTATGCAACGATAAATTGCAAACGAAAAACGATTCTGAGCGAAATAGTATTAGTCGTGTTTTTTTCATTCTTGTCACGGTAACCTAGAGATTTCTAGGTTTTTAACATAAATAAAAACGAAATAATAAAACTCGAGTTTGACGAAATCGTGTTATTGCCGTTTTTTCGTCATTTTTTGGTAGTTTTTGCAGTCGCGTTTTAAAACTAATAGGTATATTGAAAAATTACCGTTTTAAAATACAAACTAAACAACATTTGCTACCGGAAACAGTATAGGTGTGTATAGATCGGATAAAGTCTTTTGGTAGAAAAATAAAAAAAATAAACGTCATAGCAAAACCACATGACTCCTCGCTCCGCTCACAATCTAATGCACGGTTAGATATGTAATTATTATTTAAATTCATTATTAGTCATAATTTTAGAAGGCGTTGCATCGCTCGCCCAGTATTTATGGGGTTGCGTATTGGCAATTTTAGCGAAAACTTAGCAAAAATGAAAATCGATAAATTCATCAAAAGTATTGAAATTCACTAACCTATCAGAAGTATCTATTAGTTATGTAGGCCGTAACGTTTTAATGGGGGGAGGTGTAATGAATGGATCCCCGTCCCCCATTTTACAAATTTCGCATCACAAGGAAATATATTATGTTCATAGTTTCAGTAACACAAACAGGATTTTTTTTCGATTGGGAGTGGGGTCCCCTTGTCATAGTTATTATTCATGTAATAATAACGAACGAAATAACCAATCTGCAGATAACGTAGGCGTTTCGTGTTTATGACGTTAATGAGTAATATTTTAATTTAAGAAAATTCGGGGTGATAAGAGCCCCCCTCGAGCTAGTGACTTCACGAACAAAGACATGCATACCGAATCTCGAAATAAACTACAATGTTTTAGAAAAATTGTTTTGCCGGTTGTATAGCTTTCAAAGTGTCGATTGACTTCGAGACTTATTTAAAAAAAAAAAAAAAACTGTCTGAAAGAGCAACGGCAAATATATTGTGCGTTCAATTGTGTCAACATAATATGTTTTACAAAAGTTAATGTAACCCGAGTGGTTTTAGTTACTATTGTCAAGGCCGTGTCAACGTATATTTCGTTTGAAATGTTCGAAATACGGACGTAAGTAGTTTAATATTATTATTGTTATCATATTTTGTAATAATTTATATCAGAAATGCGTATGTTCTTATCGAGGCACACAGTTGCGGTAGCGAGACTTGACTAAAACCGTCCAAATCTAAACTACAGTATTGATTTTTGATTCTATATTATTATTGTTGACCTTTACTGCTTTTTAGCAATTCACAAACACTATTTTTTTAAAAGGATATATAAAACACGTGTACACGGCCGTGTGGAATTCTAATATATTCATTCAAACTAAACGAACTGTGGTAGTTGTTGTTAACTTTTAAATTTTAGACTGTATAAAATGAGAATGAAGTATTACATCATTTCTGTAAAAAATAATTGAATATTATTAATACAATAGATGTTTTGTTACTAACAACTTCAGGCCGGCGATAAAATACCATCATAATACCCCGCCACCCCACTTAGACAAAAAGTTATGCTCGCGACAGACTTTGAAAGTACGCAGTTTTACTTATGAAACATTTTTGGTAATACAGCCATCAAATATTTTGTTATATTATTTTTCTAAAAAAAGATTAAAGAAAATATAAGTAATAATATTTATGTTGGACATAATCATAAGTTGATTAAAATAAAAATATTACTATTTCCATAAACTTCTTAACAAGTTATTACTATTAAAATAAATATTATATAGAAATATTAAATATATTCGTATATTAATAATATCAGTTATTTACAATTAAAAAAAAATCAATATTATTAATAAATAACTAAGAGGCGTAGCCAGGATTTCTCAGTGAAAGGGAGTGCCTAAAAAAAATAGTTCTGTGGTTATATCTTAGTCCGCGTTTATTGTCTGTGGTTATCACAAGACGATTTTTTAAATATTTTTTGATTCTAGAATTTTCCATTGAGAAGGAATTTAAAAAATAAATAAATTTTTTTTTTTTAGGTTTGAAGTACGAAAAGACTGCCGGGGGAGGGGTGGGGGAATATTGATATCAAAACATCCTCTTTGAAAATATAGCAATTGTCGTCATTTTTAATTCGTCGAAATAATTGTTGTTTTAAGTCTGATAGATCCCGAGTACTATTTATTGGAAGTACGAAAACACATTGTTGCTGTTCTGCCCGTCAGATAGACAGGGTTAGGCTCGACATTTTGGTATAGGCCCGTTATACAAGTCGCTTACTAGTAGAAAAATTCAAATAAAAAATTGATCGTAAAATAAAGCAACGTGTGTTTTTTCAATTTGGTCAGAGTTCAGTGTTCAGTGTACAATAACTGTACAATAATTCTACAATATATATATAGTGTATTACATATTTTTTCGGTTTCTCATTGTTGCATTTATATAAGCGTGATAAAAAATAATAATAAATTAATAATATAGGATCGTGTCAAGAGGGGTCCAAGAGACCCGCATACGCATCGCGGGCACAATTACCATATGGTACTAAAATTAATACGAGTAATACTATAATGTAACACGTACTTGTGCTTTTTGATAATTTATTATTTATTTATTCTAATTTACTCCGTACAGATCGTAATATTTTAAATTAAATCTATTTATACTCGATTATTACTCATCCTAATATGGGTAGGTGTATGTTTTATCCGGTATTATATTTATTATTATTTTTTTTTTTTTTGCGCCGTGTGTTACCCACGAGTTATAACACTAGTCATATCTGTTATTCCTGTACATTACTGTAATATTGTATTATGATTTTTTATGTTCTAAGTGTAGCACATATCGGTTTGATTCGATTTCCATGGCTCCGTACAGTACCCAGAACTTGACTATTAATTGTTCGCTGTCCTCCCCCCCCCGCTAGCTAGATTCTTTTTTAGGTTTTATTCTCGGAAAACACTTTTTTCGTTAGTAAAAATGCTAATGAAAATTGTACGCGTTTCACGTACCTACTTTATTTAAAAAAAAAAAAAAATTGTCTGGATTCCCGCAGACAACCACTATCGGTCGTACGGTTTTATTTTTGTTAATTTCCGTAGGTTACCACCTTGGCTACGAGAGGGGAAACAAGTCACGTTAGCTTTTTATCATCGATCTTCGCTGAGAATCGTTGTTTGATCGTAATGATTTATTCTTGCATAACCTAACCTTACCGATTTCCCCGCCTACAATAGTGGCCTGCTCGTGACGGGAAGTACGTTCTTCGTTGGCTTTTTGTATAGTTTAATATATTCGTTATCACAAAAATAGAAGGGGTAAAACATAGACAATACAATTAGCTACAAAACATACGTGTATGGCCAAGCGTGGCAGCTAATTTTGGTAGGCGCGGGTGCCGAGAATTATTACTTTTAGGTCTATTTTAATGTTTGATAATTTTACCGTATCTATATGTATAGAGATTCGGCGAACCGCTAAAACACGAACGAAAAAAACTTAACTCGTCGTTGATTCCACGGCAGTACACTTTTTATAGATTAGATAGAACGCCGGGCAATGTGAATAATATTATATCGTTAACGACAACCGCATAATGCAATGTAAACAATTATATTTTTTTTGAATTTTAGATGTTTTTTAAACACAAATAATGATTATTTACGACCGCGGTTTAAAAACAAAAAGCAGTACTCTTATATCATGGTTAATAGTGGGGTTTTTTTTTTCTTTGGTTTTTCGTACCCATAAAAAAGTTTTGGCGCATTAATCATATTTAATATTACCTAATAATTTTTTAGAATAATAAAATACACCAAAATAACTAATAAAATGAGAACATTTTCAAGGAATTTTTTCTACAGTTGCAGCCTTATTAGTTTTTATTTTTATTTTTTAAATAGCTGTAACTGTTTTGTTTGATTTTTTTTTTTTTTTGATAAATAGTTCCGTACCGCCAACAAAAATATTCTCCTTTTTATTATTTTTTTTTTTTTTATTTGAACTCTAAACCTACACTCGGTAATTTGTGTTCGAAGTAACGTAATTTTGCTATGTTGACCGTGAGACTGAGACTGTAAATACGGGTGTAGCCCTTTCTCAAAGATTTGAATGTCTGGATCGCTAATGAATTAATAATACCATTTATATAATATATCCATTATATTAAACTATGTATTTTTTTTATTCGAATAGTGCGTAAATGGATGTTATTGTTCTAATCATTTTTTTTTTTTTTTGTATAAATGTAAGAGAACCATATCAGTTTTTGTCAACAACCCACACATATTATTTATATTATAAAATATGCCTGTTTAGTGTTTTGTACTGCACGTAAAACAATTTTTTTATGTTTTTTTTTTTTTTATTTATTATTATATACATTTTACATAGAATAATACCACATTAGTTTTGCTATAACGACTATAACCGATATGAAATTAAAACATACATTATGATTATAGTTATTATTTTTACTAAGAGTAATTCTAATAATTATTTGTTAGATACTAAAGTACTTTTTTATGTATATATATATATATAAACGCTTAAAGTGCAATTTTCGACGAAAATCATATAAATCACTGTCCATTTCGAACGATGATTAACCGGATTTCACTGGGAATCGTTATTCGTTTATCGTTTAAATGTTAATATAACGATTTTTTTCTAGCTACGGCTTTGATTTACACCAGCATTATTAAGAAAACAATAATTATTATTAGGGTGAAAATAAAAATGTAAAAATTTGTAGGTGGGTAATTTTCGTATACAAATTGCAGATTTTCAAAAAAAAATTAAAAAAATCTAGAGTCCGGGTAAATTCAACATCCGTACATCGGCTATTATCGCCTATAGGTTAAATTGTATACAAAGTGCCCGCCGAATAATTATTTTTATATTGAAAAAAATATTATAATAATTTGCCAGCGTATAAAAACTTTGATGTGTACACAACTTGTTCACAAAAACAATTATTTCAATTACCCAAAGCTGGATAGGTTACGTAAAATATCAAACGCTTAATAATGTTCAGTCAGTAATATAAAAAAAAAAAAAAAAAAAAAAAAATGTACTATTTAACGAAGTTATTATTATAGTCAAGCCGGCAATGTTTATTTCATAAAATAATAAAATATCCAAACGACGAGTACGTGTTTAAATACATTAATATAGGTGTCCAAAATGGTGGATTGTAATATTTATGAAATAAGAAACCGTTATAGGAAAAAAAAAAAAAAAAAAAAAAATGATAATATATTGGTACACTGCACGAATAATTCTATTATACCAATACGCAATAACCGCATTTCCCGTCTGCAATACAACGCATTTTTATTTTTATTTAGATAATAATTCACGATTTTGTTTGGGGCGGCGTGAAAGGCGACGGTGTACGTCCCGTGTCCCTTTATATTGTATTATACCTAACCTCCTCCGGTGCCTACCCATATATCGTATGGTACAAATAATAATAGTAATAATATATTATATTATACGTTTCTATAGCGTAAGTGCACATTTATATTACGTGTAACGAAACGTGACTGCAGTTGAAAATCGTTAGTCCCTATTCGATATCCCCCCATTCATTCGTTCCCCGCCGCAACTGCAAGCGGTTTACTGCGCATTATTCGATTCCCTGGAATATTTTAAGCAGTAAAAAAAAAAAAAAAAAAAACCCATACGTACCGAATTCGGTATATAATATAATATAATGTATATACGTGTATATATATATATACGTCGGACAAATGAACGAGAGCTGCAGGATTATGATCGGGCGGAAAGACCACCGGGTGTGTGTGTGAACCGAGCATAAAGGGCGGTGGCGATGATAATATATTACAATATAGCCAGCAAGAGACACGTTGCATTCAAAAATACTGTGCAGTGGTGGTGATCGTTTTTATGTCTCTCCCTCTTTATATAGAACCGACGGGCCCCGGGACACCGGCCGTTTTCGTGCTGTTGTTGCCGGGGATTAAAGAAAAAAAAAAAAAAAAAAACAATCAAAATTTTGTGACCCGTCGCCATACTTGCCTATCTAAAGCTGCTTTCCATTGGGGCTCGGGAATTCGTAAAAGAAATCCGAGATATTTATTATATTATTTTTGTCAGTCAGTTTTTTTTTTTTTTTCTCCCATTGTATATAATCCGAAAAAAATATAATACAATACACAAATATTATACGAGTAAAATATATTTCGGCGGGAACATATTGTTACCTGCCCATCTGGCTCGGTACGCCCGAAACGTCCAAATTGGTTCCCGGATTAATTCAAAAGCAAATTTCAATTTTTCTTCCAATTTTATACAGACACATAGTACTGTCTACAAATGGCCGGTTTTTTTTTCTTTCGGTAATTTATCATTGTGACGTGATAGCGATACAGTTGTGATGTTTTAATATTGTTTTTATATGGACAGCTTATAACGTTAAATTATTATAAACTTTGATTATTTATTTTGTATGTTTGTCTGGCATTTAATTGTATTGCAGTAAAAAATGTGTGCTGTACAAAATGTAACCTATCCTAACAACAAATATTGGTTATGAATTTTAATCTGCTTATAATTTACAGACTTATTTACTATATAAATATTTAATACCCACACATAATGATGTGGAAATGTATTTAGATAAACTTAACCATAAATCGAATTATAACGTTGCGTTTGGTCTTTTTCGGAAGTCTTTAGAAGTCGAGTTGGAACCAATTCGGACGCAGCCACCTAACTACGTCTACGATAATAATCGTTTAGTATGGTTTTTTGTTATTTTTTAATTTAAACCGATGAACAATTACACTAGAACAATATTAATTACAACGATGGTACAAAATATACAATAATTATTATTTATTTTTCACGATCGTCTGCAGTTTTAAAACGTTTAAATGTTTTCTAGACAAATTCAACGATATGTAATTAAATATGCGAACTCACCTACTCGTAATAGTATCTATAAAATATTATTTTACGCATAAAAAGTAAATAAACAAATATTTTTTTCTCTCGTCTTTATAAATATTATTTAAAATATAAGTATAATCATTAAATGTTATTGTTAACAAATGCGTAGTACCTAAATAAGATTGGGATTCATTTTTAATGGTTTTACTTTCATTATATTCGCAGTAGACAAATATAATACTATTATAAAATAGTATAGATGTTTTAGGTGAAAATACGAACATACATTAGTTGACCTTGATTCTATAACGTACGGTTTTTTTATTTCTGTGCAATTAAGAACTGACACCGCAAGCATAGACTTTGGTCACGACGACAATAATTTTTATTTATTCATCGGACCGCCGCTTTTTCGTTTTTATTTGAACAATGATTCGGTATTCATAGATTCTTAAAGGTTTACATATATAACGTCACGGGTTTTATTAAATAAAATATTTGTATTGGCATTGAAAAATTGCCAAATGGTACAAAATCGAATTTATTAAATTTATTATAAAATGCAAATACACACACACACGAATCACCGTTTCCGTTTTAATTTTTATCACACAATTAAAAAATAAATAAGTTTTATAATCTGCATATTTAAAGAAATATAGCTCCGGTCTAGCGGAGTATTTTTTTTTTGGTTATGTCGATAATATTCGTTTTCTCCGCGGTTCTACATTTCTATAACATTATAACTCAATACTCTGTACAAATTATATTGGCTTTTGTAATAATATTGTCTGCCATATGATTTTTTTCTGTGTCGATTTGGCCATGACTGTAATATTAAAATAAAAAATATATAAGGTCCATTTGGCCGACTCGGGGAAGTTTAGGGTGATAAGCTGCCCTCCTAACCACTCGATTCTCGTGTAAAAACAAGGAGAAACACGAGAGGATAGGTTAAAGTTTGTTTAAATAAAAATTAATAAAGTACGTGCAAAACCAAAACGTCAATTACATAAAAACGTATAAATAACCGAAAACAAAACATTATTATGATGTATAGCAGTGCAAGTTGAAAGAGTGAAAAACAAATAATTGTCTAATTTAATTTAACAAAATGTGTTTATAAAAATTAGTGATATAGTTCAAGATCTCGCACTATATGGTAATAATGTGCATTTGAACCCAGCAAAAAAAAAAAAAAAATTGAAATTTGAAAAAAAACGTAGGGCTGTGAAATGGATATGAACGCTGTCAGTTCTGTCACATTAATCTTTCAGTTGTTTTAGTGGCGTAGCCAGGGGGACCACAGGGGCCATTCCCCCCCTGATTAGCCGTATTTATATAAAAAAAAAAAATTGGTTTAATTTCCAGTCATAATCGTATCATATTTATTTACATACGTATTATTAGTATCTATTGGATATTGATAAATTAGTTGTGATAACCATAGATCATAAAGACGGACTAAAATATAACCACAGAACAATAACCCTATGTGGATAATAAAGGAATTATTATCTATGGTGATAACGAATTACTTTTTGATGTGTTCCGAGAAATAAAATAAAGAATTAATATCTATTTACGATTGCGTGTGGTTGTAAACTTGTAACAATTACATTATTAATATATATATATATATATATATATATATATATTTTTTACGAGTGTGATTTTATCCTTGGTGGTTTTTTGCCTCCCCACATTAAAAAATCCTGGCTACGCCACTGAGTTGTTTCTATTGTGAAAGTATATAGGGATAAATAATAGTAAAAATTAAACGAATATAATATATCCACCCAATTTATCGTTGTCGACCAATAATAATTGGATAAATATTAGTGATGGTTTCGAATAGTTAATACTTATATTCGGTACAAACTATTCGAATAATTTTTATTTCGGTATTTACTATATTTCCACCAAACTATTAAAATATTTTTATTTACAAAAAAAAAAAAAAAAACAATATAACATTAGGAATTTAGAAACATATTCGGCAAATACTATCTGTAGTTAGCTATAAAGAAAAATGCAGGTGGTTTGGTGACCATTACAAGCCGGTCATTTAGCAGTCACCATATACCTAAATAGTAAATCTATGTTTATTTACTATTTAAATATTGATCATTTAGATATTTTGGTTATTTACTATTGCCTTTAGTATACTCAAGTAACAGTTAAAAATCTTCACTTAGTTCTTTAAACTCGTGCGTGACGCATGTCAAATGTTAGTGCTGTGTTTTACATTTATAAAAAAAAATCGTTCAGGTGTGTGGGAATATATTTGTAAAAATCCGAAGACGCCGATTCGTGTGTCATGTAGAATGTGCAAAACATTTTTAAAATATTCGAATGAAAACTATTCGTTCTATAGAAACTTCTCGAACTAGGTAGACAATTCGAATAGTTCGAATGCAATCAACTATCGAATAGTTCGATGGTGATTGTTCGATAGTGGTCATCACCAATAAAAATGCTGTTAAAAAAATAATATCGAGTAAAAGTGAAATGTTGTGTTATCGAATAATTGGATTTTCGGGTAGGTTCTTAACCGCAGTTCTATACGCGTATAAGTCTACGTATACCTATATTTTTTTTTTTTTTTTTTCTAAAAATAAAATACTTCACAGAAACAGAATAACGCCCGCGGGCCAAAAAAAAAAAAAAAAAAAGGATAATAAATAATAATTATAGGGTAACGCATAAATGTGTCTATACCCTCACCGGGAGAGAATGTAACATCTGGTATATTTTCTACTAACCCTGCGGTATATATTATAAAGGGGCGAATGTAAGTTCCCACACGAGATAAAGTAATAAAAAATCCCCCATATGGGTATGCGTACGTAAGTTCCGACACGAATAGCAATTATAACGAATACGAATTTCCTTCTCAAATTATTTAGACTTATTAGGACTGACAACTATGTTGGTGTGGTCTTGTAAAAAAAATAATTCATTTTTCAAATGAACCCAGTCGTTATCGTAATGGAAATTCGTGCAATTGTAATTAAATACGTTAACATAAATGTTTTATGGCATATTGCGGAACCTCAAACACTTCACACAGTCGTATTGTGTTTTAATAATTAACAATATATTTCGCCGTTAACTATAACATTTTTTTTTTTTACTTTACACGATTCACTCAAACGTATATTTTATATATTCTTAGAAATATTTTATTTCCAAACAATTGAATTGATTTCAGAATTACAATTATTTAAAAAAAAAAAAAAAATTAATGTTTATTAATTATTCGGCGTAAATATATATATATTTAACATAGAGAAAATATTTGTTTTTATATTTTATGCGAACGAGCCGAGTGAGTTTGTCCATTTAAGAATTTTTTTTAAAAAAATGTTTAAGATTTGTTAGAAAAAAAAAAAAAATAATAAAAATTTGGATCGTATTATTATGATATAACGAGTTTAGATTTCGAATGTTATTATTATTATTATTATTATTATTAGTTATATTCGTGAGCATCGACGTTTTATTACAACCCCCCACCATTGTGCGGCGTTAGAGCTGTAGCAGAAGCAGGTGGTTTTTTTTTTTTTTTTTCGTTTGTGTTCGGTTCGTTCATCGGCTACATCCAGAAACAGTTTCGCGTCGCTTCAGTCTTGCTCCGCCGCGACCGCCGTGCGGTTATTCTTTCGTTACTTCGTTCACGAATACCCTCCCATTTTTTTTTTTTCATTTTTTTTCTCTCTCTCTCTCTCTCTCTCTCTCCTTACCCATACGATGCTACATTGTAATTCTATATTTTCGGTTAATATACACGGAGCAAGCAAGCATTAATTAACAGTTTAATAATTTTTATCGCGTTATTAAGCGCGACGCCGCGAGTGGTCGTGTCAGACACATAGAATATTATTATTATTATTATTAAATATAATTTTATTTTTTTTTTTTTATTTTTTTTTGTTTTCCGTCCGACATTCATTGTATTAAACGCATTTTCAAATAGGTAGCGGGCGCGGTATCTCCTGCACAATCAACACCCGACGGACGACGACTACTACACCGACGACACCCGGCGGACGACGGTATTGAGGTACGTTATTAATCGTTCTTGTCTCCCTTGAACCTCTGTCCTGTGTTCTCCGGTTCGGAATTATTCGTTCGACGGACAATCCGAAATTATGTCGTCGCGTTTATGTTACAAATATCGATATAGGGGTTTCGTATATAGGGGCGTGTAATTATCGCATACGCGTGTTATATAATATTTCGGCGTATATTTTACAGGATATATCGACGTTATTGTCGTTGAACAATTTGATTATTTTATCGGGCACGCCGGTTGTACCCGTACGAGTACCAAGTCATTACTTACAAATACTAAGTTATCGTGTCGTACGATTATTATTACGACTCGATTAGTGACTCGTAGCGTTCCCGTATTATTTACTAACTGCCGTAGAACGGTCAACGAGTTGGATATATATATATATATATATATATTAATAGGCAATTCTAATGACACGACTGACTGAAATGCAAACATTTCATTTGCATAGTTTTGCATAGTTTTAATTGTCATTTATAGCGTATTTGTACATTCGATTTTTTTGTTCGAATGTTTTTCCACGTCTGGAATTATTATATTACCAGTATTTACAACGAAAATTGATATTGGTGAATGAATAACAAACAATTACATTATTAAACAACAAAATCGAAAATATAGGTAACCGGTGTTATTGCCGTTTATTGCGGCCTATGTTTTTTTTTTTTTTCTCAGAAAACCGCAACGAAAATCGAAAAATACCCCCCCCCCTCTCCAGCTCACTAATTCACCAAATATTTTTTAGAAAAGATACTACGTTTGAAAATCCGAGCAGGATTTTTAGTAGAAAAGTTGTTTACAGGTGCTGAAAAAAAAAAAAAGAATACATCATAGTAAATGAACAATGAACTCGCCAATGTGAGTTTTGGTCAACCGCCCCCCCCCCCTGAAGATTTTTAATCTTTCTACTTACACTTTATTAACGTACAATTGTCGAAAAAATAATCAAAACTTATTTTTTAATAACTTTTTCGTTATTAAAATGCCCCCTCCACCCGCAGATGTAGAACAAATATCCGCTTATGATACGGGGCGGACTTCACCAGAGTTGTTTAGACTATATTGTAAGGCGTTTTAATCTTGACTATTTTAGACGTTTTGGTCGCCATGTTCGAATCGTGTATTTATCACCACCGCAGTGTAAATATTTATACAACATTCAGATAAACAATACGGACGAATAATCCACGGCAAAGTACATCGGCCTGCGTTTCCGTTTTATTTCTTGATACTCCGTCCCGTCTCTTCGTATATCATCCGCCGTACGTCGATAACAACATCGAATTCCCGGCAATTATGAATAAAAATCATATTGTAAATTATTATTACGGACAATCCAATTCAGATTCTAATCGTTGGGTTAATAAAATATAAAACGACGAGTTTCCCCCCCCCCCCCGGTATTTATTGTACCCAAACCGTAAAATATCTCTAAATATTTTCAATATAGATCGTCGTGAAATGATTGAAATGAAATTAACTGAAATCCATTACATAATGTTTTCGGAATTCGTTTTGTACGAATGCGTGTTTGGTGGACTGATTAACCGAGTTCAAGAGAACCTTTTACAAAAAAAAAAAAAAAAAAAAGGAAAAATATATTTTTTTCAACTTGAATGAATAATACAAAGTGTTGTATTAGTAAGTAGGCGGGCGTAATGTATATTTATATTTTTTTAACATTACTTACAAAATATTAAAATGTCCGCGAATTGCGTTACGATGAAGCAAATCGGCGGTTTAATTTATTTTGAATAAATATTCAACAATAAACACTAAAAAAAAAATGCACGTTTTATGGTGTATTTTAACTGTGGCGGCTGGTCTTGAATAGTATTCTAAACGAAAAATTCCAAAACGTTTTAGAAAAAAAAAAAAAATCCGAGGACTTAAATCTACGTTTAGAACGCGTGGTACATGGAAATGAGAGTAATCGAGTATTTCGACATTACGACATGCACCGCGAGTGTTATTAAAAAACCGAAACATTAATAGGCGAGATGATGGTTTTATAATTTCGGAATAAACCGGAGTATATTTACCCGTTTAACTGTTATACTGTTATACGCTTGTAAGTTTTTTTTTTTGTTCAGATTTTCAAACAAGGAAAATTGATTTTAATTAAACGCCGTATAGGTGTGTATTATTAAGTTAATTTAAATTTACAATAAAATGCATCATCGCGCATCTAAATAAAACAAACACGCCGCCCGCTACGGCTCAGAATCTACAAAACGATTTATCACAATTTGGTAAGAAATAATCAAATTTATTTATTTATAAAATACGAGCGTTTTTACATTTGTGTTCCTCCAACGGTCAGATTTAAAATTAAAATCCCAAGTGAATTAACGAATATTATCTCTATATATATTATTTTCCGAAATTCCCGAGACCGCGGTCATGATAAAAATCCGAATTTATATATTCACGGATTCGCGTTTTTATTTCAAATCTTTCTTTATTGTATTTATTTTATTTTATTATATTCGTGCATTTTTATAATAATACCGTGATTTACGGTAGCCGATTTCCGAGTTAATCAAATAAAACTATAAAATTACTTATCATCAACTGTACAAATAAATGGGGCGGTTTTTTTTTTTAAAAATAAGTACGTTCTATTGCTCCTATTACATGGCACCGTCTCATTTTTAGACACTTGGCCATTATATAGCTAAAAGATATAATAGTATTACCGAAATGGTTTACTTATTTTTCATTCGGAAACACTGTCATGGCGTGCCCACTTTGAAAATTGCGAATTTTCCGGTGTTACATTATTTGAAATACAATTATTTCAAATAAAGTATAAGGTTACCGAAAATTTTTTGTATAAAACAGTTTTTTTTTATACATTTTTTTTATTGTTTTCTGTGTTACCTCAGCGACAAGATGGAAAAAATAAGACTAATACTATTACCGGCTTAGAATCGTTTTTTTTTTTTTTTTTAATTTATTTTTTCGACAATGATTTATTGTTGCTTTTAATATATAAATTTATCCAAATACCTCCCGGAACAATATCACATACAACATTAGTCTGTATTCACGGTGTCGGCTTTTTAATTTTTTTTAAATTTATCTATAATATTATCTACTGAGAGCAAAATAATAGTTTTTTTTTTTATCGTTGAAATAGTATTTTTTTTTTTTTTTTAAATAAAGCGTCGGATATTTATTTGTATAGTCTACAAAAATTATGGCACTAATCAAACAACACAATCAATTTACATTATATAAATATTAAATTATCAGTAGGTAGGTATTAAAAGGAAGTATAAATGATATTGTATATACATTTATTTAAAAAGATATTTTTTATTTAAAGTGGCGATAATTTTGTTATACGTATTTATTCAAAATAAATAATATCAGAAATGTAAATTGAACTGCACATTTGAGCATATTTGTTTAAAGGGTTTTGAAAGTAGCACAAAAAAAAGTATAAATTAATCAATCGAGATAAAAAAAACCAAACATTTCTCGTATGGCCATAATATTAATGTAATTTGTAGTATTTATTTTGTTATTAATGTCCGTGATAGGTTAACAAAAAATCAATAAAATAATAAAATATTTTATCATGTTTATTGAAAAATTAAAATTTTATTTCATTTGATTTTGATATTAATTATAATTATTTTACTTGTCTTCAAAGTTTTCTCATATTTACCAATCTTGATGGTTTTTTTTTTTTGAAAACTGTCTAACTCATAAAACACATAGTCAAACGAGAATAATAATATCCTCAATTTACACGAAATATGCGTTAATAACTCCAAAAAATCGAATATATATGTGCAAATACGTAAAAAAAAAAAAAAAAAACATGCACTATTTTTCTACTTTGTATTTGTATTACTTATTGTTATGAGACGGATTTGTACTTCACTTGGCGTGTTTTCTTATATAGCAAAATAAACACGGAAATGCAATGCAATTTACGAGCCACGATAATAACAATAGTATTATATTTTTTTCCGATTTTTAGCACTATTTCTCGGACAAAAATGGCCGCGTCATGGTGTACATATATATTATTGACATTGGACGTGTATAATTTAAGATGATATATTATTATAATTATTATAATAATAGGTTTACGACCGAACCGCTGCCCATTATTATATTGTACTATATAAAAAAAAAAAAAAAAAAATGCAAAGATAAAACAGCCGAAATTACTGGTACGCGTTGTAAATTTCCTTATCGTTGTTTTCGAAGACTGCCGAGCAAAGCATTTTAATTTCGAATCGATAAAATCTGTTGAATTGTAAAACATTGAACGTCGCGCTATCATCTCATATAGGAAAATGCGAATGGCGCGTAGTTCCGACACAATTTTTAACGACCAAATTTCGAATATTTATCTACGATACAAATAGACAATTATTATTTATACATGGCGGTGATCGGTCATAAGTATATCGGACATGGGTTATTTGCTTCTTCTTTTTTACACGTCGGCTGTCCGGGCGAGACGGATTGTTCGGCCTTTTTTTACGGGTGGGGTTATATCGTTTGCGAAAATAGATATGCATTTTGTATTTTGGCTTTGCAATACGAATAATTGTGTTCCGTATAAAAATAATTATAACCGCATCGCCGCCGCGCTTGGCGTTTCGAAAAACGACTCGTGGATCGCCGGCATATACGTGTATTCGCATTATTACGAACTATTCCAAGATGTCGGTTCTATTTTGGAAATGATATTGTTCACCACAAAGACTAAAAAAAAAAAAATACCCGCCGTGATCGAGTGTGCTAAAACCGCCTACCGAAAAATACCATACTAAACGCATTCGCCCATTGTAATCCGCTTGTGTCGTCAGCTCTTTTGTCCAATGAGACCCACCACCCAGCGTCCGAATCGGTCGCGCAAAGTCACCTCCCCTACTGGAAGTAGAAAACTTCACTTAAATATAAATGCACCGCATTTTCGTAGAGCGATACCGCCCACCACACGCCGGCCGGGTTTCTTGTGCGTTACACAATATTATCGAAACGTGTTTAAACCGTCCTCAGTTGTATTTGTCGGTGCACCTCTAGCCGTGTGCAGATTGTATATAAATCTTTTATATATAAAAAAAAAAAAAAAAAATATATATATTACTATAGTCGGGGTGGTGGCGAGAGTCACGTATTGCCTGCCGTCGGTCCCGACTCGTCGCGACGGGTGGGGGGGGGGGGTTAACTGTGACGGACGGTTAACCGAAAAACGGCTGCTCCGCCGCCGTGGCGTTTTTATTATTATCCCCGAACACCGGCGGTCTCGTGTGGGCATACACAATAACACACGCAGCTTTGCGAGAACCAACTATATACGGCCGCCGCCCTTTAAAAACAGAATGCATTCAAGCGTTTCTTTTATTATTATTGTTATTGTTATAATAATTTATTTATATATATATATATATATTATGTGTTTTTTTTTTTTTTTTTTTCTTTTCCTACCGTACGGAATATATTCGGGAGACTCCCCTTTTTATATATATATATATATTTTTTTCTTCTGTAGTCTCCATTCGGTTTTAACATCTTTCGGGACGTAGTTTATTGTCCGGAGAGAAAAAAAAAAAAAAAAAAAAAAAAAAATAAGAGAAAAACATTATGTGTCTACCGTCGATTTATTGCCCTCGCGGCCATGCGGGCGGCGGTACACGTACGTCCCGTTCGATTTAATATAATAATAATAATAATAATAATAATAATATATTTATGTGTTTCCACGCACACGTGTACATGTTCGGTATTTATGGGCATAGAAGGCGACGGTTTAATCTTAACAATAAAACGGAGACCCGCATAAATCAATCTTCTCTTAGACCGGCGGGGCGGCCGCGTCGTTCTTTCGTTTTCCTTTTTATAACCATTAACACAATCCGGTATACGATGCGATGGCTTTTACACTATTATTAGGGTGACCATACAAATATCCCATAACTATATATATATATATATATATATAAAAAAAAAAACCAAATTAAACGTGTTGTGCCGTATAATAGTTTTGAAATACGTATAAAATACGCACCACGAATATACAAAACAACATTTATTTTTCGATAATGGTCAATTCCTATTCCTCTGCTATTTTTGTATACTTTTGCGCTGAACTAATTGCGCCCGAGCAACTCGGCTCCTTATAATATAATATTATAAAATTCATTACAAGAAAATAGTTTATAAAATGTGTTTTCACAATGATAATTGAAACCTAACCTAACCACCAAATGGTGGTTTGATAGTTTCGACTAAAAAACCAAAAAAAAAACGATTTTTTTCGTCTGTCCACAACGCATTAAATCAATGGTTGAACAAATCCGTTCTACTGCAGTATTTGTACCCGGCATTGTCGAAGAATGTTCTACGGTTGTTGATTTATTAATAAAAAATATAAATTATCACAGTAAGGGGGGGGGACGGGATTAATACGAGACACATATAAAAAAAAAAACTGGACAAAATGCGGACCGTATGTCTTTTGTCGGGACAACGGGACACAAAGTTGAAATATGGGGCAATCCCGAATAATACGGAACGTATGGTCGCCCAAACTTACACTGCAAGTTACACTGTACGTCGCCCTGTAAGTTACGACGCACATTACACTGTAAGTTACACTGTATGTTACAACGAACGTAACGTGTTACGTCAACGGCAACGCCCGTCACCGCCGCGCTGTTATGTTGACGGTGGCAGAAGAGGAGATGCTGCACGGCTGCGCTCTCATTTCAGGGATTAGGACAGCGTTGTATTTTATAACATTTTTTAAATTTTTTTTTCCCCTCACTTTCCGTATGCCACCCACCTAATAATAACATGTAAAAATATACAGACGATGCCGCCCGATGTAAACGCGTAAACGCAAAATTGTGTTTGACCGTGCCCGTTTTCAAACGTGCTCCATTGTTTTTATTTATTTATTTATTTTTTTTTTTTTATCAACTTTACAGTATTTTTTTTCTCGTTTAACTCCTCGATGTTTGACGATCGAGTCGAATATTATATTTTCGTTGATGACTCGCTCTCCTTTGAGTCGGCCACAGTAGTTTTACTCGTACAAAAATGCTATTAAAAAATTCCCTTTTGAATATGAAAAAGATTTTGTTCGTTCGAAAAGCATACCATTCGGACAAACGAGTGATAATAAACGAGTTCATATTTTTTTTTTTTATATAATAATGAATAATATATTGTAATAATGAAATATATAATGCGTTGCACAATATATTATATACTTATCGTATATTATCGTTCTCGAACAAAATAAAAACCTATGAAAACGCTCGTGAATAATAATAATAATTTTAATTTTGGTATTGTTATTGGTTAGGTTATATTTTATTCCAAAAATAAGATAATATCGTTTTTATCCGCGTTTGTCCGTTTTCAATAATAACAAATAATAATAATAATAATAATAATAATAAATGATACCATGATATTTCCTGCAAAACGCTCTTAGTCACATCATTTTTTTTTTTTTTTTTTTTTTCATTCTGGCGACATTCAGAGTTTAAAAACGTGCACAAATGACCATTTGACATGTCGATTCGCACGAGTAGATTTTGCACGAAATATCACGGAATCATTATTTTTTTAATTTACGCAAATACTCTAAGAGAGTAAGGCTGGGCGCACACCTAAAGAGCCAAACAGCTCGGAACAAATTCCATTCACACTGACAAAACAGAACAGAACAAGACACAATAATTCTGGATTAATTTTTGTTATTAAACGCCAGTCGTCAAGATGAGTTCTGACGAAGACGACGTCATTGTGCCGCTTACGTGGCAATTTTTATTAAATAGCGAAAGCAGTAACAAAAAAAAAAAACGCAAAATTCGGATGCATGAAATTAACAAAAAACGGTTAGAGAATAATACGATTTAAAATTTTTTTTGGTCGAATTACGTGGAGACGAGTTTAAATTCAAAAATGTCATTAGCATGAGTTCAGCAACGTTCGACTTCATAATTTTTGTATTAAAATAACGTGTTCACACGGTGTTCGGTAATGTGTACTAGTCGTAAAATAAACAAGTGACTTTGGTTTTCGTATTTTGCTCGGAGCAAAAATAGAACCGGGGACCGATCAAGACCGCACATGTTTTATTTTGTCTTGTCGTTTGCGCGCGGTTAGGTTATAGGTTATCACCTATACACATGTTTTAATGATGTCCAAACAGCTCCGAGCTGCTCGGAGCAGTTTTGCTCTTTAGGTGTGCGCCCAGCCTAAATGTAAAAAAAAAAAAAAAAAAAGAAACCCGGTTTTTTAGAGGTGGAACAAAATTCCAAAAAAAAAATATCGTCAAAATGTATTTCAGAAACGTTTGTGTAGTTACCTCTATCGGTGTGATCGGTATATTGTATTTTTGTTATTTTAAATTTTAAGTCGTAATAACAATTTTAATGTTTTTATTTATTATTATTTTTATAAATTTTTTTTGTTTGTTGTTATTATCAGCAGGCCTTTGCTGAGCTAAAATCGATCAATATGGCGATGGTGGATGTAGGTGCGAAGATGGATTTACAAAAATCCATTAAAAGTGTGATGAGACGGCCATCTGTACGGCCGCCGATAATATTGATGGCCACGGTATTGTTATTGGTCTATTCGGCGGGCCCGTGGATTACCAGCGGTCACGGCATGGAATTGGACGGCGGAAGTAAGGACCACTTTGAATTTTATAACGTTACGCGCGTAAAATGGTATTTCCTTTATACCTATTTATACGCAATCAGTTCCAAATGGGTACAATAAGAGTATTGGCCAAAATGTCAGTAAATTAAATAGAAATTTCGGTTAAAACGTTGCGATTGCCGGGCCCGATGTCCATTAATCATTTAATAAAACCACTAAATAACAAAAACAATTGTCTGGTCGTGGGTTCGATTTTTTTTTTTTTTTTTTTTTGACACTACTGCTGCCTGTATGTATTCCGAATAACAGTGGGTGATGAATAAAACGCCGCCGTGTTAATGGAGAGAAAAAAAAAATAAATACATTTTAAAACAATAAATGGTTTCACAACAAGTCAAGATTAGAAAATAAAAAACCGAAATAAAAAATATTTTTAAATTAAAGTAAAAAAAAAAAAATAAAATAAATATAGTAACTCCGCTGATTATAATTTATAATATTATTTATTGTTTATGGCATTATGAACCTTGTATTTTATGAAATACGAATAATTTTAATCAGAGCCTGTGTTTTTTGTTTTTAAACATTTTGGTGTGTGAGAGCAGTTCGAAAAACGTATACATAAAATATTATGGTTACAAATAATAATATTATAATCGTTATTTTTTCAGTTATCGTGTAACCGTTTTTTTTTTTTTTTTTTTTTTTTTTTTTTTTTTTTTTTTTTTTTAATGTATAAATATATATATAACTACTATCTAAACAAAAAACATGCCACATAGTACTTTTTATTATGTGTGTAGGACCAAATTGGATTTTTTCCCCCTACAACACTCGTCTTTGTTTGAGCAGTTTAACGAACACGTGCTCTGTTCATTCTGGTGATTCCAGAAAATTAATATATATATGTATATATTAATGTTATATAGTACATTTATGGGTGGATATCTCGAAAATACAGATGGTGTTTTTTGTTTGTGTGTACACGATGATGATATTTTTCTACATGACGAACTATTAACGATATTTTTAAATAACTAAAAATCACCACACTATGCTACCCTACTTAGGTACACTCGACAGTCGATAATAATTAGTCAAATACATATTATGGACGTATTTTATTGGACGCGATTATATTTTCCTCCAAAAATATTATATAATATATAGTTTTTCTCCGCGATTGTCCGTTTTCAATAAAAAAAAAAAAAAAAATAATAATAATAATTTCTATTTCCTGCAAAATGCTCTTAGAAGTAGTCGGAATCATTTTCTTTTTCTTTACATTCCAACGACATTCAAACGTTAAAACCGTGTACAAATAGCGTGACAATATCGATTCGTACGAGAAGACTGCACGAAATATCAAGGAATATTTAATTTTTAATTTTCGCAAATATTCTAACAGTGTAAATAAAAAAAAAAACCCCCCGTTTTTTTAGAGGTAGAACAAAATTCCAAAAATATCGTCAACATTTATTTCATAAACGTTGTGTAGGTAATATCGATGTGACGGTTTATTGTATTTTTGTTATTTTTAATTCGAGTCATTATGTGTATACCTGGTTGTAAATAATAAGTAAAATATAATAAAAACCATTGTTCTTGTTAATATTTATAACTATAGGTACCTACCAATAAATTAACTGCAAATAAAAATACATATATTAGATTTTCGTTACAACAAAAAGTTAAATGATACATTTTCTTTTTCGCTTATTTTTAATTCCTATAATAATAGAGCCGAATGTACCTAATAATATTAAGAATTTTTTTCAGTGAAATTGTTTGTTACATTTGGAGGTTAAATCCAAAAAAAAAAAAAATAAATATGTTTAGAATACTTACTTTTTTTTGTCGAATAAGAAATTAGAGGAAAAGGGTATCTCATTTTCGAGTGAACGGTCATATATTTCTATACATTTTTATATAATTATTATTGTGCCCCTTTATTTATTAATACTTATTGTATACTATAATATTTTTGTAATTTGTCATTCATAATTATATTTTAATGGCAAATGACTGATGTAAAAAATACATTTGTAGTATCTAAAAATATTTGAATAATTAACATTTCCCTTTTACCGGTGTTGTTTGTAGATTATAAATCTATTGTAATCGGCCCGGTATTACAATTTATATTTAAATACTAAATACCTAAATATTTTATATGGTATATTTAGACATTTTTTAAATTTATATTTTAAAATTGTAAAATGTTAGTTTATTTAAACATTTAATTAATAACGTAAAAAATGTTTAAATGTATAAAACAAATTCAACACTATAAATACCAAGCACAGATTCTTAAATATTATTCGCTATTTGAATACAAATATTATTATATAATAAATATATTTATTTAGGAACATGTAGTTTTTAACAAATTTCCTAATTCCACAACAACGAATAAATGTTGATGAATGTTCGATCAATTAGGAACCGCATTTAAATAATATAACATGTAAATTGATATTTGAAGAATGCTCAGAAACGCGACTAAAAATACAAACTTGCATACATTTTTTTTATTTTGTGTATTTTTAACCGTTTGGCATAATTATTACATATTTCGTAGTTTTCGTGCATACTGTTGGTTTTAGTTTATAATTACCGATTACATATTTAAGAAAAAACTATTTGAAGATGTTATAAAAATAAAAATAAAATAATAATAACTATATGAATAACTCTTTATTTTCATTTTTTTTGTTTTATAAATTTGGCTTGTTTTTTTTTTATTTTTTTATTTTGTGATTGACAAATATTATTGGTGAACTTTTGGTTAGGTTAAAATAAAATAAAACTGAAATCATTATTTAAAAAATAAATACACCTACCGTTAACATCTATAAAATCGGTTCTTTGTAACTTCGATCGTTCAAATATATTAAAACGCTTTTAGGTAATTTTTTTTTTTTTTTTCTGTTAATAATGCCATGTTGTTATGTCAAAATTACCAAAATGTGACATATAGAAAAAATAGTACCCGATAACCCGGGTCCACATGACGATTTAAGATAGTATCTTAAATCGATGTCCACACCTGACAATGCATTGCATATTATCTATATGGCTCTTGGATTGGCAAATTGATAGACGCATTCCATATATATATATATATATATATATATATATATATATATATTTAGTTCAGTGGCCAGGCTTTAGTGATATTATAATTTAACTGTTTAACAGACGGATTACGTTAAACCACGAAAAACCGTGTGCGGGTATTATTAATTAAATTTATCTATTTTGTGTTCAGCATTACCGGCGAAAACTACAAATATTTCCGTATTGAACGCAACACAGGCGAGTGTCGTGTTGAAAATGCTCGAGAGTGAACTCGGCGGTTCTCCTGGAAATGTGAACATTAAACTCGAGTACAGGTCACAATGGGATTCAGACGACTGGCGCGTGAGTGTTGTTTAAACATGTTTTACATATAAAAATAAAATCTATTAAATTAAAACCATTTATGCGTTTTTACAGTCCGTAAACGTGAGCGGTGTTTGTGACACATCGTCGTTGGCCTCTGACAGTATTGCTCCGCTTACCGGTTCGAATTGCTGGGAACATCAAACGGGCTACTATTACATGAACGTGACTGGGTTGAAATATCCAAACGCGCACTACGATTTTTGCATTTACGTGGCACTCGACGGACCGACGAATACCTGGTCTGCTCCCAGTTGTGTGGCTGTAAAAACGAAGGCCGCGGGTATGCTAAACTATTTTTATAATAATTGGGAATTACTCGAATTTATTAGACAGACAGACACACGCCCGATGTTGCGATGTCCGACTGGCTAAATCTAACCGCTACAGTATTTAATAATCGAACTGACGTAATAACGTTTAAAATAGTGCCCAGGAGACCCCCGCAGATGGACACCGGGAGTTTTTTCAGTATTCTGACAACGGACGACGAATTCAAGAGGGACATCTATGTTTATTGGCGGCCCATCGATGAAACCGAGAAGTGTGGTGATAAGTTTGCGTACCATGTTTATTACACGACAGTAACCACCGACAACGAAACCATGTTAGTGTAAACCGTAAATTTTTACAATTATTCGTTTAATTATACCGGTATGCCCGAATAATTGTATTTGTTTAGTTTTAACGGCACACGGCCATTGTGCCCGATCGTCACAGCATAGTATGTGTAACGTAAACGCTTACTTAACTTATATTAACAAGACTTGTAATATAAAAAAAAAGTCACTTGAAAATACCCAACACTGAAAATAATAGCAAATCATATTTATATATTTATATATATATCTATACGTTTGTCTTCGATAGTTACGTTTTGATAATCTGATAAGGAAAAGGGATTTTTTACCGGATTACAAAATATTTGGCCCGTGTTACGGGTCGGGGTGGGTTTGAAAAACCTGTACCGGTGTCGCAAACGAATTTCTTTATTTTACACCGTTATATTAATTTTGAGGGGAAATGTATTAGTCAAACGAATTTCTTAGATTTTTATTTGTAATTAACCAGAATTGGGATTTCATAGCATTTGCATATATCTTATAAGATATACTTAATAATAGCAGAGTAAAAAATGTCTATCATGAAATTTAATTTTGCGATTTTTTTTTTGTTTTTAGATTTTATTGCTATTTTTGCATTTTTACCTGTTTTTTCATCAAAATTGATCATATTTTATCTAATTTAATAATAATAAATAATACTCATTATTTATTATAATTTGTAATTTCGTGTAAACTTAAAAACTTTTTTTTTATACATATTTTGTTATTTTTATCGCATATTTAATGTAATATTATAACGTATATTTATTGAATTTTTAAGTGCTATAAAATCCCAATCCTGAATTATCAACATATTTCATAAGTTGTTACTGACAATTATAAATAACATCAAAATTGGTATTTTCTTATCACTATAGTATTCACCCAAGCAACGTAACAGGCGATGACTATGCCAAGTTTGAAGGACTCCGTACTTCAATCGGGTACAACATAACAGTGTATTCGTCAAACGAAGAAGGTTTATCCACGAGGTTCTCAACAGTTTATGCGCCTAGTGAATCTAACAGTAAGTCTATAATTCATACAAAATTCGATGATAAGTATTTAAATTTTTGATTGGTAATAGAACAAGACAAACCATTATCCTTTACAAAAATGGTGTATAATGAGAGTGGAGTTTATGAATTGACATGGAAACATGTCATTAGTAGTCGTAAACCATCTAGCACAAAATTACAAGATTACACTCTATTTTGGTGTGAAAAATATGTGGATCACCCATTCCAGTGTAACGTATGTATAAAATAATTAATCTCAAAAAATAAACTATTATAAACTACCTAAATTTGTATTGGCTGTGGTTTTTTTTTTCTTACAGGGTTATATGAACTGGACCAGAATACCAAAATCATTAACTTCTCAAAATATGACCGTGTTAGATAATACAAAAGATTATCTTTTTGGGATAAGTGCTAACATGCATGTTATCAAAACACACGGTCAAAGTCATTCGCGATTGACTACTATTAGCAGCGGTTTAGTTTGGGAAACTTGCATACTACTACCAGATAATAGTAAGGAAATTAGTAATTTATATTTTATTAATATATATATAAACACATGTCTAATGATTTATTTTTCATTAGGAGCTGGCAAAATAGAAAATATTCGAGTCGGTTATATTTCCACAACATTTGTAGAGTTGAGATGGACGATCGACTGCTCTAGCAAAATTGGCACGATTTTAGGTTATCGCCTTTATCACTGCCCTGTGGTTTCAGAAAGTAATGCCACTTGCATAGGTAAAAGAAATTTCTAACTGTGTTGTAAAATTAGTGTAGTCTGTACTAATTAGTACCTACTGTATGTTTTTAATTATTAACGTGTATTTATAATCAATGATAATACTTATATTTGTATAACTGCAATTCTCCTACAAGTTACTTTTCTAAAACTCTACTAAAGCCTGACATTTCATAGATTTAAATAGAGAATATCTTTTGAAATCATACATAATATATATATCGTATACAATAAATATTAATTGTTTCAGTATAGAAGTGTGAAAATAATTTTTTGGTTTTTACATAATATTATATATATATTATTTTTTTTTACTATTGGTTTATATGTGTAAAGGCATACATCATGTTTCTACATTCATTCTGTTGTATATTGTACCTTTAAGACCTGTCCACCATTAATTAATTTTTTTCTACATTTTAGAACCAATGATGAACAAGCAGATAAGTGGAGAAATTGTACACCGAAGCAGAAATTTTGCATTCTTTAGGAATTTGATGCCATATACCCCATACATGTTCTCTGTTGCATTAATAACAACTCACGGTGAAGGCTTAATTAGCGATCCAATAGTTAGAACCACCCTAGAAGGACGTAGGTGTTATAATTGTATTTAGTTAAACTGAGTAATTTTTACTCGGTGAAACTAATACTACAGGTATAATTGTTGGTAATAATAAGTCAATAAATTGTAGATTTTTTTTTAGCTCCTGATGTAAGAAACTTGAGTTTGAATGTCACAAGAGTCACCAACACATCTGTGGATATTTCATGGACACCTCCAAAATTCACAAACGGCGTTGTTCGTTATTACCGTGTCCATTATTGTTTAGACGATGTGTTTGAGCAAGATCTACCACGGGATTTGTTAGACATAGTAGAGGATCAAAAATTAATAACCGATGAACGTAATGTTACAGTGCAGGATACCAAGGTTACATTTCTTACTCGCACAGTCTGATGTGACGAAATATTTTTAATGTATAATTAAATAACGTCCATTTTATTAATTTAGTGCCGTCTGGAAAATCTGGAGAGCTACAGGCATTATAACATCACCGTCAGTGCGTGTACAACAAAATGCTCCGATCGTACATTCCCTATACAAGTCTTGACAGGTGTAGGATGTAAGTTGGAACTATCGAAATCACTTCCCGAAAAACAGTTTAAATCATTGACTTTTTTAGAAAAAAAAAAAAATATATATATATTATTTAACTATTATGGTTCCAGATCCAGGAAGAATTCCACAACCGAGTGTTTTGTTCAAAAATATGACGGGAATAGTTATATCTTGGCATAGACCCATGAACCCTCGTGGTCCAATTGCCTATTATCAAGTGATCGTGTTGAACCATAGCGGACCGTTGAGTTCACAAACAGCGTACGGCGGAAGTATTTTACCCACGAAATTGGTTTACACGCTCACACACGAAAATCCGGACAATTCATTTTATCAAATTGACGGTAACAGTAAGTAACAACTACCAATATGGATTGCGATCCATTCAGTCATTACCACTATACCGAAGACTGTAACTTCGTTATGGGATATCGTGTTATAATATTTACTTGATTAACTGTGGGAAGCAGATTTACCGATTTTGTGGATTTCGTAACAAATTATTATATGTTCAAATCTCTGTTATTGATAGTCCTATATTTTCATTTCCCACATTAAGCATTGGCTATAACTTTGAGTGGATTAAACTTGCAGGCTTGATTATTAGAATATCAGATGATACGCTATGTTAATACTCTAGGCACTCAAACTGTGGGTCGCGTTTAATTTTGAAATATTTTTTTTTGTTTTTTTTTTTTTTTTTTTGCAGAAGAAAACTAGAATCATTTTTTAGACAGTAACTTCTTATCATATTAATTATTTAAATACGATAGTTATATACGATATCAATACGTTTATTTTTGACATAAATATCGTAAAGTTATAAATATTGTTAATAAATATGCAGGTCATTAGTATGTGGTGGGTCGCCAAAATAAAAAAATTCGAAAATGGGTCATACCGTTAGAAACCTCTGCTCTAGTTATTATTAATTATAATAATAATAATGACATTAGTATTTATTAATTTTTTTTTTTTTTTCACAAGCAAACGTTTTTCGTGTACGTGTTCCTGCATGTTCCCCGCGTGATAAACGTCAAATGTTTTATTACGCAGTACGGGCTGTCAACAACAATCCACAAGATTCTCAAAAGCCATTTTATGGACCATGGTCTGTTCCTGGATCAATTAAATGTTTGTAAACAAATATTATCCAGTAACAACTATTTTAACTTTTGTGGTATATACCGCAAGTAAAATTGATTAATTTTAAAATTAATACAAAATACTATTAAACAAAACATTAATTTTTAAGTGACTTAATGTTGAATTGCCTAGAATTAATTCGTAATACTGTCATTTGTCAATAACATATTAATATAAAAATATTATAATTTTACTTTTTTTATCAAACATTATAATTTTTTTCAATTATTATTAATTAATATCATAGTATTTAGTATATTGTCAATTCTATACACACACATCAAGCCGCCATGGTATTTTAAAAATACATATTGTAACTAAAATATTGTTTATTATTATTACCATTTTTACAATATAAAATTTCATTAATTTCGAAAGGTTTAATTATGTTAAATATTGAATCAACATATTAAAATAAATAATTATTTTCATACTATGTTAATTACCTACCTGATTTAACAATAGATTCAGCAATGTTTAAATAATATTCCATCAACATTTAATATTTAGTATTTACAATATTATGTATTTTCTTTATCTGTGGCGGTTAAAATGTTTAGTGTATTATTATGTTAGTACTTCATGATTTGATAGATTTAAGGGCATTTATATTTACTAAATGTAATTCAGAATCAATTTTATTTTTAAATAAACATTTTTCAATATTGAGATATGCATAGAATTTTGTTAATTGAATTAGATTTTCCATTCTTCAGAGCCTACACCTATCTACGTATTTAACAAAATGATCTACAGGTGATCCTGATTGTTGTTGTGTGAGATGACTTGTATTGATTAAATATTATCCTTATTAAGTTTATTTATATAATTAAATGACTCACTCAGCAATATACTTAATAATTTGGAAAACAAGCTGTAATTTATAAAATACTTATTCGTTTTGTAATTACTTAGTAATTTCGAGTAAATAACTAAAAAATAGTTTGGAAATCTACAAACTGAGAAGAAACTATGCATTTTTCATAATAAAATCATTTACTCTTTGGATTCAAAATTGAATAATAAAATATTCGAAATAAATAATTATTTAAAGTGTTAAAATATAACACGTTTTAGAAGTATTTTGAGTTATAATTTTAAATAATTGTTTTATTTCAAATAGACCTAACATTTGAAAAATTATAATACATATATTATCATCAAGTGTCATAAATCTCTGGATGTCTGAATGTAGAAACCGATTACTAAGTCTGTAGCAAACACCCTGATGAACATGTTATGTAGATAAAGAGTGACGTAAATTTACCTAAAATTTCTGGTGGTTTAGAAATATGTTTATAGTGTTTACAAAACTCTGTCCGGGGGGGGGGGAGGGTAAGATTTAAAATTGTAATGGTTCAGAGCAAATAATCATTTTTAAACATTAAAAAGAAGAAAAAAAAAATCCAAGGACACTGTTCGGTAGACGTTAAAACACCTTGTAACTATACAATTGGCACGTGTAATATTTAATTTTTTATCAGTTTAAACACTAGATTAGATTAGTGTCAACTAACAAGTAATAGAATAATTTTTGTCCGTCTAATAATGCATTTCCGACCACTATGTGACGCGTCGTATTGATTTTGTTCGTGGTTTAAAAAATAAAATACAAAACGTTTTAACAATAATAATTATAGACTGGATTTACAGAAAAGTATGTACGCCATGTAGACCGTATACAATACACTGGTATTCGACATAAATGAAAGTTCGATTAAAAAATAAAAAGCACCAATCAATAATACTGTAATATTGTGAATATTATACATTATTATAATATTATGTGTATAGGTACCTACGACCTACTAAACATATTTTACATTATTACGGACAATTTCGATCCGGTCCGGACAAATTGCCCACAATATTTAAATATATATAGAAAAAGCAAACAAAAATACAAATCGAATAATATTTACGAGCAATTCATGTTTTATTGGGTTAAATTATTATTGTACCAGTTTTCTGCGAAAGCGAGCTACGGTACACGGGACAAAACGCGAGAATACTTCTGTAAGTTGTTATCGGTTTGACCACACACAAAAAAAAAACATCGAATGATTAACATTTCGTCATGAAATATTTCGGCGAAAGAAATATTGCTACTGCCTTGCCACTTTTTAGGCGTTTTCACTATTTTGTACATTTCCATACAATTGTTTTATGCAGACGGTATAAAGAAAACAATTTGTCATTAAAATTGATTTTCGATTTATGGTATTGTTGTTCGTACGGCTAGGAGAAACCAATTTGCTAATGACCGAGCAACCAAACTTGTATAACATTAAGGACAATATTTAAAAATTGAACGAGATTTCAAACAAAATAGACTTAAATACTAATGTTGTGTATTCTTATCGTTTGCCCGATGCAGTAAAAGAAGAAAATGCTATTAACTATTGTGTACCCCCATCAGATAATGAGATAGATGAACTATTTAACGAAGTCAAGTCGCATAATATAACAATGAATACTACAGAATAATATTAATTAACAATACATGATACAATTGTATTCATTAATTTTTTATACAAAACACGATAAAGAATATACAGTATTCAGTAATTTATATTTTATTTTTTAAGTCATAACTGGGGCAAAGTTTATAAATTCATGCATTTTGCTTGCGTGTTTATTTTGCTATATAGAAAATCGTTCTAAGTGAAATACAAATCCGATTCATAACAATAGGAATGAAATCACAAAGTTTAATAGTGCATGTTTTTGCATATTTCGGGTATTTTTTACATATAGTCGATTTTTTGGAGTTATTACAGCATAACTCGTAAAAATTAATGCAATTATTATTTCTTATTTACTTTTCCGAACATTTTTACATTAGCGTAGTATTTGTTTCAGTTTATTTTTATTCTCATATGACTACAATGGATTTTATGAGTTTTACAGTTTTCAAGAAAAAAAAATCATGATTGGTAAAGATCAGAAAGCTCTAAGACGAGTAAAATAATTACAATTGAAATAAAAATCAAAGGAGGTAAAATATTATATAATTATTAATATTATATAATAATTCCTTTAAAAAATCAAAGGAAATATAATTTAATTTTTCAATAAACAGAATTTTTTTTTTTTTAGATTTTGAACAGTTTTCAAGAAAAAAATCACGATTGATAAAGATCAGAAAGCTTTAAGACGAGGAAAATAATTACAATTAAAATAAATATCAAAGGAAATATAATTTAATTTATCAATAAACAGCATTTTTTTTTTCGCGCATTTTTCATATGCATATTTTTTGGAATTTTGGTGGTTATTTCCGTACTTTTAAGAGCATATTATAATGTATAATTTTGCATGTTTTTGATGCATGAGTGCATGCTTATATATGCGTTTTTTAGTTTAGTTTGAACTTACGAGCCCTGGTTATAACCAATGTATATTGGTGTCTTAAAGAGTTAACTCATTAACATGCAATTTGGTAAAATGTATATGTGTATATATTTATGATAATGTTACCAAACAAATTTCGAATATACTAGGTTTGTTTGATTAAACTTTTTTAAAGATTAAACAATTCAGTTTATATTAATTATTTTTTTTCTTTACTAAATTCTTAATATTAAATATTAGTGAGTACTTACAAAAAATAATAAAAAAAAGTTGGATCAAAATTTTAATAGATATATTTATATGCCAGCTTGCTCAATTTATGTCAGAATTTACAACATTACGCAAGGCAATCAATTTACTGTGAATTGTAATTACATTAAATTTAAATTAAAACTATTGCTAGTCACTAGGATTGGTTACATCAAATATTAATTTACTTTAAAATAATTATTGTATTATTGTTCTTTTAAACATTTTTCCAAAATAGTTAAGGCATTTTAAAATATTACATGGTTTTATACAATACAAAAATAAAATACCGTAGTTTAACAACTCTAGGAAAATCACAAGTAATTGTATAGCCCCCTCCCATTCTATGCTTATGTCCTGTAAAAAATTATGAAGATAATACTGATAAGAATCGCTTTGTTTAAATTTTATTACATAATTTACATACTATATTCATACAGTACCACATTATATATACAATTGTATTATGTTGTTTAAAATTAAAAATGATTAAATTGTATACAGTTTACAAAAAATGTTAGTCACTTTTATAAATATTTATTCATGGAGTATTGATAAATTACAAAAGGAGAATACAATTGTCCACCCCTATTGTTATAATTAAACTAGTTTTACTTTGGCACACAAAACAATCTATGAAATTAAAAATTGACTTAATAATATTGTAATAACATATTGTTAATAATTAGGTGAAATAATTTTTAATCAATTCGAATTTGAATACAGTGTGAAAACAAATGTTTGCTATATTATTGCTACAGCTGTTGAATTGACTGAATACAATAGAAAAAGTACTAGAATCGCACAAAAAAAAAAACTAATAATATATGCAAAAATGTACAATAAAAGTTTTCATAGAAATTTCAACTACAATTATTATAGTGTTTTTAGTCTTAAATCAAACATATAAATACTATTAATGAACCATGATCTATGACTTATTATTATTAAAAAAAAAAATCATAACATTAACATTAATAATAGTTATTTCAAAATTTGAAATACTGAAAAAGCTATAATATATTTTTCAATGCTATAAAATAATTATTACAAATGTTATCAAAATATGTTTCATTAACTCTACAATTTGAGTAGAATTTTTTATTTTTGAGTGGGTATTTTTTGTTATATAATTACATTAATTATTATTAGTTGTAGATTTATTATTATTTAATCTTAAATTATAATTGAATTTGTTGTTGAAGTATTAATTTGAAGAAAAAAAAAATACATTACATGTATTTGTGTACTATAGTAGTTGCTGTAAATTTTTATATGTGATTTATATAAACTAAAACTGCAGTCAACATAAAATTAGCATTCAGTTACATTCTCTTCAGATCCTGCAATTTTGGACTCTTCCAAAAATTGGTCAGGTGTTTTTGTAATAAGGATCGTTTTCGGTGTATTCATGTCAGTCTATACATACAAATACAAAAGTAATAATGTTAAATAAATTAAAAATAATGTCATATTATTAAATAAATTACCAAATTAGTTTTGAGCTTGTAATTTGTTTGAGACAAATTTTCAACAGGAATTTTTATTCCACAAGCTGGTTTAATTGAAGGCAATGGTATTTTGTTTAGTGCACTAGATGCTTTCAACAATATCTACACATCATATTATAAGTTTGTACAAATAAAGTAGTTATTAAATAATTTGCATTTTAATTTAATTAACATGGTCTATGGTTATGGGGGATTTTATTGAACTATATTTTTAAATAATATTACCATTACTGATAATTTATGAAATTTAAATTAACAACTTTATACAATTCACTGTTACACTGCTACAATAGCTATGTGTAGGTCGTGTCTTAATAACTTCAATTAAAATAAATTAATTCAGTATGTATAAAATACAAAAATAAATTACTTTAAAATCATTTGCTATTAATCTATATATGGTCTAGTCTACTAAGAAAGGATCTAAGGAAAGGATTTGTTTGTGTCAAAAAGCAAAATTTTTAAATAATGTTAAATGTCTTTTTTTTGTCTATAGCAAATATAATGTTATATTTGTAGCATGGTTACAACTGGCAAAAGCTGTGCTTATAATTCTTAGAATTTTCATAATATAATGTTCAAATGTGTAAGATATTTTATTGAAATATTAATGTACATGGATTTTATTGATAAGTTGAAAAATGTAAAGGTTCAACAGGTTTAACTAACATATATATAAAATTTGCAACCCCCACCTCCCCCAAATTGTATTCTAGTTGTCCCTATGATTAATGGCTCATAGGACAGTTTGATTCATATTTCCTTGGTCAAATAAAAATACACTCGGTCAAACACCGTAGGTACTGTGTAAATTATAAATCTTTAATATATTTGAATTGAATATATAGGTATATTTGAATAAAATGTATTATTCATTTGTTTAGTATTGTGCCAATGCTTTTCAAATTTAAGTATTGCTTAATTAATTTTTTTAATTTGTTAGAATAATTGACATTTACTCTTTGATGCACAGGCCAAAACTAAATATTTACCCTTAAAATGCACAGGAATTTTTTCAAAACTAACCAATTGAGATGTAGTAGTGTTTGATATCCACTATGCAAAAAACAAAAAATGAAGTGGTCAATGTTACTCACCACCATGCTGCAAAAAGCTAACAAACATATTTGAAGGATGGATGAACGGGCCATATAGGACTATGAAAGCCAAGAAAGGAATCTATTGAAGAAATGATGAGACGAGCGTCCAGTATTCCGATATGAAGAGATTGAGGACGAACAGAGTAGATTGTAGATCAATATCCGCAGTGAAAAGGCACTGCTTTTAGGAAGAAAAAAAATACCTGGAAATTTTGCATAGTGTAAAATTCTTAGTAGGTATTTATTATATTATATTTTAATATTTATACTTCTAACAGAGAAAATAAATAGTAAAATATATATCTATATATAAGGAAAAAAAATAACTAATACAAATTAACATATGTAATAAGTAACTGCAATATTGCAAGAAAGTTCTGATATAATAATGAATAATATATATTATTATATTACACATATTATTAGTAAAAGGACATAATCCAGCCACATCCATATCTATTATTTCAGTCTAAGTAATGCATAGCAAAATGTTACTTAAAATGTAAATTGTTGAGGTTGAAATTAAATACAAATAACATAATTTAAAGATGACAATATTTCCAAGGGCTGGGTAGGTAGCCCTGTGAGCTTTTTTCTAAAAAAAATTTTCATGCAAAAATGTCATAGGTGGCCAGGTTAGTTTTTTTAAATAGCTGTAACTTTTTTGTATGACAATTTGTATGGCATATTTTGACTGTTAGTTAGACCGAGACAGTAGATGTTGAGATGATAATATAATTGGAGATGTTGTGGAGGATTAGTTTACTTATTTACTGTTTATATATGACAACTCAAATTATTACTATTAGAGTGTCAGCATTCAAATATAAATTTACATCAGTTGAAATTAAATATTATTATATATTTTTTTTAAATTTATCTTACTGCACGTTCAGGTGGTTTAAACGAAATCCCATCTTTAGAAATGTTTGTTGCTACTTTGACATCATCAACATCAATATTCGTCTTACCAGCATAGTTTGAATATACGTTGGCCTCGTCCAAAATGAAAGTAATGTACCCTAAAAAAATATGAATTAGGCAGTGGTACGCAAAAAACACATTTCGGTGTACTATAAGTACTGTATGTAGATTCTAAAAGATTCTTTAAAACTTGGTCCTCGAAATTATCTATTCCCAATTCTTTCATTGTCGACGCAATAACTTGAATGTCTTTAGGCATTAAATCGCTTGTTGAAGATGTCATTTCGGAATTTCACAACGGATAACAACTTTTTAATCAATTTAAATAATTATTATATATTTTACCACATTAACACTCACAATTGTAAGCAGTTGACATACTTAGTTATTGCGAATGGAACTTCTAATGAGAAATGTTATCTACATCATGATAACTAGATATGCCAGCAACTTACCGGCTGAACGGTTTTTTAGTGGTCACTGGTAAAAAAAAAAAACGATAATATTTGTTTTCTATTCCAAGGAATATTTTTCGTGGTATTGACTGATAACGAAAACAGCTGTGTCCACCGGCGCCAACGCGGGAAAAAATTGAACATTTAAGGAGCCCGCAATTTTTGCGTGCCGGGGTGCTGTTGGGCGACAAACCAAACGACCGAAAATGCAGCTGTCGCGTGTGTGGCCACCATGTTGTCAGACCGGACATGCTTAATATAACTTATCATCATTAGCACACCGTTTTAATATTAAATGGCAATAATACCATGCTCGTTAATTCCTTTGTTTCATTGATTTCAAACAAAACGTTTTGTTAAGTATCACGGACTAGGACATGGATAACTGGAAACTAGGTATGTTAAATTACCGGATTTTTTAGTCTTTCATTAATTTAAATAATTGAACATTGGGGCGCACAAGAAACCCTATAGATTTAATATGGGTAAGCAGGTCCGGATTGGCCTTTTTTTCTTTTTATTTCAAAACCGGCAATACTCCCACCTCCCGAAATGACCGTGAGGCTCTACTACGGAAGGCGGGTCGCCATCATTTATTTTCAAACGAACAAGTACAAATTATACACAAAATATAAAATCCACTTGCTGCTCTTATACTTGTAGGGGGGACACTTCCTACCGGCCCCACGGCCGGCGGTCTGGCGTCTGTGAGGCCGCGATCAACGACGGCGGCGATTCGCTTAAAGGCGCGCGCCGCCGCGTCGATGGCTTGGCGTTGCCGTTCGGCCGACTCATTTTCCGCGAAGACCGTCTAGGCGAAGTCGACCACGGCTTTCCAACGGTCTGGGGATTCCAACACGAGCGACACCAAGTCGCCCGGTTCGAAAGGACCGATCCTCCGGACCAGGCGCTCCCTGTCCCCGTCAAACGCCTCGCAGCGCATGAGGGTATGGAGAGCGTCGTCATCTTCCTCGTTCTGCTCACCGGGAAAACCGCAGTGAGAACACCCGGGGTGCGGAGCTCGTCCGATCCGATGAAGGAACGAGTTAAAGCCCGCGTGCCCCGTGAGAAGTTGAGTGAGGCGGTAGGTCGTCGAACCATGCGGTCTTGTAACCCACCGCACCAGCAAGTCCGGGGGAATGCGGAACCTCACGCCCCGCGGGCACCTTCGCGCTACGGATCCGGCGCGCCCGTCTGGTCGCGACGCGGATCTTCGTGCGGAGCGCTGACGGGCGGGGTACGTCGCCTGCCGTCGTAGTCTCCAACGCGCGCAGAGCTTCGAAAGCCCTGCACCTACAAGAGGCCAACGGATCGACAGGAGGTAGACCCACAACGATTAACGCCGCTTCGTGCGAGACGGTCCTGTAGGCGCACACGCTCCGGAGAGCTGCACGCCGCTGGACGGCCGCCATAGCAGCGAGGCCCGGGGGCAGAGTTGCAGGGAATAAGCCCGCGCGGGAGCGCCGTACAGCAGCACGCCGTGCACGACGCTCACGAGTAGTTCCCTCCTGCGCTCCCGCGGGCCGCCCATGTTAGGCATTAGCCGGCCGAGCGACGACATCACACGCTGGGCCTTGTCGGCCACAGCGCGAAAGTGCGCGCCGTACAGAGTCCTCTTGTTCTCCAGTACAAGGCCGAAATACTTTAAGGACTCGCTGGGCGCGATGAGTTCGCCGTCGAGTCGAATCCGCGGCGCCGTCGGCCAGCGCCGGTTACTGAAGGCCACGACCGACGTCTTTTGGACGGCCAGCCGTAGCCCCAGGTCCCAGGATGCCTTTGGAGACGGTCGCCAGTGCGGCGTTGGCCCGATTTTGAGCGCCCTCCGCCACGATCAGCTTGTCGTCAGCTTAGCCGATAGTGATGGTGCCCCTCGGGAGGGGTAAGCGGAGGACGGCGTCGTTCGCGATGTGTCCGGATTGGCCTGGCGGGACACCGGGATATGTTTTCATTTAAAAGCAATTCTGTCTTAACTTTTATAAATGTTGGGTATACAAATTGGTAGAATGCAATGGTCTTCTAAGGGGTATGTTAGACATCATAATATTAATGAACATAAACAATGTTCCTGGTTAGACTATAAAAATAATAAGCATAAAAATACTTCAGTTCTATCACAAATATTAGATCAACACACTCGGATAGTTGCTAAAAACAGAAGTTATACTAAAACAATTATTGTATCATTAAAAATGTTAGCTATATATACATAAGGTCAAGCTTTCCGTGGCCATAGAGGATATGAAGGTAGTTTTAACAAAAGTAATTTTATAGAAATTATTAATTCTATAGGATTGTTCGATGATATAGTTAAAAATAAAATTAACGGTCCAAAAAATGCAAGATATTTGCATCACTTAATACAGGTTGAAATTAATAATACCATGGCCAATATGATATTAAACACAATTTCTTTTGAAGTTAAACAATTTATATACTTTTCTATTGTGGCCGACGAAACTAAAGACATATCAAAAACTGAGCAATTTTCTGTAGTGGTGTGGTACTATTTTCAAGGAGAACTAAAAGAACGGTTTTTAGGTTTTACTCCAATAATGAATTTAAACGGTAAATCTTATATTTTACATATAAAATCTGTTTTAAATAAAAGTAAAATTTATATTAGTAATTGGGCAACATATGACTGGGCAAGTGTGATACGTGGACATAATAATGGTGTATGGGCATTAATCAGAAAAAAAAGTCGCTCAAGGAATGGTTTATATTCACACTGCGCTAATCATAGACTAACTTTGGTTTTGGTTGATGTAACCAAAAATATTGAAGTAGATGAAGACTATTCAAAGGAAAGTCAAAGGCGTTTTCAAAAATGGCAATACCGTTGGGAGCATTGTATAGATGCTAAAGAACACTATTTTGAAGATGGTCCATTTAAATAGTTTGTACGTTTGTAATCTGAGTATTTATTGAACACACCTCGTATTTATATTTGACAATATTGTTTACTTAGTATTTATCAGTACATAATTATTACACTATTAATATATCGTATCAATGGTGTACTTTTAACTATATTCTAGGAGGGAGAGGGTCAAAATTTATTTGTTTCAATTTCAACATTTCCAAGATGTATATTAAATATATCTTAGACAGATTTAAGCTAATATAAGTACATTTTATTTAGTATAATAGACTTTACAAATTTAAATTACAAAATCTATTAATGGTTTTTCTTTTTTACATATTTTAGTGAATATATTGTATAGTCTGTATTCGTAATTGGTAGGGACCTGTTTGCCGTTCAGTCGTCCGGAGACAAAATATGAAATAAACGACAGTGGTTGTTTTTTGGAATATAAATAACGTGATCAACTACTGACTAGTAGGCACGAAAAGCAATATGATTGGCTTCAATAGTGCGCAAACGTTGCTTTATCCAAAATCTGAATTCTGCGGGGAAAAATATTATTTGCGATAAGCCGATAATATTAATATTATCTAGTAACTAGTGGATACCTCTACATTTTACTTGTATAATATTTACCAAAATTATTTTGTACGTATTGTATTATGTCGTACGTACGTATGAGTATAACACTCATAACCACACTCATCATCTAAATATTATCTCGGCATATATTTCGATTATGTTTGCTCTTAGAAATCCTTTTTTTTTGGATTCGGGGGGGGGGGGAGTCATGTACCTCTAGACGGGGGGGAGTATGTACGCCACTGTATCGTACAATATTCTTACGGTTTACAATTATTACACATACAGTTTTTAGCTATATGTATATTGATTTGTATTGTTATTGTAACCGTCAAATTTTGTATAATGCAGTTGGTATTATATAATACCACTACTAATATTAGTATTGGCAACATTATTATTGGTATATAACTGTAAAAAAAAAAAAAAAAAAAACCAGGCTTAGGTATCTATAATAAAATCGATTTAATGTTATATTTAATTGCTGCATTGTTAATACTTAATAGATTCGATACATTTTGAATATGTAAAATATTGTAATTTATGCGAAAATAATGTTTATTTGGTGAGTAAGTGTCTTTTGCTTTGTGGATTATTAGATAAAAACATTTTGCCAAATAATTTGAGTACCAAAGATAAACATTTTTCGACATTATAATGCAATCAAAAAATGTGCGTTCTTTCTTTTTAGTAGGTACCTAAATAAAGATAATAAAGACAATTTTGCCCGCCGAAAATTGTTTTCAAAAAAAAAAAAAAAAAAGTATATTAACCAATTTGTTTTTCAGCACTTTTGTGAGATTACGATGTATAAAATGCAGACAAGTGATTATCAATAAAACAAGTTTTTGATATTTTTAAAAGAAACAGCAAGTCGTCAAAGTAACACACTATTTAATGTAATAATATTTTAAAGTTCCTTCAATTGTATAGTTGTAACTTTCTATTGAGTACCTCAGAACTTCACGATCCCTTAGACATCTGTAGTATTCTTCTGTGTACTTATAATATAATGTATAATATATTTTTCGACAAACTTTATTTTACACCTTGAAACTTTCCGCTGCGGTTTCTATTTACGTTTATTATCATCGCTATTCAATATCACTGAGCAGCACTTTAATATTATCTAAGGGTAGTTTTTTTTTTTTTTTTAAGTCGCATTATAATACTTATATTGCCAAAATTACTAAATGATCCAAAACTTGTGCTTATTTTCTTATAGTCACACGAAAAAAACAAAAAAAACTAATCCATTTAATAGTTACCATGTGTACCCTGTTTTAACATAATAGGTGAAATGTTTTATTTGGTTATCATGACTGCTATATTCGTACGATGCAACGTTACTGTGTTGCCTGTGCGTTAATGGTGAAAGCATTATTTTGTATGCGGTTTTTGATTAAGCATTTCAATACGTTTATTGAACATGGAAATTGTATTAAATGTATTTACCTTTTATAAGGTATCGGTAAACAGCTGGCAGAATTTTCGAATAACAGTTCCAGAGGACATGATAATGTCTGCCTCCGAATACGATAAAACAAATTTAGTCCAAACTAATTATGCCAAATTAGAAAAAAAAAATAATAATAATATACCACCGAATAATATTATTCACCACGCGACGACTTTTAGATTTTTTTTCTATACATTATATTGTATTTTAATGTTCACGTTCAGTGACGAACTTTCAACTATTTTCTTTGGGGGGGGGGGGGGTGTCCAATTTTGTTTGTTTCAATTCCAACATTATTATAGATCTATATTAAATATACCTTGGACTGATTTAAGCTAATACAAGTACATTCTGTTTAATATAATAGACTTTACAAATTTAAATTACAAAATCTATTAATGGTTTTTCTTTTTTTACATATTTTAGTGAATATATTGTATAGTCTGTAGTCGTAATTGGTAGGGACCACTAATATTACTATTGGCAACATTATTATTGGTATATAGCTGTAAAAAAAAAAAAAAAACCAGGCTTAGGTATCTATAATAAAATCGATTTAATGTTATATTTAATTGCTGCGTTGTTAATACTTAATAGATTCGATACATTTTGAATATGTAAAATATTGTAATTTATGCGAAAATAATGTTTATTTGGTGAGTAAGTGTCTTTTGCTTTGTGGATTATTAGATAAAAACATTTTGCCAAATAATTTGAGTACCAAAGATAAAAATTTGCTCGACATTATAATGCAATCGAACAAATGTGCGATCTTTCTTGTTAGTAGATACCTAAATAATGATAATCAAGACGATTTAGCCAAAGGGACCCGGTTGCCGTTCAGACGTTCGGAGACAAAACATGAAATAAACGACAGTGGTTGTTATTTCTAATATAAATAACGTGATCAACTACTGACCAGTAGGCACGAAAAGCAATACGATTGGCTCCAATAGTGCGCAATCGTTGCTTTATCCGATATCTGAATTCTGCGGGGAAAATTATTATTTGCGATAAGCCGATAATATTATTATTATCTAGTAACTAGTGGACACATCTACATTTTACTTGTATAATATCTACCAGAATTTGTTTGTACGTATTGTATTATGTCGTACGTGCGTATGAGTATAACACTTTAAATCATCTAAATATTATCTCGGCATATATTTCTCTTGTGTTTGCTCTTAGAAATCGTTGTTTTTTTTTTTTTGTTACTGTGAAAGTAAACAAACTTACGCATTTACGACGAATTCAAAGCATATTTCAAAACTAAAATTGAAATATTCTCAGTGGCGTAGCTTCCGCAGGGGCAACACCGGGCAGTGGCCTCGGGGCATTAAATTGTTCGTGGCGCTTGCGAGTCTTGCAAAAAAATAGTTCATTTAAACGGTGTTAAACTAATAAACTAATTTATGACTGGAAATATTTAGGTCGGTGTAAAAATAAATAATACCTTTTAAAATATTCAAGACATTTCGGAGGGGGTCCGGACCCCCCCGGACACCCTACAGTTACTGCCATAGACTTGTTTAAGTGTGAAAGGGTCGCTAATGGTTGTTAAGTATTCGGTAGACAAATTATAGTAAAAATTGAATCAATATAATGAATGCGCACGTGAAACAGACTTAATAGCCGGCTGTCCACGATAATTTAATCGACAGCGGTTTATACGTCAATCGCAGTGACAAACTGAAAATGCTGATAATATGCTGAAAGAGGGCGGACAATAAATTTTGATACCTCAATTGATGTTTATGCCGGAGGAAAAGCAAGAATTAAGGAAATATTCATAATTAGTTTGTTTTTTGTTATAAATATATTTTTCATTATTATTATTAATATTTTACAAATTTAGTTTTTATTGTTAAGCATAAAGAATGGTTAGGTTTTCATTTTTTTCATAAAAATGTATTAGATATATATATATTAAGTGCAAATGTATACCTATGTACTAATATGTCAATTTATCCAATTTAAAATTAAAAAGACATTTTTAATCTAATAATGTAACTATTTCCCTCCCCACAAAAAAAAAAAAAAAAAATAAAAAACACAATTTCTCAGTCAAAAATACGAACATAGTATTTTTAATGACCAACTAGTGTAATTTCTATTTTATATTATTGGGTCGAACAAATATTTTGCCTCGGGGCGCTCTGACGTGTAGCTACGTCACTGGACACTCTATTACACTCAATAGTGGAAATAGCATTAGTTTTGTTCTCCGCGGACTGTGAAATAAACGAACGAATCACGGTTTACATCTAACGCAAATTTATAATAATTAACAGGCTCGATAATAATTATGAATTAAAAAAAATATATTGGCATATACAACGGAAAATTAAATCGAAACGCATCAAGCGTCAAGCTATATACAGTTAATAACATAATATGATTCGTTACACAAGCTGATCATTATAGTTGAAACACACTTGTGTTTACGAGTACGCATATATAAACGGTAGTTGTACAACTTAATTATATAGTTATGTCGTATTCGAAACGAAATATATTATATGAATGAATACAGTAAATATCGAATATATTGATCATATTATTGCCTTTGATGCCGCAAAGGTACAAGCCAATAGGGCAAAATCGCAAATAAATAACCGTATATTATTATTAAGTTTTATAACGTTTGTATTGGATCAATATAATAAAATCTCCGAATTATATACAATCACAATAATGCGATATTATAATATTGTATAATGTAAAAACAAATTTAAATAACGAAACCGGTGTTTGAGACTAGTATTCCATAAAATAACAATCAACTAAACGTAATACAAATAAATAAAAAAAATGTGTAGACATTTTTACACGAAAATTAGATTTAAACAAAACCAAAAAAAAAATTAAAATAAATATCGGTGTTGATACATACGATTATTTTTATTTCGAGTGCAAAGATCACGGGTAAAGTTGAGATACAAATATAAAATTAAATCAAAAAAAATAAAAATAATAAGTCATTCTGATTTTATAGTCATATAAATATGTTAAAAAATATTAGTAACATGTTAATAATAATAAAAACAAAAAAACGTATAAGGATATTAAAATATCAATAAAATGACTAGGATGTAACGTTTGTAGTTTTAAATATTTTTCGCAAAAAATATAAAATATTATTTAACTTTTATTGTCTATAAAAAAAAATGAAAAAAAAAATAACAATAGTATATATAGATATGTCGCATGCGAAAAGGACGTCCGGTTTTTTCTTTTTGCAATATCGTTTCTATCATCATTTTAATATTTTCCATTATATTAAAAAAAAAAAAGCCCTCGTCCCGTAAATAATACATTTTATTTACCAAATATTTTAAATGCTATTGTGGAATGTAACATTGTATGTCTATGTTTTTTTAAATGTTTTTTTTTTTTTTTTGGTTTTATAAAATACTGATGGTTATATTGTTGATTTAAATATGTAAATCGTGTTATCGTCAAGTCAAAACTCATATTGAGCGTGAATATATCTACGTCATATATGTGCATTAGAAAATGTTCAATTATTAAATAATTTACATATTTAAATCAACAAATTGATCAAAGTAATTAAAATCACTCGAATATAATATTTAGAATAGAGAATAGGACCCTCTGAGATATGGAGGTGCCTGCGAGTGGGGAGAGGGATCGTACCTACGAAACTTTGAAATTTAGTCAATAATTCAACGATAATTTGATTTAAAATTACAATTTCTACGATTTATTTTGGTGTTTTAATACGTAATAATGATAAAGGCTTACAATGGATATTTGGAACTATGGATGAAATGTTTTAATGAACAAAAATGCGAAATAGACTAAGGTTCTTTTCCTTGTTTGAATTAATAGGCATTTTAAGTTTTATAGTTTTCTTTAGATTTTGTTTGATTACATTTGAATAAAACTATTTTGGCCGACCAGAAATGTACGGAAATTTGACACGAGATTCATCATAACTCATAGGTTGTACTTGGTTGTATAAAAAATAGCATGACGCTGTTGGTTTTTTTTTTATAAGCGATTAAAGTTAAAATTTTAATGAAAATCGTTATTAATGATTTTAACGTTGCGCGCAGATATAAATTCATATACTCCTTCATATAATACCTTTACACCTATGGTGCGAAGTATGTCCGTGTATCAGTTTATTTTCGGTTATATTCGTTGAAAGCTAATAGATAATTTAACCGAAATGTTAGTTCGAAAGATGGAGAGATCCTATGAAAATGTTTGATGTATAACACAGACTGAAAAAAAAAAACAAAAAAAGCACACGTCATATAGTAAAATCATTAAATTCCTCGACCCGCACAGAATCTAAAAGCTACGCCGTACGTTCATCATAATATGGTTGTATATATTATAAGAGAAATTAAATACAAAACTACGTTTTCGCTCATCTACTGCGGTAATTACAATTTAGAAAATGTTATTCAATATCATTTTAAATTAGCGCCCTCGTAAGATATTATGTTGTTTTTTCTTTTTTTTTTTTTTTTATACATTTTATTGTATATTAATGTTCACATTCAATGGTGTACTTTTAATTATTTTCTAGGGGGGGGGGAGAGGATCAAAATTTATTTGTTTCAATTCCACCATTATATTAGATATATATTAAAAAAAACCTTGGACTGATTTAATACTAAGCTAATACAAGTACATTTTGTTGAATATAATATACTTAACAAATTTAAATTACAAAATCTAATAGTGGTTTTTTTTTTTTTTATATACATATTTTAATGAACATATTGTATAGTCTGTAGTCGTAACTCGTAAGGACCGTATACCCTGTTTGCCGTTCAGTCGTCCGGAGACAAAATGTGAAATAAACGACAGTGATTGGCTCCAATAGTGCGCAATCGTTGCTTTATTCGATATCTGAATTCTACGGGGAAAAATATTATTTGCGATAAGCCGATAATATTGTTATTATCTAGTAATTAGTGGACATCTCTACATTTTATTTATACAATATCTACTATAACATTAACGTGTTACTATAACATAATTTTGTACGTATTGTATTATGTCGTTCGTACGTATGAGTATAACATCTAAATATTATCTCGGCATAATTTCTCTTATGTTTGCTCTTAGAAATCCTTTTTTTTTGGATTTGGGGGGGGGGGGTCATGTACCTCTAGACGGGGGGAAGTATGTACGCCACTGTATCGTACAATATTCTTACGGTTTACAATTATTACACATACAGTTTTTAGCTATATGTATATTAATTTGTATTGTTATTGTAACCGTCAAATTTTGTATAATGCAGTTGGTATTATATAATACCACTATTAATATTACTTTTGGCAACATTATTATTGGTATATAGCTGTAAAAAAAAAAAAAAAAAACCAGGCTTAGGTATCTATAATAAAATCGATTTAATGTTATATTTAATTGCTGCATTGTTAATACTTAATAGATTCGATACATTTTGAATATGTAAAATATTGTAATTTATACGAAAATAAAGTTTATTTGGTGAATAAGTGTCTTTTGCTTTGTGGATTATTAGATAAAAACATTTTGCCAAATAATCTGAGCACCAAAGATAACCATTTGCTCGACATTATAATGCAATCGAACAAATGTGCGATCTTTCTTGTTAGTAGGTACCTAAATAATGATAATCAAGACGATTTAGCCAAAGGGATCCGGTTGCCGTTCAGACGTTCGGAGACAAAATATGAAATAAACGACAGTGGTTGTTATTTCTAATATAAATAACGTGATCAACTACTGACCAGTAGGCACGAAAAGCAATACGATTGGTTCTAATAGTGCGCAATCGTTGCTTTATCCGATATCTGAATTCTGCGGGGAAAATTATTATTTGCGATAAGCCGATAATATTATTATTATCTAGTAACTAGTGGACACATCTACATTTTACTTGTATAATATCTACCAGAATTTGTTTGTACGTATTGTATTATGTCGTACGTGCGTATGAGTATAACACTCTAAATCATCTAAATATTATCTCGGCATATATTTCTATACGTTTTACTCTTTAGAAATTCTTTTTTTTTTTTTTGATTCTGGTAAGTGTTCGTATTTGTAATAATATACAGCTATACGAATACGGGTCTTAAATTACTTGAAAATCGTTCGGTATTCGGCGTCAACGCTATACCTTAAAATATAATATACAATACATCATACGCGCGCATAATAGGTAATTGAGAAGCTATTTTTTCCGAGTTCCAACAAAATCATCATTTGTTTAAAACGGATATGCTGTAATACGTAAGTAATACGATATTGGCAAATACTATATTACCATATAGTTTAAGGGTTCAATTTGACCTAAATCAATACTCTTATTTATAAAAAAAGAAAGAAAAAAAAAAAAAGAAAAGAAAAGAAATACGCGTACAAGTGCGACGAACAATTTTAAAATTCGTTTTTCTCTTTCGTTTTCGTATTTTTTTTATTTTTATTTTTATAAAGTGGTATACGACAAGAGCGCTATGCCCAATAGATACTGAGATCTCCGTTTTATTCAATAAGACAATATCCCGTTTGCCCGTGTATTTCCACGGAGATATCACGAAGCGGATATTTTGTAATTCAATAAACGCGGGAAGTCTACACGGGGAATATAAAAAAATACATTTTAAAAATTTTATTCGCCGTTTCCTAAAACATTCGCGGATAGTGTTTTAATCCATTTTTTATCCATTCGAAATTACCGATGGAAATTATTCATCGCCGAAATCGTGTTAAGCGCGCCATCGCCCGTTAATCCTGTAATTTCGTTGTAGATTTTATTTAATCTGATCAAATAAACGAATTCAATCGTTTTTCCCTCCCCCCCCCCTGTCGTTTTCGTTTGACATTCGCACAATTATCAAACGTATACCGGTACAAAACAAAAAGACCGTGTAAAATTAGGATTAAAAAAAAAAAAAAAAACAACAACACGTTTCACCTCAGAAACAACACCGTCCTGACAGAAATTACCGGGTCATCGTCCGGGGCATCCGTAATAATACCGACAGACACTTGTAATAAATCACGCCCGGACGAATTGCGTTCGAACCTTAAGTGTTAAATATTTAAATGAATACATCTTTATCGTATCGTGTTCGTAAGAGTGTGTTTATTTGACACTCGCCGTTATGCGTTCCCGTGCATTTATTTTAGAAAACGTCTCCGATGCGCTGCGCGAAACTATAAATTTCACTCGAATAAACTCACTATACGAGTGAAAATATTATAAACGTTGTGATTTCGAGTTGTACAGTAATACTCAACTACATTATAATAAAATACGCAGTCGTCGATAAAAAACGTTTTACGTGCAAAATTATGTTTAACCATGTATAATAAAAATGCATTAAAACAGGGTTTTCATTTGAAAATACTCAGAAAACCCTCTATACTGAGCATTTTGTTCCGGGTTTTTGCTATAGCCTTTTGGGTCGTATAAATAATTACTATTTTCAGACGAATTTTTTTTTTATAGGAGGTTTGCTCTAAAACCACTAATTGCCACCAATCACTAAATGGTCATAAATCATAATCAAGGTCCCGTTATTCGGGGGGGGGGGGGTTCAACTGTTTTGTAGTGAATAAACTGAATTTACGAAACTCCTATAACGTCCATAATGTTTAACAATAAAAAGACAGATTTATTTTGTTCGAGACAAATGTATATAAGGTTTTTTTTTTTTTTTTTTCTAAAAACTCTTGTATCGAAAATCTACGACTATGTTCTAAGTCTTTTCCTCTCTGCGAGTCTGTCCAAAGTGCTTTGTCGATTCACCACGGGTCAACCGTTTATAATATGAATAATGACGACCGGGATTCCGGGGACATTTATAGCGTTTATTAATAAATTTTGTTATTTATCGTAAAATATAGGATTGCGCGGAAATAAATCCATTTCTGATTACCACGATGATATCGAATCTGAAATTTGAACGCGGACATTTTTACATATTTCATCGATTTACCAGTAAAGTGCTTATGTTTTCGTGCTTTGAATAATTCTATACAATTTAAACAAAAACTATAGGAATTTTTTATGGGTCAGTGAAATTAAGAGAAGCACACACATTCGACAAAAAAATATTATAAATGTATTAATTATGTTTGTTGTTATAGACAACTCGTAGCTCGTTATAATTTCCGTATAGGTATAAATAGCTAAAGAAGATATTTATTTCGAGAAACAATAGAGATTTCTTCAAAATTGAACGTAAAATTTTTAATGTAACACTAATACCTATTCGAATAATAATTATTAACTAATAACTATTACTAATAGATATTTGATATGGATATTTATTTCGATCTGTACGCTTAATTTACGGTTTCCAGTGGATTATTTAGCGCGTATTATCGTGTTTTGAATAGCTATGATTACCACGATGATATCGAATTTGAAATTTGAACGCGGACATTTTTACATATTTCATCGATTTACCAGTAAAGTGATTATGTTTGCGTGCTTTGAATAATTCTATACAATTTAAACAAAAACTATAGGAATTTTTTATGGGTCAGTGAAATTAAGAGAAGCACACACAATCGACATAAATATTATAAATGTATTAATTATGTTTTTTGTTATCGACAACTCGTAGCTCGTTATAATTTCCGTATAGGTATAAATAGCTAAAGAAGATATTTATTTCGAGATACAATAGAGATTTCTTCAAAATTGAACGTAAAATTTGTGTATTTTAAATTTTTAATGTAACACCTATTCGAATAATAATAATTATTAACTAATGGATATTTGATATGGATATTTATATCGGTGTGTACGCTTAATTTACGGTTTCCAGTGAATTATTTAGCGCGTTTTAAAGGGCCTAATATGTCCCAAACCCGGAATTAATGGCGATTAAATAAAGGAAAGCCTGGTTCCGCGGCGATCAAATAATGGCACGGGCATGGCCGTAGCTGTCTGTAAATTAATAAAGAAGGCGAGGTTTCAAATGTGCGGTGTAAAAACAACACTAGAGTTTTAACCTGTCTGCTCATTATACAATATAAACAACAATTAACGAACGTGAACGTTTTGTGTACGATGCTCTTAAGTTATTACAGGCGTTGGAATCGTTTTACTTTTACTTACATGCAAAACTATACTAATGCTAATGCATTATGCATTAACTACATGCAACACACATGCGGTATGGGTATTAGTGTTCAATTATACCATAAATGTTTTTATTGTAAACGGAGCTCGGCGGGTTGTACTATTTTTTTTTTTTTTTTTTTAACTAGTTTATCGGTGCCAGTGGGGGGGTGCACTGGGAAACATGTCATCGAAATATTTTTATTTCGCGTAGTATTGATTATTTTTTTTTTTGTGCGAGTACCGGAATATCTATCGAAAGAAGTAACTACACATATTTATAGGCAAGATGATACTAATGGTATTAATTGATCGGGATGTATTTTATCATTCTAAAAAAAAAAAAAAAAAAAATGTAAGTAACAATAAAATATAAGTGATTCCTACTCACCCTACCCCAAAATTTTTCTAGCTACGGCACTGTAGTATATTTTTTAACGAGCCCTATAAGCCAAATTATTTTTCTTTTTTTTAGATTCAGAGCGATATTGGTTGTAGCACGATGTGTGCGTGTTTTTTCCCCGCCTGTGAGCGACTTTTCTACCGAAAATATCTTCCTTCGACTTTCAAGTATAGTATCTTTTCTAAAGGCATTTTGGAACTAGTCGGGCTATTTGGGGAAGGGGGTGAACAAAGTAGAAACAATTGGGGAATTAACGGCAATAACCGTTCTAGTCGTAGACAAATTTTCAAAACATTCTGGCGATTTTTGAGCTATTTGTATACATATGACGTTCATAAATTACACATTTTCAAGTTTATTTTAGTTTTTATATAATTTTATGCGCATAAAATTGTGTGGACGGAGCAGAAATGCACGACAATTTTACACAGGTTCAACATCAGTTGTAATTAATGGTCAAATTGTACTAAAGTACTAGTTATAATTTTTAACGTAATGTTTATATACTACACATTTCTATATTAAATTGTTTTGTAAATGGAGATTATTATTTTATTCTGTTAATTTAAAAAATAATAATAATAGGAAAAAAAAAGTCGATTGTATGCATTCATTTTTTTTTTTTTTTTTTTTTTTGTAATCGTTTAAAACACAAATTTTGATTAAAATCGTATAAATCTGGTTTTAAGAGTTTTTATGAACCCAAAACAATTGAACCCATAAATTCACATAAATGGAAAACGTACGAGCAGTGGTAATTTAGTAAGTACTCAAAATGCACAAATTTTATCATAAATTGGAACTATAAAGGATTATAAATAAATTGTTTTTAAGTAACGAAAACGATTTTTAATTTTTTATTTTTAATGAACAATGGTTTCCCGTTGCGGCCGGTGCTTTTAGGCATTTAAGCTGTGAAAGTTACAAAAAATTACTAATTTTTAATAAACAATGAGCATAGCTAGCCCGCCCCCCCCCCCAGCACTCGCAGGATTTAATGTTTTAGTAGTAACAAACAAAAAAGAAATGAACATAGAGATACTCACAGTTATTAAAGCGACGCAAAACCCTGTCGTGTTTTATTCTTTTTTTTTTTTTTTTTTGTATTTCTGAACCGCCACATGAAAATACCGTTAATCGTGTTTTATTCTATTTGCGTGAAAATTATTTTGACGTTAGGGTTCCGATACACGGTAATACTACGACGGTCGAATGTCTCGTATAATTACTACGTAAATTATTTTGTTAGAAAATCGAATTACGATCCGGTCGGCGAAAAATAAAAGAAAAAAGAAAAAGAAAGCTCACGCACCGTATGGCCGTGATAAAAAAAAAGAAAAAAAAAAGTGATGTATTTTCCATTTTTAATTTTATTAGGATATTCAACAACGTGTACATAGTTTGTACAATAGGCCGAAGAGAGTATTATAGGATTAAACATGTAGACATGCCAGAAGGGGCCATCCAGCGACGGTACATCAGCGGTGATTAGTCAGCGTATATTTGTTGTGATTGCAGGTACTACGTAGACGCAGCTTAAGAAATCCCGAGGCCGTTGGCGCTTGAGTATTCTTGTCGGATTACCAGGGAGTGCGATTGAAGATGATAAGTTGCAGATAAGAGTGATATTGAAAATTTAACTTTCACGACCTGTTAGATTGTCATACGCAGTGATAACGGCTATTAATTATTAGCCGCTCAATTAGCGCGGTATAACGTCGCCGAATCTTTGGTTCGTATTTTTGAAATGTCGTATTCCGTACGATCTTCATCAATATTTACAGTCCAAACGCGTATAAAAAATATTGATTTAAATACGGTTTTTCTTTTTCACCATCGAGCACAGCTTATGATTAACCCCCGTGTCAAATTATCGTGCACGGATTGTTCGGCCAAAAAAATTTGAATCACATTTATTCGAAAAATAGTCCGAGGAATGCCGTGATTTTTACGATTTCCGTTAAAATGTTTAACGCTTTTAAACGTTCATAAAAAAATATAATTTCATTGCTTTTGTTACACGCGAAATCTATAACTGAATTCGACGTAATTTATATCACAATTACTCCTGTTCGCTTAAATCCATTATGAACAGTGTTTATCTGTGACTATATTATTATATTATTTTTAATAATTTTATATAAAAAAAAAAAAAAAAAAACCCGAAAACCTGTATAAGACCTATGTAGATAAGGTTAAATGGGCCACACGAAGACCCGGAAATACACGGTATCCCGGTGGGCCAGTGCGTGCCTGTGTACTGGTTTCCAACCGAGTTTTGAACCACCTAAATTTATTGGCTTCATTAACATAATACTCAACAATTGTAATTAATTTTTTTTTAGTCATAAATTAATATAATTTGCAATTTTAACAAATAAAAACGTGGTTAATTGCACTTTATAACAGTTCACAATAGTTTTTTTTTGTTAGCGTTCATTTATCATTGCGCACAGATATAAATCAAATCCCCTTCTATATTCTACGTTCCCAACGTATTTATTTATTTATATTTTTACATATTATTATAGACCCGTACTCGAAGTACATATTGCGTTCGTGTTGTCGAGTCACAATTGCAGGTTAGCCAGCAGCCTCGATCTTATGTCCTCCGGGACTGAAAGGTCGAGGATTTCGAATCGGTATAACAATCCACCTAAAGCGAAACTGCAACAGAGCGGGATATAATACGAGGCAAACGGAATATAAAGTAAGTGCTTACGGTTATCGAGTAAAAAATAAAGTGCAAGATATGTACGTATGTATATAGAGTGTGCTAAAAAAAAAAATGAAAATGTATTCTACGTTAGTTTAATTTGTGTGTAGTGAAAAACCGTCAGGCGTTAAAACTTTAATAGAAATAAAAAAAAATATACACAAACCGACAATATAACGAAAATAGGTCAACTGTGAATTATTTATTTGTATGTATTTATATTACATTTTATATTATACACATGCCATTTGATCGTAAACTAATAATAACCTTTGTGGTGTTGCTAAGTAGACACACTTTGTGTGTTTAATACCTTTCTGGGAAGTTGAACACTTGTCGTTAACACCTATTTTACTCACTGCTCGGACGATTCTGCATGTGCGAGTACAGAAGAAAAAAGAAAAAAGAAAAAAAAAAAAAGTCTTTTAGACTATTACCCACCATAGTCACTGAATCGCGAACATTTCAATAATATAGCGGTTTATGTATTGGTTGTTTTGCCGAACAAATTCTAGAATTTCATATAAGTAGTATTTAAAATGCTCAAAAAGAATAACTTGAAAATACGTTAATGTGCTATATTAATGAGGATTTTCCGAGATAAATACACGCGCTCGGAGTGTCTTACGGGAATAGAATAAAAAAAGGAAAAGAAAAATCACATTCGAAATAATAATCTCTTCGGAGTAATAAACATTAAAAATCACTCCGCGTGTATTTTCAAAGTTCTCAATTATTAATCGTCGTGTGTTTCGCAAATATTGAAAGATCAAACGTCGTTATTGTACAGCTTCAAACGACCGTAGCACCGGAATCCCAAAATTGAACATAATAATGATATTATATCACTATTACAGTTATCGTATCATAGTGTAAAACTCTTATCGTGCGCACGTGTATATATGCAGGTTAGGTTATGTTAGGATGACCATACAAATCAAATAAAAATGCGGAACGCAAATTAAACGTGCTGCATAATAAATAAACCTAACTATAAATCGTTTTATTCCACAACTCATCGAATTAATCGTAGAACGGATACAATTTCAGCCACGCTGGAAAAAGAAAAAAAAGGAATATTGTACGGCAGTCTTCCTCGACGTCACACAAGCGTATGACACGCCGGCCTCCTATTTAAATTAAACAATTTTACCATAATCGTATTTTTTAATCTTTCAATCGTACCTTGCCGAAAGACAATTCTCTGCCCGTCACCGTACGAGTTTATCATCTATATCCACAATATGACGCCGGAGTCCCACAAAGAGCGATAGCTGTCCCTCTTCTCTTTAACATTTTCATCGCTGACCAACACTATCAATATCTCCGCAAACACTATAGTAGCTAAATATGCCGATGATAAAGCTATTCTTTCTGTCCGAGAAAATCATTTTACGGGTTCCGAAAATCTTCAATCCCATCTTCATGAACTTTAACCATGGTATACAAATAGGAAAAACGAAAATAAATCATTACATATATCCTTTACACTCAAACACGGGATATACCCACCGTTAACATTAAAAACATTACAGTATCAACATCGAATACAACAAAATACCTCGGAGTACACTTTGACAAAAAGCTGAACTGGTCACACCGCATTCACTGTACAAAAATCAAAGTAAACATTCGCCTACGCCTGTTCAGACCAATCCTCCATTCAAAATCGAAACTTACACTTCACAAAAAATTAATTCTATATAAAGTTCTTCTGAAGCCAATCTGGATGTATGGTATACAAATTTGGGGATCCGCCAAAAAATCCAACCGCCACAAAATATATTTTTCCGCTTAATCACGAACGAACCGATGTCTCAAATCAAACCTTACACTCTAAATGAAAACAATTGCGCAAAACAGCTACAAATTACTACACTTGATATCACAACCGTTTAAAAATTAATCCGAAAATTGTCGCAAAAGAATTATCTTTACTTTTCCCGAACCCCCCCCCCCCAAAAAAAAAAAAGGCGATAGGCTCAATCCCTAAAAACGTATTTAACGAAGTGTCCTAAGGAGTGTCGTCAGTGGGCGGCTTCTCCACATCAAGTCTTAAACGTCAATATACTCTACATCGTTTATGCTTATTATACCCACTTTGTATAGATTGTGTAATTCTAATAAAAAAAAAAAAAAAAACTATAAATCTAATACAAAATACAATACAAATAAATAGTTATTGTTTGCGGCGTAGTTGGCATACGAGACGCGTGGTCGCACTACGGGATTATGTACACGAGGGTATGTATGTATATATTATATTACTATTATTCGAATACGTAATAATCGAAACCGGCACCAATAAAAATCGATGCGAGAAGTGCGAATGAAAAAGGTTTAAATAACACATGAACAAAGAAAATTTGGGTAACGATACAAGGTAATGAAATTAATAAACGGACAAGATGAATATGGTGGGGGGGGAGGGTGTTGGAATATGGTAGGTGAAAATGGCGGGGAAAATAGGTAAATCGATATGTAGAGGGGTATTGCGAAGTCGCGAACTATTTTGTGTTATTGCCTTCCTGGTGATGTTCGGAGGGTATCGGAATCGCGAGTCCGACAATGGCGACGAGACCGATTAATTATGCTGATTAATAATTATATTACCCGGCCACAGTGTAGGGACGCTAGGGATACATGTACGTGTCCCCGGGATGGCAAACGACGGTGAAATATTTTAATTTAATTGTTCAACTCAGTTAAACCGGGGATTGGTGGTGAGTAAATGAATATGGCTGCAAGCCGGAGCCAGCCGTCCGGGAGAGATTTCCGTAAGACAGATGCAAGTAGTTAAAAGGAGTGAAGACACACCACAAACCTCCACTCTCGACAGAGTGCCGGGACGTTGAAATCCTTCGAGCGGCCAATCCCCGGCATATTCAAAAGACCCGTGCCTTCCCGAAAGTGTCACAAGCCACCGGGGACAAAAAAAAAAAAAAAACCAGTTTAGGCATTCTTTACTGACACCGCCTCCCTTTATACGTAGGGCCAACCACGGAAGATTTCGTTAAAAAGATCTCCGTCGACCAGCATTTACATAATATTAGTTCATATTAAATTTACGGTAATTTCTCCGGAAAACCGACCGGCGACATCTTCAAGCTAAATGATGTCCGATCGTAAAAAGAATATTGTAAACTATATAGATCTATCTCGAACACCATACGTACACGTCCGTGATTTATCAATTAAGTTCAATACTCGGGTATTTGACCGTTACGAGTCGCTTAGTTACATTTACGCGTATATATAACTTCTTAAAAACCAAAAAAAAAAAAAATACATTTTTATAAATTTGAAATTTGTCTGAAAATGTGTATTTCAATCACCGAAAATCTCATTTCGATGCAAGAATTCAACTGAAATATTTAGTGGTAACTCTTAGCGTGAACGCACTGTATATATCGTATACACACGTGTAATACAAGTTATTAAATATATTTGAATTATACTCACTATACAAAGTGTTTTGTATATTTCGGCAAAGTACCTTCATCATTTTTATTAGATAAAATTGTGTTTATTTTATTTTAGATTCTGAGACTTGCGAGGAATGTATTGGTTTTACTATGACGTGTGTGTTTTTCCCGTCTTTGAGAAACTTTTCTATCAAAAATCGTGATCCAATCAAACAAAATAACAATAGAGCTTTTTTGTTCTAATAGAGAATATTTATTTTTTTCTTTATTAAATGGGCTGACAATAATACTATTAAGTCCGACAATTAAATATTATATACAGTTAGATATTTAAAAAAAAAAAAAAAAAAAAGATAGAAAATACAAAAAAATATATGCAGGACATACAAAAATACAAATTTAATGAGGAAGCCAGCCCCGAGGACAAAGGAAATAACCATATTTAGGACATGAAGAGAATTGGAATTAAATACAGAATATTATCACTTTTTTCAAAACGCTCTGGTAACTTGTTTGTGAGATATCTATAGCAATCTGGAGTTTTTTTTGGTCGACACGGGATTCATCAGAAGTAGTATTTAGTAGTCATAAAAAAAAAAATAAAGAAAGAAAAAAAATTAAGCTTAATGAAATCTTTTTTATTTTTTTTTTATAATCATTGTAAGTTCAAATTATTATGGAAACTACATAAATCAACGTTTTGTTAGTTTTCGATTTTTGCGGATAAAACTGTTTTGGTTCCATAAAAATACGCGACAATTTGAGACGAAAAATCACATTTCTACTGTATTTCTGAACACTCTGTATATATTGCTTTACAATCCTATAATCCTAGAGTTGTTGAAAAAAGGTATCTTATTTTTGTATTGTATTATAAGGGTTTTTTTTAGGTATAAAACCATGTGGTATCTAAAAAAATATCAACAATTGAATACTGGTTATAAAACGAATTTTAAAATGCCTTAAAAATTTTGGAAAAAAAATGTTAACCAACAATAATACAAGATTTATTTGAAAGTTTAAATTAATATATTAAATTATCGTACCAGCCCCAGTGATTGGCAATAATTTTAATTAAAAATAATGCAGTTACAATTCACAGTAAATAAATTATCATGCGTAATGTTGTAATTTTTTTTACATTTTTTAGTGTTTGAGCAAACTTACCAGCCTATGCCAACTGCCATGTAAACATATATCAATTGGCATTATGGTCCCACGTTTTTTTTTTTTTTTTTTATTACTCGTTAGTACTCACTAAAATTTAATATCAAAAATTTGATAAAGGGAGAAAAAAAAAATTAATATAAACTAAATTATTTAATCTTTTATAAGTACAAACTATCTAGTATGTAAGATATTCGTTCTGCAATTACATAATGTGCATTTTAATTTGACCAAACACTAAACATACCAATTGAACTTTTTTTTTTTTTTTGTTGTATCGTCTGTATAAAATAAAATTGTATACCGTGTTTACAATCTCTATAAATTCCTACGGAACCCTTTACCTGGCTATAAGTTGTACCTCAACACTTTTTTTTTTTTTTTCCCCTGTCTGGTGCAGTTATACGTACGTATATAATAGATATGCACGAGTACAAAATTAATGTTCGTATAACCCAGTAAATCCTAATAGAACTAAGCGGATTGTACGAACATAATTACCTATGGTGAATGTATTTTTTACATTGTACATTGCCATCAGTATATCTGTGTATATTTCGCACAAAAAAATATCGATTAAGTGTTTTATACTCTTCAAAAATGTATAGGTTGTGTAGGCACTCGAATAGTTATTTATTTATTTATTTATTTATTTTTTTTTTAGTATTAATTCAGAAAATAAAACATCAAAAAAAAAAAAATGCACAATACAAATATATACTCGAATAGTTACAAATATATAAATATTTTACAAGCGTGTGTGTGTGTGTTATTTGAAAAAAAAAAAGCAGCTATATAGTATATCAATATATTACTGCGGTGTAATATTTATGATTGGTGGGTACACTCCGAGGACGCTTAAAGGGACTTCGGACTTCGGTAAACACGGGACTAGGGTAGACTGCGGAATGGAATTTCGATGCAAACATAACATCATACCAATCACTGCAGGGTGGATTTCGCATTACACTTTAAAAGTGAATCCGGATTCAAATATAATGCACCTGACCCGGTACACATTTTAAACGTGTATATTGTGGAATATACGCGATATGTGCGCGTGTACGATAATTTCCAAAGGTTAGAATTGTATTATCTACAAATCTCAATACTAATAATAATAATAATAATATAACGATTTTATGTCGTTAAAAAAAATGCTCGTATATAATGTCCACGACAAATATAAGACATATCCCGAGGTTTTACCGCGGTAAACGTGGTAAATATTCTTTTAAATACGATAAAACAATTTTTTTTTTTTTTTTTTTTAATCAGGTAATCCGGAGTTTATATATCCAATATAATATTTATCAAAAATAAATATATCGTCGACTGTGCAACTTTATACTGTTACAATTGTTATTAGGTGCACTTAAAATCAACTATATTCGTTTTAGTTGTATACATTTTAACTTTGAGTAGATAAATAATATAATATGGTTGGAAAACAAAATATGTTCTTGTCGAATATTTGTCGGATTTTTAGACGTTGTTTTGAGGGGAAAAAAATTGCATTATTTTCACGAATGCGTCACAACGCACTAAATATTTTTTTTTAACTCAGAATATGCACGTTTATCGAATAAAAAAAGTTTACCTAGTATTATATTTGTTTCATCAATCACAATGATATATCGTATATATTTCTGACAATTTACCTATACATACCGTTCAGTGTTCAACCGCATAGAGTCTGAACTAGTGATGTGACAAAAATCCAATAAATCCGGATTTTAAATCCGATAATGTATGATTCCAAAATCCGATTTTTTGTATTTCAAATTTTATAATCCAATATTTCTGTTTGACCGTACAGTTTTGTGTTTTTTGAAATCTTAAAATCAATTCCTTGGGCAATTTTTTTTACATTATAAAATGAGATAAATAATGTTATTTAATTTCAAGGCGTACAACCATAAACAATTTTTATGAGTAAAACAACGTTTGCCGAGTCAGCTAGTAATATATATATTATACATGTTATAGTGTAATATATATGATTTTTTACGTTGTACTTGTTTTTTAAATTATATTTCTATTTACGATATTTTATTTAATTATAAAACCGTAGTTACTGTTTTATACGCATTTAAATGCTATTAACAATAAGATAATAATAATAATAATAGTTTTATGAGAAATGATTTAAAGAATATAAAATCACAGTTTTAAAAACCGATATTTGGATTCAGATTAAAATCCCGATTTACAATAAATGTTGGATTTCGAATTTCGGAATCCAAAAATCCGCATTCTCGAACAACCGGCGAATCCGGATTTTTCCCATCACTATTCTGAACACATATGGAAAATCATAAAACCCTGACCTCTAAATTAATCGTGTAATAAACCAGTGTTTAACACAATGTAAGATGTTGGAAATGGCATAGATATTAAAGATCGAAACATTTCAAACTCAATATATATATGGGGAGCAGGAATTCGAAATTAAAATTAACCGTACAATAAAAACAGCTAGTGCACATATAGGAGTAAGACAACGGTCTGTGTCCACTGTTATCTTCTCTATTCAATAGCTATAAGGGTCATAGAAGAAAAGTTAGAAGAGAAAATTATAGGAACAGTAATAGAAGGAGTCCTAATATCGATGATACGATTCGTACGTATGGAGTATGACATTATATGGCAGTGAAAACAATCTACGGATTGAAATTAAAAATAAAAATAGTGATATAGTGATTACACGGCGACGCAACATTCGAATTGCAAAACCACCGTATATACTGACAGGATGCAAGATTTCAAACAAATTATACGATTGTGAATTATGATGGTATCTCTAAACGACATGAGCATATTAAGAAATTTTTAAATCGTACACAGACCGTATAGTCAACAATTAATTTTATCTAGTCGATTTTTTAATTGACGATTAAAAGGTACCATAAGCGTTTAAAATGGTCGCGCATATATTATATCCGCCGGTTAGGTATGTAAAAGTGAAAAAAATGACGAGAAGAAATACAAGAAAGCGTTGAAATTTATACGAGCTTTAACACTACAAGTAAAACAGGAAATTTTTGGTAGGTTAGAATTATATGTACCTTTTATTATTATGGTAATTAAAATCAATTATTCGGACACACATTCGAAATATATTGCATAGGAGTATTTTTAATTTTTAACACATTGCGTACTATATTTGCAAATTGTTTTTGATAATTACATTAGGTACCTTGTAGTATTTTAAATAATTTGGTAATATGCATTACGCACGTTATACGTACTCATTGAGTACTACTCATATAATATTATGGATAAACATAGACAACAGTCGTGATGGAATTACTAATGGTGACGAGATAATTTCTACTAAAAATGTTAATAAAATTATATTATGTACATTAAAGAAGTACATTAAAAATGCAAATTCCTATAGGTTACGACTTAGGCTACAATCATATATATTTTACCCTTAATTCTTTCTTCGTATTATCTATGCAAATATTATAGAATAAAAAAAAAAAAAATAATAATAATCCTGCTTATAATGAAATGTCAACGCAATATTTGTCCCATTAAAAAAAAACTAAAAAATATTTTAAACACAGAATTACATTATTTTTTTTTTCTCGATTATGTTATAGGAACTACTTTTATATATATATATATATTACTAGCTGTGTACCCGTCGGCGTCGCCGGCAAAAAAAAATTCCAAGTCGAATGCCCTTAAAATTTTCATTTTTGTTGTTAAACATAATAATATGTATTAAATGAAAAACCAAATTGTATTGCCTGCGCCAATAGCTAAATTGATGCTTGTTGCTAATTTCTATCGTTTAATAGATTTAAACTGCGAAGCGCACAAATTAGCGTTCGTGCACGGACGTTTTATAGGTAATAACTCCGTACGGAGCAAAAGATAAAAACTGTAACGAAAATAATTTCACCGTACGGCTGACAACGGTGGCGGCTGGTAGGAGACGCCAGACCAAAATTTGATTGTACCATAGAAATTTTAATAATCGAGTTAAAAAATAAATTATACGCGTAAACATTTTCCCGGTTAATTTATTTAATTGTCTATCTAACAGCGTTAACCCCGTCGAAATCCATTCGGCCGTCTACGGAGTTTATACCGAACAAAAAAAAAAACAAAAAAAAAAAAAAAACCGACTTCATTTTATACGATGTATATTGATATAAAATCCATTATTCGCCCATTTTCATTATTTATTTGTTTGTTTATCGGCAAAGTTTATGATAAATCATTACTTAAAATTTTAAATCATAATTTATAGTTATTTTGGAATGTATTAATATTGTTGAGGTTAGTTGAGCCGTACTTGGGGGGGGGGGAGGAATAAGAAGATATATTTCTCCCTCGGCTTTTAAAATAATATATATTACATTTATATTCGAATTTATTTTGATGGACTTGTTAAGAAAAACACGAAATTACAATTTGCACTATAATATTTACTAAAATCTATATAGGTACCTCCTATTTATGTTGTACGGATACGGTACAATTTTCATAGTGTACAAAATAATAATATTGCAAATAAATTAGTTAAAAAAAAAGAAAAAAAGAAGATAAATTTAACTGAACGCATAAACACATATTGCGTACCTATAATGTATTGTTTGAACGAGAACAAAATTATTTTATTTTTAATACACTAAGATCTTGATAATAGTGTAAAACCCGTATATTATATTATAACACATGGGCTGAAAAGTCCCGGGCCTAACACTTAGCTGGCTCTAGTGTTTTGGAATTCACCTAATTTATAGTTGGTACTAGCCTGCAAAAGACAGCTGTTAAAATTGCATGACGTTCATTAGTGTGTGTGTGTTCTTGTGCTAAGAGTGACGCTACTTTTGTTATTTTAAAAATAATGGATCACAAACAATTTCGTGTTTTAATTTTACATTGTTTCTTGATGGGAAAAATACCGTTCAAGCGAATAAATGGCTTGAAAGGTGTTTTGGGGACTCCGCTCCATCAGAAACAAAAAAAAAAAAAACATTGGTATGCTGACTTAATGTTACCTTTGAAACGTGGTCGTAGAGACACTGATGATGAAGAACGCAGTGGACGTCCAAATGAGGCGGTAACGCCAGAAAACATTGAAAAAATCGTTTTAATGATCGCAAAGTGATGTTGAATGAGTTAGCTGACATCGAAAAGATATCAAAAGAACGCGTTGGCTTTATATTGCATGATTATTTGTCCATGAGGTAGTTCTGTGCGCGTTTAAAATATGCTCTACAAAACAAGTGGTAAAGTGTCTTGGAAAAATAAGAATTAATGTGCATTTTCAGTACTACGTTATAAAAAAAAAAATGCCATCAAAAATTATATTTTACATTAAACGAAATATAACTCTCGTATAAATACGACCACTGCCGCCGCCACATTTGTTTGTTATATAATTTTTTTTCTTTTTTAAAATTTTATTAGAAATAAACAATTTACACATACGTACGATAACGGTAAGGTAGACATGTAGGAGTTGATTAAGAAGCCGTCCATTAGCGACACTTTGCTTGATTAATTGTAGTTGACTTCTAAAATAGTTTAATTGTTTGATAAGGAAAATTTTTACTAGATTTGTAAAAAGTCACGACACCACTTCCTTTTGAGCCCGCGACTGAGATTTCCCGGCAGAGTCAGGATGGATAGATCCTTAACTAGGGGGATTGGGATGATTTTACATAATCAAAGCTATAATACTACATACTGCAAATAAAACGCCGTGGGGATCATGGGTAGGATATTGTAGGATATTTGGTGTGATTTATTAGTTCACGGCCGTACGCAAACCCTACGATAAATGGTTCAGAGCAAATCACGGGTAAAAACATTCTAATAGATATAAATTGAAAATCTTATTAATTTGTAATTACAAAAATACATTACAGTTGTTCAAGTTTTCAACGAATTTTCACGAAAATTCGAATTTGAAAAGACGCCGATAAAAATAAGTTACGACAGTTCTTCTATCCACATAATACCGCAAAATCAAACTAGAAAATTTCAAAAAGCTATAAATAATTTTGGAAACGCCAGAATGGTATGAAATAATTAATACCACGTCTACAAAGTTTCAGGTCTCTACGACTATTTTTTCCCAAAACTAAAAGGCAAAAAAAAAAAAAAACTTCATCAGTGTCCCACCAACTGGACACAAATTTCCATCGGAAATAATTTCCTATACAATATTTGATTGTAGCAAAATTTCTGGACAACAAGTGGTTTACAGTCAAAGAAAAGGAAATAAACACTCATTATAAAGCAAAATCAATAGATTTGTCGCTACGCTCAGAATCTAAAATTTAATCGAGCAAAATAAATAATATATATATTATTTTTTTGAGAAATTTAAGTTAAGTCTTATCCGATTTTATCTTTTTATCGAGGACGCCTCGTACATCTAACCGGTTCAATTGACAAACATTTAATTAATATGAAATAATTGTATTTATGTAGTGTACTGTATATTGTGTGTATAACTCATATTATATTAATTATAGGTACAAAGCGGCAACTGAAAATACATATGGTGTTGGGGTCCAATTTTTTTTTGACAACTGATTTGATGTGACTTTTTCGATTTTTTAAATTAGCCAGTGTTTTTCTACTTTTACGAACACATTTTCGAGACTCGGGTGGGTGGGTGGTCTTAGGTCAGTAAATATGTCTTTTCTGCACAATCATTTTATGAGTTTTATTTCGGCACCACTGATTTGTAATTATTATTGAATACATTTTCTATTTTTATCATATAAAAGATAACATTTAAACAAATACATCCGAATCCCGGGGCTTAACAGAAGCAAAAGGAGACCGCCGACTCACGCAGCGACGAGGTAGCTGCGGGAGAGGCGATGGGTGCAGCTCCACCGGCCGAAGCGCCGGCCGTAAAGTCACGTTGTGGGACGCTGAAACCTCGCCTTCGTGCGTGTTTTTCCGTGTGGACTGTCTGGACCGGAGACCTCGAAAACGCGATCGGATTTGCCGCGGTGACCGTAGGTTGTGATCTCCGGATCTATAGCTGCTACGCGCCCTCTCGGCGGTCCGATCACGAGTTTGATGACTTACTAGGCAAACTGGACAAGAGCGTCAGGTTACGGTCGCCTACGGTGCCGAGGATCATCGTCGGCGGCGACTTCAACGCCTGGTCGACGTCGTGGGGACATCCGCGGCACCAACTACCGAGGCGAGTTGCTGTGCGCCTTCGCCGACGCACTTCGACTCGCGGCGGTCAACAGCAGAAGGGGGCCAACTTGCCATGGTCGCGGTCAGGGGTCCGTTGCAGACGTTACGTTTGCCACGGAGGCTGCCGCGTCTGTGGTGAACAGCCGGACGGTGAGTACCGACGTGGAAAATACGAGTGACCATCGTATGACTTAACGTTTTCCTGCGATCCTAGCCACGCACCGGTTACCCGCCAGGCAGGGCACGCGGCCGACGCCCCGAGCGGACCCGCACTCCGTACAGCCAAACTGGAAGCGGAGATGCTCGAGGCCGGTCTAAGCCTCGCCGAGTGGGTCGACACATTCCGTCCGACGGAGTGTATCTCCGACACTGCCCGCTCCGACTCGGAAGCCGACAAGCTCGGCAGACACGTCACGAAAGCGTGCGGTCTCTCCCTCCGGTCACGAAGTGGCGTCAATAGTTGTGGGATTGCCTCCCGTCGATCTGTTGGCCTCTCGTAGGCGCAAGGTGGTTGACACTTTACGCGCGTTAGGGGCTACGGCAGGTAATGTACCCCGCCCATTGGCGCTCCATACGAAGTGGTCGCGTCGGGTTCGAGCAACGGAAGTGCCGGAAGAGAGTAAAGGCCCCCATACACGATCAAACAGTTTGCGCAACTTCTATGTTTGCGCAAGCATTTTGATCGTGTATGGAATGGATTGAGTAGTTGCGCAACTGTTTGAAACCAAGCTTGAGGTTTTCGGTCGAGTCCGAAATATTTTGTGCAACGCTCGATGATTGATAAGCGGTTTGAACGTGTATGTCAATGTTTGACAAGCGTCAGTGGTGGAAATATCAGATTGTGTTGTTTAAAATTGTTCGAAGTAAATTTAAAGTTCCGAATTTTATTTGTTTATTTTTATTATTTTTACTTTTTTAAGTGTTAACTAAAATATTAATATTTATTATTATTATTTATTTTAATAATATAAATATATATTACAGTTATTAGTATGGGAATTCTCCAAACGTATCAGCATCCATTCGAAGATAGTTTTCGTAGTCAACTATTGAACTAAGTTTGAGTTCTGATACTAAACGGTCATGACCAAATTCTACCCTCTTCTTTAACCATTCCTTCGTCCATATTCTCTGCTTTCTTTTTCGTTTTTCTTTTTTCTTTTCGGTCAAACAGGCAATAATTATCGCGGCGCAAGTAATTTCTGTGTCGGACATTATGTCTACGTAATATACAAAAACGTACTGAGGACTGAGGTTCACATAAACCGCTTGACCGTGTATGTACGTGTGTTTGCACAACCATGTTTTTGCGCAAACATAGTGGTTGCGCAAACTGTTTGATCGTGTATGGGGGCCTTAAGGCGCGCCTGAACTCGCGTGTTCATTCCCTCGGACACGCTGGTGCCGTGGGTTACAAGACAGGGCGAGCACTGTCCTCCGGGTGTCCTCACTGCGGGTTTCCCAGTACCCTATACCCCATACCCTGGTGAGCTGCGATGCGTCACGAACCGGGCGACTTGGTGTCGGTCACGCTGGAATCCTCAGACCAATGGGAAGCGGTGACCGACTTCGCTGAGGCCGTCCTCGCAAAGAAGGAGTCGGCAGAACGGCAGCGCCAATCCGTCGACGTCTTTGGCGTGCGCCTCCGAGCGCGTCGCTGCCGTAGTTGGTCGTAGCTCCATAGTTGCCAGACCGCCGGCCGGTAGTAAGTGTCCGCCCTTTTAGTTAAGGGCAGCAAGCCGGTTTCGGTCCGGCTCCTGCCCATCCCGACAGTAGGTTAAGGAAAGTGTTTGTGAGCCCGCCCCGCATGATGGCAAAATGGCATTTGTCATATCATATTAATTGTAATTTTGTGGTTTATTCAAATAAATGATGGCGACCCGCCTCCCGAAGTAGTGCTTTACGGCGTGCCCGGAAGGCGGATGTATTGCCGATTGAAAAAAAAAAAAAAAAAATATCTGGCTTAACCTAAATCGACAGAAATTATTGTTGCACTTACGATTTCATCGGTAAGAAACAACCTCCATATTATTTGAATCTCTTTCGTTTCCTTTATTATTATTATTATTACTACTACGCAGGTCGATGCGTAAAATTCGAGTAAAATCGGTATTTGGTCGGTGGAAACTTATTCGCTTCTAGATTGCACAGATATTTATGCAAATTATCCAGTCCAGAGCGTCGTGTTGTTTCCCATCACGTATAATAACATGCGTATATTACTATTTACCAAGGAAGTCTATAACTTACATAATTCTATGTTATATGCGTTATTATAATATATCCACGAACCACAATGTAATCAGAAACTAATTCGTGTTTCTAGACGAATATTGAGTACTTATTATGCACCTATAGATTTATTACTTATATATGCCAGTAAATCTAGAGACATTGTAAGCATACTTTTATTCTTCCGGCTAACACCATTTTTTTTTTTCTCAAATATCAATCATAACTTTATATTATAAATATTTCTAATAATTTTAATCATAATCTATCGGTACGGATAACGAGTGCAACTTATCCAGTAACCAGAGGCGTAACTATGTAGGGGATTTGGATGTCCAATTATATATAACTCATATAACTCAAGTGTATCAATTCTTCCATTCAAAATAGATTTAAATTTGTAAAATATGGTAATTTTTTTCTCCGATTCAATCATTGTTCATTCAGGTGTTCCACAAGACGACCTATTTTATTTCTTATTTTTATCAACCACATCTCTCCCATAGTTTAGTACTCAAACATCTTATTATTTGCCGACGACACAAAAAATGTATAAAAATTATTAATTCAGAATAGATGCTTTACAGTTGCAATCAGATTTATATAATTATTATCAAAACTGGCTATTTTATGTAAAAAAAAAAAAAAAAAATCAAATATATATTACAACAATAATTTATTTAATTCGACGATTGAACGATTAGCATTATTAAAAATGTTTATTTCTCAATAGACACTCCTCAATATGAATATACCATTTTTGTCTGGTCGCCAACTAACATTTACAAATTATTAAAATCCCTTCAAAATTATTCTTTAAAATTTTCTTCCTTCAAATGCAACGAGCAAGACCCTCCCATATTTATTATGATGAAGTAATGAGTTTCTTTGAACTAACCACAATAAAAAAGTATTAATGTTATTTATTATTATTAAAACAAAAAATTATTTTTAAAATAAATACTCAATCAAATATCAAATTAATATTAAAATAAATGTAAAATATATATATCAAAAACAGCTAAGTATAAATAAATGTAAAAAAACAAACCAAAGCCTGGTGTGTTATATAAGTTGCAATTGATTTCAAAAATCATTATCAACAAATATAACAGTGTTAATGAAATATTATTTTAAAATAAAATTGTTTAGGCTCAGCAAACAAGTATACAAATTTGACACAAAGATCGCCAGAAGTTTTAAAAATTAAAACAAAACCACGACATAACGCAGCAGTTGGAAACGCTACAATGAGCGATTATAAATAATTTTAGATACGCATTTTCTGATATTGAACGTTCAATAATGGTAGTTTTTTTTTTGTTTGTTGGTCAAACACAATATAATAATCTTAAAATTGTTGAAAACAAACATACTATACTCTCATTACATAATGTTATCTAGTCAATACGTATAGTTTAAAATTATTTGTAAGCCCTCAAACACGCTATTTTCTCAGGCAATAAAATTTTGGTGATAAATTTGATTTTGTTAGATTAAAAAATGAATTGATCGTGTTGAACACATATAAAGAGCTTTCAAATAGCAGTTTTTTTTGATTTGGTAAAAAAAAAAAATTAATGAATTAGTATCGGCTTTTCAGGATGTATTCAACTTGGGCAAATTATTATTCATTTTTTTTTTTTTTTTTTTTTGGGTAAATTGGGTAAAAATACCCTAACCCACAGGTAACGCCGTGAGGCACTACTTCAGTGGTCAGGTCGCCATCGTATATTAAAAAAATATACAAAGAAATAAGTAAAAGAAATCCCGTTTTCCCCTACGGACGGGGCGGGCTCACAAATTATTTACAACGATCCAGGTGAACAATAGGCAAGCCGAGACCAGCTTACCGCCCTTAAAATGTCCCTCTTGTCCGCCATATCCTTCAATAGCGATCGCCTTATTATTTCTGCGTATACTGTATAACTCTGATTATTTATAAATTAGTACTATCGTTTATTATCGAAAATCGTTTTGAGTAAGTAAAATAAAAAATGTTAAACAAGTATTATTCAGTTTGTTTCCGTGGCTTTTATACGTCCGTTATTCTCCTAGGTTAAAATATATACAGAAAATAACGTACAATACTACGCGTATTAAACAATATATAACCGAGTTTGGAGAAAATGTTTTTTCCACTGATAAAAACATTTTGTTTTGCAAATTTTGTTAAACACGAATAAGTACAGATAGAGGATATTTGGTAATTCGACATTTGAAGACGCAAACACATAAATCAGCCGGGAAACGTAAGCAAAATCAAATGGAAAATAAATCACAACTAGTTTATACTGCTATGAAAAAAAGTTCTTTTAACCGTGAGTTGTGCGACACCTTGCTCTCCGCAAATATTCCTTTAAATAAATTGAACAATCCTAAATTCAGAGAATTTTTATTAAAATACATTGGAAAAGACATTCGACATTTGAGTCAACCTTGCGAAAAAGCTACGTCGACGACGTTTACAATCAAACACTAAATAAAATTAGAATGAATGTTGATGGAAAAAAAATTTAGGCAAGCATCGACGAAACAACAGATGTAACCAGTAGATTTGTAGCCAACGTTATTATCGGTACACTGGAAGACAATGGGCCTGGAAAAAATATTTCTGTTAAACGTGGAATAGCTAGAAAAATCAAATCATTCGACGATTTTTGAACTATTTGATAAGTCGATGAATATTTTTATGGCCTAGCGGATAATAATAATAAATAATAATTAATAATTCTTATACTATTAATTATAACTTATAATAAATTAATATTAAAATCAAAATATTAATATTTTAGTAGACGTGTTTTATTGATTATTGGCAATCGAATTTATTAATTTTTAATTTATAAATTACTAATAAACAATAACTTTCAGTTTTTCTGCATATTATGTTATTTTTATTGTTTATTTACCCATATTTAAGGTAATATTATAGCACGTATTTATGCAATTTTAAATGCTATAAAAAAATATCCCAATTCTGGTGTAATTACAGTTATCGTATTGGTTATTTTAATAATATAATGCGAGATTTGTCCCAAAATTAATGCACAATTTGCTCTGAATTACATTTTTATTTTTTTTTTATTTGACATAAACAATCTATACAATTTACCACAATAAGCTTATATGATGAGAGTAATTAAAAAAAAAATAACATGAAAGGTGTGTTTAAGCAGCCACCCATTAGTGACTCTTGGCTATTGATTAGTTAGTTTTTTTTTTCCTTTTACCACATTGATACGTTAGATATTGAAGTTTTGTAAAAGGTCACGGCATCATTTTCTTTTTAATCTACGGTTAGGATTTTCTGGGAGAGTAAGGATGAAAGAATCTTTTATGAGGGGGTTAGAATGGGTTTGGAGTCGTTTATGAAAACGTGTGTAGAAAATGCGTGCTTCCACATCTATTGTAGAATATCTATTGTGATATATTTTGGAAAGTTTGGATTCTATTGACGTTAGATTTTTTTTGCCGCGCCCCACAGTTGGAGTCCATACGTCCAGATTGGTTTGAGTAGAGCTTTGTAGATTAGTAGTTTAGTGTTTTAGGTGGAGCACTTATTTCTAATTAGCAGAGGTCTGAGCATACGCATGCGATTGCTTAAGGTTAGTCGTTTGGTTTGGAGGTGTTTCAAAATATACTATCATTAACAAATGAAGACAAACAGATTGAATTGAGTTCAGATATGGGCTTCTACGAGATTTTCAAAAATAACAAAAATGTAGGACAATTTTGGATAAAGTTTAAAAATGAATATCCCAGTTTGGCCGAAGAACCATTTAACGTACTTATTCCGTTTTCAACTACGTATTTATGTGGAAACGGATTTTCCACAAAGACTACAATAAAAAATAAAACTAGAAACCTACTAGAAATTGCAACCGACTATGAGAATTAGTTTAACAAAATCTATTAAACCAAGAATTGATGAAATAATTCAAGATCAACAGCAACAACCAAGCCATTATGGTCGTTAATGTAAAAATCAAATATTTGGTATACATATTATGATAACAACAACTGTAACAAATAAACGTTTTTTTTTTTTTTTTTAAAGTAAAAATAATATGTATTTTATGTTTATTAATAATAATCTATGTGAATATATATATATATATATATATAAAAGATATATGCGGGGGTAGCTGAAAAATTAAAATTCAAAAAGGGTGCCGGTCACAGTAAAAAGATTGAGAAACACTGCTCTAGCAGTCTAGCATACGTGATTATTCATCAAAGGCACGTTCGATAGTATGTTTGTGTTTCCGCTTTTGTCTATTAGTCAAATTTTAATAGCGAAAAATAATTTGAATTCGTTAGCCCCCTCTTCTCTGTGTTTTGTAGGAAATATATTTTCGACATTAGCCCGGATAATAGACATACACATTTTGTTTCATATAGTTTAGGTTTTTATTTTCCGTTTCGGCTTAAATTCGTTCAGTTTTGTGCACACGGAGTAACGGTGTTCTGAAAAAGGTTATTTTATATAACAGAAAAAAATAAATAAATAAATAAATTAAAAATTAAAAACCACTCACAATTAAATATTTATTTTACCGGAAAAATAAGTTTCATTGAAAATACCTTAACCGTATAAAATTCACCGGCGAACGTTTTAAATTATTAATAATATTACACTGCGACCACCGCTATTCTGACTCGCATTCGCGTTTGATTTATTATTTTTATTATTGTATTTTTTTTTTATTCCTATTTTTTTTGTATTTTTTTTTTTTTTTTTTTTTTTTTTTTTTTTTTTTTTTTTTTTTTTTTTTTTTTTTGTTGTTGTTTTTCAGCCGTTTTCCGGCATTGACGACGATATTCCGAAAGTTTACGAATACAACAATTTCTGATGTTAGAAAACGCGTCTTACAATAAGCCCCCGGGACCCATTCAAACCCGATCGGGCGTGCCCCGAAGACAGGCCGACGTCAGAATTTTCGCGACGGAGTGGTGGGGCCACCGTGTAGCTGTTCGGTGTAGGAAATTTAATGTTTTATTATTACCGTTAAAACAGCATGTCGGATTGATCGAAACGAAGATTCCGACACACTTTCCGACGACGCGGGGCGAGCGGGACGGGCAGGGAGAGCGTCCCTCTCCGACGACAACCCCTTGGTTCTTGTTCGGTAACGGTACTCCCGACGCACTCCTCCCCGTCTTTTGTTCGTTTCGATAATAATAATAATAATTATACACTCGGGAAAGAGTGCCGACAAAACAAAACCCTATTTAACGTTTGGTAATTTAATATTTAAACCTACGATTGCCGCCGCGACGGGGTGTGTTCGTACGAAACCGTCGACAAATCCGACGAGATTACACCGCAATCGTAAGTACTTCGGAACCGGTCGCAACACCAAAACGCCACCCCACCCGGCGAACGACGAGACAAAGTCAAAATCAAAATATACTCGTGCGACAAGCACTCGAAGTCTTGAATTACACCAACAACACCGCCGTAAGTCTAACAACACATCTCAAGTGCATCTACCCTATGACTAATGCCGCCCGATGCGCGGCTACGCTTCCGACTTAATAATATTATGATAGTTTTAGTCTTGATTTGACGACGTCCATGAGAACGCCCGGGTGACAGAGCTCGTCCGATCCGGTGAAGGAACGAGTTGAAGCATCCGTGCCCCGTGAATAGCTGAGTGACGATACCTAACCTACACGGCTACACCGCACCAAGCAAAAGAGTCCTATATATATATATATATATTCACACACACACACGATGACTTCACCAAAGTTAACGATCGTTCTACTGGTAGGACTTTTACGAGGAGGTTACACGCTATAAATACTTAAAAGGGTTGCGTACCTATAGGCCGTTTTAGAGAATTGGAACAAAAAAATCAAAATCTATCGACCGGCTATAGAGGCACTGATTTATTGAGTAATGCAGCGGTTCCCAAAGTGTGCGCCGTCGACCACACAACTCTGGTCTAAAAATATACATAATTAAAGGAATAGGAATTTCAAACCTCCCTGTGATTTAGCGGTTACATAAGTCGTAGAATTTCGGTTTTGTCGAGTATAATTTTACTTCCGGCATATAAATTTAAGGGGTTTATATTTTCTAGAAAGTCGTATCAAGGGAGTGGGGGGGGGAATTATAGTTAGCCCGGAGGTATGATTTGCGTGTTCCACCGGCCGACCGCCGTCTGCACAGCAACAGGTGTCCTCCCGAGCGAAAATTTTCGAATATTCCTTAAAACTAAAACATTTTAGGGAATTTTAATAAATGTAACCGCAACCGTGGTTGCTGTTTAACGTACGCGGGTGTGATATTCGCCGCTATATATAGTAGGACTGTCACGGGCACGACAAATTAAAAGTAACCCCTTTTCCGATTTTTGAATCGAGTATATCTCAGCGGGTTTGATGTGAGCAAAATGGTTTTAACGCCAAAATATTTGGCCCGGACCCCAGCACAAGTCCCTCCCGTAGTTTGGCGTCATAAAATCCCTTACCGTACATTTACGATAATGATCAGATGAATTACTACGGATTAAGTCCATCGAAAGAGATTAAATGGTATACTACTGCGGTAGGGACTTGTGTGAGGGGTCTGAGCCAAAAACCTTTGGCGTTAAAACCACTCTCCTATCATTAATTTCCAATATATATATATACTATAGTCGATTTCACAAAAAATGGCACTAGACGACGGCGAGCCGGGTGATACTGATTCAAAAATACAAGGGTCCCACCGAGTATTGGCAATTGGCCGGTAGCTGCTCCACGTAACAACAGATGGTGTTTGAATTGTACAGTAATTAAAAACTGCGATAGTAAATGAGCAAAATTGTTCATAGTTTCTATTAAGAAAAACCGATATTCAAGTAATAGGTAATACGGTGGAGGTGGACGTGGCTTATACTACGTTCACTGTATATAACAATTATTTATTAATTTAAATTTTCCGCAATTTTCTCGATACATATTTAGTAACCGTACGTAAATATGTCCACTGGGCGCGCCACTTTTCGTGAATCCGACTACAGTGATGTCTCCCGCGTACGTCAAACAACAACCGAGTTACAATCATTTTTGGATGAAATTCTTTAAAAATAAACCAAATCGAAAATTGCATATCCGGAGCCTAGAAGCTGACGTTGATAAATTGTGACAAAAATAACAATCATAATCCGAGTATTTTGTGCCTTTTGCAATAATTTGTTTACGACTACGTTCCCGTCCCTCTGATTGTCGAACCTATTAGAAATAACGTGTTTTATTGTTGTCGGATTGTAATGATGAACAAACAAATTGATATTGTTGTTTATTTATCATTGTTTATTGAACATAAACATATTTTTAATGTTGACGAAATATTAAAATAGTAAGGTTAGGTAAAAACGACTTAGTTGAAAGAAAAAAAAACATTTATTCCAAAATATCAAACATCAAATAACACACATATAATTAATATTAATTTTTTTTTTTTTTTTTTTTTTTTTTTTTTTTTTTTTTTTTTTTTTTTTTTTTAAATGCCACATATTATCATGACACACATAAATATTACACACACACATACATATAGAAATATGGTAATAGACTTTTAGAAGTTGTAAATTTAATATAAAATCTTAAGTATATAAACTTGGGTTATAGACCATTACGACTTATATAATAATAATATTAATAATAATACATATAAGAACAAATATTTTTTTATAATCTTTATGGCACCACGATGTCCTTACGTTTACATAATACAAATTAGCATGATATCATTACATATGATAATATGGTAAGTACAAACAAAAACAAAATTCTACATTATAATCTATTTTAAATAGAGAGAAAAAAAAGAATTATTGCGCTTAGAAATTAAAAAATACAAATATGAGAATAAAATGCATAATGCTATATAATAATTATTACCAATAAACAAAAACTCTCAAAGAGGAAACACGACTAACTTTATACTATTAACGTTTTGGCCTTATTTATTATTAACACACAATAGACTGAATTAAACACAAAAAAAAACAAACAATTTTTCTACAGCTTACTTATTATTCTAAGCTAAACATTTATAAATATTTCAAAATAACACATTTAAATACCAATATTAACGTATATAAATAATTATTATACATAAAAAAAACACTGATACGTTTCTCTCACTTTTCTGTCAAAAGGTCAGTTGACTAGGGGCCCAACGGAAGTCAATTAATCCCAAACAACGAGAGCCGCGCCACTACACAACACTACAGACTCGTATAAAATCGCACAGTAAAAAAAAAAAAAAATACAAATAAAACAAAATCCCGTATCGTTAAAAAGTTCATATAATAGGTAATCATTTGTAGCGCATGTGTAAAACACAACTATTCATTATTGTTGTATAACTACAAAAATAATATTCCGCTGGCTGAACACAATTAATTGAGCGCTACTTAATTTAGACAACGACAGCAACATTTGAAACCCTCCACCAAAATGTATCGAATAATATTGTTGTGCGTAACAAATCGATTATTACATGTCAATTTCAAAACACGGGCAACAAAAAAATCGTTAAACAAGTCAGTAATATTACAATAAACCATCGGAAGCGGGGAGGTTAGGGGCGGGGGGCTCTGCGACAGTTTTGCTATGATAATTTTTTTTTTTTTTTTTTTATTATTATTATTATTAAATCGCGCGCGGGGACGTATTCATTCACGTTATTTCGGTTAAAAATTAAATTAACAAAAATAAATAACACTGAGATTTTTTTTTCCTGCACAATTTTTTTTTTTTTTTTCGTTTAAATTCGGATGTGTTTCAAAACAAATTAATTTCATCGTAAACAAACAGACGTAGTGTAGGTAAAATTGTATTATATCAGACCCGATCTCACCTGTATAGTTTACGCAACGCAAATCGGGAACATTTATAGTTATTATTATTAGTTCTTTAAATACAATAGTTTGTTCGGATGTTGATAATATTATATCATAATGTATAAAAAAACACTACGAGAAATTATTGAGCATTTTCCACGTATGTATCCGTGTGTGTTAGGCATGCGTCGTATCTAATAACAATTAGGTAATAATAATAATAATAATAATAATAAAAAAACGGTTATAATAATATTATTACACATATAGGGCGGTTTACACTTAAACATATATACACATAAATATTTAAAATAATAATAAAAAATAGTAATAATAATAAAAATTCTATGTGCAAACGACTATTGATATAGGAGTGGTTTTATTACTGGGTGGTCACTTCGATGTTGTTGTCTCGCTGGTTGTCGACGGCCGGTGCGTAGCTACCACCGTTGTCCACATCTGCCGCCGCCGCCGTCACAGCCGCCTCCGGCTGGACGACCTGCTGGACGGCCGTCCCGACGGCGGAAGGCTTGGCAAACTCTATACGTCCCATGTCGTGGAGTCGCTTTTGAGCGGCCAGCATGTCCAATATCACTACGTACCTGTCCGACGGAAGTATTTGGTCGCCGTCGTTGGCTTTACCACCGAACTCCGGTGTGCCGGCCGCCGCGGCGATAATCATTTGTTTGCCGCAGTACCCGCCCTCGTCGATGCAATTCTGTTGTTGTTGTATTTGTATTTGTTGTTGTTGTTGTTGTTGTATTTGTTGTTGTTGTTGTATCTGTTGTTGTTGTATCGGTTGTTGTTGTTGTTGTATCGGTTGTTGTTGTTGTTGTTGTTGTATCTGTTGTTGTTGTATAGGTTGTTGTTGTTGTTGTTGTTGTTGTATCTGTTGTTGTTGTTGTGGGCCATTGTCGAGGTGACACGGAGGCGGTTCGTCTTCCTGTAACGAAATACAAACGACACATTTAGAAAAATTAAGATACACGCTTATTATTTTTAACATTTTTTTATGATATGAAGATGTGGCGTAGGGTTTACAAGGCCCGTGGTTAAAGAAGCCAGTGGGCCATAATTGTTATGAATACTCCCTAAACGGTGGGAAAATTGAAAACCATAAATTCGTATTACTTTAGTCACAATAAATTACAACAAGAAAAAAAAATCATATTATAATGTTATCGTATTTTGTCAGTATTACTATTATTATTAACATTATCAATATGACAGGGCCCTTTTTATTCGTGGGCCCGTGGCCTTTTGCCTATCGTGTAATGCTACTGCTTGAAGGGTTGGTAGGTCAAAATATAAATCGAGTGAAGAAATTAAATATTTAAGGTTCAGCGGTGCAACAGAATAGATCCAAATAAATCCGAATTTTTAAATTCAAAATTTATGTTTGACCGTACAAATTTCTGTATTTTTTTTACATAATAAAATGAGTTAAATAATATCATTAATTTCAAGGCTTGCTACTATAAACAATTTTTATGAGTAGTAACTACGTTTGCCGGGTCAGCTAGTAATATATATATATATATTATATAAATTAGAGTGCATTATATATGATTTTTGTTTGTATGATTTGTACTGTTATATGTGAAATGAATTAAAGAATTAAAATTCCGGGTTTACAACAAATATCGGATTTGGAATTTCGTAATCAAAAAAATCCAGATTCTCGAACATCGGCTAATCCGGATTTTTTCCCATCATTAATTGCCAGTGGAATGGCATAACGTGGCAGGGTGTAATGGAAGTATGACGTGATTAAATGCCATTAAGAGGGCGAAAAGGAAATTGTGTTAAACGGTCGTGAAGCGATAACAATAAAATTGTAAACACCGGGGGCGAAACGAGAATTGGTTAAATGGTATCCAACTAATTTGTTTAAGATTGTTACACTTGGCAAGGCTATTACAACAATAGGCGCCGCGGCCTATTTCTTCACTGGTGTACACCGCAAAACGTTGTTCTTCTATTCAGTATTCATTAATCTTTAAGCGTAAATCGACTCGGCGGAACAGTGTTTGGACAAATAACCAGTGTTTTCATATACTCGCGGATAAAAGATACAGAGAACGGCTAAAGATAAATAATAATTTTCGATTATTTAGATAACACGAAAATATAATAATTTAAGAACATTGATTTATAATTCGAATTCAAAACGTACTATTAAATAGGTATTGTTATAGTTGAACAAATATAAAATGTTCATAAATACTCGTAACACATTAATCTATTTTATTTGTAAATCTCACGGGAGAACACGGAAATAACTATTAAATCGGATTTATTTATTTTTAAAAAATTTCCCGATATTTCGTGATGGGAGGAGAGTGGAACCCCGAAAACCCCGGCCTTGCGTTCGCCGCTGTATTTGTGAAATACCAAATTTACAGGTATGAAGATAAAAACAAAAAAAAAACAACAACACCCGGGAATGATAATATTATATTATATTAGTAAGGTATTTATTATCCATGCACCTATTTACTAAAAAAAAATTAAGAATATAAAAATAAGGTCTTTTAGATGACTTTTATCTAGATAATCACAACGCTGCTCGGCGCAGTCGCGAGAGCAGCCGCTCCCTCTAGTTTGTCGCCCACGTATACAAAAAAAAAACACCAAATAAAAAACCTTATACATTTTACATTAGTATTTCGGTGATGTAATCCTCACCGGTACAAGTCAAATTTTAACGATCCCGGGTATTATGTAACACTAGCTGAAAGACCAACCACTGGCTGCGGATCCCCAACTACTAATCCGTTAAATACATTCCTCGACGCGTATGCACATCAATGATATCGCATTCAAACACACGAGAATAAAAAAAAAAAAAAAATAGGGTACTGCTTTTGGGTGATCCACGGTTGTAGGTGAGGGAGGTAGTATATAGAGGGGCTGATGAAAACGGTTCCGGGTTAAAAATGTTTTAACATTTTAACAATTTATTGTATTAATTTATACCTGCAATATAAATTACAATTGTCCGTGATTTTCGTCTTAAATTGTTGAGCATTTTTATGGAACCAAAACAATTTTATTCGCACAAATCAGAAAAATAGCAGATACGCTAAATAATGATATTTATACGATTTTCATCAAAATACGCATTTGTTACTTATAAAAAAAATATTATTACATTACGCACAACTTATTTGTTTTTTTTTTTTTTATTAATAAACACAATTTAACCTTGTGTCAAAATGTCGAGCATTTTTGCTAGGCCAAACAATTGTTGAATTAGAAAAGGCTAATTTAAGTATTTGGTGAACATTTCGCAGATCTCTGCGATTATTTTTAACCATAGATACATAAGGTGTGCCGAAACAGACAGTGCAGTTTTGAAAGGCTATTAAAAAAAAAAAAAAAAAAAAAAACCGACGCGATTTACAGCAAATTTATTTTACTTTATTCGGTACATCATACCGTTTTATGCATTATGTTTTAAAAATGACATCAGAAAGATGACGCCCCCCAGCAGCGATACATTGATAAAGGCGATTTCTCAAGTTTTAATTGCCCCAAGAAATGTTGTACCGTGAGGTCGACTTTTTTCAGTAGTGACGAGGCCCACTTTCATCTCAGTGGAACGGTGAAAAAACAAAATTTTCGGTACTGGGCTGAAAATAACCCCAATGTAAGTTCACGAAAAACCTCTCCACTCCCCCAAAAGTGACCGTATGATGTGCGATTTCCAAATTTGAGGTTATTGGGCCTTATTTTTTTTTTAAGGAGAACAGACAAACCGTGACTGTCAACACTCAACGATATCTTTACATGTTGGACAATTTGTTTGAACCTCAATTGTAAGAACTAAGTGAGAAAGCAGATTTGGTTTCAACAGGATGGGGCTACGGGCCATACTGCTCGGGTTTCAATGACGAAACTGCGACAGATGTTTCCTGCGCGCCTCGTCTCTCTGAGAGGTGACGTGAGTTGGCCCGCGCGCTCACATGATTTGAGGATTTGCGATTTTTTCCTGCGGGGCTACCTAACCTAACCGATCGAATTCGAGAGGAAATCGCCGCTCTACCCGTGCAAAAATACGGCCGAAAACTTTAAAAATCGCCTTCGTCCATGTATCGCTACTGGGCTCCAATGTCATTTGCAAAACTCAATGCATAAAACACGGCATGCCGATGTACCGAATAAAATGAAATAAATCTCATTTCTGTAAGTTGCGTCGGTTTTTTTTTTTCTTTTCTTTTCTTAATAGCCTTTCAAAACTGTACTGTCCGTTTCGCCGCACCCTGTATAAAAAAAAAATCACTAGGTAGACAACTGACGTTTTCGTTCGACGGCACAGTCACCATAATGCGCAGTGGTCAATGTTTACATAATTTTCTTATCAATACAGTATATTGATTGTAGGTTATACGATGGTATTTGAATAATTGATATTAAGTGTTATAAAAAATAAAAAACCATACAAAATACACGCGATAGCGCATAGCTCTGCCTTATTTGAGATTGTTTTTCGTTTTAAATTTGTTTGTTGTGCCATATACTCGACACACTCGTTTGGCGAAGGGATAACGAATGATAACAACCGAGATTGTAATATGTAAACACACACACACACACATATATATTTCCACACATGCATTTTTTATATATATATAACGTATTTGGCGGCTGTCCTTAACGTTCAGTATCTCGGTGTACAACAAGTTAGCTGTCTAGTGTTAAATACCTATGTTTTAAAGTGAATAACAACAAATTCACTTGTCGTTTTTAGATCGGAGCAAGGTTTCTAGTAAAAGTTCTTGACAAAAAAAAAAAAACACACACACACACACATGGTAATAAAATCAATACGCTCAGAATCTAGAAAAAAATAAACAACAACAAAAAAAAACACTTTGCACGCCCAGTATTTAAGGGGTTGTGCAAAGGCAATTCAACTGATCCACTCCAAATATATTAAATTTACTTTCAAACAGTTTACTACAGTAATCACGAAAGTTGTTCAAAAATGTGTTCGCGAAAAACAGAAAAAATGTGGTTTTAGAGACAACTTTTATCACCACTTTAAAAATCTCTAAATATTTAACTTATTATCGAAGAAATCGTATTTAATAAAGGTGTATTTGCATAAAACTTGTTTAATAGTTATTATTCCGAAAACCGAAGATGAGTTTGGTCTACGAAATGTTGTCAACTACACATTTTAAAATTAGTGTTTTATCTCTAAACCCGATTTTGAATGTCTTTTCGTCCATGCGATTACGACGTTCTAACTACAGAAAATCATCAGTATCGCCTTATTTGAACAAAGACAAAATTAAGTACCTATGGCTAGCGATTACGCGCCATTCCGTTATAATAATAAAAATCCACTTGCCTGTTCGTGGTCGTTTTCGCTGTCTGTTGTCGCTGCCGACTCCACCGGGACCGGCTGCGGATCTATTCCATCTTCTTCGTTCGACGAATTTCCGCCGGTTGACGAATTTCCGTCGGTCGTTGAATTTCCGTCGGTAGATGAGTTTCCGTCGGTCGACGAATTCTCGTCGGTCGACGAATTCTCCTCGCCGGTCAACGAATTTTCGCCGGGTTGTTGGACATTTTGATTTAGCAACTGTTGCTGGTTGCCGATAAAACAATCGATGGACATGTTCGGGGTAATATCGCTACGGGCGGCGGTGGTGCCCTCGTCGCATTCAATCGCGACTTTTTCCGGTCGGTTTTTCTCGACGTCTAGATACGCGCTGTTCACGGCGACCGCGCCGCTTTCTTGGTAACCATTTTCACTGCCGACATTGCCGTCCTTTTGGTAATTGTTTCTGTTGCCGACGTCACGGTTGTCCTTGTAATCGGCCTCAAGTGCGATGCCGCAGTCTTGATAACCTCTGGTGAGACCACGTTTATCGTCGCGGTAATCGGTTTTGGCGCCGAATATCATGCTGCTGTCTTGGTAATCGGATTTCGTGTTGGAAGGTACACGGCCGTCCCGGTAACCGGGTTTGGCGCAAAGAACACCGCCGTCTTGACGGTTGTCAGTCTTGAAACCGGCAAACCCACTGCAAATACCGCTGTCTTGGTAACCCTTATTTTGACTTTTGCCCGCACCGTCCGAAGAAAAGCCGACATTACGATTGTCTTGGTAACCGCTGCCGCGGTCAACAATACTGTCCCGGTAGCCCACGTTGAAAACGAAACCGCTGTCTTGGTAACCGCTGTTACGGCCGGTATCCGCGGCCCTGTCTTGGTAAACGAAATTGTTACTGCCGATGCCGCCATTGAGGAAACGGTTGTGCACCGGCGGTATTGTCGACGGCATGTCGGGCATTGAGAAAAATGGCAAGACCGGTTCGGTAGGCGCAATGTCGCCGTCATTACTCTTAATGCTGTTAGTGTCACCGGAGCGTTCGTGATTTAATTTCGCCAAAAGAGGAGGCAATATGAGCTGTGAACAGTTGAAAATGACAAATAAAAAATCAAAAAAAAAAAATAAAAAAATCACAGTGATTCGTACGAATGGCGCATTGCTATCGCTGGCGGTGTATACCTACGAGTTTGGTAAAACGCGCCGCATGTTTTATTGTGAAACTTTGTTTTTAAATTAGTCTTTTTCGACTTATTATCACAATAAAAACAACAAACCGTGTTTAGTCGTTTCACGTTTTATGACCTACAGTTGGAAAAATGTTTAAATCCGCTTCGCGCGTACAGCCCTTATCCGGCCGGTCGGACGTGCGCAGAACACGAATAAAACACGAATAAACAAACAACAGCCTACCGGGTCGTGAAATACGTTTGAGAAATTACTATTGGTTTACGCCAGGATATTCGATTATTATTATTATCATTACGCGGATTTTAAATAATATTTAATCGTGGTAATCGACGATATTCAAAACGATAAAACTGAGTATGGTGGAAGTGTACTCGTCCCGCGGCCGCCGCTGTCATCTCGGTGCCCGCGCAAGAAGTATTTTTGTTCATTTTCTGTCCGGGTATTTTATTTGTCGGCGGGCCAGCGGGTTTCGTGGCGGTATCGGGACGATTTGTCGCGGGCTTGCACAAAAAAAAAAAAAAAAAAAACCTAAATAAATAAACCAAACAAACAAATTACGTGTTGTTTGCTGGACGCGGAGTCGTCATCGTCGGCCGGCATGATCGTCGTCGTAGCCGTCGCCGGGCTCCACCGGGCCGGCGGCAATCTCTCGCTGCTTGTACTGGCAGTGCTGTTTTTGCGTCCGTCGGGCGCGGACGAACTGTTCGCGGCGGCGGCGGCGGCGTCGCACGGGACGGCATCTACCGGTCTAGTGTCGTAAATGATGTGACCGTCTTCAACGTAATACTGTTGGCCTTGGTCTACTAGCGCGTCGTCGCTGAAATCGTTACAGTGATCCTGTAAAACGACAATCGATTACGATTTAATAATAATAACAATAAAAAAAAAAAAAAAAAAAAAAAAAATAATAATAATAATAACGATATGTAATACGCGCGCGGCGGTGTCGATAATCTCGCGACGATTTGGCCACGTTTTTTTTTTTTTTTTTTTCCTATAAGAAATATATGCGCAATCTATGCAATTAAGCACAATAAGTAGACGTGCGAAGAGAAGAAAAAACAAAGTAACAGCAATAACGCTATTGGGGTTGCGTGACCGAGGGCCGCCCATTATTAGCACTTGACTGGGAATTTACGTTATTATTGGATTAAGTTAAAAGATCTCTACACCATTTTCTTTTGAGTCTGCGCCGGGGATTTCCACGAAGTGACGGGGAATGTGTAAGCCTTTTATCAGATGATTTCCGCGGTTTCCTAATCCAATATAAAAACGTTTATAGAAAACAGTAGCTTCTTCTCCAACTGTTTTGATGCCTAGGTCTTTGTGAGAGGTCAGGTTAGAGACGAAAAAGGGTGGAGGAGCGTTTGTAATTTTTCGAAGTGCAATATTTTCGGAATGCCTGTGTTTTATTTTAATTTTGACTTATTCGCCGATCCCCGTAGCTGGACACCATACGTCCATATGGGTTTCGGAAGACATTTGTATATTAGTAATATAGGTATTTAAGCCGTGAATTTATTTTTTGAGAGCAATATTTTTCAAGTTCGGGAACGGGCACTGAGTATTAGTCTTTTATTTTTTTTTTTTTCATCTGATTTTGCCATGCTAGTTTTTTTTATCAAGATTTAGACCTAAGTATTTAACAGTGTCAAGATAGGTAAATTATTTACAGTAATGTTAAGAGACAAAGTCCATGTTGTCTTAAGGCGAGTGTCGTATGAACGGATTTGTTATTGTTTAATTTGATTCGCCATTTTGCGTACCATTCAGAAAGCAGGTTTAGAAGGGATTGTCGAGGCAATTACTACTGGATCATTGTGTATTGATAATACGACTTTGTCATCGGCATAATCAGCGACAAGGGTATTTTGTGTAGAGTGCTGATCACAAGCATGAATATTATATTATATTAAACAATATAGGTGAAAGAACACCTCCTCGAGGAACTCCAGCATTAATTAATGCTATATTCGAAGTGGAGGGACCGTGACGTATTTGGAAATACCTTTTGAAAGAGTCTGGCACGACGTAAGGTCCTCCTGTTTAAACTCCGGAAATGTCTTCTTCCGACACTTTTCCCACTAGTGAACTCATGTCGTATAGGCCGACATTTCCAAATACGAGGTTTCGACCGTAAAAAATATATTTAGGCATACTTACAAATTTGAAGTTTACGTTGAGCGTAGGCGGCAACACCACTTGGACGTTATGCATGATTTTGTATTTGAGCCAGAACCTTATGGTAAAATAAAATATATATTATAAAAAAAAAAAAACAATCACTGCGTACCGTAGGTATATTACGTTGCAGGACGGGTTTTTTAAAAGGAGCGCGAAACGTCATTTGACGCACGTCGAATTAATAATTAATTACTATTATAAAATAATAATTTTTTTTAATGCATTTTCGTTATCGCACGATACGGTGATAAATAAACAGCAGATCGTTTTTCACGAGAATGGGAAAAAAAAAAAAACAAATATAATAATAATCACTTTTAGAAATAGGACATTAATCATATTTCATCAAGTGCAGATAACGGACCCGAAATTAAAAAAAAAAACACGTTCAATTGTATCTCTAGTATATATTCGATTGTATATCATTTTTACCATGATCAATACTTATCAACTTTCTCATAAAAAAAAAAAAATAGGTCCGTTCTATTTAAGTAACGGCATTGCCGTAAAATGATTGATAATAATAATAATAATAATAATAATAATAAACAAAGTTTACTATTTTAGTCTTAAAAGTTCAATTTACATACCTGTTACCCCAGTACGTGGAAACTGTGCTCAACACGATGAACAAGCATGACCAAATTACCAAATGAAGTAGTAGGGGAAGACCTGAAAAAAAAAACAAAAAAAATATATAAAAACGATTATTTTAAACAAATATTTGATATTTTTAAAACGTATAATACGTGTACGCGGTTTAGGTACGATTGATTCAAATACATAATCGACGGTTTGTTTTTTGTAACAATTAGTTATTTTTTTTTTCTTCTTTTCGTTCAAATTCTATTCACAATATTAAATCTTTATTTTTCATTTTATTCGTCACGTGTGAAACAAAGTCTTACATTGATATTTGTTTAGAGAACATTATGCCGTGCTAATGTGTATTTACTATTTTGAAGTAAGCAAAATCGACAAATAGTTAAGCTGTAGGTTGGGAAGGATGTTAGGTACATACGAGGCGATTTAAGTTAGTACCGAATAAAAATAAAAATAAAAAATTGGCCCAGGAACCTCTCAGCGGTCAATGTTGGCATATTGTATAATGATAACGATTATTCGGTTAAAAAATAGTTAAACATATTTGTCCTGCTGTAATCCGTTATATATCGAAACACGGTATGAATGTTTAAAATAGATTATTCGATTTGGATATGGAAGTTTACACGAGAACGGACTTTTTGAAATGTCGCACGCACTTCAATATCCTTTTAAATTGTATTTGAATATTTAAAAACTTTGCAACGTTTTGCGTCTAAATTCGAGCCGGAATTAAATTGAAAAATTCTCTCGCGAGTATATCGAATTCGGATCCCTTTTCGGAATTGTATTTAATGCCACTGACAAAACCGATCGAACGACGACATTTTAATATTATCTAAAATACAAAGTGACGAAACAAAAAGCGGTTTCACACTTGTAATTATTTCGTGCGTAGGGTATACTCGTAATTATTGCGGGCGTCGTAATGCCGATAATTATTTCGTTACGAAATATTGAGCTGTTGTAATTTAAAACGGACATGACATTGTGTGTGTATCTGCTGCAGCATTATTCAACGTTAAACTAAAAATAATCCGCATCGATAATGTCTAAGGATGGTTTAAAAAAACGTGCGACTTCGCGGCGGCCCATTTAAAGAATAGTTTCGAGAGATTCCGGGCGAATCATCTCAACCGCCACATAATGAGCTCTCCACAACCGTCAAAAATAACATTGGAGAAAAAACAACAAAACCTAACCTAACCGACACCGCAGAATTGGAATCTGACAATAATATTATTTATAGGCACTATGTAAAATATACATTTTGATCGAGAGATCAAAATTTACGTAAACCGCGTCGTGGTTCTATGCAGGCGATTCAACAAGTATATATCAAATATTCCCACCGAGTTTATATAATAAGTATTTTGGTAAAAAAAACTTGTTGATATAATACAATGTACACGGGGGAAAAAAAATAAATGCAAAGTACGACGATAAAAAAGGGGAGCGCGGCCACCCTCGTCGATCATTATTCGTCCAGATAATATAATTATGATTATTCTTGTTCCGTTTCAATGGCTTTTAAATTGATTTTATTATTATTTTTTTTTTTTTTTTTTACTACATCGACATCGATATTATTATACAATATCCTGCCAATGGTGATGTTTACACATATATCGTGTCATCTGTAATTGTTTATAATTTGAATTATAAAAAAAATTTAAAAAAACGGGTAGACTACTGTTGTAAATGGGGGAAATTGGGAAGGTAGAATATCCTAAGAGATTCTAAGCGAAGTTCGGTTAATCGTGTTTTAAAATACCGTGATTTATATAATTTTGATTGAAATGACAACTTTAAACGAATATAGAAAATAGTTATTGTATTACATTCAGTTCAACTTTTGCCTTTTTTTTTTACTATCGAGTACAACTTATAATGAACTTTGAACCATTTTCGAACATTTATTAGTAGCCCAAAAAAAAAAAAAATGTAATCCGCATGAAAACTAAATACAAACTAACAATCTCGAAAATATATAATAACTATAGATGATTTTAAAAAAACTCCAGATTGTTTTGAAAATTATACCACGATTATAAAGGGATGTTATAAGTTATATTTATAAGTATTCTGTGAAAATATCAAGTCTTTACGATTAATTTAAACTGAAAAACAACAACAAAACAAAAGTGAAAATAACAGAAAACCGCCGCGTAAATATTACCATTTTATCCTCATCTCGAAGGGAACTACAAAGAAAATCAAAAATTGGCCAAAAAGTTTTTAGGCGATTTGTGTTTATATCTATACTCTTTTATCAGTCAAATAAATTACTTTCTACACAATGTCTAACGATTTTGTGCCAGTGTTAAATTGATTAAGCCAGCAATAAAAAGTTATTAAAAGGAAACCAATTTTGTCTGGTTCATCAAAAAGGTATATAATATTATAATTTGTAAGTGTATTTTTTTTTTTTTTTTTTTTTTTTTTTTTTTTTTTTTTTTTAAGATAACGCTAAATCCGCATTTGGTGTTTCAATCCAACTAACGAACAACAAAGAGAAAACAGTAGTCATAGTAGAACTCGTTTTATTTTGGTTTTAGAGCAAAAGCACTCATGGTTTTATTTATGAAATAACTTTTTGAAAAGAGACAATCATTTTAAAATGTTTAAATAGTTGTTCAATTTTTAATTTTTTTTTTTTATATTATTATAAAAAAAAGTATACAAATTATTACATTATTATATCCGCTACAATAATTATTGAAGTCTTGGTTTTCGTTGTTGGAAAGTAAAAATATATATAATTTTATATCATAGTATGTAAAACCAATCTTGTATAATTTTCTTGTTATAATTTGAAATATATAATTTTTTTTTTTTATAAAAATTCGTGGAGAAAATACAACGATCGACGACGACTATTTAAATACGAAATATCACAAATAAAATCTGTAGGATAGATGGAACTCGGGGCCTTCTTTCTGGCCCAGAGAATTGTCCAAACTGCCAAAATGTCGTAAGAAACTAGCAACGTCTTATGTTATTTTCTCTACACTATGGTTGAATAATTAACTACGGTGTGACAGTCAGAGTAATGGACAGTAACTGTCGCCGGGTGCGCACATACTACCGTTCTAGTTTACTGTCGTGCCGCACTATTGCGGACGTTTTTTATCGAAATTCCCTCTACTATCAAGCCGTTAATTACTATCGCTGTGCCATATCATCATACGGACGGACGCCGTCTTTGTGATAGTCGCGATAGTAGTGACTATAATCGTAAAAAAAAAAAAAAAAAAAAAAAACGCGATTGTAAAATCTCCGTGAATAAAACCATCGGTATCGAATTTTAAATATTCCATTGCAACCGTGACAGACTATACAATGTGCTTTGAATTTCAATCGAAATATATTATTATAAATACTGCTCTATATTTTAAATTAATTTTTTTGTTTTATCATTACGGGCACCGCGCACATATATATTTATATATATTTAGGAAATGTAAATGTGTGTTGTCAAATAATATTGACGTTATAAATTTTCCATTAATGGCACGTCAAGATTTTAATAAAATAAAACGAAATTAATTTACCGAATCGGTGTCATACCTACGGATAATAGTATCGAAATTCGATTTAATAATAATACGCAGCTATAATATATTTAAACAAAAAAAAAAAAAAGAGAGAAAAAAACCGCGGCATATTCCGCCGCACCGTGGGCGGACCACTATTGTAGGTGACAAGTTGAATATTTATAATGTGTAGGGCAATTCAGTTTGTGATAATTTATTGCGATTAAAAAAAAAAAATAATAATAATAATAAAAAAAAAAACGTTTCTGAGCGGAGCTCGACAAACTAGTAAGATTGTAGACTGTAAATAAAAATCGTGTTAGATTCTGAGTAAATAGCGAATAAAATGTATTGGTTTTACTATGAGTTTTTTTTCCCCGCCCGTTTACAACTATTTCACCGGGCATTTCACTCGAATATTTTGGATCTAGTCGGCACATTGAAGAGGTCAATATTTTTTTATTATTTTTTTCTCCCTTATATTTTTCCTAATAATTGGGAAAAACGCGAAAACGTAACGGCAATAATTATTATTTTCGATTTGTTTTCATTTTGTTGTAACTCGGATAGAAATAATCGTAAAAATTCTGAAATTTGTACCGAACATTAATATTATCCATTTCCAAACGTTTTACAAATATTCAGGTGGTTTTCGAGTATTTTTTTTATAGGGCAGAAATGTCGGTTTGAAAACTGTACACGACGAATGGTAATCGTAAAAATCACAGGCAGTCCGCGTATTATTTGTCGAGCTTAATTGAATACGGTTCTTACGGCGGAACACAGAAATTAACGAAAATCGTATAGAATTCGATTTATAATCAATCTAAATATTCCACGCAATAATGGCGAGTAAACGTATAATTATTTTAATCGAATAATACCACGGAGGCTGCACATGGGTGGCGGGCGCCACAACGTAAAAAAAAAAAAAAATCGATTTTATTATTATAGTAATGCACAACGATGGATGGTACTCGACAGAAGGGTGTACAATAACACCGTACTCGCACTTAAAATAATTTGCTCCGTATAATATACAACAGTAGTGCATATATATATATTACTATTATTATAATTACACTGCATACGCGTAATGCACACGATAACCAAGCCCTTGCCTATACACACGACTTCGGCGTAGTCAACGGATTTCCTGCAACGAAACCACCTACAACGACATATGACCCGGCCACAATCGCCTCGGCGATAAATATAATAAAACTCCCGAGTAAAATTTAATACACCGGGCCAGTAGTAGACTACTGTAAATTAACGATTTTAATCCTAAACGATCCGCTATACATCGAGAAGTGGCAAATAGACGGGGGGCTGCTGGCGACAAAAAAAAAAAAAAAAAAAAAACAATTATCTGTACAATTGATAAAACGAATTCTATTATATGGAATGAGATAAAACTACAAAAGTACACAACTATTGCTACATTGGCCGTTAATGGAGGGCCGTGAAGCACGTTTGACAAAATAATAATTAGGATTGCACGAGGGAAAAGAGCTTTTCAAAAATAAAATTATACTTATTAACCCCGAACAGCCAGCCAGCATTCGACGACTCAGACACGTTGATTTTATTAGTGAATTTACCCGGACTATAGATTTTTCTATATAAAAAAAAAATCGGTCTCGATTCCCCGGCGCCCTTTGGAGCTTTGGAGTTTTCAAATTAACAAAACAATAATAATCATTTTCAATAAACAATGGGCGTAAAAAAGAAAGAAAGAAAGAAAAAATATAACTGGCGTAAGTACTCACAGATATTAGATTGTCACAATCCCGTCGTATTTTTATCATGTTCGCGTAAAAACTATCCCGACGTTGACGGTTTCGTAATACTTCGACAGCCGAATGTCTCATACGAAAATAATCACTACATTAATCTTTTAGAAAACCCAACTACGATCTAAAAACCTTACGGACGGACTATGACACGCCACCGTACGGCTTTCGGTGAACAACTGATGAAGGGCGATATTTAAAAATTAATTTGCTCGACTCGTCACGTCACCCACAGTGACAACGACACCAAACCGATTTTATCCACATAAACCGAATAAAAAAAAAACTAAAAACACTCGAGAAGTTCAAACGCCTGTAAATAATTCAAAAATCTCCAGTACGTATTGAATAGAAAGGATAACGTCGTAATAGGTCACATACTACGTCGTAATGGCTTGTTGAAATTGTATTGATTGCTACGAATAAGGTAATACTGGAAAAGGGAGAAGATCAAGCAAGGTACACACCGATATATACTCGAGTACACGGGAATGGAAAGTTTCCGAATGTTGAAGGATTTGAGCTTCGACAAGGACGACAAATGTCACCAATCGATCGAAATATTAAAGATACAGACAAAGTTGCTGTACGCGGAATTTGAACTATTCGAGTAGTGAACGCGTGTGCGGTTTTACATTCGTCATTCGCGTAATTAAGCTTTGCGGTTACTTCGATGTTCGTGAATTTGCCGATCACCGCGAGGAGGAAACGAGAATGCGTACACGACGCCCAATACTACAGCATCAAAGTGGTTTTTTCATAGGACGAACCGTGCGGGTGGATCGACAAATAGATTTTAAAAACCGCGATACATCGTAAATGCATCGCGGCCGGTAAAACTTTGACGCGACCGGTGGAAACAATAGGCATCATATCGTATTATTGGTATACCGCTACTCGGCAGTACGAAAGAGTTGACAATAACCGCACAGATGGTATTATTATTAACTGCCCAGATAACAGGAAACGAGAAACGATAGGTTACCCACGACCGCTTTAATATTTGTTTATTGCGCACGTCCGGCTGCACGCGGAATTCATATTATATATATATATATATAAAAAAAAGAAAAAAGAAAAAAAAAAACAGAAATTCCCTCGCGATTTCGACTCTGTCCGATTTTCCGGCTATACGTACCACCTATATTATTATTTAATCACGTCACACACACACACTCATCCGTGCAGGGTGTATCCAAATTCTATTGCATTGTTCATTATGGAGTTACGCACACTTTTGTATAAAAGGTGAACAAATTAAAAAAAAAAAAACTTTTTACGGAGTGTTTTTTTTTTATTTTTTTACCTACAACAATATTTGCTATGCACTGGCGGTTTTTAAAGATACAGTCAACATGGTTCATTAAATAATAAAATCTCGAAAGTCAATGCGCTAATGTCCCCCCCCCGCCTGCCGGGTAAAGCGAATTTGTTATAAAAATGAAAGGAAAAAAAAAACCATCCATTTATTATATTATACACCGAGATTACGCAAAATGCCGCGTATAAATTTAATTTATTTGTTTCAAATATAACTTTACATTTTGAAATATTGTATTTTCATTTGGAATACACAATATCCGAAACAATTTTATTTATTTTGCATTATATATTTGAAGTAGATTAGGTTACTTCCCCCCCCATTTACCGATCCTGCGTATATCTCTCGAAATACATATTATTCAAACTGAACTCGTACACGAATTTCGGAAATCTGATCTCAACCGTTGATTTCACTAGCTTCAGAAGAAGAAAAACGGCACTACAACCACTTGTGACGCAGCAAATCTTGTTACTCCGATTTAAATTCTGTTAAAATCATAAGAGATGATAATATTTGTTCAAAATAGAACAAAATGTTCTATTGTGGATCGAGAATTTCAAAAAAAAAAAATTAAAAAAAAAAACGAATAACAATAGCAATTAATGCATGGTCAAATAAAATTAACTAGAAACTTGAATAGATAGAACACTGGACATATATAATTTACAGAATCGCGTTATCAAATAAGTTATAGATTCTTAAGAGCAAATGTTTTTAAATTACTTTTTAAACTTAAAATGTATACAGAGAGTTCCATTACGCCCGTTTATAGGCGAGTAAATAATTTGAACACGAACCGTTTACATTAAAGCGGCTATGTTCGGTTTTTTTTTTTTTCAACTTGAACGCCGAATGACATTGTTTTATTTATTTACAATTATAAACTGTTTTCTACCTAGGCGCAAGTACCCATGACAGTGGGTTTTTTTCTCTCAATTTTACATTATTACTATATTTTAATGTCTCAATGAACGTATGTATTTGGTTTGATGTGCGTGTAAAGTAAGAGTTAATAATAGTGAGGAATTATCGATATATCTATAAAAAAAAAAAAAAAAAAAAATGAAATTTTACAGTAAATACATAAAATTATATGTTTCTATATTATAACTACAAATTTTATATCCGTACCTAACCTACAGCTTACACATCTATAGACGATATCGACGAAACAAGTTTTAAAACATATCCTCGACAAAACATACGTTTCAATGATCCCAAAATAATTCCATTTCAAAAATCGACGAGTCTAACTCTCGACGGCCGGTCAATTACAACGGATAATCGCATAAGTATTTAAAGGATAAATATATAAAAAATAGAATGGAACCGGAATGAGTAAAATAAAAAATCTAAATACCAAGAGTTTTATCTAGACCAGGGGTTCCGAACCTTTTTATCATCGAGTAACACCAGACACTTTTATAATCAATACGCGTACCACCTCAATTCTAAAACTAAATTAGGATTCACATTTTTATTATTTGATATTTACGAAAGTAAAAAAAAATCTTAATTTTTAGTTAAATCTAAATATTTAAATTTTAAATTACAATTTTCAAATAAATAAAATCATATTCTAGATTCTAGACGACAATTTTGGCGACGATTTTCAGTAGGATAACGTTCGTTCGTTCGCCCAGACAAATAAAATTTAAAACTATGCGAAGACTTGTTCCGCGTAAAGTATTTTCACACTTAGGTACTTAGACTTAATGCAAATACAAATAGGAGTCACCGACATAACCCGACAAAGCTTCCCGTCTGTCCGCCACACGCGATAGTTGTATTTTAAGAAATAATTTACAAGATAGTAAATATTATAATGCCAGAATGCCAGAACTGGAGATACAACTACAATAAATTATTTGTTATTGCTAAAAAGTAGGTTTTTTTTCGCCTCGATTTGCTTTCTCGGTATGAGTTGGATGTTTTAAACCAAAGAATTAGAAAAAATATTTATTTATTTATAGTCCAAATATTAATAACTAATTTAATCGATTTTCATAAAATACAAACTGTTCATGGTATTATTGATTTTCATTTTCAGTTTTTTTTTTTATTGCATTTTACATTGAGTTAATTGCAAATGTTTCAAACGAGTAAAGCTATTTAAAGCTACTCAAATACAGGCATCGAATAAAACTTTTGAAAAATAATACTATGTACAATAAAATTATTAAAATCGTTTGATAATTTATAAGTACCTGTCTACTACAACATAATAGAATAATAATTGTTTCACGTACATTTAATTAAAATTTGTTTAAATACCTAGTGATTTACAGTTTTAAAAAAAAGAAAAAAAAAACTTTGTAAAAGTTAACTATACATTTAAAATGCTGCATTTATTAATGTTTAATAAGTGCGTACAATGCAAATTTAAAACCATAGGTGTACACAATTATTAAAAGCATTCCATTGTTATTATTTATTAAAAATTAAAAGTTAATTTTGTTTTTTAAATAGAAAGTTACAAATAGTCGAAAAATAGTTGAATAACGAAAGATGCTGTTTTCCTTATATTCGAAATGTATATCGTATTAAAAGTAAAGTGAATGTTTAACCCGCATACCACATAAACTAATATCATAGTAAATTTTTAAACATTTACCGCTAGTCTTATATATTTTAGAATATCATAATTAGAAATTTCAAAACTAAAAAAAAAGAGTAGAACATTTTCATTAAGTTTTTACTAGAGATTTTGCAACGATGGTACATTTTGAAAATTAATTAAACAGTTTTAAAAAAAAAAAAAAATATTACTAAAGAACTGTGTTTTTAACAGGTATTATTCAAAAAAAAAAAAAAAATTGTTTATAGTAAAATATCATCAATAATAACAACAACAACAACAACAACAATTTACAAATGCTAAAAGTCGTTATTAAGCATGCGAACGTTTCGAGAGTATTTTTAACCGCTATAAAAGTGTACAAGTATTTCCGGGGAAAAAACAAAATAAAAATTCCGTAGTAAGTAAAATCAATATTTCTCCCGGTTTCTATCGAAATACAAGTAAATTTAACACTCTTCAAAATGTATATTATATATCTTACGACGTTTAATGGAGCTATACTACTCAGCACGGTGGATCGCGGGGCTTTGACGCGTCATGTCAAGTGTTAAGCCGCGCCACAAGAGTTTCTAGCTCTTGGATTGTTGATCACAACACAACTGATGGCGGTATTTTAGTGACACGTCGGCCATCTCCACTCTATACGCGAGTAATGTAACGACTACTACTAAACCATCGAACAAAAAAAATTAAACCTTCGCGATGAAAGCTTATTTTTTACAATTTTTTTTTTAAAAAAAAAAAGACTTACATACTTCGCACCATGGGTGGGCCACTGTTATAGGTAAGATGTTAGGATGATAAGCAACTATGTATACATCTATACGCAACGATAAATCATTTCATACGGAAAACGATTAGGTTTAAACATGTTTTGATAAATTTAAATTGGAAATTTTATAAATTGGAACTACAAAATAAATAACTTATTTTGCGTCACTAATTCTATAGCATCGTTTTAAAGTCAAACATTTTCATCCATATTAATCGGAAAATAGTATGCGAAATACCGTGATTTTTACGATTAATAAATGTGAACTTCAAACGCTTACAAACAGTGTTCACCCACGGTGGTCCGAGTCCGCCCTTTTCTTTGTTCGATTAATTCATGTTTACTTTATTCTTGAATTTTATATTTATACATAATATTTCTGAACTGTCCCGTCGTTTTTAGTACTTAAAATGACATTAAGTAAAGATTTAAAAATTCTACTATACAAATAATTTCATATTCAAAAATATTAAAAATACTAAGGAGATTATGTTTTACTTAAGTTTTTTTGGTTTTCTAAGAATTCAATAACAAATCTAAAAGAATGAGAGGTTTATTTTAAATTGTATATATATATATATATAATGATATTAGTGAATAACCATTTACTCGATTTTTAATGCACCATGGTTTATTTATTGAAATTTTAGAATATGTTTATAAATATATTTAATCAATTAGATAATTATTTTTCAACTTCAAAATAATCCGAATAAATGCCTAACTAAGTATTCGCGTACATCTTAAATATTATGTATAAATGTGTCGAGTCGGGCGAGTTTTAGTTTTTTTGAAATTTAGTCAAGTGAATTGAGTATTATTTTTCGGGGCTCAGAATAAAATGTACTCGAGTAAAATCGAGTACTTGAGTTAACGAGTTCGAAAAACAAGAAATTTAAAAAATTGTCTGGACACGAGAATTTGTCTAAAGTACTTGAACAACTCGAAAACGTAGTAATCGAGTAAAAACTCACTGTCGGCCTTGAACTAATAATGATAATATTGTTGTTATTATTTATTATCAAAGGACAGCCGTACGATGATGGTTGTGAGGCGTGAAATACGGGGTTTTTGGAGTGCGTGCATCAAAGAAATCTTAAATTATTAGGCGCCATCATATATGTTGTTATCATAACAACCTTTTTTCCTTCCAAATTCAAACCATCGACATAGTATTCTTATCGGAAATATCTGGATTTGAAAATATTTATGCCTACGCTCCGAGAGAACGCCACTGCCGCTGGCCGACCAAACGGTGTTCAGTCCGCGCATTTGCCGCCGAAAACCGGTAACTGGTGGGGAAAAATTGGCCTCGAGACTGCTCGAGTAAATAATTCAGACGCGCAAAGCTGTCGCGTTTTCTTGTGGCGCGGAGTGTATAGTTGTTACCATTCGTATTCTTTTTTATTTTATTTTTTGTAAACAAGGTTACAATCGAGTACTCGAGTTTACGGGTACGGAAAAATAAAAAAAAAAATTAAATCAATTAGTCGAGTCGAATAATCACTCGGCCAACTCTATAAACCATAGGTTCTGAACCCGTGGTACGCGAGCTATGCCTACAAAATTAAAAAAATAATAATAATTTAAGGGTAAAGCGATAGTGGTTGTCGGACGGAATGATAAATTCGCCCAGTCGTTTGTTTATACACTTATCGGACAAAATGTCAATGCGTTATTATTTCTATTATTAATCTAATCTTCTATGTCATTGTACAAGAGAAGATTATCGTTAGGAGTAGAATACAGTGAACTGTATACAAAGTTCAATATAGTAGGTACACTATCAATTATCAATACGTCTTTATTGTTACTTGTTAGTGACGCAGTGTCCGTACTTTTTTATCGACTTGTATGCTCTGCTTGATTATTTGTGTGTTTATGTGACACGAAATCACTCAGAAAAGAAAATATGACGACGCATTTATTAAATCCGGATTTGTTGCCCCCATCGAAACTAACCGTGACATCCGACCACAGTGTGTAATATGTTCCGGCGTGCTCAGTAACGAAGCGTTAAAACCCGCCAAGTTACAACGACATTTAAAAACTAATCCTAATTTGAAGAAAAAAAAAAAAAATGAAACTCGGAACAAGTAGTTCCAAGATACACGTTTTCCGAAAAGTGTTGTCTGCATCGTTTAAAATGTCGTTATTAATCGTAAAACTTAAAAAACCACATACTACCGGTGAAAATTTAACAAAACCTTGTTTATCAAATACCGTAGAAGAAATTTTAGACGAATCAGCTAAAACAAAAAATCCAAAAAATTCCACTATCAAACAGTACCGCGAAAGCTCGCATTGACAAAATATATTTTGATATTTATCCGACCACAGTGTGTAATATGTTCCAGCGTGCTCAGTAACAAAGCGTTAAAACCCGCCAAGTTACAAAGACATTTAAAAACTACTCATCATAGTTTGAAGAAAAAAAAATGAAACTCGGAACAAGTGATTCCAAGATACACGCTTTCCGAAAAGTGTTGTCTGCATCGTTTAAAATGTCGCTATTAATCGGAAAACCTAAAAAACCACACTATCGGTGAAAATTTAACAAAAGCTTGTTTATCAAATACCATAGAAGAAATTTTAGACGAATCAGCTAAAAAAAAAATCCAAAAAATTCCACTATCAAACAGTACCACGAAAGCTCGCATTGACAAAATATCTTTTGATATTTATCCGACCACAGTGTGTAATATGTTCCGGCGTGCTCAGTAACGAAGCGTTAAAACCCGCCAAGTTACAAAGACATTTAAAAACTACTCATCCTAGTTTGAAGAAAAAAAAATGAAACTCGGAACAAGTGATTCCAAGATACACGCTTTCCGAAAAGTGTTGTCTGCATCGTTTAAAATGTCGCTATTAATCGGAAAACCTAAAAACCACATTACCGGTGAAAATTTAACAAAAGCTTGTTTATCAAATACCGTAGAAGAAATTTAAGACGAATTAGCTAAAAAAAAAAATCAAAAAAATTCCACTATCAAACAGTACCACGAAAGCTCGCATTAACAAAATATCTTTCGATGTCAAAGAACAACTATTAGTAAAAATAAAGAATTCGCCTTTTTACGCATTGCACTGTGATGAAAGTACTGACATTTAACAATGCTGTCAGTAACATGTTATTGTTCGAATTTTTGACGAGGATAATACAATAAAATAAGAGCTTTAATATAAGATATGGATACTACATCGATAGAAACTAATGTAATGAAGATAATAAGTGATTATTTTGAAAATCACAACAATTATGTGGGGATTAAGACTCTAAATATGAAACACTATTTGTTCATACCGAAGTCCGTTGGAAAGGAAACATGTTGACACGATTATATTCACCAAAGAAGGAGGTGGCAGTGTTTTTAACCGAGACAAAAGTTAATGATTTATCGAAGTATATTTATGATCATAAGTTTTAAATACACTTGGCTTATTTTGTCGATATCCTTGAACATTTAAACATGCTTAATTTACAACTATAAGGTTCCAGAAATAATAAATTGTAAGGCGTTGAAAATATATTTGTATTTGAAGATAAACTTTGCGCGATTATATGCGAAATTGATTTATGGATAGTAAGGTTGAAATGAATAACTACTCAACGTTTTAAATATTATAAAACTTGGTCAACAACGAAAAATACGGTGACCTCGTAATTGAAGTCCGCCACAATGTATTACACCATCTACAAAAACTTAAAAAGACGAATTTAATCGATATATCCCAGAATATGACGGTTTAGAACCGATAGGTATCCGAAGTTAGATTCGAACCCTCTTATTGTTAAAGTCGATGAGTTACCTCATGATATCCAGGAAGATGTCATTGAGTTACAAAACGATCGGACCTGTAAGGATACGTTAGAATCTAGTGTAAATATCGAAGAGTTTTGGTTTAATAAAGCGATTGCGCATCCTAATCTTCGAGAAATCGCAATACGATATTTAGTGATATTATCGACAATTAATTTGTGCAAACAAGGATTTTCCGGACTGCTTTACATCAAAAATAAATAAATAAATCGATTGGACGCCACTAAGGACATGCGTGTAGCTTTGAGCAGTACCACCCCAAGAAAATTTTCGCTAGTAAAAGAGCTAGCTTGCTACATGCAAGCTCAAAAATCACACTGACTTGTAATAATTACAATAATATAATACACATTTTTTTTTATAATAGTAAACTTTGTTCTTAAAATTGAACAATAATAACCATTGTTTCCTTCTTGATATTGTTTTTTATTTATTCTAAATTCTATAATATGTATGGAAAATGATTGTAAAAGAAAAAATAAAATGTCATTAGCAAATCGAGATTTGGTTGAGAAACACTGCATAAACAATAACGGTATTCAAGAATATTTAATATCGTAATATTTATAAACTACGTTTTTTTTTTTGCATTTAATACTCTCCTACTTAAATATCTCGAGTTTTATTTTTTAAAAATGCACTTTTATAATAAAAAAAAATGTTCAATATATGATTCAAATATAAATGTATAAACTTAAATACCTGGTAATACACAACTGACAGAACCGGGAACAGACCATGGGCCATAATACGGCTTATGAGGATCAAGTGTATTGTTATTGACCGCTCGTACAGCAAAAGAGAACGTTTGTTGACCCTTGTCGTGTTCGTCATTACAATCAGGAACCGGTACGCGAAATGCGTTTGCTGGAAGAGACAAATAAGTTACAAACTATCTACTCTGATGAAAATTTAAAATAAATTAAACGATACTTACAGTCGCTGTTGTACAAGAAATTGTTAGGACTTTCTTGTATTTGTATAGAAGCTAAAGTTATAGCCGAAGAACCGCCATTTGCAGTTTGCGAATTGGTGGGTCCACTATGATGTGCAACGATTAATTGATAGTAATCGATCGGACCCGCAGGTTTCACAGGCCTAGCCCAGGACACGATTATTCTAGTGCTATTTTCATAGAGCAAAATCGGTTGCGGTACCCTTCCCGGCACTAAATATATATACATTAAAAAAAAAAAAATAATATTATCTGATAGATTTTAAAATTGAATTGGTCTAAACTTACATCCCACAGCTGTTTGAACTTTTAATGGAAGTGAACGGTTTGAACATATTGTTGTGCACGCGGTAACGGTTATCGTATAATTTATATAACTTTCCAGGTGCTCTAAACGACACTGAAAAGTAAATACAATTTTAAATTATAATCGATTGTTAATAATATTTTAACGATATCAACATCGAATGAAAGTTTGTATTCAATGTTTACCTTTGGTTCGTGAACTGTTATGTGACGTTCGGTTTGCTGCTCGTCTACTAACTCGTCAATCAATTCTTGTTGATGCAATTGTGGCGATGTACGGTCTACAAAATAATGTACGTGGTAGTACCGGACGATACCGTTTGTGAATTTCGGAGGTAACCACTGGAGAGTTACCGATGTGTTTGTTAAGCCCGTGACGTTCATTTTTAAGTCATTAATATCGGGAGCTGAGAACGAAATACAATTGATTATTATTGTAAACGCATTAAATCTCCCCGACAATAATTCAAAACACAAACCTCCTTCTAATGTGGTGTTGAGCAAAGGATCACTGTGTAAGCCTTCGCCGTGTTTTGTAATTAACGCAATGGTTACCTTGTACGTGGTGTATGGCTTAAGATTGGTTATGCCTACTACGCCCCTACTGTCTTGTGCCATTTCTCCGCCCACAGTCTTGTTTAACGTTGTTTCTAATTTAAATTAAATGAATAATTTCAAAATAATATTATTATTATCAATTTTCATAGAATCATCATAATATTGAATTTATTTTACTATACTCATTGATTGGCTATAATTTATAATGTTCTGTAACATTGTTATATTTCGGTACTTGTTCTATTATTATTAAATACGAACGTGTTCAATACAAATTACATTGGATCATATTGAAAATTATAATTTATATCTATACAACTATAGTATTAAATGTATTTAATATATCATTTCCTTAGTTCACATAATATTTTAGCTACCAGTCAACAGCTTTTTAAATGTATGCCGCTAAATAGGTATATTATTAATGAATAATATTGAATCTATGCGGTGCATACAGATTTTTAAATAGCTTTCAAACTACCGATTAAAAATAATATCTACTATTGTCTAATACTAATAACGATTAAATAATAACTTAAACTGTGTTTTTATCGGATAGACAATTTAAAAAATAATAAGACACTTACCTTTACAATCAGAATTACTTATGGAAACTACAGGACAGTAGAATATACGAAATCCTAGAACAGCGCCAATTCTGTCTGAACAGTCAAGCTTCCATCTCAATTCCATTGTTGTTGGACCGATCATATTAACCCAGACATTTTTTATTTTGCCAACGACTAATAAATTATAAATGTACGAATGCAAGATGAGTTTTAGTAAATATTTTCAAATTCAATTTACGTGTAATTAAATAAATTATCGATTCGCATACTTTTATTGTGTAGTACTGTACACGATGCCCATACCATTCCACTACTACTAGAAGCCGGTTGATAAAAGCTGTTAGGGCTAGTTATTAATGAGGGTTTACTGTTAGCACTTATTGCGAATTGATAAATTTTCATATGGTCTACTAATGTTACATTGTAACAAGATTCTGAACTCGGTATGTGCACCCAATTCATATAACCCTATAACAATATCATTAAATATCAACACAAATTTAGCTGAACAAGGTCTTTTTCGTAAATTCGTAACACATACATTACACTGATACGGACGGTCTTTATCGTTTTCACACCAGAATATAGTGTAATCATTCAGTTGATTAGCGTTGGATAGTTTTTGGCTACTAGCGTTTTTCCACGATAGTTCGAATACACCTCGATCGTCGAATGCCATTTTAGTAAACGATAACGGTTCGCCAAGTTCTAATGTAAATTAACGGTTTATTAGATTGAAAATAGAAACAAATCAGTTATAGCGACTTACTGTCCGATTCGCTAGGTACGTAAACTGACGAATATTCGGACGATAAACCTTCTTTGTTGGCCGAGTATACTGTAAATATATATCCAACACTAGTATTGAGCCCATCGAACTTGGCGTAGTTCTTGTATGTTTCGTTGCTCGGGTGAATACTGTAATACCGGACAAATTTAATGTCAAAACCAATGTGTCGAATATATCAAACAAAACGGTAAACACACGCAAACAGATAGGTTGAGGAAAGAAAAAAAAAAAAAAAAGGTACTAACATTGTTGCGTTGTCTGCCGTTACAGACGTATAGTAAGCACGGTACTCGAATAAGTCACCGCATTTCTCGGAGTCGTCAATATTCTGCCAATAAATGTAAATGTCTCTTGTGGATTTATCGACCGGCGATGAAACGCATTCAAAACTTCCGATATCAGTTCGCGGGGGTCTTCTGGGTACTAGATTTAATTAAAAGTGGTGATCGGTGAGTATTCGTACGAGAAGACACGACAGTAAATTATTATTGATGTTAACGTTAACTGGACGTCAATATGTTGGACGACCGTGTAGGAGAAATTACTTACTCGTGGGTTTCGTTTTGAGGGTGATACAACCCGGGGCAGACCATTTGTCATCACCGCGAGCGACCGAAGAACGCACGTATATTCGAAAATCGTAATGCGTAAACGGATATTTCAAATCGGTAACGTTGAAGTAATAATAGTCTTTGTCTTGTTTCCGACAGTTGGTCTTGTTGGCCGAATTCGTTTGATTGGACGTCAGCGATGCATTACACACGTCGTTTACATTAACAGACTGTCGAAAACGAACGTGACCATTAATAACCACTATTTTATCGCTGTCCGTGATGATGTGTATATTATATAAAAAAAAAAAAAAAAACTTGTCTACACTTACGTTCCAATGTTCGGGATGGGAATCCCATTGAGACTTGTATTCGATTTTGTGGATCAATTCGCGCGGAAACAGTGACATAACACCTACGGACCACCTTAACATCGCGCTAGATTGGGTTTTGTCCAGCACCGTGATATTCATAGGACTCGCTGGGATAACTAGATGTTAAAAAAACAATAATAATTTCAAACAATTTTCATAATATTATTAATATAAAAAAAAAAAAAGTACTATAATAAACGCAATGTGTATGTACCGTTGGCGTAATGATGGAAAACAAAGAACGTCTGCGACGTTCCAAAAGCGTTTTCGCCGATCAATGTGAAATTATAATATTCGTACACTTTCCTGTATACGGGACTAGTGGAATAATCCCAATAGCAAGTATTTTCTTTGATATCGGAGTCTGTCGGACAGTTTATAGTTATTCTATACGAACAAATAAATAATTTATTACATTGGGTGTTACGTACGTGGGGGAGAAAAAAAAATATTATTATGCATTCGCCGGTTAACTGAGTAACAATAATAGTTATTATTTACGATTAACCGTCTCCGTTACCTGTTTCCAGCACGACCTGTCAGCCTGAAGAACAGTTTGTAGTTCGTTAAAACTGGGTTCTGTGGTTTCGTCCAATTGCATCTCAAACTCACCCAATTATCGGAGATACAAGAGAAATTCGTAATGAGGAACGGTTTATCTAAATAAATATTAGACATATATTTAAATTTAAAAAAGAAACAAACGATAAAATTTTTTTTTTTTTTTTAAAGAAGAAATATACAATCTATATCGTTTGAGATAATAAGCATATAGGATAAAAGTAGTTATAACATGATAAACGTGAGAAAAGGAGCCACCCAATGATGACACTTTAATATTGATTGTTTGTTAATTTACATAATTTTTTATTTTTTTTTTTTTAATTATTATAAGAAATCTCTGCACCATTTTTGTTTTAGTCGTCTAGGGGGACTGCCTGGAATTGATAAGGATGAAAGGTTTTTTATTAGAGGATTTGAGTGAGAGGAAAGACGGGAGTGGAATCTTTTATAGAAGCATTTAGCTTCTTCATGAATAGATTTAACCTTCAAATCTGAATGGAGTGTGTGGTTTGATATATAAGGGGGAGTATTAATTAATTTCCTTAAGGCAAGATTTTGGAAGCATTGGATTTTACTTAAGTTGGTTTTTTAGCGTTACCCCATAAAATCAAGTGTAAATATACACTCTAATAATTATAATAGTATTATGATTGCACATACCATTATATTTTGATGTTCAAATAATAATAACACAGCGCGTACACATGACAATAGAAAACATTTATAATGACATTGAAAGGAACCCGAACAAAAATCATATTGTTAATATCGTTTTATCAGATATTTTTTTTTTATCTAAATATATTATTGTTTTTTTTTTAAGTTTGGCGTTGCTAACCGATATCAGTATAAAAGGTTTATACTAAATGCATACAATTACGACGACGACGTTTAAATGGCCTAAAACTATATAACTCGACGAAAGACTCGGGGGTTTTTTTTTTTTTTTTTTAGAGTTCTGTTAACGTCGCCACAATCTATAGATATAATTTTTAAAACAATTAAATAATCGTAGCGTATGAGATATGAAATCAGCAGCCGTATACATATAAGTGGGCCGTTGTACCGATTGTGGTCTGTGAAAAAATATTTGTTTATGCCATGTGGATTATGTGATAGAGAAACAATTTGTAATTCATTTCAAAAATTTTTTTCATATTATCAAATAATTTCCGGAATAAATAAATATTTCATAGATTAACCAGTCAAATTTGACCTCTTGGTAATGTGTCTACTAAGCTTTAGATTTACTCGTACGACTATCTAGTTGTTTTATATATCTACGGCCATATCATAAAACGGATAATAACATTGCCAACGCTTTTAAAAGAGCATTTTATAAATAAAAAAAAATATAAAAAAAAAAAACCAATAAAAATGTACCTACTAGGAAATAGCGAAGCAGTATAAATATGATATTATTAGTCCGCGTAAATAATGGATAAAAAAAATATATAAGAATTATATTAAAGTAAATATACGGTTTGTACGACTGGGTTTTCGAAAAAGATTGCGTCTCAACCGCTTTTTTTTTTTTTTTTTTTTTTTTTTTTTTTTTTTTTTTTTTTTATCGTGCGTCATTTCTGTACATGTTATTGCTACAGTAGTTGCTGAAACATAGTTACAAAATTACCCACTGAACTGAACGATAAAGTGAAGGTTATTTTTCACTATGATCGGATGATTTAATTCTCAAAAGATTTATTTGAAATACTAATGTAATTATTTGCTCAGATGGTACCTGACCAGTTAACACGATATGCCCGTGTAATATTAATATAGGTTTTTTATTGGATAAAAATCATATATTGGTACACGTCCCGCTAAACCCACGCCGTGCCAATTTGATACTTCGTGCTCTTTAAAAGGGCCACGTTTATCTCTATTAAAAGTAAAAATAATAGAAATGTTAAAAATGAAAAATGGCCACACCGTTATTTTACTGTAGTTGCGTTTTAAACGGGCAACTAAAATACTTATTATATATGATTTCATCGTCATGTCCTGGATTAGTTTAAAAAAAAAATTGATATGTAATTAAAGTATTTATTATTATCACATAATATTACCCAAGTATATACTAACTCAATATTATTATTGTACCGGATTGATTTTTTTTAAAAATAATTATGGATTTATTAGAATTTTGATTCTCAAAGAATTAATATGTATTTATAAAAACATCGCGCGGTATATATGAGTATATTATTACTATTGCTGCGTACATAGGACGGTTTAAATAAATCGATTATTTTTTTTTTTTTTTTTTAAATTCGAGAAGAATATATTCCATTCCAATAGATAAAAATGATAATAATAATAAAAAAAAAAAAAACTATTGTTTGCGTTAAATCAACAAAAAGAGAAAACCAAGGGGAAATATAATGTACAATAACTGAGTCCAGGGACTTTTGAGAGTCACATATTTGTATAGGTATAAGTCAAAAATATAAGTAAATGATATTGTGTTCTATTTTTTTTATACAATGAGATAAGATATATATATATTATTTTTTTATTATTATTATTACTACTAAAATGGGATATACAATCTGTACCACTGAGGCACAATAAGTAAATAAGATGCGGATATTAAACTATAAATAAAGTGCTGAACCTAGTCTACTAAATTATATACACTACAGGAATAATTTGAGGAAAGCAATATTTAAAATTGTATTTTTTTAAATTTTTTTTGCATATTTTGTTACATTATTATTTGCAATTTAAGTATTTTATTTTATAATTTGTAATTGAGATTATTAGACGGTTATTTCGATAATTTTACTTCTAAACATATATAATTATAATTATATTTTTTTGCATGCGTATTTTTAATGGATGGGGTTTTTTTTTTTTTTTTTAAGCATCTAGCGTCTTAGCGATAATAACACAACACAGAAAACCCATTATATGCAATTTATTTGACTTACATCCGACGGCGACGCGGTTCAGGCAAACCCCGATGGCGGACTCGCCGGATATGAGCGGCGGAGGGCCGCTGGTCTCCAGGCTGGTCGGCTGCACGGTGGAAAATGTCGACGAATCGCCGGACGACGACGAGGACGAGTGACCGTAGTTGGCGACCGGGTAGCCGGCACCGCTGTGGTTCATCAGCATGCAGTAATAACTGTCGAGACCGGCCGGCGGGTTCGGCACCAACAACCGGGCGGCCGTCGAGTTGATCAATGTCACGTATTCGGCGGGCACCGGGTCCGCGTTCTTGAAGAACTGTATCCGCTGGCTCGGTTGCATCGTACTCTCGTTACCGTCCGCCCCCGGGCCGGGGAACAAGTTCCGCACGATTTCATTGTCGGGATCTAAAATGCACATGATATCCAACGGTTTGTGGCTGCCATACTCCAAGACGATGTCGCCCCTGGGAACGGTCACTGAAACGACAACGATCGCGCACAGTTATATAACGTTATCATTAGACGGAAATAAATTAGTTACGTTCCGATATGAAAGATTCATAATTGCCGTGTCCGAAACATACGACGACCAAGATGAGAAACAAACGGCGAGAAAAACTGTACCCTTCAGGCTAAATCGTATTTTTATTTGTTCGTGGTAGAAGAAAATTAGAATGTTGCGAACGAAATACTATAAAACTAGGACAACCACCTTAAAAGTTAAGTCTTTCTTTAAGAAAAAAGAAAAAAAGAAACCAAAATGAAAATTGCATCGATTATTAAATAATCAGTATCGCGCATAAATCGCATTATTTTATTCGCTTACACGGAGCACTAAAACGATATAGTTTGTTTGGTGCAAAATAATATTACACGGAGATTTATCATTTTTTTATTTTTTTTTTTTTTACATACAATGTCGTTTTTATATTGCTGTTTATAACATATTATATTATCCTTAATACTATTCACCGCGGATTTTTTTTTTTTATATCTGATCTCGGATTTTCGGAAACACGTACCAGGTATTTCACTTTCTTCGGTTTTTCATTATTTTTTACTAAGTACGCACTATATATATTAATATCATGTTCGATAACGAATTGTAAAGTAATTCGTTTAAAAACAGTTTCCTTCCCCCACCCCAACCAAAATTAAAATCGGGTTCGGAAAAACGTTTCTAATTCAGCCTAACTGTTAAAAACCAGTCGGTCCATCGGCACGTTTTTTAATTGTACTAATTGTACTATGTATTTTTTCAATCACTACAGTTATCAAGTCTATATTTTACAGGATTTGAATTTATAACCGACCTATCGGTAACCCACGATGGGTTACAATCATATTTTTTCTCGGTATTGTTAAGAATACATTAAAAAAAAAAAAAAAATTTCACTGAAATCTACAGTGTAAATTTGTAAATACGCCCACTGTCTGTAACTGTGTTTTAGATAATCCGTACATAATTCATATTAATATTGGTTTTCAAACGAAATGCATTATGCGACAAAACCATAGGTTTCAATATAAATTTAATTTTTAAATATTTTAAGCTTACTATATATATTAAAAAAATAATCCAATATTTAACTAAGTAAATAGTCGTAAACTCACTATGACTTACTTAAATGCACACTGAGAAAACCAATCCTATAGGCACAAGTAAACCGTTTGTTTTTAATCGCCGATAACAGACAAGGGCGATAAAAATATAATATAAATTCGAGGGGGGCTCTATTTTTTAAACTTATCAGAACCCGTAAGTATTACTGTGTAACCGTTGGATTTGAACACAGCGATTCATTCATACATTAAAAAAAAAAAACCCGGAGATATTTCGCGCCGCAGTTGTAGGCGAAAAATTGAGAAGTTACAACAGGATATATAGGGCGTTTTTGTTCAGCCACCCGAGAGCTACGATAAATCTTCACAATCAAAAAAACAAAAAAAAAAATCTAGTAAAAAAGCACTCTGAACTAATGGTAAACTAGTGTATCTTGTATCCAAAGTAACACGGAAATCAATAAAAATGTAACAGACGACGTATTCTTCTTATTTATTTGATTTGCCCTTTTTATGTCGGTTTTATTATTTTTTTTTCGAATAACTTTTGGAACGTTGACAAAAACGTTGTTCGAATTGAGTAGCACCGGTCGAATAATCCACGGTTTTTTTTTTTTTTTTTATAAGTCACGGTATTATTATTATAGAGCATATTTTCTAACCGAAAATTGGTTTTTTGTTGTCGGGGGTTGTTTTTTTTTTTTTCGTGAAATCTTGGCAAAACGAATAGCCTGTTGGCTACACTCCGAATCTAAAAACAGGAACATTATCTAATAGAATAATACCGGGAAAATAGGGTGTTTTTTTTTTTTTTTTATAAGTAAGAGTAACTAATGGTTTTGAGGGTTGATAAAGGAGAATATAAAATAAAAAATAAAAATAAAAACGTCATAATTTATTATAGTGTTCGTATTTGTACGAGTGGCCGCCGATGATACAGGTGGAAAACGACGACAACGACGTTTCCCGTCCAATATCGTCTTTCGCTGTACGATTTTAATTTAATATCACTTTGGATGTAATTAACAGTTTTAATTGCTAGAATTATGAGGAGACGTAATTGACAATACGCCGTAATTAAAATCAGACTCCGGAAACGTACTACAATTGTGCATAGAGTCACAATCGATTAAATATAATTTGAACAGCGCAGAAAGAAGCTCCCGGTCGTCGATATTCCTGCGAACCGCTGGAAAACGCGCGGAAAAAAGCGCGCCCGCCATTAAACGCCGTCCGACTTCAAACATATAATGAAAAAAGAAATAAAAAAAATAAAAAAACCAACGCTTTAGAAGCGGAAAATATTTATCGGCAAAAGAAAAGGGAAACAAAAAAGAAAACGATATTTTAGCAAATAAAAACTCCAATTACAGAACCATACCGTAGTAATTTTTAATAGCCGCGCAAATCGAATTACCGAGACCCGTGAACCACGGAAACCAAAATGTTCGAAAATTGAATTAATCAGCATTTTAGTCGTGAGTTTTCCCGGTAAAACCAAAAACCTAAAGTTAGAATTCCGAAATCTTAGCCATTCTAAACTTATTACATTTATTTTCGATTCGTTAATAAAATTATCGACAGTTTTCGTAATCCAGCTAACCAACAAAAATTGTTTTCCTCCTTTCAACGACCACGTTCGTATAGGGAAAATGATTTGTTTTTTTTATTTATTATTTAATGAATTTTGAATTATCGATAGTTTAGCATTCAATCCGGTAAAGAAAAAAAAAAAAAAAAAATACCCGGGGTTGTGTCGTCGGTACTGCACAAACGCCATTGTCCGTTAAATACAAGATGTTCAACATTTATAATAACGATGCTAAAATAACTGTAATAAAAAAACCGACCGATCGGAATCAACAGAAAACTATTTTAAACACCGAGGGAAAAAATACGGGTACCGGTCGTATCGGAAAACGTCCAACCCCGAGTCAGGGGGAAACCTATACGAATGGAAAAAAAAAAAAAAAAAAAAAAAAAAAAAAAAAAAAAAAACGAGAAATAAATGTGGGAGGGAAATACTGAAAACTGTCCACACAGGCCATCCGAACCCTGCAGATTAAGAAACGACGGGAAAAACTTTATTGCATACCTAATATCATTACATGCACGCTATTATGTTATATTATTTTGCACGTTCTATTGTACTTCTCGGCGTTTTGTTGTACACAGTGTAATCGATAGATTTTCTACTTACGTCATACGTAGTTATTCGAAGATAATATTATATTATACTAATAAAGTATAATCACATATAGTTGTTTTTTTTTTTTTTTTTTTTCAATAGTAAAACAGCATTAGTTTTTTTCTCTAAAAACACACGTTTACTAATGGTAATTAAAAACAAATAAATGAAAATACAGTACGTGCAAATCGACAACTACAAAATGTATACGAATTATTGTGGGGAAGGGGGAGGTAAATTTAATTTCATATTTATTTGGACTCTGGGCGATTCTTGACTTTACTACGATACTTTTTGTTTTTTTTTTTTTTTTTTTTTTTTTTTTTTTTTTATACCGTCCGTTAAAAACTATTGCTACCGGATATCACGCTTCAATGTGGGCATCTTTTCCGGATGCATTTCGCTTCTAGTTGATTGGAGGGTCATTTTTTTTTCTAATTTTCGCTATAGTTTTCTTTATTAAATGGGAATATCCGGGACGATGTACGCTTTCTTTATTTTCGATATTGTATTTTTGTTGTTAACGAAAATCGTATAAACCACAACATTTCGATATTTCCCGAATTACGCGAATAAAACTTTTCTGATTCCATAAAAATACACAACAATTTGAGAGAAACAAATACGGACAATATTAATATATCATAACATTTTAATCGAACTCGCTCGCCCATTATCGTATTACGTTAGCAAAGATTTGCTATTGCGATATGAATTAAATTCCTCTCTATTTTTAATTAGATTTTATTTTAGTTTAAACACGTACATTTTATACAAGCTACTACTGACTTGAACGATACGGTTCAATCGTGACCATATCAAAATCACCGGTAATCGCAGCGATCCGACGGAATTTGTATAATATAAGAAGCAGAAAAAAAAAAAAATTAAAAAAAATATATATATTTATATGTATTATTATTAGGTGTTTTAACTAGTGTCCTCGCACTTCTTGGGAGATTTCTGGCTATGTCACTGGTGGTTGAATAACGTTACGGGTTAAAAACAAAGTTTTATTTTGTGACTAAATATAGACTCACCGTAACGTTATTAAAATAATGAGACGTTGAATTTTTTATTTTTTTTATTTTTTTTTTTTTTATTTTGATATTGGTGTTGTATCGATAATTTCCAATAGTGAAGAGTTCAATACTCCTTGTGTATAATAAAAGTTGCACGCAATTGTCTACAACACTTTTACTGCGTATTATCCTGTCTGTACCGAGTAAGAATTATTATTAAAATATATTTTTTCCGAGTATATAACTATATAGAGCAGGACCAAGCCCGGGATTAATTGTATAGAGTTTTGAGCCTTGATGCCTCTCGGGCATCAAGACTTGGGATTTTTTTTTTTATGAGGGACCTCTGATTTTCCACCATAAATTGGTAATATTGTTACTCATATTAAATATTACGCGTAAAAGTAAATATTAATATATATATATATATATACAGTTTTGAAAATAAAACACACGGTACACTTTTTTTACTACTATATTTTGATATACAAGATTTTATTTTATAGGAAAACCAGTGGATGTTTGCTTGAATTTAATTGGATTTTTCGAGTTTTATATGAAAATAAGAGTACAATAACAACGGATATATAATTTTTTGTTTTATATTATATATTGGAGGTTCAACATTTCTATATCTAGACTTCAATACTTAATATAATATATTATTTTTTATTAATATTGCACGGTTGTACACGTTTTAATATCGTGGACCATTAACTTAATTACATTTTTTGTAATAATTAATAATAATAAAAATATTTTTCTTTATTCATATTTCTCGACTAGTATGGTACCGCTTCACGTTGAATAAGTTCAAAAAATATAACACCTAACCAAACTTTCCATACGCGTCACGTATGTAATGGTTTCACACATATTATACAGGATGATGATTTATTGTACTCGATTTGATTTCTGTACGGTGTTTAAAATTGTATATTATGAAAGAATTTGATTTTTCGACAATTTAATGAATACATGAAATACATAGAAGGATAACACATAGTCGAAGAATGGCACATAACTCGATGTTTCTGGAAGAGCAGAGCCATATATATATATATATATATATATATATATATATTAAATATCTTGTTCTTTGTATTTACCAAGAAATAATTCACAAAGAACCAGCGGAATTCCTACACAAAAAATGAGTTGATTGAAAATAAATGGTTAACATTTTGTAAATGCACAAACAATGTGAATCATTTTACGTGTTCTTCCTTTCCTATCACTTTCCAAAAATACCATGTAATTTCAAAGGCACTTAACAGAAACAATGTGTGATATCTTTAAAAAAAAAATATATAAAAAAATAATAAAAAAACACACTGTATAGTACCAAATATTAGAATACAATAGTACATTAAAAAAAAAAAAAAAAAGCACTATATGCAAATATTGATTGTTTAATTACATCACAATACAATATAATATTTGGTATATAATGCGTATTTCTACCGATTACCATAAACATTATTTCGACCTTTAGAATGAATTATCAACCCGTACGATGCGATACGCGTATGGTCGGTAATATTTCACCGCCTAGTTTAATATATTATAATAAAAAAAAATTAACCGATTTATTCAATGCTTTAAGTCGCCGAATTATTAAACCGTACAATTATGCGCGCGTAAGTTTAATATAATGCAGTTTCCTATTTAGGCGTTTGTCAAAAAAAAAAAAATAATCGCCCAACGAAATAGCCCTCGACCGCCGTAATATATCAAATACAATCGATTTATAATAACAGGAAGAATTCAAACAAACAATTGTATTGAGCTTCGTAATAATATTACAATGATAGATTATCATGTATATAATATACATGGGTGTGTTTACGGGTATGGCCAATATGGCCATGGCCATGCCGGCGAAATCAGCTACTTGTAGAATTTTGATTTAATGTTAATAACGTGAATATTCACGCTGGTAAAATATAGTAAAATATCAATCGCGTACCGTCAACATTTTTTGGGATTCAGATTTCAGGGCACTGGACACTAGACGCATATCATCGTCGACGACCCTTATAGGTTATATGGGCAACAGTTTACTACTATACTATCGGATGGCGTTTTTCATTTACCATACACTGGCGTACACTTTTCGCTCTGCTTAATATTAACCGGTGGTATAATTATAGATAACATTCGATCGAGTTGATTTCAATTTGACAAAATATTAATTTGCCATCACGAAAGAACACGCTATCACAGATTGAACACGGGTTGTTGACAACTTCGGCATGCATTTAATTTAAGTGAATTTTTTTTCGAGAGAGATAGGCAACAATTTCAAAAAAAAAAAAATATTTTAGGTTTTTTTTTTTTTTTTTTTTTACGGGGCTGACCTCTGTAGGTTATCAATCTTCTGTGCAATTTTTGTCGGCCACGTCCGCGAACGAATTCTAGACACGCCTATAATGGCATGTATAATATAACCTAGACTAAAATCAAGATTTTTCTTAACCGACGCGATTTTTTAATGTTTCACAAAATAGAACAAAATAGACGAAAACCCCGTGCGTATAATTAAATTTAATTATTTAAATACGACTTAATATTCCGCTGGGATCAAGCCCCGGGATTCGTATTACTTACCACCGGGCGATTTGATGCCGTAGCCACAGGTGATCGAGGAACACGCCGAATTGATGGATAATAAAATCAACGTCAGCGTAGCTATCCATGGCGGCGGTCCCGGCGGCCACCAACTGTGCCGGTAACTTCTTCTGTATTGTTGTCCGCCCATGTTTACATCTCCATCATCGTAATATATTATATCCGATAAGCCTGCAATAATATATAAACTGCGATTAATATCGTATTTTCAAACATATTGGACAATTTTAATATATCATATTCGCGCGGTCGTTACAAAGACATTGTGACAACAACAATTTTTCACAGACTATCCGTGTACATTATAATAAATTAACCGACAAGCGAATAATAATAACAATATTAATAAAAAAAAAAAAAAAAAAAATATATAATAATACGTATAACTACTAGACATTCGCCAGTATTACATTTTCTTTCGAGACAAACGCGAATTAAATTTACCAAGCGAAACGAATATTTAAAAAATAATACTAATTGCCGGCCGTTTGTGCGGCACGCCTAATTAATATATATATATATATATATATATAAAAAAAAGGTAGGATGCTGCTCAAGAGTGGGCCACTGTTATCGGTGGGAAATTGAGAAGGCAGCATATAGATATAGGCGGTAATTTAATTTATATCTGTGATAAATCATTGCAAACGGAAAACGATCCTGAGCGATTAAACATAACATCACGTTATGATAGATTTTACTAATTTGTAGCAAAATAAATTTACAATTATCCGTTTAGCATTTTACGTATTTGTGTATTTTCACGTTTTCATCGATTTAACACAATTCTATGATATTTACGATTTCTGTCAAAATCTGAAATTCAAACGCTTATATATATATATATATATATATATATATATATGTATGTGTGTGTCTATGCCTCTATGAATTTTCGATAATTTTTATATGACCAATAGAACTTAAATAAATAAAATTTATGACGAACCTTGTGGATTTTTAAAAAACCAAACAATTTTATCCACTAAAATCAAATAAAAACTAAAAAAAAAAAAATTTAAAATTTAAAATATGCTTATAACTTAAAAGACGCCGGGATATTAAACAAATTGTGCACATATCTTAAAAAAAATCTAACGTACAACATACGGTGAAGATTTCAAGTTTTCTACGATTATTTTAAACTGAATTACAAGAAAAACAAAATCGAAAATAACAAAATCCGCTGTGTAAAAATATTCCAGTTTGTGACGTTTCTTCGTGCATTTATTGATAATTAAGGAAACCACGAGGAATATCAACAAATAATGACCTCTCAATGCTCCAACTAGACGAAATTTTCTACCAGAAAGAATCACTGAAGTTGATGATCGGAGTATTATTTCTGGTAGAAATATTGTTCAAAGCCAAAAAAAAAAAAAAAAAAACACACACACCATAGAAAACCACCAATAAAAAAAAAAAATGCATTCCTCGTTACGCAAAGAAATAAATTATTATAAAATTACAATAAAAACATTTAACTTTGATTACATTTTTTATAACTACAACTACGACGCTCGATATAATGTGTTTTTACGACTCGGTGAAGATATAACTGTCCAAAGAAAACTTTTAAACGTCAAAAAACTTATACACAATGATTTTTTTTTTTTTTTAAGTAGTTATTTAAAAAATCATCAGAATTTTCCTAATAGGGATATAGAGTATTTTCCCGACCAATGACGAAATTTAGATATTCTAAACGAATCCGCTCTATCTATTAAACACATTATGTGGACTATATAAATGAAATATTAAACTTACGAGTGTAAAATGCACGTATATCATAATCATTACAATGTAAGCAAATAAAAAAATGTAAAACATCGTAATATGGAATTAACTCGATACACAATTGCTGAATATTATGCGCGTAATGGAAACTGATAATTTGTTTGCAGGAACAGAAAGAGATCAATAATAAATAATAATTAATAAAACCCGGGCATACTGCCCCGGAGGCATTGGTAGGGCACTTGTGTAGGTGGAAGATATAAGATATAAGAATAATTTAAGATATATTGGGCAATTTATTTTATACGCTTTTATAATCATTACAATAAAATAAAATAAAAAAAAACTTCTCAAAGTTGTAAAAGCTCGGTAAACTGATAAGATTCGAATCGTGTTTTATTCCCTTGTAGGTCCCAAGGTGACCCAGAAACCGACAAAAATAAAATTATCGTATCGTCGTTTTGTTGTCGGTAGTTTCAATGTTTTGAAAAATGTCTCAATTAAAGTATTCTACCGGACGGAAGAAATTCCATTATATTTTTAAGGTACGATGTGAACAATTTGGAGCATATTTACTAACCGGAAAAAAAACATATCTTAGGAACACTAATAGTTTCTTTAATACATTCAAAAACTAAATCATAGTAGCCGGTATCTTTAGTCGAACTGAAGTTATTAAAGCGTTTTAAAAATGTAATTATTTTATATATTATCAATTACTCTAGTTTCCAAAGGCACACATAATTTAAATGCAAAATAATACAATTATTTATTACAGCGCAATTAGGTAATAATTAACATATCCACGGATATATGCATTTAACAAACCGAGTAGAAATTTAACGTGCGCTTTGCATATATACCTAAATGCATATTTACCTACTGATAAATTCTACAGGATTATTTACTTAAGCATTTTGAATTAAACAATTTACAGTGAATAATTAATAATATTAGTACCTATATACAGTGGGTATCGTTATATTATAGACACAGACGTATACTTATAGCTACGGCTCGGTAGAAAGTTATTTAAAGTAAATAAACGTCCTCGACAATATTCGACGGATGTCCATTTTATTTAATATTAATTAAATTAGGTTAGCATTTTATGCAGAGCGATACCAATCCTCCGTTGAGACACTCATTATCTCGGTAAGTATTGTACGTTTTTCGATACTTTTATTGTTGGAAAATTTAAAAAAAAAAAAATAATAAGAACCACAACTTATATGTTACCTTGCCCGCTTTTGATTTTCAAATGGCATCATATTTTGCAATAATTTTGCCGGTCTCAGAATTGAATCCTGACGTTAACGGTCTTATAGGTATCATTGATTATTGAGTATAAATGCGTATTTGTCGAAAATAAGTTATCAATCGATTTTAATAAGAATTCCGGCGACCCGCACAGTAAATAACGGACATCACGTTAAATGTAGATAAACAATACTTAAATACGTATCATTAAAACTAATCATCATTATTAAAATACGTTCAGTCTTTTTGTTTTTTGTTTTTCCACCATTAAGTACAACTTATGATGGCCTTAAATCAAATTTTCGTGCATTTCTGTTCGGTCAAAACTGTTTGATTAATTCGAAAAGCGAGTTTCCATCAAAATTTAAACTATAAACGCTCGTAAAAAAAAAAAAAAAAAAAAAAATACTACGTTATGCTCAACTTATTTTCGTTTAGCTACTAAGTAAAACTCATGATAAACTTCGTGTATGATTTTCGAGAATTTCTGCTTGAAAACCCAAAAAAAAACTTTGGACAAAATAAAATAAAACGTATAATAAAATCAGAATAGCTCAGAATCTAAAATAGTTTTATTAATATTATTAACAATAATTATTGTTGAAAACATACGGTTCTATTAAAACATTAAAAAAGGGTAGTGGTTCACTCTCAAACATAAGGGTGACGAAAACGGTAATGTAACATTTTAGAGCTGCTTTTAAAGTTTTTTAAATATTCCAATAAAAAATTTAAAAATCCAAGATCATTAGTACTACGGAGATTTGAATATCCTAAATTATTATCAGTAAATTAATTTCTCGTTATAATATAATAATTGAAACAATCGGGAAAGGGTTAAAATTAAACATTTATTTAGACACTTTCGGTGACAGTGCCGGATTAAGTTGTAAAACAGGCCCAAGTTATAATTTGAAGCGGACTAACGACTGACTCTCAATTGAGTAATTATTTCCAAACATTTGTAATTTTGAACGATACATTTTTTTTTTTTTTGTATTAAATTTACAAATAGCCCGATGGTAGATTTCACTGGATTACAAAAAAAAAAAAAATCTATCTATTGATGTCACATTATTGTTGACCAAGTTTACCGTGAATGGGGCCTAAGACGATAATGATTATTGATAACGCATTTCATTTTTATTCCGTTTCTACAACCATTTACTACGGTTTATTGGTGTGTTAAACCGTTTTCTGACATATATGTTAATATTTTATTTTCATCTTCGTTCCAAAAAAAAATATAAAATCGACCGCGGGTCCGTTGAGTTTTTGCTCGGTGGTAACTCACCGGCTCAATCCGGACCTGACTCTTTCAGATATTCAGATATAGTGGTTTTGCTTTATTGATTTAAATATAACACGTATACAATTAGTATTATCACATTTATATAAATATGAACAAGTAATACCAAAACAATTAATATAAGATATAAGTACGTATTTATATTGTTTCGAAGAAAGTTCGAACGGGGTACCATTGATTGAGGGTAATTTTATAGTTTTATACAGTATACGTGCCTAACTAATGAAAAGAATACAATGGAAAATTAAATGAAGAACAGTAATTATAAAAATGTATTGTTTCTAATAAAAGTTTTAAAAAATATATATTTATTTTTCGACAAACAATAAAAAAGAACAAAAACACAGTACAAGTAACACTGGCCAAATTATATAGTATGGTATTATAACATAATTTTTTTTTTTTTTTACGTAAATAATCACAAAATAAAACCTTAAGCTCTGTATTATTAGGGTTCAATTCACTGTAACCGTTTATTTATGTAATTTTTTGTTTAAAATAATAAGATTGCAATACGAATAATAATAGTTAATAAATAGGGTTTAAGTAAGTTGTTAATGATTCTGAGCAATATTATCCGTTAAACATTTGTTCATAAATTTAAATTTGTATTCATTTTTAACTACGAAATTAATGTCAATAAATTGTTTATGTTTTTAACGAAATTTATCATAAATTTTTTGAACTTTAAGTAGGGAAATGGAAAGTTATAGGGTAATTTTGTTTACCCACTTAAAGCAACGTTAAATCATTGGCAATCGAAAGTCGCACTATTTTCTCCTTATAGCCAGTCAAGATAATTTAGAAATCAACAGAAATCTGTTATCTGTTTTTATATTTTAGAAAAAATCTTTGGGAATCTAGATAATTGTTTTTCCAATTAAAGTACAATTGGCCGGAAATTTCACATTTTTTTATTCGCCCAGTGTTTTAAAAAATAACATAAAATTCAAATTTTTTGGAAAAAGTGGTATTTTGAAAAAAAATGCTTGAAATAAATTATCATCGACCGGAAATCCGCATTCTTTAAGACACATCTTAGTAAAATAAATAGCTTCTTCGCTACTAAAAAGAAAAATATACATGCATCGTATAAAGTAAAACCAATTCATTCCGCGTCGAGAAGTTTCCGTTTGGCAATTTTCAACAATAGTCTAAAAATATTGTCAATACCGATAATAATTGTCCGAACCACGCGAATTAACTCGCGGTATATATCTAGTTACAGGCGGAAGTGATTGTCCCAATTGTTAAATAATTATTACAATATGGTGTTAATAATGAGCCAACCACAGTAAAACGGAAACCCGACCGCATCGATCAGTGTCGATGTCGGCAATTCAATGATAATTTAATTATTTTAAAGTCGGCAAAACTAATAATTAATATTTTTTTATTTTTTATTTTTCGATATTTTATTACTTAATTACCGTTTTAATATTATCGTAAAATGCACGATTCGCTGTCAATAATCAATGGACAATGACAATGAATGGGGTAAAAACCTTTTTTTTCTAAGTCGGTTATTTTGGAATTTGGAGTCCGCAAATTTGTAATCACACCATCGGCTTTTGTTAGAGCCGGCTTTGTCAACACGAAATTAGTTTACACGGAAAATGGAGGAAAGAGAGAGCCCGGTGAAATGCATTTAGGTCATGAATAATAGTGAAAACATTAAAAGGTAAGCATTCAAAGTGCAATAATAGAAATTACATCGACAACACAGTTGCGTGGTTGCAGTAGACTCGCTACCGACGACGGTACACAATAATAATAATAATAATAATAATGATAACAATAATAGCAAAACTCCTAAGAAATTAAACGCATAACATATTTTATAAGTTAAAGGAACATTTAATTTCTCTGACGTGCATCACGCCGTTGTCATAAAATATAATAATTGTAATGGCTTGCCATATTGGATACAATCAAGAGTCAGAATGCACTTTTACGGTAATGGAAGAGAACCCGGAGGGAATGAGATCTCTTGAAAGACCCCGTTTGAGATGGAAAGATGTGGACAATCTACATGGAGGATCAGACTGAAAATTAAAAGCAGCTGACAGGGAGAATTACAAGGTTAGTGTGTGTGTGTGTGTGTGTGACGGGATGTCCCCGTGATAACCCCAAGAGGGACAATCCCCATAATAACCACAAGAAGAAGAGTGGTTGGTAGGTACCTATATTATTATATAATCATTTCCTATCGCGTTATTATTAATACTATTTTAGATTCCGAGAGCTTGGTTTTACTTTTCTACCAGATATCCTGCTCCGATTTTCAATGTGTAACACCTATTCTGAGAGCATTTTGGATTTGGTTATATTTGTTGTAGTTTTATAATTGGGAAAGACGCGCAAATTTACGGCACTGATTTCGTTATTTTCTATTTTTTCATTTTGTTGTAACTGGGGTGAAACAAATCGTAATCGACTTGAATATTAATATTAGACTTTTATAGGCCTGGGCAAATTTTCAAAACATTCTAGCCAATTTTTTAATTACTTATAGAGATTTGAAGTTTTTTCCAACTAATTAAATAAAACTGCCTAAAATTTGACACAAGGTTCATCATACATTGTATTAATTTATGAAAAAGAAAGAAGGTGATCGTTTTTTAATAATTTTTTTTTTATAATCGTTTTAAGTCCAAGTTTTAATTTAAAAAAAAAAATTACGACATTTTGCGTACTATTTTTCGAATAATGCGAATTTAATACCAAAATTGTCTTGAAATTACAGGACCTGCTCGGAAATTTGGACCAAGGTTCGCCATAAGTAGTGCTTAATGAAAAATAATGAAAATATTGAGCGTATTTTAATAATTATGTTTTATAAAAGTGTAAATATTGATGTAAATCTTAAAAATTACGGCATTTCCAAACACGATTGACTAAACTCCGCTAAGAATCGTTTTACGTTAGGTAGCAATGATTTATCGTTACCTACAGCTAGAAATTAAATTCTCCTCTATCCTAGATTCCCAACTCAATGCCTACAACAGTGGTGCGAAGTATGTGTCTCAGCCTATTGTATGTTTTTTGTTATTTGTGTAAATTAACTAATACCTTTCTCATAAAATTTGTATTGTGTTAAATTAGAGGTGGACTGAGACTACTAGGATTGAGAATAGTACACGGTAGGCTCTTTTTTCAAATTCTCTAACGATATTTATAGGACAGAAAAATGTGTTTTTTTTTTTTTTTTCCAAGGGCGGCGGTTTATAGCTCAACTGATTGTAGGGGTTAGGTTATTTATACCGTTGTCGGGGCATTTTTTTCTGCAGTGTTTCCACAACAAATGTATAGATTATATATTTTTGTCGTGTACCAATTATTATAATAATAATATTCATTGGTCGTCGTAGCATATGACGCCCTCGCGGCGCGACCACCCGTGGTGGTCCACCCGTGGTGTGAAATATGTATCCGTCTTTTTTTTCTTTTTCTTTTGTAATTTGAAGACTACCTGACGACGACGGCGCGTGGCGGTGGCGCGTGGCTCTGCCATTATAATATATACGAGGGGGGTGATTATAATCGATGTTTTCGATAATATTATGTTATGTCTTAACACACTTGATGAACAACAACTGAGAGAGGGGCGGTTATCTGCGATTATCGATTGGGCAATTGTGTGCGATGGATATATGGATACGTGATATAAATCGTTTTATACGCGTGAACATCAAAGATAATCAGGGTGCTGATTAGATGAATAAAAACGCATTTGTCAATAAAATATTATATGCTTTTATTAGTAATGGAAGGGGGGAGGGGTATAGAGAGTAAAGCTGAGCAATAAAAGTGAAAGATGGAATAGGGCTGTTTAATAAATTGATTACTACTGTTGGAATTTTTTTTTTTTTTTATTAAGGGCACGTGAACACTAAAAAAAAAAAGGTAATTAAATAGATAGTTATTATTATAGACACGTCACTTTAGAATGGGCCGTAGAAGTATACCACTTTTACTACCCCATGAAAATGAAAATATTTTTTAAATGATTTTAAATCATACAATTTTATTGTTAAGGATTTCCAAAACAGGTGATATCTACACAAATCATATTTTGTTAAAAAAAAAAAAATTATTGATTATCTTTATCGTTATAGGAAATATTAATCAAATAATAATATTATGTTGCACGCGCCCCACGGTTTTCGTTTTAAATCTCACTAGTTTATTTTCATAGATATTAAAAATTCATAATCACAGATTTTCAAAACAATCTGTGCGGGTCTATGAAATATTATTTTATACATTTTAGTCAGTTGTAAAAACGTGGTAAATTTAAAAATAAAACATATATATATATATAGTTATATATATTTTATATAAGTATATATATATTTTATTTAAATAATTATTTTCTGCTTTTTAGTCTTGTGTGTAAGTGTATAGAATTTTACAATCGATTTTAAACATCTTTGTGAGATTATGACAATAGCATGTGTCAAATGTTAGTTTATTATTATTATTTTTTTTTTTAATGCATTGTCATTCGGTTCTGAGCTAAGTTTAAAACGTTAAATCTCCATAGTTCATCGAAAAGTTAGTTTAAAATCGATTGCAAAATGTGTGCCGAACATACAGACAAGAAAGCGAGTTAATAATTAAAAAAAAAAAAAAAAAAACGTTTTAAAATTATGCAACGTTTAAAGTATAGGTAGTATTTTTTGGCTGACTGGCGTATTTTTTACACGTGTGTCACGATAATGGTCTGCTACATTCCAAAATTATTGCTAACCAATACCCGTGCGAAATTATAACGATTACGAATCGGTGCGTACTGCAGCTATACGATGAACACACGCGGATTTGATAACACAATATTGTTATAGTGTACAGACGCTGTTTACATGGTAATAATATTCGCGTGCGCTGAATATAAGATAATAATATTATAACCGTGCATTTTGGCGTAATACAATATTATTATTACACGGCACACGTTATGGCACGCGATAAAATTGACATAACTCCATAAGGGATAAAGGACAGCCGGAATAAATTGTATTTGACGAATTATCACCACTTTCTCGCGTCTATCGTATAAACAGAAGTAACAATGAAAACACAAATAACACACCACGGATGTACATTACCGTCATTACCCGTTTCCTCGCTGAATATATCGTTTAATATTAGAAGATAATATTAAATTCTGTGCGAGGAGCCGAGGAATGTATCGATTTTCTACTATTTGTTCGATATTTCTGTTTGTATACGTACAACTTTTCGACCAGTAACCTTGCTCCAATTATCAACATCCCGGGTAATTTCTGGTTTTTTTTTTTTTCAGATAGTGCATAAATGGAAGGTGGTCATTTCCTTGATTTTCTTTTTGTTGCTGTAACTCGGTTAAAAATTTAGAAATTTTCACGGAACGTTAATATATACGCCCTCCTTTTCTAGACGTTTACAAATTTCAAAACGTTCTCGCGATGTTTGAGCTATTCATAGGCACTAGAAATGTTCGAGTATTTTTAGTTTTTAATTGGTTCTATGCGAATAAAATTATAGTTACATTGTAGCTTAAAAAAAAAAAAAAAAAAAAAAAAGATGCGTGTAATGCAATATATATTTTTTTTATATAAGGGTTTAATACCGAAATTTCGATGAAAATCGTAAAAATTATATTTTAAAACACAATTAACCAAATTTTGCTGAGAATCGTTTTCCGTTTGCAATGATTTATCGTTGCGTACATATAGAAATAAAATTTCACTCTTTATCTCACCTTCCCAGCCCGCGGTACGTAGTATGTCCGTATTTTGTTCTCGGTGTAAAATAATCGTAGATATTACAATAATTGTACGATTGCAATATGTTTCGTATAGTTACAAATTAATACAATTTTCAAATAAAATATATCTTAAATGTTAGCTCAGAATCGATTTTTTTTTTTTTTTTTTTTTTTTTTTATTTGCAACGGTTCATAGTTGCATAACTTCCCAACGTTTTATACCTTATTATATATTTGTATTTTATGACGAGAACGTATTAGGTGCCTACCCTATTGCCTATTTGGGTACCAGAATTTGGAGCATAGGTAATAGCATGCATTAAATTGTATAGTTATATACGAATAACGTACGTCCGCATATTTGTTAACATATTTCCATATTAAATCTAATTGAATATAAAAAAAAACACGTCGAACGCATGAAATACCTGGATTATCAAATTTCAAAATCCAAATGTAGCGGCGGCATTCTTTTACCGCGCGTATTATTGTAATAAAAATACTCGCGGTGAACGATTTGTTTTTTTAATTACATAGGTGCTTGTTATACGGCGTATACATAATATGTATGCTCACTTTGGCCTTGCGCAAATATGTATTTATTATTGAAAAACGCTTTTTTTTTTTCTCTCTCTCCTATCCTCCACTAAGCTTACATTGCAGTGAGTTGCGATTCTGTAGGTTGATTTCAGAGCGACAAACCTAAAAACTCGCGTCGCCGTAATAATATAAAACTTTGTTTAAACATTGAATTATTAATTTGGGATTTTCAGGATTTTGCAGTCTTTAGTTCTATCCAATGACAGTAATATTAGGACAGACACTGACGTAGTGGAACACCAAATGGACAATCAACTGTAATGATCAAAGTTTAAAAACTGTTTTGGCGAAAATGCGTCACGGAAAAATAGTAGTTTAATTTTGAATAATAATACTGCGAGATTTTCCATCAAAGTATTATTTTATTTTATTTTTCTATATGATAAAATACGGAATGTTTAAACCATAGTTTATAACATCAAACGATCCATGGAACTTTAATCTAATGTATTTTAGAAATATTAAGGATTTTTAAAGGCATTAAATTATTCATGATATTAAAGTAAAACTGTACAAATTATATTTTCTCCTTCCGTTAGTATTTAACGATTTAAAAATGCACTCAATTCGAGTGTACTTTTTTCCATTATCAATGAAATGGCTTTTTTAAGATTTTCAACATCTAACCGACGACGATTGTCCGACGGAATATTTTTAAAACGGGAAAAACTCCTTTCTACATATGTTGATGTTATACAGACATACTTAAAGTAAACCAAGTCATCACCGATCAAATCTTCAGGAAATACCTCCATAGATGTGGTTTCTCCAGTTAAAATATTTGGTAAAATACTAAATCCAATATTTTTTTGCAAAACATTAGTTATTTTTTTTTATTTATTGCTACACCCACTTCACCGATTACCTTATCTTATTCATTTTGCACGGATTTGATGAGAGTAATCACTTGAGTCAATTCAAAAAGAAACATTCTGACTTTTAAGTTGCATTATCGTTGGTGGTAAAAATCCATAATCTCCGTGTATAGAAACCAAGTTAATAAACTAATAAAACTAATAAACGAATACTACGATACGTTAGTAAATAATAATAAATAAACGTTTTACATTTTAGGTTTGAACGCTGTTTTATTGAAACTACAGGTTTTCCGTTCAATTATTGTTTTATGGGATAAATTGTATTGAAAATAAATATAAATTTACTAAAAATACATGTATATATACACGAAAAAATTATTAATACGCTATTCTTGAAAAAAATAGAAACTACAAATATGAACCACTAAGGTATAGAACAGATTTTTAACTCACCTAGCTATAAATAGGAGACATGGAAAAAAATATGCAATTTCTGTAACATCTCATCCCTAGTAAAGACCATTGCCCCGTTAGGCTTAACTGCCGCCGCCCATAGACGAAATACATTGCCGGACCATATATATCTTAACAGCCTACAATACACGGCCTATCCATACTATATCCAAATCCTAGTATACACCCATCTCTTTAATTTTCCATTAAAACCATTGCCTTACCTACCGACGATAATTTTATTTATAAAAAAAAATAATAATAAATAAACAATTACGATGTAACATACTTGTTAATTTAATTATTAACACAACTCATATCTCTATACAAATATTTACTTAATATGTTTATGTATGAAAATACATATTTATTTGTCAATTTAATTATTAATACAATATTTATATCTCGGTAAAAATATATAAATATTTGCATAGGTTTATGTACGCAACCTAATAATGTATGTTCATGTATTAATTAAAATAAACGTTGGTGAATTCACTTACATTCGATGAATTTTTGTAGCAATTTTACGTTTTCTACACACTGTGCGTAGCAAAGGAGAAGCTATTTATTTTATTAAACATTTTTTTCTCGGAAAACACTTTTTTCGGTTAATAAGAATGCTCGGATTTGTATATGTAGTTACCTTAAAAAACATGTGAAATTTCCACCCGGTGATACATTTACTTGAAACATTTTTGGAAATCTCAACAGTCCCTACTTATCTTTTTTATTTGTTTTCTATTTTCTTCGCGGAAAACACTCTTTTCGTTAGCGAAAATGCTTCAAATAAACCACGCAATACATTTTAAAAAAAAAATACGAAGTTTTCGCCGTTTATTTTAACACATTGTCGTAAAAGTTTTTCTACACATTTTTAAAAACCGCCTATAACAAATGACGATACATTAGGTTTTTTTTTTTTTTTTGTTGATTTCTGGGTTACTTTATCTACAAGGAAAATCAATGTGTCACCACACCGAGCGTCATAAAGTTTGCCTCCTCTAAGTAATTACCCATTATCGGCACCATTTAACGCGGCCGTGGTAAGAACCGATTCCATAAATCGCTGTCACCCCTGCCAAGAGGACCTTAAGAGTAATATTATTTAAGTTATATTGTAAACGTAATTATATAATGATATTAACATTCAAATGATAAAATAATCATATAACAACCTGAAATTCGCACAAATTATACATTGAATTACATTAGTTTATGATTTTGATAATGTCGATAATCTTTCCGAATTTTGCGTTTTTAATTTCCACGATTTGCAAATGTTATTACGAGCGTGGCTAACTTACCAACACATGTTTGATTCAAATAATTTGTGCTCGTTCATTTGCCTACACAATTTGAATTCTGCCGGAATCGATTATTTATTTTCACCAATTCTATGTTGTTGCTATATATAAATATATTAGATTCTGAGAGTAGAGAAGAATTTATTGATTTAGCCATGACTATCCCGAAGACGAAACTCATGGGGGATGGAAAGTCGAAAAAATGCTGACTACCTATGTCAAAAATGCCTATTGAATGACGTTTAAAAATATTCATACCAAAATCAGAGGTTTTAACCCACCACACCGATACAATTTTGTATTTTAAATTCAAATTCCATAAGCCGTTGTTCTCAATTTCGCTAACAACAATTTATGTAATTACAAATTACATTGATTATAATATATATATAATAAAACTATTAATAATTATCATATTACATTAGTGTTTTTGGTATAACTAAGTCAATTGTAATTCCGAGGACTGCCCACTGGAGTTTTCGCTGGGAGAGTGTTTAGATTTTTTTTTGTTTTGTAATTCAGTTAAGAATAATCATAGAAATCTGATATATATATATACATATATTACAATAGAAATTTTCACTGAATACTTACTGTATATTAACCGTTTCTAGACGTAGTACATTTTTCAAAGCATTCCGGTGATTATCGAGTTATATACATAGCTATTTTAAATTTTAAAATTGTTTTAGTTTTAATTTTCTAATTTATGTGAATAAAACTATTTTGGCCGGCAAAAAATCCTTGCAAATTTGACACAAGGTTCATCATAAAGTTGTACATAGCGGGGTAAATTTATTAACATTTAGTAATTATTTTTATATATATATATTTATAAGCGTTTAACAAAAATCAAAAAAATATATAGGATTTCGCGTATTATTTTCCGATTTATGTGGATACAATTTTTTTGGCGTTATAAAAAATTCTCAACAAAAAGCACCTCGGATAATTGTTATTTATTTTGCGATTATACACATAAACATAATTTTCAATTTAAATTGATCGAAACGTGTTTAATCGAATTTCGCTTAGAATCGTTTTTCCCACGCAATGAATTATCGTCACTGTGCATAATATATATAAATTAAATTCCTCGCTATACCCTACGCTCCCCCGACTTTTCGCTGATAAACGGTGGCCCCATCCGTCCATGAGCAGTATGGTTAGTATTAATTTTCAATTGGAATTATACGCGTAGTGGAAAAAAAAAATATATATATATAAAATAAATAATCAACGGAAACATTATTATGATTTTTTTCATTTTTTTCCAAAAATATTTAAATTCAATTACTACTGCCGGGGTGGAATACGTTTCGGGTTTCGTTTACTATAATACGATAGTGGCCATTGAACGGCAACAAGTAGCGACGGGAGCAAAAAAACCGATCGCGGGGGTTGATTTATGTAGGTCACGCCGGGACTGCATCGGCAAGGTTAAATGCTCGGCCGATGTTGTTGCGCGCAGCCGTTGCAGCCACGTCCCATTTGCATCTGGCCCTCTATAAAACAAACCCCCTTATTATATTTTATTTTATTATATATATATATATATATATAAGCATAAACGAACTTTCCGGTAGCTATCAGCCAGCCAAACCGTACTTGAAATAATACCATAAACGCTCCCCCCCAGTCCCCCCAGGGCGCGCGCGCGCGACGGTCGGACGTACCCGCGCAGTGGCGGCGCCGGTGCAGTTGTATGTCACGATCGGAATTTATCGAACCGTAAACCGTCGGATTCCACTATAATAAATACTTACCACGAGTAAACAAACGCGAAAAATACTTACACATCTGGTTAAATGCCCGGATTTTTAAAATCGAATCCGGTCGTAAATTTTACACGGCCTATTAATAATATTCCGGGCCAAGCGCATATTCTTGTGGCTGGCTGGCACGTATTATCTATCCGTCTACATTATTTATTTTATATAATAAAATACTGGCCGCCATCGCCCGGCCTTGCCTCGGGTCAAGTTTATTGGTTATCCAGAATCGTCTAGCTGCCACCCCCCCCCCCATCGCACATCACCTTTTAAAATCAATAGCGATGTGTCGAATCTTATTGGTTTTATTTATAATGTGTGGTAATAATTGTTTTTTTTTTTTTTTTTTTAAATGACATATTACTTTTAAATTTTAAGTTTCAATTGGCCTTGTGCAACAAATATTTCTGGAACCAGCACAAATAGATTTCGTTTGCATGAGACACGTGACAGAACCACGTACAATTGAATATGGGACGAACGGTTAAGTCTAAACCTACAACGTTTAATGTTTGTTGGCCCTGTGGCTTGTTTGTCGTCATTGAAAAGCAAAATTTTACGGAAAGTTGGAGATTGGTTGGTAGAATTGGTGTTCTAGGGATCAAGACCGTTTCCCCAGCTCCACAGCCAGTAAGGATCGCACACTCGAGCAAACAGTTTTATTAAAGATTTTATTCCTCGACTCTTTGCAAAGCACATCGGGACTTTTGGTCATGTGGACCAACATTTTTAAGTGAAAACACTCACTGTTATTCGGATAACCTTCGACAGGGGTTCCACGTTTTCTCCGTTGTAATATTTTGGTAGATTGTGTACATTATGTATCGACCGGACTGAAATCGCCTCACTTCATTTCGAGAGTCTAAACTACATTTGTTTGTATATTTTGTCGAGAAGGATTACAGTTTTATTTTGTATAGTTATCTATACTATATGATTTCCCCGGTAAATCAACAAATGTTTTTACATTTTTTCTTGGGATTTTTATCTTTTGATACCGTCTATATTTCCGACTTTTCCGGTGTATTTTCTAATAATATTCTTTCTTACATACATTGTACTGACAATTACGAAGACAACGAAAGAAAGAAAGAAAAACTGACAGTGAAGAAAAATGATACCTGAACGGCGGATAAAATCACAAAAGGGGTGAATTTACGTGTATAAAACGGATTGAGGGGGGGTGGGGGTGGACAGACGGCAATATAATTCGATCGGGCATTATTAGGCGAAATTTAAAAACGCGTTAGTCATTTTTTTTTTTTTTTTTTTTTTTTTATTGCGTATGGGGGGGCGACGAGAATTTCGTTAGAAAACCTATTATAATATTGTGCATGTTATGTAATATTGGGGCCCCGTCGGACAATGGGAATAAATCAATCGTATTATAATGGTATGTATTATAGGTGGTAACATAATATATTATTTGGCAACAGGTAGCGCGATACGTCCTGGCGGCGGCGGTAGCGGCAAAGGGGGAAGAAGAGGATACTTATGGACGAGATGGTGCCGGGGGCGAGGGGCGAGGGGCGAGGGGCGAGGGGGAATGTAGCGGCGCGGCGGGAGCAAACGGCGAAATATTATTAAAGAACGTAAACACACTAAAAAGGTAAAAAGACATTGTCGGCGCGGCGTGCCGAGGGCCGAAGGGGGGCAGGTGCACAAGAAAATCGCGGTGCAGCGCGGACCCGGGGCACAACCGCCGAAGAGATCGGCATTCCGCCGAGGCGGCCGCTCGTAATAAAATACGAGTAGTATATTTTATACGGCATGTCGTTACTTACTCCTCCGGCTACCGCGACCGTGGTGGTGTTTATGGTACACTACTACTACTGCCACTACTACTACCACTAGTACTACCACTACTGCGACGTTGCCGTACCGTTCGCCAGGCGATTTCCCGTCGAAACCGCGCTAGATATTATTATTATTATTATATATTTTATTTACGTAGAATGGTGTAAAAATCCGAAATAAACCGTATTGTGTATTATACTGCTAGCAGGCTAGCAGCTATTCGAAACAAAAGTATCACGGTTACAACAATACGTATATATATATATATATACACACACATAAGTAATAAAAAACGTTTATCGTAATGCCAGTTGTACAGTTCCACGATTAAACAACGGCGATCGGTAAACCAACAACAACCGTCAAATTTCAATCGGCCATTATCATTGCCGGCAGTGGCCCAGAATTTTTCTATCGCAACGGTTACTAACACATAGTAAACGAAAAATTATAATTTTCTCCCCCCCCGCCGCCCAATACATCAGTTGCAATAATGCGGCAGCGTAATAATTATGATTATCAGTAAAGATAAACTGCAACCAGTCCTATTTACGAATGTGGAGAGAATCGCTTAAAAACACAATTTAAAATCTACGGTATTTGATTTACACTCAACCGGGACTTTCGGTGGGTCTAATGGGACGACCGGGACCGAAATTATAAACCGGTGACATGTCCCGGGGACGTATGGCAACCCTAGTCTACGAGAACACATAATTTTAACATTTTCGCCCGGGCGTAAAATTGCCTAGTTCCCGCGGGTATAATTCCCTCTCGTTGTACTCACTGCTCCTACGCACTATCAATATTGTCTTTGACCTTTTTCACGCCCTTTGACTCGGATTTTTAATAATTGCAATAGTTTAATAAACAATAATATATTTTGATTTATTGATTGAATCAAAGTTGTTCCGTACATGTCCGTGGTGTACATTTTGGAAAATTAGAAAGGGTACCCTATGAAATATTTTGAAAAATATGAGAGGTCCTCATCTCTAGCAATTCGAGCGCCGAACTTAAAAGATGAATTATATTGCGTTTAATGTGCGCATATGCAAACAAAATAAATCCATAAACATTTTCTACTAAATCATCCATATTGTAATAACCAACTATAAAACAAAATTATTAGTAATTTATAATGAATAATAATAATAACAATAATATAATATAAATTATATCTATTAATATTTTATTATAAATACCTAATAATAATATTATCAAAAAAAAAAAAAAAAAGGTAAATAACCGCGGTTTTAACTAATTATCTAATAACCGAATTATCCAGAGATAACTGCGATAGCAAATAGGTATGGACAATGGAGGGGGATACCGATGTATTGTACCAGCAGGCCAAATAATTTCTTGATATACCGGTATAACCAAACGAATTTCTAGGTAATGTACATCGATACTGCAAACTGCAGGAAGGGAGAATATTTTGTATTAATAAAAATAATGTTATTACGTAAACCTGAATAAAATATTTCATTGAAATAACTTCCACGATACCGCCGCACGAGTTTATTAATAATTAATTATTATGTTTTCGTCATAAACAAACTACCTATAATGTAATAAAAAAATATTTCCGTTTAAGTAATTAATATTTCCCCCCCCTCCCCCGGGTGAACAATGTTTTGGATTCTGTGCATAACGAAGAATGTTAGTTCCACTACTAATAATAATTTTCAGTGAGCTTATTTGTTTTGTCTGTTAATTTCTTTTCGACTAAAAATCTTGCTCTGATCATCCACTACAGAGGTATTTTCTTATAGACAATTTTGTCTAGTCGATGCATTGGGGGGGAGGTCATTTTTTTTTTTAAATCCCTTGTATTTTTCTAAATAATGGGGGGAAAGCTGGAAAAACGGGAATATCATTATGCAGTAAATATCTCTATTATTTTAGATTTTGTTTTCGTTATATTCAGTTAAAAATAATCGTAAAAACTGAACTTATTCTAGTCATTTTTCTGTAGACATGTTAAAATACGTTAATAAGAAATAATTATTTTGTAATTACAAATTAGTACAATTTTAAATTTATCAAAACATGATAAACTGAGTTTCGCTCAAAACCGTTTTTCACGCCCTGTATATAAACTAAATTACCCTAAATATGGTACCTTCCATTTATTTTTATGACAAAATAAGTTAGGTGTTGTACGCTTTTTTTTCCACATTTCAAAAATATCTCATCAGTCCTCAACTTATTTCTGTTAATATACTGTGTGTTTCACTGAAGTCGTAACATGGGATATTTAAGCAAGGTAGTCTGAGAAAGAAATGTTTTTTTTTTTTTTTAGAAATATCGAGTTTTCCAAATTACACATTTTGAACATATTTTCAAAATACTAACACCTTTGTAGTGTACGAATCCGCAATAAAATTTATATTTTCTTAAATTTAAACACCAGATTCAAAGTCCATATTAGTTATTATTATTTTTTCAGGCAACTTTGACTAGTACAATTATTTTCTATCGCCTAAAACAACGTCATCTAAAGTTCATATAAAATAAAATAAATAAATAAATAAAAACGTAAATTATTATTTATGTATTGTTTTATGATTATGTTTATTTATAATTTTTTTCATAAAACTGTTGTCAAATTTTATCACTTGTAAGTCTGTCTTTCGTTTTACATTTTGACGTTATTTACCATTTCAGTTAAACACACTGTATAATAACTATGTATATATATTATATTATACAGAGCACTGACATCTGACATTATGATGTAATAATGGTATAAATTTGCAATTTTTATAGCATAATAATAATAATACATCGCGGAGAAAAATTGATCATTGAATAGAATAATTATACTGTTTTTTATTATAATGACTATGGTTTTATAAATATAATTTCAAGGAATTGGAAACACGGTATAGAGTTCAGAGTACAATTAGTAGTGTATTCGCTTAATTTTTTAATCGTTTATCATTGCAAAACATAAATTTAAAAAAATATATTAAAATTAATTAGATTCTGCGTGATGCGTTAGCGTAGGCAATACTTAAAATCTAATTAAACTCGATAGAAATTATCAAACATTTCGACTGTACTATAAATATTATTAGTATTATTATTAAAAGATTGATTGGTCATATGTAATAATCTCGTCAATACTTGTTATTATCCAACAACAAAACTATAAACTCGCCGAGTTTGTGTACGTCGCCATTTTAAATAAAATCATATTTTTTTTCGTAGGTAATCGTACGATGCCAAGAACTTCTCCGATTGTTGTGCAGTATATTATTATTATAAACCGATTTGACCTTTACAATATTTAAATAATAATAAGACGTTAAGAGGATGTCAGTATGAGTGTTTTTGAACTTAATACCTCATGAGAAAAAACCGTTTTAACTCGTATATGATTTGACGTAAAAACAGACTATATAATATGCAAATTAAAGAACACACTATTATTAGGGGATGAATTTATTAAATTATTAATTAATATATATATATATATATATATAAAAAAAATTAACAGTTATTTCTAATTGTAAAAAAAGAACAATATTTAATCTTGAATATCTATCGTCGCATACAATGATTCAAATTGAAAATCACTGTCATACTCAAGGTGTATAATATAATGGTATTGTCTTTATTGTCCATAATAATAATCTAAAATCACTTTGAATGGTATTTTTTTTAAGTTAATACTTGAAATAAGAAATGGAACTTGGAACCGGAAATGTTTTTAAATGTATATAAAATCAAATATTTTTGAGTCGATCAATTTTCATTTTTTTTTTCAACATATTCGTTAAAATTGCCTATACATAACCCCTTAAATATTGATAATGTAACATCAATATTAATAGACACGAAAAAATATAGTTGTATAGCTCCTAAAAGAAGTTTTGAAAATAAATACATGCATTCGACTGCGATTCCCGTATTTTTTTTAATTTTTATGTTTGTTATTTTAACAAATCAACACCTTGTTACTAATAGTTACAATACGAAGATGGGTGAAGACGGACGCGAATTGAAGACGGTATCCATTAATAACGCTTCGACGTGATTTTATTTATATAATATGAGCTAAAGTCAATGACCACAGTGTGAGAAAGTCCCTTGGCCACTGACGTATAAGTCTTCGGGGAGGATTGCCGAGAAGCGAATGAGAGGAGAGGTTTAAAATGAGGGGGTTGGTATGTTGGAGGAGGCGGGAGTGAAATTTGTTGTAATGTAGACTTGGCTACATTTTTGATAAGTGTGGAATATTAAAGTCGTTATGAAGAACGTGATTTGAAATATATGGAAGGGCGTTGGTGGAGTATTTCAGATTGGAATGATGTTTGAATTTTATTCGTATTGGATTTTTGGGCAGCGCCCCGGTGCTGGGGTGCCATAGGTCCAGATGAGTTTTAGGAGGAGATTGTATGTAGAGATGTTTGTTTTTAAATTGAGTTTGGATGATGATTTATTGAGGACATTTTTAATTAGGGAAAGTCTATGGTCCACGGTAGTTTATGTTTTGTGGATACAATTGGACCGGTTAAAATTATTGTCAAATGATGAGCCGAGGTACTCGACTGTGCCAGAGGAGAATTCGTATTAAAATCGATTTTAATTACACTGATAATATTACAATATTGGGTAAATTCCGAAAAGAAAGAAGTGCGGCCCGCGTACATATCAACTATGGCGAATATTTGATAATCAGAACCGAACATTTCTCCAGAATTAAATACTTTTAACCGACCCGTTAATTCCGGTGATTCGGACGATAATTATTATCGTTGAAATTACACATAAAGTAAAAACATTTTCGTTGGAATCCTCGGACACAATTCGGATTATTGGCTAATATATAATTACGATAGGCACGCGGACGATGCGCCTCCGCTGCACTGTACCGACCAGGGCAATACAATCTAAATGCACGTGTGCAACCACCGCTCTAGAAATATAATCAGAAGCGTAGATTCCCGGGCGTAAATTTTTCTAGTTACGTTTTTCGGTAGACACTGCCCGATATTGACTAAACGTGCGTATTGTAATTACCAATAATGCTATTAAAACGCATAAAATAAATAAACTCGTATGCTAATTATTAGAAAACTTCTACGGGTCTGTGATGATATACGGCTGTTATTGTGGGTAGTGTATTCCGTTAACGAGGGTAGGTTTTTTTTTTTTTTTATAAATAAATAAATAATCGCCCACTTTCAAATAACAGGCACCGACGGCTGAAGAAAAAGCATATAAAAAGAAAAAACACAAAAAAGTTACCAAAATAAACACTTACTACTTAACTACTCGCAAACTTGTAGGAATTAAATTAAAAATAATGGATTCTGAGCGAAACGAAGGATAAGTAGTATTGGTCTCGCTATAATGTATGGGTTTTTTATTATTATTTTTTTTTCCCCCGTCCGTGGACAATTTTTCTATGAGAAAACCAGCTCCAATTGTATAGATAGCGTAGCACCTTTTCTGAAAGAGTTTTGGATCTAGTTGGTGCATTAGAATGATCATTTGTTTGTTTCTCGTTGTAGTTTTCTTAATAATTGGGAGGGGAAAGAGATTTGACGGTTCAATTTAAATGAATTTCAAAAAAAAATTAAGGGACTCGAGATTTGTACAGAATATTAATATTATACTTTTCTAGGCGAGAACAAATTTTTAAAACATTCTGGTATTGTTGAACTATTTTTAGACATTTTTAAATTTTTTTTTTTCTCGAATTAATTGAATAAAACGTTTTTGGCCCAACAGAAATGCACAATAATTTGACACTAAGTTCATCATAAGTTGTACACTAATTGAGGAAATAGAAAAAGAGTTGAGCGTATTTTAATACATCTTTTTATATAAGCGTTTTAAGTGCTCATTTTGATTAAAAAAACGTAAAAATTACGTCATTTCGCATAATGTGCATACAATTTCTTTGGCCCGACCCGAGAAATACACGAACATTTTACACAAAGCTCATCATAAGTTTTACTTAGAAGCTAAAAAAAAAAAAATTGAGCGTAATTTAGTAGTTTTATTTATATGAACGTTTAAAGTTAAAATTTTAATAAAAATCTTAAAAATTACAACATTTTCTGATTAACTATACTTCGTCGCTCAGAATCGTTTTTCGTCAGGTAACATTATAAGGTATAGATACAAATTAAATTCCCCTCTATATCCTACCTTCCCAACTTCCCACCTATAACAGTGGCCCACCTATAGTGCAAAGTATGTGTCTCAGTCTTTTTTATAAATAATTATAAAATTAGCTTTTATATCCACATTTTAAATCTATAAATTATTATATTTTTTTTTTTCTTATGTATAATATTTAGTAATGGAAATTGAGGTATCGCGGTAAAATTACTTATAAATCGAATAAGAATTAAGTTTTGGTGGGGAAAATAAAAAATACACGTGAAACAGTGACAAAGTACTAAAATTTAAAACAAACGAGGAAAAATTGTATTGAATATTAAAATATTATTTATCGAATTTTCTAATTAGTAAACTGATATAACTGTAGTTTTTTAAGGTAATGTTGACGTGATTTTCCAGCCAACCAATGACGAGAATCATCGAATTTTAATTTTTCCTATTTACCTACACATCAAAACAGCGTAAAAATAATTACGATGGCGGTTTAAGTAAAATACTCGTATTAACATAATATGCGATTTTACCAGCCAGTTAAGCAAATAAAGCGTTTTGACATTCAATAATAATATTATTGTTAGGTTTTTTTTATTATATTATTGTAACTTGTATAATCATCTGGGTGTTAAGCAACGATTACTCGACAATAGAATAAAAAACAACACAAATCGATAAAGCCATTAAAAAATAATAATAATAATACTATAAAAACAAATTTGATTTCGCATTTTCACGTTTGACCGAAAGTAGTTCAACTTCAACAACAATCGTTTATTTTTTTTTTTTTTTTTAACTTTTATGTTCCTTATGCATGTATATTTTCAATAATTGTACGTTTATAAAATTATATAGGCGGATTCCCCGAAGAAAAACATAACCGCGTTTGCATATACATTTTTCAATTACGAATGTACACGTCGAAATATTAAAAATCACACAAATATGGCTTCCCAGTGTGCATACATACATATGATATTATAAACGTTTAATAGTTCTTTCTTATATCATTAAAAAATCGGTTTGTTATTTGCGTGGCGGACCGATTCACAAATCCTCGTCCGCAACGCAAGTATTGATTAAATACGACGAATATCGTTACAATATTATTGGTTATGCAGAGGATTTTTGTGAAATTGAAATATGCGCGAAAGAAGAATTCGGTATCATCGCTACACCCGCCGTTCCCGGTTCCTTACAGGTTAAATATAAATAAAAGAATCTAGGAGTCTAGGAGGAGGAAAAAAAAAAAAAATCTATATTTCACATTATACCGACAAACGCGGACGGACGGTTAAGGTAATAATCCGGGACACGGTTTCCACGTATACGCACGCGCGCACAACGGACGTTATAATATTATAACAAGACGACTTTTTATCAAGGTCGTTTTCGAATCGATCCGACATAAAAAATTATCAATCGACTGCTGCAGTTGTGTAGACGTTTTAAAACATGAACGCGGTTCGACACGCGAGGCGGGCAAAAATAACCGCGAACCTCACACTCAGACCCCCCTGGACTCCGGTACGTAATAGAATTTATAAAAATAAACCGAACGCGAACGAGAAAAAACCAGACGACGCTCGACTGGAATCGATACATTATATAAATAATAATGATAATTCTTAATAACATAATAAAGTATATAGCGACTCGGACGATTGACGTCACGTGTTTATTTCTGGTTGGGATTTTTCTAAAACTAAAGTTTACGCAATAATAACGATTATGAACAGGGCTCGTAAGTTGACGCATTTGCATATTTATTTTGCTACACGGGAAAACATGCTAAGCAAAGTACAAATCCGTTTCATAACAGTACTAATAAAAAAAAAAATACAAAGTGAATAATAATAGTGCATGATTTTGCATATTGCGGGCATTTTGCCATATTTGGCCATATAGTAAATTTTTTGGAGTTATTAAATTATTATTACTTATTTACTTTCCTGAAAATATTTCCATAATCTTAGTATTTTTTTCGGTTTATTTTTAATCTCGCTTTGACGAGAAGTGAAATAAAATAGAACTTTTAAAAACTAATTTTTCAACAAAAAAAACTGTATTTATTTTTTTTTTTTTTTTTGCGCATTTGTCAAGTGCATATTTTTAAAATTTTAACGCGTTTATTTAACTTGCATTAACTTGCGAGACCCGATTGTGAATTAATAAATCAATTAATAATGACCAACGGATGATTTTGGCGAACAGTTATCCGGTTGGTTTTTTAACCGCTCCGGTTCCACCATCCTATTATTCCTCACTTCCCCCGAACAAAACGAAAACTTATTTCAACGTAAACTGTTTTGAACAAAAATTTAAATAAATTGTCGCACCGCGGAATATGGGCAACAATACAGTATTATTCACGTGTTTCAAACTTAAAGCGCGTCTCACCTTATCAAAATGAAATACCGCGGGTGCAGGTTTTTATATGCATTCCAAAAGTGGTGGTATTTCTGACGTGCACGATACATCGCGTAGATTTTACTTCTAAGGAGTGAAATTCACATATTTTCGGATATCTTATAAACATCAAAGAGATGTGTTGTATGGTTTTTTCTTAAGGAATAACATTTGGAAACGCCTACAAAAGGTTTCCGTTAAACCGCGGTACAGTGGGTATTATGTAGGTAAATGTCTGTTGTAATATATCTGTTTTGTATATACCTATACTTCAGTAATTATGAACAAAAATTGAATTTCAGTAAAATAATAACCAATTCGACTGGTGGGATCGATTGGTACGCGAATTGATATATATATATATATATATTGTGATCTGAATTCACGTATAATAATATTATAACCATTTTTTTAAATTTATGATATCCGTTCGCGTCAAGTACACAGGCAAAAGTTTGAAAACGTCGAATTGGCCGTACCTAGTATTATATAAATGTACATTCCGTTTGAATTAACGATGACAGTTATAATATTATAACCCTCAGCATATTACCCTCGTATTTTTGCACTTTACAGATTATAGATTCAATAAGTGCGAGACTTATAATAAATATACTATTACTTATACTAACGGTATCCATCCGTCAGTATAAAAATCGTTTTATTCCTGTTGCGATCAAAAGGCCAGCATGTTTTTCCACATTTTTTAAGATGCTTAGCAAATGGCACGCCGAACTTTAAATATTAATTATATAGCCATAGAGATTCGTACGGTTTATTAATGACCCCAAACACCTTCCACATCGATTTGAACTACACCCGTAGAGCTGTATTTAGATTTAGTGATACGCCCTCCACCGCCTTCTAAAGTTTAAAATTCCATCAAATAAAGAAAAGAAGAAAGAGAAAAAGAAAAAAAAAACGACACCAATATTCCGCACTATAGTCGCCGTGTTACCATGATAACGGTTTCGGGTTTCCTACAAAGTTATAATATATTTCGTTTTCAATTGTACCGAAGATTGATTTATTTTGACGGTACTTGTCAAGTATTGACGGTAATATGCTACCAGACACATTAATAATCGAATAAAAGTCGAAGTTCAGTTTACAAAATGTTCGAGATTACGAGATTATAATATCATGTATTTCAAAGTTAAATGAACCTTATATTATATAATCACTCGGCCGTTTGATTTCGGCAAAATTGCGTGAAATCGTAAAAACTGAGCGCGAGTGTCACATTTTTTATTCGAAATATGATTAAATGTATAAAGCGGCTGCAGCGACGAAATTTCAACTTTACAGCAGCGTTAGATATGAAAGTATCGATTATTTACAGAAATTGATTTAACGTCCTAGGGAAAATATACAAAACATTTTAGTAAATTCAAATAAAATATAATAGTTTTTTTAAAATTTTTATATGGATAAAATTGTATGGGCCGAGCAGAAAATCCTGGTAATTTTACATGAGGTCGATCATAAGTTGTACTTAATATTGAAAAAAAAAAAAAAAAATGATCGAGTGTATTTAAATGATTCTTTTTTTTTTTTTGTTTTGTTTTTTTTTAAGCGTTTAATGTGCTAATTTTGATGAAATTCGTAAAAACGATTACACGATTAATTGAACTTCGCTCAGAATCGTTTTTCGTTAGCAATGATTTATCGTTTCGTACAGATATAAATTAATTATTTCTCTGTATCCAACCTTTACAATTTCCCATATTTGGAATAGTCCCCCCGCCCGTCCATGGTGTACTTTATGGCATACTTTATGCCCGTCTTATTATTATTTTTTTGTAATGTCTATGGGGTACTTAGCCTAACCTAACCGAAAAATGTATTTTATTGTATAGGGAATCATAACGAACTCCTCTACAACCCTTATCCATCCGGTCCCGCAAACTCGGCGGCCACAAACAGTTCGTCGCTCGTGACCGCCGTCCAGTGGGATGAGTTTAGTTAACCGTGGCGGCGGCGGCGGCGGCAGCGGCGATTTATACAACGAATAAAAAACGGACTCGCTCGAATTAATGCATCGAGGACATCATATGCCACGATGACCTATTATTATAATTGGTATACGACAAAAATATTTAATCTATAGATTTGTAGAAACACTACAGAAAAAAAAATGTCCCAACAACGATATAAATAACCTAATCCCTACATTCAGTTCAACTAAACCACCGCTCTTGGAAAACAAAAAATAAAATTTTCTGTCATATAAATATCATTAGAGGATTAAAAAAAAAAAGCCTATTCAGACAACCTTGTACTCTTCCCAATCCTAGTCTCAGTCCACCTATAATTTTACACAAGACAAATTGTATAAGAAAGTATTATTTTATTTATAGTATTATTTCTATTATAATTTTAACTTTAAACGTTTATAAAAAAAAAAAAAAAACCTATTACATTACGATTATTTATTTTAGCTACTGATTTAAACTTAGTGTAAGATTTACAAGTATTTCTGCTCGGCCAAACCAATTTTGACCACATAAACTGAAATACTAGAAAATTTAAAAAGCCTATAAATAACTCGAAAATAGACGGAATGTTTTTTTAAAATTTGTCCACGTCTAGTAATGGCTAATATTCTGTAAATATTTCAATTTTTTACAATTATTATTAACCGAGTTACAACAAAAAGAAAAAGTGAATTTACTGCCGTACATTTTTCTGTTTTTTTTTTTTTTCAAAATTATTACGGAAATCAAAAAATTATTCACCCAATGCACCAACTAGATCCAAAATGCTTTTAGAAAAGGTGTTACGCTTGAAAACTGGAGGAAGATGTCTGGTAGAAAAATTGTTTACAGACAGAAAAAAATACTTATCATAGTAAAACCAATACATTCTTCATTTCACTGGGGATTTTAAAGTTAATATAAGTGTTAAATACTTATACAGCGAATATTAAATTTACATGTGCAATAGGTATACAACTTTTATATTTTAGATACGATTTTTTATGCAATTACCACAACCTCATAAATTAAAATAGTACATTTGTCTTATAATAAATATTCGCTGGTTAATTGTATAACAATTTCTTTCTTGGTTTTATGGTTGCAAACTGAAGGGTACGGTCACCATGATGTCCAAATATTGGCATTCGTATAGCAGGTGATGGCCTTTTTTTTTTTTTAGTTTTTTTGTAGTATCTTCCGTAACCTATTCTTGGTGATCTACAATTATTGTTTCCATATACTTATTATAGCCTACGGGTTATACTTTTGATATTTACTAGTATGTGATTATCACAGAAACATAATTGCAGTGAACTCATTTGGTCGCGATAAGTAACCCCATAAGCATATAATCTATATAAATATTATAATTCTTGAAGCACGGTAGAGGTAACCCTCTAGATAGTTAATTGAAGTTTTTTTTTTTTTATAGATACCTAGTAAAAATGTTTATTGTACTCGGAAATGACTGAATTATATTTGATTTTTAAATGTTTGACGAAGCTCCGAAGTGATTTATTAATAAATGAATAATAAATAAGTGATGTAATAATAAAGGGTGTTTACAAAAGGACGCTCTTTTTAAAAATGCCAAAATAACACTTTAATTTAATCAAAAAACAAAAAAAAATGACATCATTGGAATCAGTAGAATCTCCGGTTTAGGTATGAAATATTATATCATTCATGTAACCCCTCCTGGCCTGTTGGCACACTGTCACACGGTTAAGGAAGTTGGCGATTACTGCCCTACAGTTCTCCTTGGTGAGATCCTGGATGATTCTCTGAACTTCTTCCTTCAAATCCGTGATCGTGTGAGATTTCCTCTCGTACACTTGAGACTTCACAAACCCCCACAAGAAGAAGTCGCAAGGAGTACGGTCACATGACCTTGCCGGCCAATTTTGATCTCCTCGAAATGAAATCAAACGATTTGGAAACCTTTCATGCAACAGTGTTAAGGTCACTGCAGCACGCTACCGTAAAATGTTTTCACAACTAAAACACGGATCTCCACGGTTAGCTGTTCTATGGTGATCGATAAAAAAAAAAAAAAAACTAAGCAGGGAAGAATAAACCGGAGTGATACTAGATAACAGATATCATAACAACAGTGTTACCAACTGAACCACAAAAAAAAAAATGACGGCCAATTCATCAAAAAGATCGTCCTTTTGTAAACACACTGTATTTCCGTAATATTCGAAACGAAGAACATACGAATTGCGATTCGTACGTAGATCACTAGTTATAAATTGGCAGATCGCTACGGCGTGTTTGTTCGTTATATTTCAGAATACGTTGGGAGTTCCTCCCGACGGCCGTTGTAACCGGGATACTCCGGCCGCGGAGGGCCGTAGAAAAGTCCCACGTCCGACCGCCGGAATAAAATCCGGAAAAAAAAAAAAAATTCGAAATATAACGCAACGGTATAAAAATGGTCGATACAAAACGTTAAAAGCTTTTGTTTAAAAATCAAAATCATGACAGTTAAATGGCACCGATTTATTATTATTATTATTATTATTATTATGTATTCGGGAGACACGGGCGTCAAAGAGTAATGAACACGCGTATCGAACCGTACGAGAATTTCGCGACAAACATCATCGCGTTATTTATTATTACATCCGAGATAATATTGTAAAATTAAACCAATATGTGTACATATACATATATACATATGTATGTGGTTATGGAGTTTTCTAATAAACATCCCGTATTACTTATCTATTTACCTTGCTAAAATGAAACGGGCGACAAACGCTGGGGCGCACGTATAGTAATAATAGAGGAAGTGATGTAATATATGTATTATATAGATATAGATAAAGATATAGATATAGATATAGATATATAGAGTACGAATGGTGTATGTGCGCGAAATCGATATCGCTAAAAGTCAAACAACAACGCGCACGCGACGGATACACACGGCAAATAAATTATTATACATGTAGGTAACGACCCCCCCCCCCGGGCCGCCGCTGCCGCCGCCGCCACGCCGCCCCGAGCTCGGCTCGCCCGCAAACCGTACACGCGTGTCGCCGCCGCAAAACTACAGGAAATCGGATCCAAGGTCGAAAAAATCTAATAGCGTTTTCGATTATTTGACGCCCGCGCACGATATTTCGCGTACGTTATTCGTGTTTTTTTTTTTTTTTTTTTTTTTGATTTTTTCCTATAATATATGCACCGCGTAGTAGTCGTCGTCGTCGTCGTCGTCGTCGTAATGTTTTTATTTTCCCGCCGTGTCGCCCCGGTTGTCATCTCTCCCGCCGTCGGTCCGCGATTAACGCACCCCGCTCGCCCGGGGTCCGGCGATCGGAAAACTATATATATATATATATTAAAAAAAAAAATAAAAAATAAAAAAACATATATACGAACGGGCTACTCTTTACGTGTTGTAATTGCGAATTCGGGAACTTATGATTGCCTTCGATTTTTATCTGCACGCGTTAATAAATATAGCGTTGCTGACGAATTCGGTTAAAACGTTAAAAATATTTCGATAAAACTGAAAATACTATCGATTCGTTAACTGCAAAATAAATTACTGGGCTCTCTGTGACTTTCCGTCTCGATATGTCGAGCCACCAAACGACAAATTGTATCCACATAAGACCTAATAAAAAAAATAAACTGGAACATATAAAATAACTATACGCAATTCAAGAATGTTTTGAAAATCATACCACGTTTACAAAGGTAGATATAAGTATTCAGTTAAAATTTCACATCTCTAGGGTTTTTTTGTTAACTGAATTACAACAACAAAAACATAATCAAATATAACAGAAATTATTGCGCGAATACTCTCTAATAATGTTTTTTCCACATTATTATTTTAAAAAAATACAAGGAAAATTAACGCCCCTCTCCCACAATGCACCAAATCGGTGGTGTGTAATTACGAGGGTACACGACAATGCACTTGCATCTCCTGGCATTATGCAGCAGGTGCAAAGATACGCTTTTTCACCGGCTCTGAACTCCAATCATATGATAATATAATTCTAATTCATTGTTTTGTTTAATTATTTTTTTTTTTTGACCAAAGATAACAGAACTGAACAAATGATGACAAAATATAAAACGTAATGTAATAATTATGTTATCACTAATCAATTCGTTATATTTGTTTAGCATATTTGGCAGCAAAATGTCTGGAAACAAAGTTGAAAAAGTACACATCATAGTAAACCGCTCGCTATGCTCAGAATCTAAAATCATATTAAGCCCGAGCATTTTAGATAACGATAAATTGATTAAATACATTAAATAAAAAGTTCATAATTCAAGTTCGAGCCTCTCCCGTATAGAAATTTAAATTTAACAATCCGCCTTCAATATAATATTAATTTTGTATAAAACCAGTGTAACGTCATTTATTTTGAGAATTGTTTCGGGAAGTTATAAAAATATTCTAAACTTCGCATCTTTGAAAGTGCGGAGGTTAAATTTTGGAGAATTTTTACCAACTAAAAAACTAATCAGACATTAAAAAAAAAAAAAAAAACCATTTTGTAAATCAATACATTCCTATTTAATATAGGAATTTAATTTCAGAAAAATATAAGTGTTGTATTTATTTTTAATATACAATTAAAAAAATGTATGTATATATTTTAATATAATGAATATAGATAGACAAATTGGAAATATATTTTAGATGATTTGTAACAGCGAGTTTGTTTACGTACCTAATCGACCGGATACCAGTTGATTGTCTAGTTTCTAAATTTTTTTATCTCGATGAGCCTTTCTATACCTCGATTTGGCCTTGCACTAGCAACGACTCAGACACGTTATTATAATTTTTTTTTTTTTTCTTACAATGTATATAGCTAATGGTTTGGATTAGGATGGTTAGGTTAGTTAAACCGTATATAGTTAAATGATATTATTAAAAACGTGCCGATTGAATAACTATTATTTTTCCGATATTTAAGAAAAAAAACACGTATACGTTGTATAGCAGCGCTACGAGCCAGCAAACAATAGTATGTCATAAAAAAAAAAAAAAAAAAAAAAAAAAAAAAAAAAAAAAAAAAAAAAAACCCTAACAACTCGCGTTATTGATATTATTTTATTTATTTTGGTTTTACGAAGGGTATTATACAGTTTTACAATAATTGATAATTTTCAAGTACATACAAAGAATATATTATACCTAACGCTTTGTTTTCAACCCATGTCTGGTACTATAGTTAAATATGAATAGATATTATATATTATAATATACACGTTATAATTAGAGCCCGGATTTCAATGTCTGATTTAAACTATTGAAAATTGCTCCGATAAATTGCTTTCATCCTTGATAATGACCCAAAAATGCAACACTTGTTAAATAAACGAAAATACGAATTTTTAGTACGGAATAAACGCGATTGCGGTGTAACGATCAACTGATCGATTAGTTTTTTTTATATGTTCGAGTCCGGGTGACGTTATCGAAATCATAAATAGAACAATAATTGACAATCTGTACGGATGAAAATCGCTTAAAACCTGTTAAAGAACCAAAACAAATATCACGAAAACCACCACATTTTTATAAATAATATTTTACATTACCTATAATAGTTTAGGCGCTGTTAAATGGTATAGCGAATACATACGCACCACTAAAAACTAACAAAATGCCTATAATAATACTAAATAATAAATGAAAAAAAAAAAAAAAAAAAAAAAAAAAATGAAACGTTTCACTTATGGAGTTGCATTAATCGAATTATGTACCTTGGAACGTATTGTCTTAGACCGCCTCTCTCGCATCCCGTAAAAGGGATTTCACTTTGCATTGAAATCCGGGCCCTAGTTATAATAAATACGGAACAAACTGAACAAAACTCACGTTCGGCAGGTGAAGAAATTACACCGTTTGATTTAGTTTAAATTATAATATCACTGAGACACCGCCCCCTTGTACATATATCCGGGTGCTTCGGGCGTAAGTGTAGCACCCGAACAAAATCCAACACAGCTATCAAATCTTCTATAATATTATATACCCTTCGGCGTGCACCAGAACAACATAACACAATCAAATGTACAATGCTATACAGGGGTATACACACGTGAAAAGTACTAAGGGCACAACCCGTTCGTATAATGCGTATATTTGTATCTGACATATCGGTAAATAATACGCAGTATACTATACTCAATTCGTTTGTTCAAAAACGGCAACGTCTAAGAAAGATCTAAGAGACTAAATTATTCGGAAACGGCTGTTAAAGTGTTGTATTATTTCTGTAAATCGAATCTGGGTCTGTAGATATTCGGCTGTAGCCATCCAAAATTGAGATACCATTTACCATCGTCATTACCTATAGAATATAATTTATGTATACTTTTAATCTAAACTGAATAATTGTATATTGAAACCGACACCGGGTAAAAAGTTAATTAGTTAAACAATTACACACGTTGATTTTAAACTTTTAAAAAACACTTAGAAATTACGTAATATTTATTTTGTACGACCCATTAATTAACACTATATTAAAAAAAAAAAATAAGTAAATATGATGGTATAGTTAATAACAGTTAACTAACTATATGCTCGACCGGTTTCGATTTAAAATAAAAAAAAGTCATTATCAGTTAGGATTAATATCGGTATAACAAAGGCGAAAAAATTTAACGCTTTTGTTGTAGAATTACCCGTTAATGATTTATTATTTTTTTTATTTTTTTTTTTTTATCGAAACCAGTCGAATATGAACCCAACCAATTATAATACTTCAAGCTTAGTTTTTTCTTTATATTTATTATTTACCACTTCAATAAATTTTCGTATTTTTAATCATATTAATAATGAATACGATTTCGATTATTTTGTCGATTATTATAGGAAAAATTACCGTAGCATTACGGTTAATTGGTACCATCAAATTTGTGTGTAGTCATAAATTATGACGCATTCCGTACCGACCATGGTTTTCAATGGCTTTCACAGTTTTAAATATAAAGCCAACGAAATGAAGACAAACGGAAAAATACATTTGTTTATCGTGACACCGGAGGAAAATTCCGGGGCCCGGGCGCCAGGAGGATTCAACTGCGCCCCGTCTATATTTAACACTATCTCAGTTTGTTTTTGTTGTTTGATCGTAAAATAAACGAGACTCGAGTGCGTTAAAATAGATAACGCGACAGAGTACGATTACAATACGAGTACATTATACTCGACGACGAGCCGCCGATGCCTGTGTATCTATCTGCTGGTAAACCAAACTTATTTGGAGATCTCGAAGGTCGAAAAATCTGAATTTCACACGCACGACGAGTATGACACCATCGGTTTAATAATAAATATATAAATATATATAAACATAGGTAGATGATATGTGCACGGACAGAGATAACGCGGCAAGACAAATAGAAGACACGGACGACGCCTCCGGTCGGAGGTTGTCAAACCCGACGGGGCGAGACGAGGCGGGCCGCCCGCGCTCCGGCGCGACACGCTAAACGGCGACGATAATATTATTATTACTATTATTGTTATTATTATTATTATTATTATAATACGAATTTCAACAACCCCCGCCGACCCAGCAACCCCGTCGTTCGGAATACGGTGCGAATACGACGGCCGTGCCGTGGGGTTACTGTACCGCGATTTGCCGTAACCCGATAGACATGTATGTACACACGCCCGTCCCGTACCGGTGGGACGACACAATGGAAAAACTAGTTCCCGCCGAAAATAATAAATACGACCCTTAAACAGCACGGGACAACACGGCGGCGGCGGCGGCGGCGGCGCCGGAGTATTCGCGCTCTTCGGTCGGCATAACGTGTATTTAATATTATTATTTGCCGCCGGAAGATTTGCGTTCGTCTTCCACACGCCCACACAACAATAATCGAGAAAATTCTGCGTGTTTATTAAACCGCATTTGAAACGCGGCCCAGTCGCGTTTAATTTATATAAATATTTTTCAATTTTTCTTACAGAAAAATACTATAGAATCATTATAATTGCGTATTATATACGATATGTAAATACGTTTGTTTTCGACACGAATATCGTAAAGTTTCCAAAATGCGTTCAGAAAAGGTGCTACAATTGAAAATCGGAGCTAAGAAATGCGATTTTTGGTAGAATAGTTGTTCACGGACGGGGAACAAAACCGCAACTTCGCCATGCTCAGAATCTAAACGAATAAAAACGATACGGCAACGAACCGAAGAGGTTTTTATTGAGAATGCAAAACTTAACGATTCGGCTCAACAAGTAGGGAAAACCGTAAAAAAAAAAAAAAAAAAAAAAAAGCCAACTGCCTGTAGAAATGTATCGACTATTCACGCTTCAAAAAACACCTGAATGTTTCGCCTATTTGTTCGATTTAGCTAGGGAAATATAAAAATGTATCGGCGTTGCGACACGTGCACATCCGAATTCATTTATATAGCAACAGTAAGAATCAACGCACACTAAAAGAGCAAAACTGTTCCGAGCTGCTCCGATTAGCTCGGAGATAATTAGAAAATAATGTGAGCAATTGACAACGCGCGCAATAATATATTATCATAAAACATGAAACCAAGTTTATTTTCGACACGAATATCGTAAAGTTATAAATGTTGTTAATAAAAAATGCAGGTCATTAGTATGTGGTACCTCCGGGGTGGACGAGGGCGATGGGGACATTCACCCACCCCCCTCATGGGCCGTATAATATGTGTGCATTGTTATTAATTGTTTTTAGTGTTTTTACAATTATTTTGAATTTTTTTATGAAATATAGTCAATAATATAATAGATTTATAACCCGGTCAAAACCATAGATATTAAAATATATCTGTTAACCTAGTCAAAATCTCTGGTGTTATCATTCCGTTTTGGCCATTCGACCGTCGTCGCTCGTCACTGATTTGTAGTTACAAAATAAATGTACCTAAAGTATAAAATAATTGTAGTACTGTTGTTCTGATGTTTGATGTAAGTTTCAATTATTCGTTACGAACAATATAATCAAGCACAGTGCACTTAATAGTGTGCCGTGTAAGCGGAACCATCCATCACCGGATTTGTTATTATAAAAAAAAAAAAGTTAAATTTTTTCGCTGTCCAGCGAATTCCAATCATTCCGATTTGCTTCCTATAACATAAAGTGTATATCGCCGGACGGCTATTTAACGAATATCGAAACGATTTATTAACAATACCAAACTGAACATAATTACAAAGCGGTAAAATTCAGTGGCTTTTTATCTGAATATTCAGTGGTGTACCTGTGGGGGAACGATGGGAACAGTATAATAAATTGTGTGCAATGTACATTGATATCGATTGTAATAAGTGTTAGAAAATAGTCTATTACGAAAAGGGGAAATACATTTCTCCTCCCCCCCCCCATAATAAGAGTCTAGGTACGTCACTGGATCGCCAAAATAAAAAATAAAAAAAAAATTAGAAAACGGGTCGTATTGAGAATAGTTTGGGAACCTCTGCGGTATAATATAAAACACACGTATAATTTAATTATAATTTAAACTGACAATATAATTAGGGAATATAAATTGTAAATAGACAAATATTGTGGTGCTATCGTACTATCGTATTGCGGACGTATTTATAAGACGTTGTACTCGTCGATATTATACTATTCAATGTTTAATATTATAATGTATTAGTTTGTGTTTAAAAAAAAAAAAATGGAATATATTATTATTTTCTATTTAGATGGGAACTCGAAAGAACGAGAAAAGAACATTTGCAAACAAATGGATTTTTTTTTTATATATATATATATATATATATATATATATTATAACTATTATATATTTTGAATAAATATAAAAATTCAAAATCGAACAACATAGCTGGAACGTGAAGTATTTTTAATTTTCAAAAGGAAAAAAAAAAAAAAACATATCATACGTGTATACCGTATACGTATTATAGCGATCCCGGGGTATATATTGTCAGGAGATCCTGACAATATATCAATATACGTCTGTTATCCTTTTCTACTCGCAAAACAATAGCGGAGAATTGTCGGTCAATATGCATTTCAATTATCAGGCGTTCACATAATATTTGATTCCAGAAATATTGGAATATTCAATATTAAATTTACGTCAAATATATTTGACCGGGCCATTGACGGCGATATTATCGGGTGTCCGCCGCGGTAAACGACGGTTCCGAGTAAACGGCGGAGCGGGACGAGCGAATCGGCCGCGTGCGTATACCAGTGGCCGCCGAACGAACAGTAACGTATAATGTCACGGCGGGTGCCACCCAACCCTCACTCGTAACAAATTCGTATTATAGAAACCGAGCCCGTTCCGCCGCAACCCCGCCGGGCGTCGAAATACAATATATACAAAAATCGAATTGAAATACGAGTAACAGCTCTGCTGCAGGTGTTGGCCATTATTATTATGTACATCAAATCGCAGTGTATTTAATATAATTATATATATATATATATATATATATATATATATATATATATATATATTACTCCTGTCCGTGATGTATGTCACTGAACTCCTCCTAAACGGAATGATTTTGATGAAATTTTTTTCGTGTGTGTTTGAATGGGTCCCCCTGGGGACGGTTCAGTTTCACAATTGGACCTGATCGTTGCCGTTGTAAGGGTGGGTGGCTGACACGCGATTATCGGTAATTTTAGTACGGCGATCGAATGGCTTTTGTTGATTTATGCGTTACCGTGGTGATACGGATGAAATTAAAAACCAGTTCAATTTATTGATTACCACGGAAACCAAACACTGTAATAAAACGGCGAGTTTGGGGTTACGCTAAATCGGATCCAGCTACAGATGTAGTTTAGTCTCTCGAAATGATGTGAAGCAATTCCTAACCGCCCTGTCGATACAAATGTAAACCGGACAATCTACCAAAATATTCCGACGACGAAAACGAGGAATCACGCGATGCCCTTGGCAGGATGATATATATATATATATAGTTAATCCGAATATCAGCGAATGTTTTCACTAAAGAATGTTGCTCCGCGTGATCAAAGGTGCCCGATGTCCTTTGCAAGGAATCGAGGAATAAAATCTTTAAAAACTATCTGTTCGAGTGTACGATCCTTAATGGCTGTGGAGCTGGGTAAACGGTTTTTTATCTCTAGAATACCAACGATACCCATCAATTTATCATTTTATTTTAGACTCTCCATAAAATTATGCTTTTCAATGACTGTAAATAAGGCACAGAGCAATACATCAAACGTCGTAGGTGTAGACCTAACCGTCCAGTGAGTTTCCCATGGTCAATTGTACATGTCCCATGCAAACAAAATCTATTTGTGCCGGTTCCAGGAATATTTAATGCACAAGGCCAATTGAAACTTAAAATTTAAAAGTAATATGGAATTTAATAATAAAAAAAAAAAAAATAAAAAAAAATAAAAAAAAAAAAAAACAATTAACTCGAATTAGACAGAGAAAAGAACAAACAATTTTTAAAAAAAGCACACATCATAATAAAACCAATACATTTCACACCTGAGTGTGAATTTTAAAAATATAACGTGCGGTACAGCTAGATGGATGTCCATTAAACTTGACCCGAGCAAGGCCGGTACATATATATATATATATATATATATTACTTATTAGGTTTAATAGAATTATAATTGTGTGGTTCGATATGGTGCGGCGGGCAGTCTGTATATATTTAATACGGTGGCACGTGTACTTTTCAATTGATCCGCCGACGAACAGACAGTAAACGAACAGTAGTTAATTATCTAACGTAATCTAATTCGCGGTCTTGCTTTCGTGTACATAAAACCGTTTACGGCGTCCACTACCATCCCCCCTTCGCCGGGGCGGCCGGAGTCGATGTTGCCGCGAGGGGCCATGTGTGTTGCACGCGCGGAACCCAACGGGGATAAAACGAGGGCGCCAATTCCACCGCTCCGCCCGGCCGCCCGGGCGGGCGGTCACGTCGTAGACCGTGGCCGCCGCCCACTGGCCGTCATCGCCCACGGGTTCGGCGGTGACGGAAGCGGAGGGCGTCGTGTGACTGCGGTGGCACGTGCCTTAACACTACTATCAATAAAATTATTACGAAACGAGTAGCTGGTGCGGTCCTAAGTGCGCGCGCGGCGGTACGCTCACCGCCGCGGGTTAATTTAAATCGGGCGGAAAAGTTTAATAATGACGAGCGGGGAAACGCGCCCGCGGCCGTCTCGGGGGTTGTACCGGCGCCGGGTTCCAACTTCGCAACAAACGCCGTCGCGGGCGTTCGACGTCTAATCTCTGAACACGGCCAACGAACGATACGATATGTCAATATTAACCTATAATATAATGGTACACGGGCGACTATTACCCAGTGTACCGCGGCGGTTTATATATGTTATACGGAAAGAGAGAGAGAAAGAAAAAAAAAACAAAAAAAAGTCGTGGGATACAACAGTTCGCGGGCGTGCAGGTGGAGAGTTGTCAAAGTACAATACTCGTAGACGGATTAATTTATATCTGTACGCTCCGATACGGATCATTCCTGACGAAAACATGTTTTGAATTGCTGTGATTTTTATGATTTTCGTTAGAATTTTACTAAATTAAAACGCTTATAAAAAATGAAAAAAAACTATTACGTTACACACAATTTTTTTCCCCGACTGTCGAGTACATCTCATGATAAACCTCGTGTAAGATTTTCAAGCATTTCTGCTCGGCCAAACCAAATTGATTTGCAAAATCAATGTCTATAAATAGCTCAGAAATCGCCAGCTAAGATCCGAGCTAAGAAATAAGACTGTTGGTAGAAAAGTTTTTCACAGGCGGAGAACAAAAACACATCATAGTAAAACCAAAATACACTTCGCCGTGGTTTGAATCTAAACAAATAAAAACGAAACGTCAACGGACACCGAAGAGGTTTTTATTGAGAATGCAAAACTTAACGATTTGGCCGAACACGTAGGGGAAAACCGTAAAAAAAGCCAACTACCATAGAAATGTATCGTCTATTCACGCTTCGAAAAATGCCTGAATGTTTCGCCTATTTGTTCGATTTATCTGGGAAAATATAAACATTTGTCGGCTGTGCGACACGTGCACTTCCGAATTTATTTATATAGCAACAGTAAAGCCCAGAGCACACTGAAAGAGCAAAACTGTCCCGAGCTTCTCGGATCAGATCGGGGCTGTTTGGAGACAATTAGAACATTATTGTGAGCAATTGACGCGCACACATTTTATCAGTCAATATAAAAACACGACAAGGCAAAAAAAAACTACAAAACATGATTGGTCTGGTTCTATATTTTCTCCGAATAAAATACGAAATATAATAGTCACTGGTTTATTTGTGTGAATAATGTATAACTGAATACACGTTCCTTTTCATGTCAATCACAGATTTATTAATTTTCTTTCATAAATATTGTAATATAATATTCCATAATTAATTTTAAATGGCATGCGACCCAGACGAATTAATTAACCTTGTATTTGTAAGAAATCCATTATGATTTTACTGATAAAAACCATAGCAATAAAATCATACAAGAAATATACATAGAAATGGACAAATAAAATTTAAAAAAATAAAATAAAATAAAATACTTTTAACAAAATAATTTCACTTTTTTTTATACGTGTATGTTGGTAGTATCTATATTAATATGTTTATGTATTTTCAATTAATATTAAATCAAAAGTTAAATAGTTTATACATTTTTATACTATTTAGTTATAATATAATTAGTTTTAAGACGATTCATTTTTAAAAAAAATTGTTATAAAACTTTATGGTACATAATTTGCACATGGGACTGAAACAATATCTGAATTGAAATAGTTCATTATATCCATTATAAATGCCCTATTAATTGGTTGAAGTCCATCTTGAATTTCGGATAATACCTATCCATTATTATGTTGTGGAGAATATTGCCATAATAGTAGCTTTTTTAGGAAAAACTAACATTTTATTTAATAAAAAGTCAAAAGTTGTAGTTGTTGGTTAAACGACCCATATGCGAGTAAAATTTTCAAAAATACTAACTCATCTACACGCAATTGAGTCAAAAAATAAAAAATTGTATTAATATGTGTACGGTTTTTTTTTTTTTATTTATTTATCTCGTGCACCCACATTTTACGTTTTTAATTGCTATTTATTTCACTATTTAAAAAAAAAAAACTAACAAAATCGTCTTGGTCAGAACTCGTCTTGACGTCGGGTGTTATAACAAAAATGAATTCCAAATGAATTAGTTTTGTCGGTTTTAACTCGACCTAACAGCTTTGCTCTTTCGGCGTGCACTTTATCAATAAGTCGATAAATAATTTTGAAAAATCGTTTAATTATACCGCAAATAATATATATTTAAATCGCGCCGCGGGCTGCGGCATAATTACTGATATGTTATCTGATTTTTTTTTTTTTTTCCGTGGACATTTTAAATGTTGTGAAATACAAAAATGTATCCGATTGCGTAAATATTGTTCAAATAAAAAAACAAAACGAGACTACTGATCATCAACACTATAACCCAGATGACGTGTGGAAATATAAGTGAATTTCAAATAATTATTAAAATAACGTAATGGAATCTAACCGACCGACTACCCAGATAATAATAATTATTCTGTATCGTTCAAAATTAGCGCGTGTTACGCCCGAAGTCATCGAATATTACACGGTACCGACACTACCCAGAAATCATTTGATTATCGTTTTCCCTTATTTCACTATAAATTAATTTGTTTTTGATCCGGCGAATAATATCGATCATTAGAAGAACGGTAGTTTTCCTTTTTTTTTTTATTTTTATTTTTTTTACGCAGTTACACATTAATTATAATTAATGGCTTTGCTCGTGTAAAGTTTGTCGGTTATCCAGAATCGTCTAGCTGTCCCGCACATCTTTCTTTTTGAAATTCAGACCAATGTGTGGAATGTATTGGTTTAATGTGCATTATTTTTTTTTATTTCCCCCTCCTCCGTCCTAATTTAATTAAATTCTTCTCGATTTATTATTTTAAGTGGCCTTACGCATTAAATATGAATTACCTTGGGGTCAGCATGAATAGATTTTTTTACACGAGACACTTGACACAGCCACGTATAATTGATCATGGAAAAAACACTGGACGGTCTCAGGTCTAAACCCGCAACGTTTAATGTCTGTCGGCCCTGTACCTTATTTATAGTCATTGAAAAGCATAATTTTACTGAAAATCGGAGCCGTGTAAACCTGGAATGGTTGATTGGTTGGTATCGTTGGTATTCTAGAGATAAAAAACCGTTTACCCAGCTCCACAGCCATTAAGGATCGTACACTCGAACAGATAGTTTTTAAAGATTTTATTCTTCGATTCCTTGCAAAAGACATCGGACACCTTTGATCATTGGATATTTTGGTAGATGGACAATCTACCGGTTCACATGTGTATCGACCGGACTGAAATTCCATCACTTCATTTCGAGAGTCTAAACTACATTTGTAGCTTGATCACTGCTTTTGTTAGTATATTTTGTTGAGGAGGATTACCGTTTTATTTTGAATATTTATTTTATACTATTTAGTTTCCAAGATAAATCAACAAATGTTGTTTTTTTTTTTTACATTCTATCTTGAAATTTTTATCTCTCTATACCAACCAAATTTCCTATTTTTTCGGTGGGTTTTCCAATCATTTTCATTCATACAAACCTTGTTCTGATTATTACCAACACAACAAAAACAAATCAGCCAAATCAGTCGAGCCGTTCTCAAGTGACGATCTTACATACATTCGAAAATTTTTTATAATATATATATATAAAGAGAGAGAAAGAGAGAGAGACAGATAGATAAGATTATATTGATTTATCGCCACTTCGCAAATCTGTCTAGCAAAATAGAATTGAATTGTTTATAAGAAAATGATACAAATATCTAAAGGAAAATATTTGATTATGTAAACATTATATATATTGTTTAAATGGAGAAAAAGATCGATAAAAAAAACGCATTACATTTGTGCGAAACGGAAAACTAGTAGACAAGGTGCGCGGGGGAGGATGTAATAAACCGGAACAAATCTATTATATTTTAATTCGACATTTTATCATTTATCATCAGTTATCATCACATCGCATACGAATTATTATTATTATTATTATTATTATTTTTTCTCGTATTTTCGATAACGATATTTTGTTGTCAACAGGCACGTACAAACTATTTATTATGTTGATGACAGAAGGACTAAAGTCATATTTAAGTATATTAAAAAAAGCCCACATGGGGGATACATTTCCCTTATCACGCTCTGAAAATGCGTACCAGATGCACCCATAGAGTTCGATTTAACCGTGTATTTTACATTGTGTCAATCGCATTTTTCAATATAATACCATTTCACGAAAACGGGAGGCGGCTATCCCCTTGTGCATGCGCAGTAGATATCAATGCATTTTTATCGACTTATTTATCAAAATCTGAATCAAAAAAAAATATATTACATTATTGTTATAATATTTGAACCACGTATTTTTTACGGGTAATCGTTACGGAAGAAGCTATTGGCGAACGTAGCGAACCGTTTTGGTTAGAGGTAAAACGTACGCAAAATAGACGGATTGATATTCGAATATGTCTACCATAAATAGCGTAGGTGTTGTGCGCCACCGGTGCTGTGTACAATAATATACGAAGATTATTATTTGTTTTGTAAAATAGGCCAATGGGTTCTTATCGTAGATAATAGATATTACAATCATAAAATACAATTCTTAGTGAAATAATAATAATAGTATGCATTCCGCGAACTACTCGTTTTAATAAAAAAAAAAAAAAAATGTATGGAAGAAAAGTCGATTTCTTGACAGATAGAATAGATAATAATTATTGTTATTTAAATATTGCCGATTGTTGTACAGCTGTCGTCTCACTCGCTGTGTTCCTTACTCGGGAGACACTACGCCCGTTACGTAAACCAGCATAAGTACACGTGTCCCCCTATCCATTATAATAGTATTATAATCTATACAAGAAAACATAAAAAAAAAAAATATCGTATTACGCGTTTTACTCGACTTGCTTTGTGACTCGTGACTTCAGGGGCCATTCGAATTACAATGACGAACGGGGACCTCGTCAAACCTTGAGACGGTTCGGGCGAAAGAGAGAAAAAAACGAAAAAAAAAAAAAAAAAGACCATATTGCTCGTGTCATTAACATTATTAATGTCGCAATATCATATTATTTACTGATTGTTCCCAAAGGGGTTATCGCGCCCAGAAATCGCCGTACATAAAATGTAATAAACAGACCAATTACAATATTGTAGCTGTTAAAAAACCTAAATAAAAAAAATCTAGTCTGTACGCCGCTACGCTCCTCCTCCTCCTACAGGACAGAAACTTTTTTTTCTCATTTTACCATTAAGTACAATTTATGATGATAAATAAATCTCGTGTCAAATGTTCGTGTATTTCTGCTGGTCTAAACGAATTCGATTCGCATAAAAACTAAAAGAATAGAACACGAAAACTGCATATGGCTATTATAAATCAATAACGAAAATCGCTAGAATTTTAAGTTTTTCCCAAATTGTTAAGAAAACATACACCCCTCCCCGAAAGCATCAACCGGACAGAATATTTGCTACCGGAAACCACGCCTGACGGGTGAAGATCGGCGCGGAGCATTATTTCTGGTAAAAAAAAAAAAAAAAAAAAAGAATAAGAAAAAGAAAAAAAAAAAAGCACAAGTCGTACTAAAAACATAATACGTTCAGTTCACGCGCGCCATGCACTGAATCTAAAAATAATTTGTCTCGACGAAAACGGCCGGCGGGCGGTGCGCGTTTTTCACCGATCGTTCGAACAATCGTTTAAAAATATTATTTTATTAATCCGTCGAATGAGAATGAGTATAGTCCAAGTGGCTGTACAATATATACCGCATTATAATAAATAAATACCTGGGTCATATGTCCGATACAAATGAACAGGCGTATTATTAAAAACGTCGTCGTCGTCGTCGTCGTCGTCGTTGGAAATAAAACTCATCACGCAATATAATAATATATTTATAAAATAATGTACAAACTTGTTTTATGTATACGCGTATAAAATGTTCCCGTGTGTATCGTATGGAGTTCGAAGAAATCGTATAAATAATTACGTAAACGAGTTCGGTAAAAAAAAAATTTTTTTTTTTTTTTCCCCCCTGTGTTTACGCAAAGCCGATAATATATTAACTGTCCGCCGCCGATCGTTGTGGAATAATTATATTTTTCGACAGATAAAGACTTTCGCCGCCGCCGCCGTCACACGTGTTCGCCCGAAAGGTTCCCACCGCGTTAAGAGGACGTCGGCGCGAGCGTTACTAAACATATAAAAAAAAAAAAAAAAAACCTTGTGTCGAAAAATCGTTTATCTCGAAATAAGTATAATTTCATTTAAATGTACACCGCCGTGTCATTTTTATTTTCCTTTTTTTTTTTTTTTTACATATTTTTTTAGAAAAATTGTTAATAAAAAAAAACCGTTTTGTGTTTGATGTTTCACGGTGTTAACGTTTCGGAACATTTTTAATTCGCTCATCAGCATGCACATAATATGGAAAATTCTAATTTTCCTATAGTACATCGTTTTGCGGAATATTAAATAGTACGTCGTTCGCCGTGAATACAAATTTGTTGGCCCCGCGGAAATTTGTCACGAGAGTTCATCACAAATCATAAATTGCATACTTAATGGTGAAAAACAAAAACAAAAAACAATTATGGGTAATGAATGTTTTATAAACGTGTAAATTTTGATGAAAACATGATTGAACCGAACTTGGGCAGCAATCATTTATCGTTACGTACAGATATGAATTGAATCCCTCACTTTATCCTTGACTTTCCGGTACTTCTCGCCTACAACAGTGCGAAGTGTGTGTCTCAATGGTTTTTTTATTTTTTTTTTTTTTTTTTTGTAATTTAAAGACGAGGAAGTACGGATTCTCGGACAGGAAAATAATTACGGTCCCGCTATGATATATACGATATGATATATCACATTATGTGTGGAACCGGGTGCGCTGAGGGCAGAGGAGACGTATCGCCCCGGGCGGCATTATTTTATACACCGTCAATCTATTGTTAACAAATAAACCCTATGACCTTTTACAATTAAAAAAAAAAAAAAAAATTATCCGATGTAGTAATACATTTTTATAAAAAAAAAAAAAAAAAAAAACATTAGCGCCCGGACGCGGGATTATTAAAATTACACAGTGTTGTTGTGCCTGGTTGTGTACGCGATTTTTCGTCCGGTAGATTTTCGGAGAGCGAATTTCCGCCGTGCGGGATAAACACGACGAGCCGGTTACATACAAACGCCGGGGATCGACACAGACCGATCGACGTAAAACTCATTTCGGAAACGCGAGCCCGGGGCGGCGCGGCGGGCGGGTTTCGAACGACGTTTACAAAAGGCTTTGATTGTAGGCGGAAGTAAAACGAACGTCAATAAAATATATGTATAATATCGTGCCCGGTTAGATATTATATGCCTACGCCCGCCGCTAACCTTCCGCTGTCTGGGGAAACATCGACGGTAAAACGCGAAATATTTCTTTTTTCTTTTTATACGTAAAAAAAAAAAAAATAAAATAAAAAAAAAAAATAATATACATATATACTAATAAATAAACCGTGGTGTCGGGACATTTTAAAATGCTATACGGCGGCGGCGGCGCATTATAACGGAACGCTTTCCGGTGTAACGCGTACATAAAATTCGAAACGCCGAGAGATAGGTATGTAACGCGCCCCCCGCCGTTGACGGTTAATAAAATTTCTCGGAATACTATTTTAATCTATTTTCACCTTCGCCTCGGCGTTTAAATATTTTGTTTCGACAACCCGTTACGGTATTGTTATATTAAGATTTTTGAAGCGTTCTGCAGTTGCGATGATATCGGGCCCGGAGAATTCGGACAAATATTCAACGACGCCCGAAATCGGCAGAAGCCCGTCTCGTCTCCTCGTCGCGTCGCGTACTCGCGTCGAGAGACCATTCCGCAAATCGCGCGTAGGGGGAGGTTGGGCAGGGCAGGGCGAAAACATTTTTAAACGAAACTAAAATAAAATATTATTCGTATAATCCTATCGAGTTTTCGACGAAACGTACAGCCGCAGCGGCACCGAACGTCATAATCAAAAATATGAAATATTTTCGTTTTAATAATATTACGCATTTCAGTAATTTCTGCGCGCACCAAGTTTTCAAAATATATTCAAAAACGTTAACTAAATTCGAAATGTCTACAGGAACAAAAAAAAAATAATAGTAATAAAATATCCGACGGACCGCCTCTCTCCGTGAAAATATTATTGTCTATACGACTACTACTACTACTAACCGATGCAGTATTGAGCCCAAATAAATATATATATATTTTTTTTTTAATGTAGATAAAGATAACGATGATGGAACTGGAATTTATCTGATTTTTTTTTAACAAAAACGGGTAAAAATTAATTAAAATATTTATTTGTTCACAAAAATTATTTAAAAACTATTTATTTAGGCTAAGGGCTTATATATTTTACTGTAAAAAATGCGCATTACAAGGAACCAACAACAACTAAAATAGAAATAATTAAAAATAAACTTGTTCGAGTTACTAAATAAAACTAAATACAGAAGTGAAATGTAAGTAATGAAAAAAAAACAAATATTAGTCGTATCTTCAAAGGCTTGTAAATTTATATTTATCGAACAAAGTTAATTTTAATATTCGTCTTCGATACTTGTTTAATGTAAAATAATTATTTAGATAAATTCATCTAGATAAAACAAAAATAATTTATCTCATATCATAATTACAGATAATTAAAACATATTTATCTAGAAAAGTCTCAACACCCAGTCTACCGGTCTCTTAAATATCAAACGCTCGTCGAGTAGTTCAGTTGATATATAAATTTATCTTTGAAATAAGTTGCACATAAATTTAATTTAAAAAATGCAATCACACCCATCTAACAAAAATAACAAAATGTACACAACGATCGCAATCAGTGGCGTAGACAGGATTTAACGACGGAGTGTGTGTACATAATAGACATTGCTAATTTTGTTAGACTTTATTTAAATAAATACATTTATAACTGTATCAACTGTAATTTTCTTGTTTTGATAGCCAATTCATTTAGAACATCATCAAAGTCTATTTATCTTGCAATATGAAATAAATATACTGAATTAATGTTTTCATTATTTAATTCTTTTTTTGGTTAAATTTTAAGTTTTTAAAATATTTGTATTTGTCTTTTTTTATTTTTCCAATTAGAAAACACTGTTATCACCTATATATTAAACAAAAAGCAACTGGGAGGTTGGGTGGTACAAAACAGATCACAATGGCATAAATCTCATTGGTATACGTTTTTATGTAAAAAAAAAAAGGGAAAAAACAATATATACAATTTGTATTCGCGGAATCGCTCATCGCATAGACTACCAATATAATATTTTATTCCAACCTCAAATTTAGCCATTGACAAAAGTCAATAAAAACTCGATTGCAAACAATAATATTATATCAAACAACGTTACGGTCGTTTATTAATACGGATATTTTTGTAGTTATTTTTTTTTATTTTTTTTTTTTATGCATATATACTCGTAATATACCTATCCATACAGTATATATTTATCGGTCAGTATTTACAGAAATGGGTCGCTTTTGCCGAGTTTTTAGATTGCTTTTACGTTTTATCGAGATAGGTAGGCGATACCTAGTAGTGATGGGAAAAATCCGGATTTGCCGAAGTTCGAGAATCCGGATTTTTATCTGAATCCAAATTTTGGTTTTTAAAAATTGTGATTTTATATTCTTTAACTAATTTCTCAAAAAACTATTATTATTATTTTGTTGTTAATAGGCATTGTATGTGTAAAACATGAAATACGATATTACAATTAAAAAAAAAAAAAAAAAATCACAAATAGAAATTTATTTTTAAAAACAAGTACAACAAAAAATATCATACATATTATAATTTATAAAATAATATTACTTGCTGACCCAGCAAACGTTGTTTTACTCATACAAATTGTTTACGGTAGCACGCCTTGAAATGATTAAAATTATTTAATTCATTTCGTAATGTAAAAAAAATTACCTAAGGATATGATTTTAAGATTAAAAAAAAAAAAAAAAAAAAAAAAAACAGTAATCTGTACGGTTTAGGTACGATTTCGCATGATTTTAAATGAACCAATTAAATTTTTCTACTCTGGTGATGTTATCGAATAATTGGTGGCCACAGTGAAACAGTGCGTATAAATTGAATAGTTATCATTTTATCACTAGGCTGTAATATCAAATTATTTTAAATTTTATACTAAACATTTTGGATGACAATGGTAACCTCCAAGGGAGTGATATCATGTTATCACAAATTTCTAATTTTTTCTGTTATCAAAACGTCGAGAATGTGAGCTACTATTTTAATATCAATATAATGTATAATATAATGTAATTCGCGTTCAATTATATCAAAAGGTAAGTAAAATGAATACTCGTAATCTATGTTATTTTATGTAATCAAATTATGAATATGATTATTAAAGTTAAACATATAAGAGAAAATAATATATTTTCCGAAAAATTACATTAAAGTGCACAGCGAGACAATAGTATTTAACTGCCGTAACATTAAAATATCTACGTATATAAAATCTCATATCTACTTTCTATATGAAAGAATGGTTAAAAAACATGTATTTCATTTTTTGTTATTTGTTCGATTTCTAAAAGCAATAATTATTTAAATATTTTTTACAGTGTCGAGTATATTAATTATTATTATTATTATAAGTATATAAAATTCAAATAGTTATTTGAAAATAAATAAATCGGTTAGTTAGTTTTTAAAAAATATCAGCCATACGATTACCAATATTTAAATAAAAATAATTTATAATTAATACTAATAAATTAGTATTTGTGAATTCATTATATTTTTTTTTCGATTTTTCCCAGATATCTATATGACCAGTTATTATTATCAACTTACTTACAAAATGTGTTATAATTCCAAAATATATCTAAGTTTTGTTTACAAAAAGGCGGAATCATTTTTAACACAAAACACGGTTGGTAATATAATTCTTTATTCGTGTTTTCGAAATGGCAACGTTGCATTTAAAATCATACGGAATCTTGTATAGGTGTACAAAAATTAAATTTGCGGAATCGCGTATGTATATCGATGACTACTAAAATAATCCATTTGCCGACACTATAAACCAAAACCGGGGTGCGGTCATCGTATAATAATAATATTAATGTTGGGAAAGATTATGGGAAGAAGGAATATTACCCATCCGACCGTGTCCGTTAATCTGTTACCCACATTGTTCACGACACGACCGACGAACACCGGATTTGAAGACGTATCTTCTTAGAAAACGTTCTTAAAAAAAAAAAAAAAAACCAATCTCTGGCGAAGAATCTAAACTCGATAATTTATTGTCGTACAATAAAACACATTTATATCTCATACACTTGTTGTACCTATAATACAAACCAAATAACGAGAACTCTGTACAATCAGGCACGTAGCCAGGTTTTTTAATTTTTTTTTTTTTTTTAGTGAGTCTTAAAATTATAACTTTTTATGGTAATAAATAATTTTGAATACAATTTTCATGCAATCGTTACACACACGGGTACGGACAAATTCCGTGAGGGTCCGCGCGGATTCCCTCCCGGATACGTGCCTGGGTACAATAGCTGCATATTAGGAGAGTACCGCCGCGACGGCGGTATTAGGGGTACATGTTTTATTTTATCTCTTTCATTTCCGTGTACTCAATAACCAACGACCATCGTGTTTATATGTGGTTTTGTTCGACTTAATACTACCGAAGCATTACTAAAAGATCACGTTTTTTTTTTTTTTTTTTTTTTTTTTTTTTTTTTATTATAATATATGTACGGCGGTATTGTAAAAATTACCTACTATAAAGAGTGAGGGGAGGGAAGATACCTCCTAAATATATATCAAGTAGCTATACGTTTTTTGATACGCACATTTGATGCTGAATGCGGAACACCGATACATAAAAGATCGAGCGACTCGACAATTGTAATAAGAAAATAAGGGGCGAAGTAATATTGTTGTCGATCAGTCAACAAAGAGGACCCCTGCCGCGCAGTGAGAACGTGACACCAGAAAATGTCGATGCATAAATATACCGGATGAAATGCACTTGACTTACCACCCAAATGTGAATTTCCTGTCGAACCGGAAAAAAAAATAATAACAGATCCACATTTGATAATCGTACATCTTTACCCCCGGGAGTTTCATTCGATATTATACTAAAAAAACATCTGTTTTTATTGTGGTTTTTATGTGTTATCACTTTGTTGTTGTTGTAATTATTGGGAATTCGACACCGTTAAAGTCGCTAAGCCGTTGAAATCGGGAATATAACACAGACAGAAGAATAGAAGGGAAACGGATGGCAATAATTTACTTTTTGTCGATAGGAGAATAATTTACTTTTCAATTATTAGAGTGTACGCCGCCGCCGCCGCCGTCGCATTACTGTCACGTCACGGTCTAATAATGAAGTGCGTAAAAAACATACTGAAATTAAACGCCCGTATACGGGAAATGATTATCCTATGGATAATCTCATGTTGGCAACAAACTATTATTTTCTGAACGGTCACATTAGGCCGCATAGATATCGGCATAAATCGTGTCCGTATTACGCCGGTTAACGATTTTCTGGAGAAAATAAATAAATATAATTCCGAAAATACCGTAAACAAGGACTACACCACGCACACGCACGAAATATTTACGAATAATACACTAAATACTCGGTAATAGAATAAATTATATAATAATAGTAATAATTATTATAAATAACGGATGGTAAAATTATCGACGAGGGAATGATTTTCAGAAGAAATTTCCTTGGAAATAATAACATTATTAGATTTCGATATGGCGCTATCGTTAGATCAGTACAACAAACGGTAAATGTGGCGAATAGCGTTTTCGACTCCAGGGAAAATTGTGTTTGTGTTTAAAAAGCTATCGTTTAGGTTACGCCCCGGTCCGCAAGACGTGGTCCTCCTAATTACTACCGTGATAGTACACGATAGTCAACTGTAACAAGAAACACGTCGTACACACCGCGGTCGAATTCCTACAGGCAACGCCTGTGAAAGTGCCGTTGGTCGGTCACGACAGTAAAACACAACGATAGTATATTATTATTATGCGTCCAAGTGGTGTCCGTATTGCGATAGTTACTGGCATGCGCGTCGTGATAGTGCAATAGCACATTTTACGATGGTATATTCCGGCGGTATTTAGAGGCACCCCTTCGATAGTCGACCAACCCGAACGTCCGAAATAGAGAAAATCTGTAAAACCCCTTTTTCTTTGTAAACGGGGAGAAGGATGGGGCTATATTTTAACGGTTGGCACTGTACCGAAATAGTATGATAACGAAAATTCGATAATAATTATGAACGGTTCGAAACAACAAACCGACATCACGGTTCATCGCATTTAAAATACACGGCTAAAATGACACGTCGATGCAACTTTATTTATGTACGATTTTCTCAACGACGCGCGACGTTTCATAAATTCAACACCACCAATTATTACGTGTTTTTGTGTTTATGTTAAATCCAAACCATTAAACGTTTAACGTATTTGTACACATACTTTAATAGGTTTCGTGTATAGGTATCGAGCTTTCCTGTTTTTTTTTGTTTTCAATATGACCTCATTTATCACGGTTGTAATAAATATAATAATCGTGGTGGCGCACGAAAACGTACTGATGAGATCAAATTTAACGCACGGTACCATACGTACCGTGCGTTAAAATACTGTCGGTTGTAATATTTGTCGGCTAAAATCAGGGTTGATATTATACACGTATAAAACGATTTACGCGTTACACGTATTAAATGTGACGTATAAAACGTATATAATGTTTTTGCGTTTCATTATTAAATAATTAAAATATTAAAAATACTTGATGTTCCTTCAGACGTGTAGTTGAATTTTAAAATGTTTATAAAATATAATAGTTTTAAATTCTTTAAAAAAAAAAAAAAAACAATCTATTCGGTTACAAATTTTTATTTCTCCTTCTTTCGAGTACCTATCTAAATAGAAAATAATAAAATATTGCTATAGACACAGAATATTACATTCATAATGTAAAATAAAATTTAAATGTTAATAATATGGAATACTTGTATATACATTTATATATATATATATAAATAACCTTTTTCTATTTCCTTTAATACCTTTTTAATCTTTATTAAATTGTATAATAATATACTATAATATTTTTCGTATATAATTTAATAATATACAAAAATTGTATAAATGTACAATGGACTTATAAATACGTCCACGATAAGATAATCATAATTGTATATTTATAATTTATGTTCCGTTATTTTATTGTTAGTTTAAATCATAAATGTATTTGTGTTTATTAGGGATTTTATTATTATACGTTATAAAACTTATATAATTATGTGTTTTATAACTATACCGTAATATATGTTTAAACCCGGGTTAAAACGCTGTTCCGCTGAAATATTTGACAGGCTATAATACGGTTCTGTTAAAACACTTGTCCAATGGTAATATTTTCGGCTATTTTACCCTAATAAACTGCAGTGTTAGGTCAATATGATTTTTATTTTTTTTTAAGACACTCACAGTACATTGTAAACTATCAACATTTTTAAAAATAATTTTTTTTATCAATATAAATTTTTTTTAACTTTTACTTTATTGAATGACAGCTTACAACATTTTTAATTTCATATTCTGAAGAATATTTTGCAAAGAATTACGATACATAAAAATCGAATTATGTACAAGTAGTTATAACTTATACAATTATGAAAACTGGACATTTTCTAATTTTCACGACCGGAGTGACATAGTGAATAGAGGTACCCCCGGCATTATGTTGGTCGGCTACTATAAATTTATTGTATTTGGCATCTATTGAAATTATTAGACCTACAAAAATACTATATAAAAAAAAAAAAGAAGAAGATAACATTATAACAAGATAATAACTGATTGTTAGTACTACCTAATCACCGAATTACCTACAGTATAAAGTATTGTGTGTTATTATATTGATATCGATTAATATCAATATTTTCGACATCCGGGTCGAGAGGATAAAAATGATATTTTAATATTACAATCGCTGTTATCGCGCGGACCAGCAGGTTTTACTGCAAACGTAAACAAAGGTAATCGGATTGATAAAAAGACCTACAAAACCGTAGATAGTTAGGGACAGGACAGGACAGGAACGTCCGGGCGGCGCGGTCCAGAACGCGACCGACGACGACGACGACGACGTCTATCCTCGACTATTCGGGCGATTTGTCTACATTAGTGTATTGTTTTTTAACCTTTCAAACGCAATTCCGCCGTCCGTACGACCTATAATAAATAATAATAATAATTATTATGAACACATATTGTTATTATTATTTCGCGTGCAAAATAATTGTTTGTCGCTTTATCCCTGTGGCTCTGCCGCGTTTGCGGTGTATCGTAACACATAAAATAGTGTAAACTCGCAATAATCGCTCGAGTGAGGGGGAAAAAAAAAATTATATATACATCTATATCTCCAGTACACGTATAGGGTACACGCCGGCCTCCTACTACCATCCGGGTCTGCATTATCTACGGGGAAAATATATTATCGCGCGCGTACGATTCGAACGATTCGGGTACACCCGGGGGTCGCGGTTCAGAGTGGTTTATAATAACAGCCGATAACACAACAATACCATTATTATGTTATTGCGCGATAGCCGCAAGAATACCGACAGACAATATGCACGCCGGCGAACCCGCCCGTGTATCGGTTACGCGACGGCCGAGGCACGTTCGCGACGACTACGACTACGACGGCGGCGGCGGCGGTATAACATAATATTATTTTCTCTGCAAATATTTCAACGATTCTCGCGCGTCGCGTCCCGCGGGGTCTCTGCCGCCGGCGACTCTCGTCGATCATATTCCCCATCGATTAGCATAAAATAAAAACCGCGGATCTTTATCTTATTCATCAACACTCGGCGCATCAACAACAACAACAACAACAACGACGACGACGACGACGATAATAATAATAATATCGTTATGATTATAACGGTGATGATAATAAATACAATACGATGAATGCACGCAAAACAAACACACGGTTAGAACCGCGGTCAGTTGTTATGAATTGTTTTGACGTGTATTTTCTCTGTCATTCACTCACTCACTCACTCTCTCTCTCTCTCTCTCTCTCTCTCTCTCTCTGCACTTCTTGCACCACCACCACCACCACCACCAACAACACCACTACTCCTCACCTCCGATGTTGCCAAATCGTATTGCCATATGCGGCGCCACGGCCGGCCGGCCGGCCGGACGGACGGACGGACGGACGGCGGCGGCCGTCGTGATTTTTACGACGTGGTCGGCGACGGTTAAGACAGTCGTCTACTACGCGACGATTACGCTACTACGTTGGCGGCGACGGCGACGGCGGCGGCGGCGGCGGCCAGTCAGCAACAACTCGAGTCGCATTATAGTGGCCGGCCGGCCGTCCGACTGCGCGCGTTTCTCGGAAATACCGCTCGGCGCTCGCACACTCATATTATATTTTGTACGCTCGTCGGGCTGGCTGTCTCTTTCTCGGCCGGTCGCCGGGTTATTCCGCGGCCTACAAAAAAAAAAATTACGCGCGTCCGTCTAAAAACCCCCGACAAAAAATACACATATACACATTATGTAGATAAATAAATAAATAAATACGTCGACAATGTACCGCGGTTGTGTTTGCGAAAAATACGCGACAAATCGGAATCCAGCGCCGCGACACGTTCGGATATAAATTATATAAGCCGGCCGGCCGAGACGCAGCTACAGATTTGGACGCTCGTATAATATTATATACACGCGCGATAACTCGAAAACGATAAAAATACACAATATTATGTCAGCACTCATGGCCCCCCCCCCCCAAACACACTTTGGCCTGTATTTTTATATATATATATATATATATATATATATATATGTGTGTAATACGAAATATATGTTCGTCTCCTTCCCTACCATCACCCCTTTGGGGCTTGTCGAATCACTTCCCGCGCCCCCGATTTTTAGGTTTTAACGAATTAATAATATTACTGTCTAGTACTAGTTAGAACGACTAATGTGAACGCCGGCGACAAAACGATTTTAAAAATGTTAAATTAACAATAATAATTGTTGAAAAGAGGTTAAAATATCGCGAAAATGCGTATAATAATAATTATTGATAGTTTTGGCCGGTGCGCAATATCGTTTTCTAATAGTTATATTGAATAAAAGTATAATAGATGAGTGTACCTTGGCAATGTCGACGCGGCTGTCGTCTTCGCGAATCCGCCACTTTCTGTTTTTTTTTCTCCTTTCCTCGGCGGCAAGTTTGGCGGCAAAATATCGGTACGCGAACTCTAAATCACCCGGCGATATCTGTAATTAATTATACTATCGTACACCACGGTGGGAAATAGTAATTTAATCACTGTGGAATACGGACTACCATTAAATTAACTTAATTCAAGGAAAGTATAAATATTACAATATACGAATCGTATTAAAATTATGTACCTAGTGATCAGCGTAATATACACGATAATATGTTATAACACACCACTATACAATTTTTCGTAAAATTGCAATACGAATTTTAAATTCAAATTCGCGTTTAAAAAAAAAAAAATAAAAATAAATAATAATTCGCAAAGAAAAAAAAAAAAAAATTGTTTAAATTCAAAAGATAATTTTAATGTCGCACGCGCGCGAGTACGACGACGGCGCTGTTTCGGAGACGCGATCAAAGACGCACTCGACCGCGAGCCGAGGGAAAAACTAAACAACTACCGCTTGACAAGACCGAACAAACGAAACTGTTGCTCAGCGCCTCAACCGTAGCGGACGGATGGACGAAAAAAAACCACCTGCTGCTGCTGCCGCCGCCTCCGCCGTCACCGTCACTGCCACCGCCGCCGTCGCCGCCGCCGCCGCCACCACCGTCGCCACCGTCGCCACCACCGCCGCCGCCGCCGCCGCCGCCGCCGCCGCCGCCGCCGCACCGCGGACTCCGCCGCCAACACCGCACCGCCGCCACCGTAACGCCGTGGAGGGGGTTGTTTGCCGTCGTCGCGACGGGTGGAAATATGCCGCGTGCGCTTGGCGAACGGTGGGAAGACAAACAGGTGAGTGGCGGGCGTCAGGTTCGGTGGGGATATATAAATACATATTATATATATATACGCGCGCACGCGTACGTAGGTGTGTGTGTGTATGTGTGCGTGTGTGTGTGTGCGTGTGTGTGTGTGTGTGTGTGTGTGTGTGCGTGTGTGTGTGTGTTTGTGTGTGTGTGTGTGTAAAAATGTGCGCGCTGCACGCCGCCCTCTATCGTTGATAAATATAATAAAATATTATATTATATTATTTTATTTGTACGAGCGTTCGCGCGTGTACAAGGGAATGCGAAACTTTGCAAAATTTATTTACTATTAATAATTTTTTTTTCATTATTATTATTATTATTATTCCGAACGAAGAATTCCGTTTTTTTGTTGTTTTTTTTCGCCGTCAAATCGTTTATTATATTACTATTATTATTATTATTATTATCATTATGTTTTATTATCGATTGTAATTATTATTATTATTATTTTTTCCTCGTCGACTACATTGACTCCGCGGAATTATTACCGCGGGGCATCGTCGATAAATAGATTAAAACAAAAAAAAAAAAAAAAGAAAGAAACGTAAAAATCATTTGCCGATAAATTACGAGAAACGAAATTAGGGACCATCTACTACCCACGGTAATGAATAGAAAGCATTCTCCAATCAAATTGGACTTGTCCATAATACCGTTAATCGCAGTAAAAAATGTTACACACGCACAAACTGGAATCAAAATGAATGAACGAATGGAATTTTAAAACAAAAATGTGGTAACCGAATCAACAATAGAGCTCTCGTTTTGCTTGAAAAGTGGTTGCAAGAAGAATAATGGAACGTGGAGATCCAGCGCGTCCGCAGGATAAAATCTCACCCGCGGCAAAATCAAAATTCAAACGCCAAAGAACCTATTCGATTAATTAATTTTAATAAACCTCTAGCATGTCCATTATAATATAGGCAATATAGCCAGTGGCCGATTGGCTCGGTGTGCTTAAAGTGCATTCGCACCCCGGGACATGACTTAATAATTATAATAAAGAACCATTAAATGTATGACAATAATTATGTGGATAAATTGTACATTTATATACTAAACTATGTATATTATTAAAAATACTTGAAATTGTCCGCACCCCTTGGCTTTTTTATCTCAGTCCGTCGCTGAATATAGCATATACCCCACTAAAATAAATCAACTTTATTTGACCGAGAGCAGTAAGAGCCTAATATGAGTAGCAATATAATAATATGTGTCTAAAATTATAGTAAATCGAATATAATAAATAGCTATTTTAGTATTTTCTAGTAATAAATATACTTCTTCAGCATACTTAGGTTATTTTTCTATGAAACATATTAATACGAATTTATATTTATTTTACTCACGGTTACTATTCGCAAGAAATTCCAATTATCTGGTCATATATATATATGAGTAGATATTTACTAGAAGAGTAAAAATTAAAATTAAAACCTGTTTTTTTAAAAAATATTTTATAGTCTATAGATAATAGTTAATGGTATTCTTTAGCTTGTCTTATCATAGACAAAGATAATAAAATTACGAAATCACTTCTATCACGAGTAAAAATTAGTAATCTGCAGCTTCTGACCGCGGTTATAAAACCAAACTTATCACAGTGACAGTTGACAACCCCTAACCATGCTGTTATCATAATATAATATTGTTATAAATCTGTTTTATAATAAACTTTTATAATATGCACAATAATATGGCATATTGGAAAGCCATTAGCGTGATATAAAATTGCATACGGGGAAAAAGGAGAGGAAATTACTTCTCCCCACCCTGTCTGCAGGCGATCTTGTGGGAGATCTATGCAATCACCAAAGAATGGATTTTTAATATAAGGTAATTTTTAATTATCAGAAATGGAATTTAAGTTAATAACATAAAATTAAGCGAGAAAAGTGATTACATTTTTAATTAAGCATAGTTGCTTAATAATAAATGACTAAATAATATTAATTGTATGACGGTCTATGGAAGATATTTGAGAAAAACACTGCGTACCTACTACTTTTATTAAAAATAATTATTTTCTTAACACTCATAAAATGTCTTTTGTTTAATATCTAAGTAAATTCTTAGTAATTATTTCATGCTTGCAGTGTTATTCAAAAAATAATATTACAAATAAATAAATTTAATGTAGATTATAACATAAACATATAAATATAATATAATAAGCTTCCTATAAATCCTTTTCGGCACAAATTGTTCGGTAACACAAAAATGAATTAATTGGTCTTCTTACTAAAATTAAAATTAAATATAAATAATTATTATTATTATTATTATTATTATTATTATACAATATTAATATTAAAAACATTCCATACAATATTATAGATACAAAAAATAATAATTAGCACCATAATAATCATTATCTTCATAAACCTAAACATTTAATTAGTTTTTAAAATATTAGCTTTAATTTAAGTTATATGCCCAATATCGAAAATTATTAATAATTTCAATAACAGGTACACTGGTATATATTAAGAAAAACATATACCTGTTAATCGTTTAAAAATAGTTAATATTATATAATATAATAGTACATTGTCTTGGTTAATTGATTTTTGTTGTTGTAATTCTTCAGAGTCCTTTTTTCGAAATGATTTCTAATTCTTACAAATATTCTATTTCTTCGAAATGCTTAGCTTTAGCTTTAATGTTGGTAGATCTCTAATCGACACCGTTACCGAAAAATAATTATCTTTTAAGTGTATTGTTATGATATTCAATCTTAAAAATTGTATGTAGTTAGCAAATCATTGTAAAATACCAACAGTTACGTATTTATTTTATTTATTTATTTATTTATTTTGCGTACGCTTCATATCGGTTATAATAAAATATTATTGTTCGACGATTAAAATATTACGTGTAGCCGTTTTATGATCAAAATCGGAATACCTATACGTCATAATGATCTTTATCCGTATAGTTCAATTTCTCGTCGTTTTACGGTAGTAAACGCGTTTTCTCAGAGTTTTGTGTTTAAATTATATTAGTCCTCCCTCCCCACACTTGAAACACTTAAAACGAAATCGATTTCACGAGGAATAATAATAATAATAGTAATAAAAACAAACCTAGGTAACGGATTTAATTAAATTTGACGACGATTGAACTTGCATAGGTGCATTCGAGTACCCAGTGGCGTTGGGTTTCGTTTATTTCCTTAGGAAATTTAAAAGTATACTTACTTAATCAACGCGATATATAACTGTATACCCTATAAAGCAGTGGTTCCCAACTCAACATTGGATACGGATCACTTTTGTAAAATTTCCACAGTCACGGACCACGAGACTTATTTATTATCATCCCCCTCTCACCACCACTATACCACTTATTTTTTTCACCTTTTATAGTTTATAATTTATATGTACATACTAAAATCAGTAATACCGTTTACATTGTGGAAAATACTTTAACTTATTTATTGACAACAGACTAATTTAGTAAAAAAAAAAAAAACGTGATACAAATTCAAATTTTGGTATTTAATAAACATGGAAATACGATTTTACAAACTTATATAATATCCGTATACAAATTGTTATCGATCGCGTAAGTATATCTGGCTGTCAGCAACTTACATTATGATCGTAACTAATTACGCACACTAAGCGTAAATAATATGAAATACAAATTCACTCATATATTTTTTTTTTAATTTAAATTAAAAAAATTGATAATCATGAAAAAAATTATTTGGTATCACGGACAATTTGAGATGACTCCACGGATAACCAGTTGGGAACCACTGCTATAAAGTAACAAAACACATGAAACGAATAATAATATTTTAACACCTCTCGAAAATTCCAAATTTTATATTGTAAAACAACATAAAGACACGAGCTCTTTATCAAATATGTATATGTTTTATGTACGGTTCCTACTATGTAGATACTAATAATGGAATTAAGGTTTAAATAAGATTGTAAATAATCTTTTATCTATACAATACAGCATAATAAATATTAAAAACTAAATACCTTTGGGTACCAATACTTACCCTAGACAAATATTTAGAAATCCAAATTGTAAAATATTTTATTGTCACTGATAGAATTGTATTTTGTTTTATATACAATCATCATTATGTCAAAAATACATTTCCAAATAACTGTTAAAAGTTTTATTAAATTTACTTTGAATCATATTGTTAAATGATTTACAACACCACCAGAGATAGGCAAAAAACACATTTCCACAATTATTAAAAAACTCTACATGAAATTTGCACAAATAAGTAACCTATCTATCTACTTATTATTATTATAATAGTTAAATAATAATAACAAAATTAGAGAATATCATCATCAACATTTGAATACACCTACAACAAATAAAAATATTAATATTATGTGTTTTAGTACGTTTCGAATACAACATACTATTTTTTAGTTGAATAATTTGTTATATTTTTAAGTAATAAGGTAAAATGATTTTGTGGTCTTTAAATGTTTAAAAAGTTTAAATTAGTTTCAAAAATGTATAACTAAATATACAGTTGAGTATTTCTCCAACTACTCCACCTACCTTTCTAGAACCTTCGGAATATGGTGACCTTAAATGATGTGTGAAAGTGAAAAAAAAACTTATAAGAAGTAATACCAAAAAACTTTGTAAAAATATAATTTTAATTAAAAGATTGATTTTATAATTGTATTATAAATTGGTTATAAAAAAAATTGTGTTGATTAGGTAAAACTACTTAAAATATTTCATTTTATATTTAATATTATCTTTGTTTTTTTAATTAAAGTATTTAAGAAAAAATTACAAAAGAAAAGTAAAATAGTACAATAAAATAGTTGTAAAGTGTTAAAAGTAATTAAATAATTGTAAAAATATTACATTTATTTATTATAAAATAGTGTTTAGCGATATGTATTTTCGATTACCTATCGACTTTCGAAATAAAACCTAACATTTTAACTCAAGGTTAACCATATTAAAACAATATTTTTATTTTTTTTATTTCAACTAGATACCTGCATTTTAATACTTAAATATTTTATTTTTGTGTAAACATTTTTTTATTGAATATGTATATAATAAAAATAACTGTGGATGATAAATAAGCAAATCGAAACTTATCATCTTCTTCATAATTTACAAGGGGAAAAAAATAAATATTTTTCTCATTTTTAACTCCATATAAAATAAAATATATATAGTTTGAATATAATTTTATATTTTTCAAAAGAATTGTTTAATCTAAATAATTAAATAAAATATTACAACACTTTGTTCAGTATCAAAATCAAATAATAACACTACAACAAATTTAATATTTATAACCTAATGTAATTATTTAAACATCAAACTAAAATTTAAAGCGATACAAAATTATGCTCTTTCTTAACAGCAGGAAATTATATTATTTACAAAGCGTCATCAAAAAAATATTAATAACATTAATTATTTATCTAAACCTAATAAAAAAAACTAGCATACCTACAGATTGGTGGAGAGGTATTTTTAGTAATACATTATTGGTAGATAGGTTTGGGTTGAACCACTAGCTGATCTTGTCTAAAAAAATAGTTATTAATCTTCACTAACCTCGTAAATGACAAAATTCAGGTTCCCTGTACAAGTATGCCAAATCTTAAACAAATATATAAATAATTGAATATAACAATTAGGACCCCGAAAATATTATTGTGTAACTTTTTTGCTAATTTCAAGTGGAGAGACAAAATGAAACTATATAATAATAATACAACACAAGCACACAGTACGAGTATAAAAAATTATAATTATTTTTTATTTATGCCGGTCAGTGGTTTTAACATTGAGACAATCGCAAACGTGAAACAATTATAACAATATAGTGTTTTGTATACAATTATAATTATACAAACTTCAGTCACAAAAACTGGATATTAGGATATTTTATTATTTTTCAAAGGGGAACACGTCCCTCTCCCATCAAATAGGCCACCAGTTGTGTAGGAATATTGTGTTTTTTATTTTTTATTTATTTATTTATTTTTTTTTTTTTTGCATTCCGATCGCGTCGGGTAGGCACGTAAAAAATGTAAAAACGTTGAATTGACTGGTCATTTTTTTTTTTGGTACTTTTCTATAATCGATTTGTTTCCCCCTCAAAACATCATACGTGGTCGGCGTTCGCTTTGATCAATTGATCCACCCTTTTGTTCTCTTTTTGCATTCACTCGTTCGGCCACTTATACTCTTACATTTTAAATCCGTTTGCTGTAGATCGCAGTGATTCTGACGAACGGAATATTTCGAAAATTCGCTTCATCAAATATAATCGATACTACTACTCTATTAATATATAACCTATACTACTATATTACCATACTACTACTACCCTATAATACAATGCTAGTACCTTATAATAATAATAATAATAATAATATACACCTACTTGAGTTTTATTAATAAAATCATGCGTTTCGACTAATTCGGCTGTACGGACCAAAAAAAAAAAAAAAAAAAAATGAAATTTCAGCTCAAAGAAAATCATTAATAGCTAAACATTTGCGTACACCTTTATAACACCGTTATGAACACTACGTGGTTAAAGTTCACGAAAATACAGTTGTGTAGCTAAAACTGTTCCTGATGATTTTTTATTCTTAGGACCGAGTATCTGAAATAATATATTATATTAAATTTAGATATCATTCGACCATGTTGAATAATTAAAATATTGTTGTAAACGGAGAACAATATCGATGGCCGTATAAAAAATGAATAATACAACATTATTATACCAATATTGCGCAAAAGTGCAATTGCTATTTATCTTAATTTATAGTCCACGTTAAAAAAAAAAAAAAAATAAATATTTAGAAATAATAATATTATGGCCAAAATGTCTAAAATCGTACAATAGTGAACTATGGGCATAATAATACATTATATTATTCGGCCGCTGAAAATTATCTCTCGATATGTTACCAATAACCATGTCGGCAATGTGAAATTTAAATGTATGTTTAAATTCCAGGAAAAAAAACGGTTAACGATAATATGTTTTATTGTTGCGTGTAACGTCATGACTTTTGCATGAACCCGACGGCGAAACGATGGGGTTCGTAGTTTCGCTAACAAAACAGTAACCACCTACAGCTACAAAATTGTAAATTAAAATGTATATTACTACTATTGAGTTGAATGCTATACGTTAGTACTTCGAAAAAACCGCACTTTTAATTTGAAACACCTACATAGAACAATTATTACCACGAATATTCGATTAATCTTGATACAATAAATGAAATATATTCTGTTAACCTATAATGTTATGTATCCGCTGGCCTGTACGCGAACAATACAGTTTATTTTAAATTACACATTTAAGAATGATTAACTATACAAATGATCGAACGATAAAACGCATATGTAATATAATAATATATCTCTAAATAATTTGTAAAATAAATTATTATAGAAAGTATTTATTTAAGTTTATTGACATATTATATTTTATTACCAATATTAATATTAATTTTAGATGTGTATTTGTTTAAAACTATTAGAGGTTAAACGATAAAAATATGTACAAATAAGAATAATAATTATGATACCAATGATATTATATATTCAGTTATAATTATTGTTTAATAACCCCAATCAATTTAGAATGAAATAAGACATACGAGTGTTTTTGATTAATACGTTATGATAACATAATATTAATTACTGAACAATATATTCATCTTATCTGAAGTTTAATATAACATTTTATAATAATTATCTATAAAAAAAATTGTATTCAAGAATCTAATTTTTCCGGAGTATAATCTATCAAAAAAAAAAAACGAAAAACAAAAAATGTTTTAGAATATTAATACTCGTTTTATATATATAAAACAAAAAAAAAAAAAAAAACTAAATATTATTTAGGTTGTGTGTAAATACGACTGGATTCGATTTAAAAATCACCATCGGGTAAATTAAAAAAATAATCAAATTTAAAAAATGAAAATATAATCTGTTGTCCCACGTTCTGGATTATGCAAGTATTCGTATAATTTTATATCTATTTTTATAGTTAATAGTATACACTGAATAAAACTTGAGTTTAGAACTACTTATTTAAAAACTAAAAAAAAGGCTATTTACATTACGTTTCATTTTTAATACAAGGTTTCTAAAACATTTAGTTAATCAATTACCAGGTATAAATCAATTTTAAACGTTTTGGAAACAGTATGTACCATAGGAGTTCAACAACTATCCAAAAATCTACTAATCCGTCCTTGCATTAACGTCCGCAAAAGAATTAGCTCATTAGGTGCAAAACACTTTTAAAAACATAACGTAAGCAATAACAATACCATTAGCGACCAAATTAAATAAAATATATTAATTCATTTATAATAGACACGTTGTATTTCCATCTTTGTATGACTGTACATTACGTCAGTTAATAAACGGTGTTTCTCATAATTGGTATTTAATTTTTAGCCATTATCATAGAAATAATTTAACAAAGAAGGTAGGTATATTTTATTATTTTCGTATTTGAAAATCCAAATAACTACTAAAACATATTTTCTCATGTAGCACTTATAAAGGACAACCCAGTAAATAATAATGAACGAAAACGTGTTAAATATATTCAAATAGTTATTAACCTCTCAACAAACGCTGGAGTATTTTGAAAATTGTACCACGTCTAGAAAGTGGTGATAATATAAGTATTCAGTGAAATTTTCAGATTTCTACGATTATTTTTGACTGAATAAAAATAATAAGAACAAATCTAAGATAATAGAAACCGATACATCCCCAATGTCTAGAAAACTACAAGAAAAATTAAAAATTGATCTTAATGTGCCAACTGGTCAAAATAAGATATTTCGATGACGTATTTTGATTGTAATAAGATTTCTGGTTATTTTTTCTTTTAGTTAGATCAACTAAAAGAGTTGTTTGAATACAAAATGTAAAAAGTTAAAAAGAAACACATCTCGTAGTAAAACCAGAATTTTCCTCGCCACGTTCAAAACCTAAAATTTGGTCCGTACCAAATAGATCCAAAATGCTTTAAGAATAGGTGCTTCACTTGAAAATCGGATCAAGTGGTCTGATAAAATATTCCGTTCGCAGACGGAAATATCTTTGAAGAAAAAAAAAAAAATCATAACGTAGTAAAACCAATAAATTGTTCGACAATTTCAGAATCTAAAATGTACGCACCCCGCACGTACACAATCAAACTGTAAACCAATCCTACGGCGTCCGTCGATTTTAGAATATTATGTTGTGCAAACGCTAAAAAAACAAATAAAATTACTAGGATATTATTTGCCAAGAATAATATTTTAGTTGGTTGTCTAACGACGGACGAACGCCGTCTGTTTTCCGAACAAAATAAATTCGAAATTTATCGAAAGACACAGATTACCAATATTACCGACGGATACGTACAGATACGTAATATATTTCGCGTACAAAGTATCGTTACGTAGTACCGTATTCGGATGCACGTCCAACGATAGAACGACGGTAGTTATAAGTAATATTAATACGTAATCTAATATTAATAATATTATGTTTTGGAAAAGACATTATTGTTTATTAACGGGTCGGTGAACGGCAAGAGCGCCGAGTTCCGAATTTCCGAAATACGAACGCCAACGTCAAGACCGTAATATTAACTAATCTAATCATCATCATCAAAGCCGTCTTGCAGGCGAAAAACCCTACTGGATATCGTCTGAAAATATTCACGCCGAAAACAACGGTTTCAGCCATCGTCCTCCCATGATGATGTATACATTTTGTAAATTGAAATTCCGTGTGCCGTTCTCGTTTTATACAACAAAAAATGTATGTACTTTGTACATAGTTGCCATTGATTATATTATACAATACCCACGATAATATCATCATTTTTATGTTGAATAATATTTAATTCAAAAAAAAAAGAAAAAAAAAAACCCGACCTCTTGCTCAATGCACCAATTAGCACAGAATATTACAATCAGAATGGACACTGATAACATTTTTTTTATACGGACGGCATAGGCGGGTTGAGTCAATCACCGCCGGTCCAGTTTAACTAAACAGTTGATCTTTTATGTACGAAAAATAAAAAAATAAACGGGATTCATTTATACGATAGAATAATGAGCTATTGTAATGTAATTATTTCAAAATAATCACTTGCCTTTTGGAGAATATATTTTTACATTATTTTGAGTTGTTGCAAAACGACATTTTTGAAAAAAAAAAAATGATATTTTTACCAATTTTACCGTGACAATATTGTTTAAAGTTTGTTTTAATTTACATTCGTACATTCGTTACATAATTACGTAATTTACAAAAAAAAGCTGACGACTGTTACGATTCCACGTTACAAGTCAACAACACAAACAAATGTAAATATTATAAAATTAATCGCGATTACGTTAAAACGAGGTACTAATCATTACTTTAATCAGTGTTACCTCAAATTCAATCGTAAAATTCTACATCTTCCCATATACTTGCCCTTACTGTGGACCTGCGGTGGTTGATTCAATAATCAAAGGCCTGCCGTCCAAAAATATCCTATCACTGCAGTCCGATCCAAAATGCTACAAGAAAGTTTCTGAATTATCTGATAACAATGTTTTTGATAAAAACGAGATTTCTGATCGAAGAGTAGTCCGCACGAGGAAAACAATCGCAGTCAATACATTCAAAATTCGAAATAAAAATAATGATCGTATTTCAATTGTTTGTAAAAGCCACAATAAAAAAATACGGGGATAGTAGATTTCTAGTAGAGAGCCGCCCACGTTCAGTCAAGAAAAAATTTTGAAAGTTTAAAATATCGAGTGAAATTTACTTTCCAGAAACAAAAACGTGATCGTATTTCAGAATAATAAGTTTATTCGAGATCGAATTTCCCATATGTATGATATTTTAATCCCAGACATTTAATAAAGTGATGGCAATGATTTTATTATTTTTAATTATTTTTAGGATTATTATTAGGATAACAAATTCGATGAACTCGATCACGAGTAGACTTGACGACAAATTCTAATCTGTTTTCAGAATAATTCTTATTGCTTCGCTAGATCAATCCGTTACGTTGGAATGAAAACATGTCTAAATTCCTAGGACCGCCACATGTGTATTGGACAAAGATGGAAAATCACCGTTCCAATCCTTCATTCTATTATTTTGTACCAATACACATTACACTGGAATAAATGTTAAAAAAATTACATACGAGTATCTTTTATAATTGGTGTGCATTTATCTTATGTTTTCCGCATTGGCCGGATCCGTTACTCGTCAGTGAACAAAATTATGTAATTGAATTTATATTGAAAATTATAATATTTTCATATCATTTTTTTTTTTTTTTTTTTTTTATAACTAACTCGTACGAATAAATATAGGAACCGGTAAATTCGAACGTAGTGATTGAAACAAAGAGCCTATTAATTATTTATTTATTGACAACTAACGTGTGGGGTGACCTTTGAATACAAAATAAAATTAATTAATTTTAAATTTAAGCAACAATACGTAGCAACAATAGTAAAATAACAATAATATTAAATAAAGTACAAAATTATAAATAATTTAAACGGAAAAAAAAAAAAAAATTAAACACGAAAGATGGATTTACCATTTGTGATAGACATTAAGCGTCTCTATACCAATATGTGTCTTTTTCTTGATAAACACTTTTTCGATCAATTAAAATGTTATCATATTTCCAAATATTTAATAACAACAAGTGGGTTGATTTAAAATGTTTGTGACTGTACGAGGCGCATTTAATCTTAAGGCAATTCCGAACGAACGGATAATATATTAACAACACGCAGCTTCTAGAAAACCAGGGATTTATCATTCTAACATACAAATGTCACCGTATATAAATCTTTATTTGATTACAAAAATTGTTAAAGATTAAGATATCTAGTTCACGATTTTACACTTCAACCGCGTGTTTCAATAAAACAGCGACACTAGTAGTAAACAATATAATAATAAAACTATTTTTATTTTAAAAATATAATTTTGAATTCGGTTTTTTTTTTGTTTTTTTTTATTTCGTCTAAAACAAATTCGACATTTTAGCGACAATAATTGTTTAAAAAGCCCAAGCCGTGTTGAAAATAAAATCGTGTTTTTGATGTATGCTAATGTGGCCAAAAACAAATCGGAAATCATGCCTGGGTATAATATTCATCGGGAAAGTATAGTAAAAACTACGGTTCACTTGTTTATTTTATTAGTTCACCGCGGACTTCGAGTTTAATTTACAATAATATGAACTGCGTTTTAAATATTATAGTTACATTTATAATCGACAACAATAATATATAGCTCATGCGATACTATTATTTCAATGCAAATATTAATCACGGCACAGTACGCAAACAATAATTGATTACAAACGAAAATATAAAAATAAAACAATATCGTTTCTCGTTTTTATTCCGAAAGGAAAATGTTACTATAGCTGTCCTTTTTTTAAATCGGCGACAACACACACGCATTCTGATCCCGATATGGCGGAAATATGGGACCAAATACGATATTTAATGATTTGGTTCTCGGGCGCGGGTGTATCGGGCTATCGGGCGTAGGCCCCGGAAAAGTTCTAGCCGTCCCGTTAAAAGATAAATCACCGTATTAACCCGTCGTCGAGTGTATTAAACCTTTCGTAATTGTACACAAATGGCACTGCCGATATATAATAATAGTGGCTATTATAAATTAGTCGAACCGCACAAACTATCATAACACCGGTGTAAAGCCGTCTCAAAAACGTGTCCGACCGTGTACAGTGGAAATAATAATACCGACAATAAATAGACTGACACACACACACGATAATCTATCGTCGGATATTCGCGCCGTTAATTCTGTAAAACCCACACAGGGTTATACAGAACAGTCCGTCCCATTTAAATTTATAAAATTTATATAATTTATATCATATGCCGATTAATAACCGATGGCGTTCCAAAGTTTCAGAATGCCATTGAATCACGATTTTAAAATTGTCGCGAACGGCGACAAGTCAGTTTCCGCAAATGTGTGGCCCGGACCGTGCACAAAGCGTTTTTGTGTGTTGCGATTTTCGAAGTGCGAATCGGTAATAAAGCGTGCAACGCGATTTCCGACTGCCGCTCGGAGCATACGTTTTGCGCAACTGAAAAAAAAAGCACAGGCCGACCTCGTGTATCATCCGGTAATATTATCTCTAATAATATAATAATTATTGGAGAGTTTTCAGCGTATGCCGCAGTGCAAGTCGACAACGGCAAATTCCACAAACGGCGTTTAACTGTTGCAGGCTTATAATCGAAAACGACTTTCGTTTGGCATTTCCATGCGGGAGGCTTTGCGGGTTTGCCGTTTGCTTAGTTTCCAGCGACTAACCAACCAACACCGCTTAAGTGGTAAGGTGAACCTCGTGCCACAATCGAACACGACCGTCGCTCGCCAAAAAACGTATGTGTTCGTTCCGTGCCATATCCAAAGACACGGGTTTACGGGGGTCCCCTTTTTATTTTTATTTTTTATTTATTTATTTTTTTTTTTTTACTGAAAACACGTTGTTTAGAAATACTTGAAAAACCCGGCTACTTCAACGATTAAACAACGATTCCGATTACTACAATTTATATACACTTTACATATTTATATTTTATTTAAGCGTGTAGCGTGTTCTAAACATCAAAAAAAAAAAAAAAAAAAATAATAAAAAAATTATTAGATATCCTATTTTAAATCGAACGAACCGTTTTGAACAACCCTGTATATAACACGACGCGCGTAGTTTACGCGTCACCAGCGCCTACGCCGCCGCGTCGTGTCCCCTCGTGTGCGGTGTGTACGCTCGGCGTTCGATTCCAATACGAGCCGATGATAATAATAACTGTGTACGTTTCCCAATAATTTCAGTTGACGTACCGATATTATTACCGATTTCCGGAAAAATATATAAAAATCGTATAGAACGTTGTATGGTATCCACCCACCCCTCCCCCCACACCCCACCAACCACGATCACTTGATAATATTAAATATCGTTAGATTTTTTTTTTAACAGTAGTATACGCGAAACGGGACATTTTTTTTGTACCCCTACACCAGCGGTGGTTCCGAACCATTTAAAGAGATTGTCGCCCATAAATCGGGTCGGGATTAGCAAACACTCCTCTTCCCACCAAAAAAAAAACAAAAAAAAAAAAACGAAATATTATTTATATTTTAGTTTTTCAAACGAAGAAAACAAATAAAGTTTTTTTTATAAATAATAATAATAATAGGTATAAAAGCACGTAAAATACAAAAAAAAAAAAAACAAAACAAATTAGTCTGTTTTATACCCCTCGAAAAATACTGTTTTACCCCTTGGGGGTAATTACCCCCCAGGTTGGGAACCGTTGCCCTCTACACGGATTATATTTTCATTTCGGTTTAACGAATAACGATCGTAGAAGAAAATATTCTAAAATCGAGCAGGAACGGAAAGATGGGTTGGGGAATTCGAGAAATTTTTATTTTCACGGTTACAATAGTTCGGCTCCACCGCCGCCCCGGAGATATAAATTTTTTTTTTTTTACTCGATTTGCTGCCCCCTCCGTGTCAGAAACTATTTAATGGTAACCGTGTGATTAAATATATCGGACGTTATTTAAATAACACTCTGTGGCGGCCTATTCACACTACGCTCCGTCCTTATTATTAAATAATAACGGTTTAATCAATTTCCGGGTAAATGTCCGTTCTAAATTCATTAGAAACAATTCATCAGTTCGCGCTGATAACAATAATAATAATAATAATAATAATATTATTACGCTGTTTTTTTTTTTTTTTTTTATTACAAATACTATATTATTACGAATATTACGATGACAGGCGTTCGCTGTTGCTCCGCAAATCGTTCGGTCAACAACACAAACAATAATATACTCTTCTCACTGTATTGTAATAGTTGTATGTATTTGTCGATAATAACTAAACGGTGTTCAAGCTATCCACAATGGTTTAAACCGCGTATATAAATACGAATTGTAAAAAAAAAAAAAAACAAAAAACAAAAAAAAAAAGGGGGGAAAAAAAAAACAATGAACCCTATCTATTGTATTGTACGCATACGGCAAACGTCAAAAAGTAACGTTGTAATCTCGAGAAACTGATTGTGCTGGTAACTATACCTATAATTGAATAGGCGGACGTACAATTGTTTGTATCGTATTAATTGCGTACGTTTGGTTTGTGTTTTCGCTGTTGGGCCGACAAATAATCGTATTCAATTCACTCGGAAAAACAAATTTAAATGCCTTTAAATAAATAATTTTAAAAAAAAATGGCCAGAATCTAGTGGAAATTTGTCCGCGGCCCGTAACGGCACACGATATTCGATTTACTGTAAAAACATCAGGTCTCCACGACGAATTTTAACCGTGTTACTAGAAAGAAAAAAAAAATAATAAAAATATTCCCGATTTTTTCTAATTATCAAAAAAAACTACAACGATCAAAAAAAAAAAAAAATTATATCCCTAATGCATCAACTAGCACAAAAATCCTTTCATCAGTAAAAGTGCTACCGATTGAAAATCCGAATGAGAATTCTGATCGAAAAGTTGTCCACGGACGGGGAAAAAAAAATAAATAAAATATATATAAAAAAAAAAAAAAAAAAAAAAACACACACACACACATCATAGTAAAACCAATACTTTCTTCATTTCGCTCAGAATCTCAAAGTCAATTGAGTCAGTTAATCTACGACGTACAATAAGTGCGTACTCCAACAGACGGTTCTATATTTCTATATCATTACAAATTATTACCGCCATTGATTTTGATATACTACACCGTGATAACCTTTATACAGTAAAATATTGCAATCGTACAATACACTGCAATATTCGATACTGTAATAAGGTATTTTTTTTTTTTTATATTTTTTATCGACGTTTTCTCGAAAATATAAACTGTATTAATGTATGTATATAAACGTAAGACCTTGTGCCTTTTTTTTTTTTAATAAGATTATAAACATAGTCGCTATAATATTACGCGCTGCAGTATTAAATATTTTGTTATGGAATAAACTTGCTTTGCCGGTAAAAAATATAAATAATAATTATTGCTGTATTATAAGGGGAGGTTTTTTTTTTTTTACTTTTTTTTTTATCCTCGTGAAAATAAACACGGTTTGTACGGTCTACGCACACTTTAAATATTTTCCGTTACGGTGACATAACATCAACGGTGTATACTTATTACTTACACATAATACCGTGTATAATATCGTCATTATATATAATTTATTACGAAGCTAAAATAAAAAAAATAAAAAAAAAAAAGATTGAGACACATTTATCGTACCATGTTTTATCGTCCACTGTTGTAAGGTGAGAAGTCGGGAAGTTGGAATATGGAGGGGAATTTTATTTACATCTGTACGCAACGATAAATTATTGCCAACGAAATACGATTCTGAGCGAAATTCAATAATTCGTGTTTTGAAATGCCCGTGATTTTAAAGAATATCATTGAAATTTACGCTAAACGCGTGATAACATTTAACAATTGTTACCTAACGATAGAAAATTACAGTACATTTACAGCGAACAATTTATTAGCCATAATATTCGTTACTTATAAAACTAATTTATTTATGAAATAATTTTTATTCGTTAATTATTTGTTTTCTAAACAAAACGAATACTGGTTTCGTCACGATGTGTGTGTGTATTTTTTTTTTCTACCAGACGTCCTGATCCGATTTTCAATTTGTAGTACCTTTTCAGAAAGCACTTCAAAACCGAACTTCACTCAGAATCGTTTTTCGTTAGCAATGATTTATCACTGCATACATATACATATTAAATTATCTTCTATATCCTACCTTCTCGACTTCCCACCTACAATAGTGGCCCATCCCTAAGGAATATTGTGCGAAGTATGTGTCTCGGTGTTTTTAACTATTAAAAAAACTACAACGATGAAAAAACGATCCCATTAATGCGCTAGGTCCAAAATGCTTTCTGATAAGGTGCTATATTTGAAAATCGGAGTCTAGTAGAAAAGTTCTTTACGGACAGAAAAAAAAAAAAAAAAAAAAACACGCATTGTAGTAAAACCAGTATTCGTTTCGATAAGAAAGAAAAATAATAAAGAGATTTATTAAATTCCCCTTGATGAATTAAAATGATTTCATTAATAAATTAGTTTTAATAACATGGAGGTGTTTTATGTTTTTTCCTTTGCATGATTTTAGAGAAAATCCCCCAGTTAAGTGTAGTAAACAACATTATTTCTTATTTCTAAAATCTATTATACTTGTATGTAAATGTATACGTAATGTTCTTACAATATGTATTCGTCAAATATATTAATGTATTAACGTAATAAAAGTATAAAATCCACACAAGAACAATAATGAAACGTTTCACCAGTCAGAACACACAATTTGTAATCACCAACTGAAAAAAAATCAAAGTTCATATTGGATTATTCAAATTTAAAAGAATAAATATTATACCTGTATATATACATAATTTCCGTTGAAAAATTACTAACTATTTTCGATGGGTAAAATCATTAAATTATACTAAATTTTTGATAGCTATAGATCGGTTCTAAATTTCAAATTAAAACATCGCGACATTTTTTTTAGAATCTAGGTAGGTATTTATATACATCTATTCAAAATAATATCTTTATACATTATACAGTATAAATGTCTGAATGTTTTCATGTCTGTATGGTCTATTAGCTCAGCTGTGAGTTCGTAATTTTCCATAATTTCATTTTCTGAAATTGAACCCCTAAAGGTTAGGGCTCACATATGACTTCTGTCCTTATAATATGAAAATTGAATTTCTTTTGTTGTTTATTTCCGGTTCCCATTGGTTACACAACATTAATGATTGAATAATCGAAAGAGTCACAAAATATAGGTTATTTATACACCTAATTAATACGACCCTCGGTGGTCGCGACGGTCACGGGATTTTAAAAACTTATTTGATTATTCAAATCCCGTCGCACGACGGGAATACGTATTATCTGGTAGTATTATATTTATTATTCAGACTCCGAACGGAAATTCTATTGGTTTTTAATCTTTTACAGAGTTTTGTGTTTTTATTATTTTTGTAAATCAATTCTTCGCGTATACCTGTAGCGAAAATGCCCGAAAAGTTTATCGTACAACACATCAATCCGGTAGCCAATTTAGCTGCGAGCGTTGATGGTCCTTTAGAATTGACATTTTTCGATATACGCAAGAGTTTCCTCAAGCGTGGAAAACGTTTGAAAAGGCTATTATGTTCATTGTTCAGCAATTGAACTTATTAAACTGTTTCGGTACATCAATATTAAATATATATACGAGTATATATGAATATGGCATATGTACTAAGCTTCATTATTAATTGTTGTACATATTTCATTTGTGTGAATTCAATTGTGTCTTTTCGGATCCATAAAAACATTCAAATATTTGTTACAATAGTGGTAATTAGTTTTAGTTCTTATTTAATATTAAATTGGTTAAAAATTCGAATGATATTGTATTTTATTTTGTAGTTACGAATTAATAACATTTTAAAACTATCAAACACTATAATCTCCAAACTCAGCACAGAATCGTTGTTCTTTTGCAATGATTTATCATTGCGTACATTATATAAACTAAATTATTCTGTGTAGCCTATTTTCTCAACTCCCCCCCCCCAAAACAGTGAACAGTGGATTATCTTAAAGCAGTGACCGCGAATTTTTAATTTTTTTTTTTTTTTTTTGATATCTTTCCTCTCTGGATCCACCCCTGAAACGTAGAACAGTGAATTTTAAGTAATAACTAATAACAATTTATTACTGATCTGTTCATAAATGGTGGTCCCACATGCCAAAAAATATGTACCACATGCCAGTGTAATAATAACATTTTTTTATTATTATTATTACACGAGACGTGGTATCATAATAAATTTACATTCAAAAAATGTTTTAACAACGTGATTAGGCGGTTTATTTGTAATTTTAGTTATTTAACGTGTAGGCAAGTAGAATAAAAGCAAATCTATATCCAATAGTTTTAAAATTAGATTTACGAATTTTATTATTTTATTGCCTATATTAATAATATAATAATAATAATAATAATAATATTCGTATACTTGTAGACCGCACATACTATATTCTGATTAACCGAGGACAACAAAATTTGATTTTAGACCGCATATTGCTATATGGTCGTAAATGTGTATACACGCAGCGAAAATAATTATTAGAGCCCGTATTTTATAATTTTATTAATATATTATTTTTATATGAAACCAGAGAGTAGGCATATTTATATTATATAAGCTACAACAAATAGTGTTCTGACTATTAATTAATTATATAGAACATTAGAACAAAAAAAAGATTTAGATTTGTTCGAACGCTATGAATAAATTATTACGAATCTATAAAGAACAGATATATGACTATAATTTAACAGTAAATTATGTAAACCCTCTCTATTAGTTTTTAATATTCATACATATATATATATATATTTTTTTTTTCTAAGGCTGCGCAGCTCTCAATTTATCAATATTATATTTTACAAACAAAAAAGTTATTTATGATTTTACCTATCGCGTGAATAGAATAAAACTGCGTGTTACAAATGTCAAAGGTATAAATTCTTAGAAGTATCATTAAATCAAGCATAAAATATTTTGCAGAACTTTTTAAGCATCATTAACTTGAACGTACGTTTCGCAATGATTGGAATATCACGGGAAAAGGAAAAACATAAATTCGTTATGCTTGAACAAATAATATTCTGTTACAGTTTTATCATTAACTTAACCTACCGTATAATTGTTTTACGAACTGATATAATTACGTTTCGATGCAGTTAAAACGTTAGAATGCAAATGCGATTATGTTTACCGAATAATATTTAAAACCGATTTTGTAATACTCAAATCATAGGTATAATATACGTAAAATTACAATTTATAATAATAATAATGCCTGTACTTAATGGATATAGAAACTATGCCGGTGATTACATTTACAGGTTTAAATTATTTATATTTGAATTGTAAATGCACGAGCGGTATATTTTAATGGTAATTAAAATAACATTAAAATTAAATTTTATGCAATTGTTGTAACTACCTACTACTTACATTGTATCGATATATTTGATGTTAAAACCAAATATTGGTGGTTTTGGCGATTGTCGATTTTTTTTATTTTTTTTTTTATGATAGTGTAAATCACGATTGACGGCTGCGGCCGAAATATTGCCGTTTACGTAATTTATGTAACTCACTTTGTAACGACACTTATAAATTATTCAATTATTTATTGTGAATTACATTTTTACGTAAAACCGCTGATAATATGATAATATTATAAAGAAAAAAAAAAGAAAAAGAAACTATATTAATATGCTATTTTATATATTCCATACGATTTTTTTTTTTTTTTTTTTACTTCAGTCGAATAGTTGAGGTACATATAGCGGTCATTAATCTCGTTGAATCGATTATTTTATAACTCTGAGTTTATTTTTTTTATCGTGCTACACCAGCTATAGATAACCGCGTATTTTTTTTTTTTTTTTTTTTCAAAATAGGACCATTATACAAGGTCAGATTATACGGTATTAGATTATATTCGGTGTCATTATTTTAGTACTTAATAGTGTAATATCATATTATACAATATAGTATTTAAAACTTTTTAGGACTGCATTGGTTTGAATTTGCACTGCAAGTATACTTTTAATATATAGTTACTGTATTAGATAAATAATTGGTTAAATATATTGTAATTTGAAAAATAATCGAAACATTTTGATTGGTAGGTATTTACAAAATCAATTAATGAAGTTCATTAGCTAAATGCTACGTGATGTACTTGACACATTAATAATAATAATAATAATAATAATAATAAAAAAACTATTAGTAGGACCAGTCTTCATTGTCTCTCCATTCACCGTTTCCCTTACACCTTTCTGTTGGTTTCCACGCAATTGATGCCCTAACATCGTCGGTTCCTTCTCTTCTCGTCGCCCAAACCACTGAATTCGGTTCCTTCACCGAGTTTGTGATATAAGGCACGTTGGTCGTTTTCCATATTTCCACATTTTTTTTTTTCTCCTACGCCAGCCATTTGTTGAGTTATCGAACGCTGGTCCTCGTATTTTTCTTAGAACTTCGTGTACACCTAGCTATTAATAATTCCGTTATAACGTTTATTCTATCTTATATTTGAATATTTCATGAGCATATGATTTTATTTATTGATAAGTGAATAGTTTGCCAATAATACGTTACGTAAACCAATTGTTGTTTTTTTTTTTTTTTTTTTTCGGTATACTATATGTATATATCACGGATAATGTTAACATGTACACAATGATGAAAATCTATAATATATTGGGTCTATTACTGTACTCCACCGGACGTTACTGAAATCCTCAATAATAGTAACTTCAAACGGTTGAAATGTTCCATTGTTTGTACGGATATTGTCGGAAAAAACAACATATTAATATGTACATTATACATACATACTGTATACATTTAATATAACATATTAAAATTCATTTTAATATAACAAAAAATATGTTCAAACATTTTGAATCTACATTTTTATTAAAATATAAAATGCAAATAAGTTATATTGTTATTATATATGCTCGTTGTAAAAGGTCTCAACCTTTCCGGCTAAAAGAGTGGAAAATATTAAAAAATAATATAAAATAGTAAATTACAACGGAACAGAATGCGCCAACACCTGTGTTTCAGGGGTTGAGTATAGGCAATTTTTTTAACATAACGAATAAATATCAAAATTGATCAACTTAAAAAATATTCCGTTTCACTTTTAAATACATTTACAAGTAGTCCCGTGTCATTATCATAAGTATTTATTGTGTTATTATAGATAAAATCTCGAATAAAATTCCAATTCAGCGGTACCACTTTGTTTTTAAAAGTTGTGTTTAAAGAACATCACCATTATAAAATTCGTGCACACTATGATACCCCAACGTCATTGTAATATCGACAGAAAATGGTATTTTTGGAATATCTGATTGTAATGTATTTCTGTTTTATCTTTCTTCAATTATATTTATAAGCATTTATCTTTCACGGTATCTCTCTGTATAGTTCACCAATCGTAAAACAAACGCCAAAAGGCGAATAAACGCAAAGTATTATATTAAATCTACTGATATATTTTAAATACAGAATATTTAAAACTTAAATTAAAGCTTTTAAAAAAAGCATAATATCGTTTTTTTTTTAAATTTTTTTATTATTAAATTAATAAATTAAGTATACGTGCCTAACTAATATATAGTTAACACTAGGTTCACGGGATCACCGTCAAATTAAAAAAAAGTTGTATACATTTTTTAGCTAGTAAAATTAGTTTACAAGCCGAAATATTGCATTTTTAATTTTTGTTTTACTATTCTAGATTTTGCACTCCTAGTTTATAACTTAGAATATATAAATCTAGACATTATTTTTTTTTGATATACGATCGTTGGCTGATTTTTTAAATGAATGTATTTTTTTTTATAGTTATTAGTTTAATGTCCAAAGTAAATCTATTTGTTGTAGATTATTTTCGTTTACTATTTATTTTAATAAATAATAATCAAAATACGAGAAAAACCAACAAAAACAGCATACGGATGCGTATTACTATTTTTGATCAGGGTCGTTTTTCAGATCAAAAATATTTGGATTACTGAATGATTATTGATTTGAGAGAAAACCAAGTTCGTACGGTGTGTTTAATTTTGATAGCTCCTCCTGTAGCACCCGACGCGCGCACGTAAATATTTGGGCGGTATAACGTATAAACGATCATTTTTATAATGTTTTTATTAGAAATAATATTACTATGTCCACCCGAGATCCAACCATAGTGTAATCGATTGAAAAACAAAATTATGATTGTAATTCAACGGAAGAATACTATAGAGCAGCGGTTCCCATAGTGTGCGTTTTTACAGGGACTCCGCGCCGTCGACCAGAAAACTCTGGTCTAAAAATATATATGTATGATTATTATAAAATAAATATTTCCAAATTATTATCCATGATATTTTTTTTTTTTTTTTTTTTTTTATCTAAAAACAAAAAAAAAAAGTCATCAGTTTTATCAAGGGCGCCGTGAGACGGACAAGTTTGTGAACCGCTACTATAGGGGACGTCTATACTTATATCAACGAATGACAGTCTCGTTTCTAACCCGGAAAACCATTTTAAGATACGAAAATCGTATTGTACAATGCTATTTCATCGTCTACTGAAATCGTGTGGCCGAAATTGTCATTACGAAAATATTACAACAAATGAAGAAACGTTACAATTTTTTTTTTTTTTTTTTTTTTTACGTCTCACTGTAGGAAATACAACAAAAACCGTAGTATTTCGTATACTGTTTAATTTTTTATCCAATCAAAATAACCTTCCAATCGAGATACTATGTATAAGCTTTAATATTTGTTATCGTATACCAGCTGATGCGTTGCGATTAGTTTAGACTTAGACTTAACCAACTTTTCCCATACTCTGTACACGTATTAATTTTTTTTTTTCTCACAGCACACAAAGTACTTATTATCCTTCACTATAGATACCAAAGTTTTAATAAATTTGAAATGTTTTTCATATACTCCAGCGTCAGATTCATCTATATAGGTAGCTATACTCTAAAATGTTTGTTTGGTTTCGAACCAAGTGCATTTTCCCATACGTGTAAAAACTACTCAAGTATAGAAAATGTACTCAGTGTTTGTATTGGAAAAACACATTAGAAGAAGGACGCAAACATAATATATATTAGTATCTGGAGATTTAAATGGCATTATGTCCACACATGTCCATTATGCAAAATTAGATTATGCAAAAACGAACACAGTACCTCAATTTAGCATTTCCATTTCTGATATATTTACATATTATGTTTGGAGAAAAAAATATGCAGCCAAATAAATTTAAATGTAAAACACCAATTTAGATAAACGTGTTTATAAAATTACAACAATTCATGTTGGGACGGTATTGATTAGAGTTTACAACTGGGTGCCAAAACAACAATAACATGGCGTTTTAGTTTCGAAGTAATAACTAAAGGGGTTAATATATAGTTGCACGTGAGCTGATTTTTTTGTTGTCAGTTTGGTGGTCATGCACCACTGCAATGGGTAATAAGCCGATGTGCAGCCTGTAATGACGTCTTAAATCGTGACAGAACTGTTACGAAATCCTGAATTCCAATCCGATCAAAATACGACGATAAAATCGAAAATAATAAATGAAAACAAAAAACCAAAAAAAAAAAACCGAATAGAATAAATACGAATTGGAAATCACTACGTTAGCTTATGAATAAAATGTAACTTATGGTACGATTATTATTGTTGGAATAAAACACACAACACGAGAAATCATAATCGACAGTCGAACACATCGTTATAATAGCTGTAACACACACATATATATATATATATGTATATATTGATAAATATTTAGGTATACCGATTTATCAGTCGCAGCTAATGTGTATAACTGTAATATTTATCTCTGTGTACGAAAGTTAAATATGTTGATAAGGAATCATATTCGTATAAAACATTAAACCCTATGATACGAAGGAGTTACAACTGCGCACATAACGCAATTCAAATATATATGACCATATATATTTAATATCGTCGATAAAATTAATTTGTCGGTCGTTAATGATATAATACAGTGTATCAGTGTTATTGTCTAAGCGTTTTTTTTTTTTTTTTTTTTCATTTTTTTTTCCCCTCTATAATTATTGTCGATGTGCATATATACACAGACATAATGATTTTAATTGCTGCTAATAGCATAGTTAACAATAATAATTTTAGATAATCGATAATAAAATAAAATATAGAGAAATGTAGAGCAACATTATAATTATTTGTTGTGGAATTTTTGTATTTACAACGAAAACGATTTGATCTTTATGTTTACACTAATATTAGCATTGCGGATTCGCACAAAAAATACATTGGAATACGGTCTCTCGTGTTCTAAAAAAAAAAAAAACAAAACCGCGTGAATAATGTGTTACGTGTTAATTGACGATACCTTACGCACCTTACTTAAGGGGATTCAAAGTGGCGATTTGACATTTCCAACGGTACCCTCCCTACTACGATCGGTCTAGTTTTCGTCGTTAAATCTATTTGATATTGGCAAAATGGAGATTTATTTGTATTTGTATTTAAAGACAAATTCACAATCTACGGTACGCCGCGTAATAAGTAAACGCGATGATAAATAATTCATTAATTACAATCATATGAGGTGGGAGGCTATCATCCAGCGTTGGAACCCAACGTGAATTGTATTTTAACGTACTAATCAGAGTAAGTCTTTGCCCGATTCAGACGACGCGTTGGATTACCAGGGTGGGATTTGCACGGGCGTGCGGCAATTATTGGGTTTGGGCGAGTTGATATCGATTTGTAATGACTTGTTTAAAACGTATTTTATTGTTTTGGACGTGGCTGTACAGATCGCAAACACCGGCGAAGCGAAAAAAAATGTGTATTTTTAAATTCATAACATCCTACGTTATCCGTGTTTCACAGCCGTATGTATCATCGGCGCGTTTACATATTCCGCGTACGGGGATACATTAAACAAATCGAGGATGCATTGGCATGCAATCGACTGGTCCACATACGCGTTCCGCACGTGGCGTTTAATAAAATGTATACGTCTTTTTTTTTCTTTTTTTTTTTTTTTGTTGGCCCCGGCAAATTGTTTAAAGTTGAAATACGTCGTTTTACGGGAATTGTCGAGAAAAGTCCGTTGGACGACTTGCGAAAACGGTCGAACGGTCGAACGGTTTCCACTGTCCCTTTGATTCCGCTGTACGGTGCCGGACTAACTCCCATTTGAGTAGCCTTTGCGACAACGTTGGACGGACCGACTCTTGGTTCTTCGGTCTACGGTTTTTTTTTTTTTTTTTTTGTCAATATAAAGTGCACCGCAGAGCAAACAACACCCCCGGATGTTCACATTGTTGACCGACCAGCCTCCTCTAGGACACCGCCGGCTGCTGTTTTGTATTCTGATGAATAGTGCGATTACGAAACGCGTCACCAATACGGGCCGAGGTGAAAACAAAAACGCTCGCGGGCGTTTTAGTACGTCCGCGTACGATTGGGCCGGCTGTGAAACGAGAGCTGTACAAAAGCCAAATTGCATTTCCACTGACGGAACTTAAGCGGGAAATATTATTTCACCAACACAATGGTCCGCGTTATATTTGAAGTTAGACATTTTCGGTAGTGCCGGCCAGAAATGTTCGGGACACATATATTATTTGCATTATTTCGTAAAAGTTTGAGCGTGGAGCGCGCCCGATTTTACGTCCAACCGGGCTCAAATTTCACGGATTCTACTGTTCGATGTATCCGATTTTGTACAAATTTGGCAAATCTTTAAAATTAAAAAAAAAAAAAAAATGCTCTTACACTCCATATACGACAATCTCCGATTGTCGTTCCTGCTGTAACCCGCATTATTTTTCGGTTCCTTTACGGTTGGCTAAACCGGTATGGCTGTTCAGAAAAGCACATTTCGACTAAATTTGTTTTCTGTTTGAATGCTGTGCGGTCCAATTATTCGTTGACTAATTTATTTTTCGGCTGATATACGTATTTTCGCGTTGTTTACGCATCCCGAACACGGTTTTCGTTGGGTACACATGTCAATAAACACAGAAATCGTTTTGAACTATTTTAGAAATATTAATAATAACTTCATAGAGCTATTAAAAACATATATATCAATAGTGAACATGTAACTATGTTTTGTAAATAAAGTGTTAATTAAAAAGTAGAGTCCACGGGCTATAGTTTGTCGAGGATTCGAAGAAGTGTGCAAAATGTAATACATTTATTGACAAATATTCAAATAACTGTTCTGAACATAAAATAAAAATATTTTTCATGAGATTGGGATGAGCACTTGTGATATATATCGAAGAAAATAAATTTAATCACGTGGTTTCTAAGTGCGGGTTATGAAATAAACGTGGATACTAGATAATATTACATGTGAAAACTATTGATAACTATACGGTTTTAAATTCATATGAATTTAATAGTTCAAACTTGGGTATATTTGAATGTGATTGTAAATCTGAACGATTCTTATCGTATTTTTGGCCCTCAACAGGCTTGTTTATCAAACGATAAACAAATTGTAACAATATTTGAACACCTACTTGTGTACTGCAAGTATTATACATTTATTCATTATTTTGTGACGTAATACCTACGTTCGAATTATTATACTTAACATTTTCTTTTATTAACTACAATTTAAAATTTAAACAATTTTTATCTATGTGGTTTTTTTTTTTTTTTTCCATTATTTATTCTTTATTTATTTTTCTTTAATTTTACATACATTCGACGAGGCCTTCTTTTCTAGGCGTACTCGTTGTATTATGCAGGCCATCCTCCAAATGTAGCGTCGTAAAGATATGGACGCGATATTAAATAATAATTAAATATGATCTTTGAAATTCATTAACTTTAATGGCAATAATTTAGATAGGTATGAATAATTATTATTTACGTAGTTAAATGTCGGATTTTAATAATAATAATAGTAGGTATAATTAATGTCACGAGCGGCGAGGTTTTTTTTTTTTTTTTTTTATTTTTTACTAATGACAATAATACGACCATTAGAAAATAACGCGGACTGTTAAAACTTATTTTTATTAAATCGTATTATACAACACCATTATCTGCGCGTACAAATAATTAAAAAACGATTTCCTATGAATCGATTAGAACCTATTACGTACCTATAATGAACCTAATCTATAATATAGAATAATATTATTGTGCAGATGTTTCGCAGATATACACTGTACGAGTATGTATCAATTGCAATCCTTTATTTGTTATTGGATAAATAAATATAATAGGTCGCGGGTATCAGTACTTGCCGGACTAAGTTTTTGTGAACTTACACAAATTACATATTATATAACCCTAAGCCACGGAGAGAAACAAAACAAATTTTAATGTCACGTGAATTATTTTTTCGTCAAAAAAAAATTATGTTCTTATACAAATACGAGTAAATATGTGAGACGTTTACACGGTATAGATATAGGACATAGGGTTATTATTTACTTCAGATACTACTCTGAGTGGGGCTTTAGTAAACTCGCAGTTGTGTTATTTCCCCTTATAGCCAAGGTAACCAGGAAATCAATAAAACAAAAAAAAAAACCAACCGATAGATGGATGGTCCTTTGTTATCAGTTTATTCAAATTTTTTAAAATAAAAAACTTGCATTCACATATAAATTGAAAAAATAAATAATTTAAAATTTAAACTTAATAAGCTTATAAAAAAAAAAAAAAAAAAAAACTGTTACTCTTAATTTTTTTTTTCGACTACTATGTACAATTTATGACGAATCTCGTGTAAAATATTCAAGCATTTCCGCTGGCCAAAATAATTTTACACCCATAAATCAACCAAATAAAAACTAAAAAAAACTCTTTAAAATTTCAATTGCCCGTAAATAGCTCAAAAATCGCCAAAATATTTCGATAATTTACCCTATCTAGAAAGGGTAAAGTATTTATATTCTGTGACAATTTCAGATCTCTACGATTATTTTTAACCGAAATACAAAAAAAAAAAAAAAAAACAAAAATCGAAAAAACTGTTTTGCCATATATTATCTCGTTTTTCCTACGTTTCCCCTCCCCCAATTATTAGAGTTAGGAACTCAAGATTTCTGGTAGAAAAGTTGTTTACGGATAGAAAAAAAAAAAAAAAAACACGTCATAAGTAATAAAACCAATACATTCATGGCTTTGCTCAGAATCTAAATAATAGGTACCTACCAATGTATTATAGTTTAACATCTCGTAAAGTTTATCTAACTATAGAACAACAAACCAGTAGAAAGATTATTTCCATTCGCAGGAACGATTCAATGTCTAAGTCAAAGTAAGAATGAGTCATAATACAGCAAGTATTTGAAATAAATCATAATTTTTAAAAGGCGTAAACGTTCTCGATAAACGCGATTGCCTAGTATATAATATTTTACTTTTAAATATATATATGTTTTTAAATGTCGATATTTAATAATCATTGTTTATTAGCAAAACTGTTATAATATCGTAATTTATGTATATTTTACATTTTGTATTTGGAATACGCGAAGTGATGTATTTTGCCGATCGGTGTGTTAGACGCGCATTAAACGCGTTTCCTTTTAACTACATCCGTTCCCTTACAAACAGAAATATTTGATTGTTTTAATAATGTACACTGCGAGTAGGTATATGAAAATCGTCTGTTTTGAAACGGAATTTAATAATAATATTCTGTGAACAAAACGCTTGAAGTCAGAATGTCTGCAACTCCATACGTTATAATGTAATAATATTATTAATATACGCAACAAATCGATTAATTGTTTTACGTTTGAACAAAAATTATATTTAAATGGAAGTAACTGGACTTTTTTTTCTTTTTCTTTCTCTCTCTCTCTCTCTCTCTCTCTTTCTCTAAATGAATAAATCCACGGGAATATTAATCCGGCTTGGCCAGTTATATCGTACATACGGTGCCGATATTATTATTATTCGCATTATACGTTGCGCCGCGGTGTAAATAATACGCGTACGTAAGTGTATGCGCGCGATCGTTTTTGTCCCGGGACACGGTCACAAAAAAAAAATAAAAATATTTTTAATATCCTCGACGGCGGACGACATCCGCCGGACGACCGCCGTGCCTGCACAATGATTACTCGTTGGGGGGGTGGGGGGCACTTTGGGCACTTTGATGGCCACTACATTTTATCTCTGCGCGTACGGGCCAGGACGCACTCTTTTGCCGGCACCAACGACGGCACCTCGTGCCTGGTCACGGCCGGCAATACTAATACGAGTATTTGTACGGCTCGCTAATCAATTCGCACTAAAACGTTTTGTTAAAATGTAAAATAATAATAATAATAAAAAAAAAAAAAACGTCTATAGAAAAATCAATCGCACAACGACGACATTCAACGCTTTGTCCACGTACTGTATATATTCCGTTGACACTAACGTGTCACGGCGTTATATCCACGACTGCCAAAAACCATTTAGACGTATTTCACCGGTCTTGTTACGTAAACACGATTTCAAACGTCGTCGACGAGTTGAAAAGGGGCCCCCCTCCCCCATTTCACCGGAAGCAATTGTAATAATCGAATCATTAAAAAAAAAACAAACCGTTTATAATTTATTATACTCATCGTGGTATACACACAATGTCGACATTTTACAGGAAGAAATGCCAAATTATTTTGACAAATATAAATCAAGTCAGTCCCAATACTATCGCAGTGTATCGCAATATCGCTGTTCGATATCTCAACGGGGTTAGGAATATGCACCGAGGCAGATAAACGATATTCTTGTCCGTCTTGATGGAGATTCCATCAAGACGAGAAAATGGTAACCGTTGTCAATTTTATCGATACAACCGTAAACCACTATATCCAGAGTTCATGATATCGAGTATCGACAATCAATAATATTTGACATAATTACATATGATTCGCTTTTATAATTATACGAACATTGTAAAATAATTTATCTTTTACCATTTCGTTATATACCCGTAATAAATAAACGCGGTCAATGGAAGAGGAGTAGTGTCGGTACACCTACAATATATTCCTCCACCCTCCCCCCTCATTACGCCACTGTATATATTATATATATGTACACCATAAAAATCCATATCAAGTGGCAAATATTACGATAAAATTTAATTTACCTGTACAATAAAGTTGTCATTAGACATTTCTCGACTAAATATTATGCAACTCCATACGTATACTTTATAGAATTATGTGTGTGCTGAATATATACACCGCACTATAAAATCCAATTTAGAAATTGCTTTCTATACTGGTTACCACACAATGGAAAATAAAATCTATATATACACGCGACAACGTTCGAACAAATGAAATTCTAAATGAGCTAGTTGGCCCATCCTAATGTACAATAATGAGTTTTGCACGGTATAGTTAACTATTATAACTAATTAAAACGATTGCATTAGGGACAATCCGTTTCTAGTCGAAAAGGAATATTATGTCACACTCATTAGCGATTGTTGGTCGGCCCATGCAAATGTATTTTTAACCGTTCTAGTAGCGTGACGGGGAGCTATTACTACTGATAACGGTATGCCCTGCAGACGGACTGGGTTTAAGGGGTTGAATGTAGGCAATTTTATTGTACGATTACGCGTGTGGTACGTGCGCGGGAGTCGCTCGTATGTGGCCGTGTAGTGCCGAAACGATAGGGAACACGGCGGGAAATCGTATTGGGCGTTTTAAGCGTCTCCGAAATCGGCATTAAAAAAAAATTCGTTTTAAGTTGCGTTAATAGGCATTTGTCTCGCCGGGTGACGCGTGACGACGGTGCAATTTCGGTAGCTGCGGCTGCTTCGATTGTCGATTCTCGTATACACGTATGCAAAAAAAAAAAAAAAAAAAAAGGCGATACCGGACGATTTACAGAATTTTGGACGGAGGTGTCGAGGACGAATTCAATTTTAGAATATCCATGCGATACGGGTTTTAGACATTTTTCCAAATACCGATTAAATAACAATTTCATAAAAGAAATTAAACTACAAACAATTTTTGGTTACTACGCTACGAACCGACTGATATTGAACCAAAATGCGTCTCCGCTACGCGAGTTTGTTCGGTTTCCTTTGACGCGCAGACCGCCCAGGCTCGGGTTAGAATCGGCGGCTGTGCCCGCTCGGTCTGATAACGAAACCGACAGTCACGTTCACACCAGTGCGGCTTTGCCGATCGGCATAGTGATGACGCACCTTTACGGACTTATTTGCAATGTATATTTTTTTTTTTTATTTAAAGCCTCAATCAATTATTGTATTTGTTCTTTCAGGCGTTACGATCTACATTTTAATTAAAAATGAATGTTTACGGTGAATAAAGTGAAATCCACATAAATGGTTGTATTAAAAAAAAAAATAAAAAACCGATCTGTACCTAAACGGAATACCGATAAAATAAATCGTTAACGAAAAAAAAAAAAAAAAAAAAAAAACGTCGGTATATATTAAAATATTTCATTGAAAACATCCGTTGCCGTTTTAGAAACAAAATATTGGTAGGTATACCACTTGACAGAGGAGTACCGACATTAATAAATCGACGGTTGCCTCCTAATACGCATATTTATTGTAATTATATTAATAATATTACAATACTATTACGTTCTAAGTATATTATTACTTAAACACGATACGTTCGGTAATATTTGAATAAACGTTCGACAAAGCCGCGGATACTGCTCGCGGGCGTGCCACTATTGTAGATTGGAAATCGGGAACGTAGGACACACAAAGGAATTTAATTTCTATCTGTACGCAACGATAAATCGTTGCTAACGGAATACGACTCTGAGCGAAGTTTGGTTTTGAACATGTCACGATTTTTGCGATTTTCGTACAAATTTGAACTTGACGAGCTCATAAAACAAAACTGTTACACGGTTCTAAACTTTTTTTCTTTTTTTTTTTTTTTTTGCCAAGCATATACAAATTATGACGATTCTTGTGTAAAACGTTCAGGCATTTCTGCTCGGCTAAAACAATTTTATAAAAACTAAAAAACTCAATAATTTCAAATGCCTATAAATATCACAAAAATCATCAGAATTTTTTGAAAATTTAAGGTCATTACAATTTTTTTTTAACAAATTTATAAAAAAAAAAAAAAAAAAAAGAAATTGCTGTTATTGTCGTTAATTGTCCTAATTATTAAGAAAATAAAATATTGAACGGACTAGATTTAAAATACTTTCAGAAAAAATGAAAATCCGGGCAACATTTCTTATAGAAAAGTTGGTTACAGAAAGACATAAAAAAAAAAAAAACCGCACACATTAAATATTTAAAACCAATACATTCTCCGCCACGTTCAGCATCTAAAATTGTATTTACGTATCTAGTCAATTTTAATCATTACCATCGGTAAGTTCTTGTCAAAATAAATTTTAACAAAATAAAATATATTTCGCTAGCGTTTTTTGACGACTGCACAGCGGCCATTTTATTTTATTTATCCGGCAAACCATCTGCGTAAAAGATTTTTTTTTTTTTTTTTAAGATTATTTCCGTTAACAACTATACGAAATTGTCAGCTCAAACATTACCGACTGCCCAAAATATTTCGTATTCAAACACCACGCAAGGCGCAGATAATCTCTGGGGAAATCTTATTGCGTTGTTCTGATAAGCCTGTACATTGTGATTGGCCATCACAATATTTCAACCATCAATAATTATTGAGCGTACGTATACAGCAGTGGTTCCCAACTGGTGGTCAGCGAAGTTTTTTTTAATTTATACATTCTATAAACTCGTATAACACGCATAATTGATGTCATTTTAATGTGGCGGCTTGCGTGACTTGAGAGAAGAACCAACCGGTGAAGGTACTTCGGCGTTAACTTAATTAATTAGCATTTTGTTTTAATCGATAAGGTCTCGGGGCTATTGACTCTTGAGTATTTTTTTTTTTTTTTGGGGGGGGGGGGCAGAAGAGGTTACCGGGAATCGCGATGGATAGTAATTTTTTAACACGGGGGTCGGTGTGATTTTGAAGGCGATTTCTGAATTTTGAGTAGTGTATTACTTGGCTGTTTCGGTGACATTAGGAATTATTATTATTACTACTACTACTACTACTACAAAATGTTATTGTGTTATTTTATACTATATAATCACACCGTGTATTTGCTATTTTATAATAATTATTTAAAAATATTGAAATATTGATCATTACTTCTGATATTGTGTACGAATTTAATATTTAACTCGTATAACAGTATCCGAATTCCCGTATACAATTTACATTTCGTAATACAAGGAAGTGTTTGTTTGACACAATAACCGAATCCCTCGCACGAATAGGTTCGTACATTTTCATACAGAAATGGATCGGCGGTTCCGTATGCACGTTGAAGCCAGATTTCCAAAAAGCAACACTTAAAGGGTGGCTCACACAGGATTTTCTAACGAAAATAATCGAATTATTTTTGTTGATTTACGGGGTTACTATGGTGATACGGATAAAAAATAAAATCAGTTATTATTAAGAAGACACAGCGAGACGGAAAAAACACGTTTAATTGAATTACTTCCATTAGTTTCGATTTCTGAAAGGATTTTTTTTTTTTTTTTTTTTTTTTTTGCTTTTACATAGTCAACAGAACGAAAGGGAGTCGGGGAAATTGGCACGGGCAACGCTGGGCGGGATAAATAATATTATTAATAATATTACCAAGTAGCGAATGTCTAATCAATTACATTGGACAGTTACATAAATTTATTTTTTTAATATGCCAATACCGTGCCGCGGACAAAATATTATAAGTAAAATTGCATTATACAAAACTGTATTTCTTATATTATATTTGTTACGAGTTTTTTTTTTATAATAGGTAATTAATGCAATTTATTTTATTTTTACCAATATTTTATTATATATTTGGCGCTTTTCGAGTTTTGCTTTTGTTATATGTAGATACAAATGTTAGTTTTTTTTTTTTTTTTTTTTTTCTATTGGCGTTTTAAGTTAAAATTTATGTTAGAACACGAAAAATCGTAATTTATTTTGTAGTTCGCTCACACATTTGTACAATGTTCAGTTTAAATCTATCAACAAATATTTTAATTGAATTCCATTCAAGAATCGTTTTTCGTATCAATGATTTATCGTTGTAAATAGTATATTATAAACTACATGAAACTTATATCCTACCTTCTCGATTTGCACTGGCTTACCCATGGTACGAAATATGTTCGCCATTATGTTGTTAAGTATAACTCATGGGGAAAATATAGATTTTTTGCGATAACTCAATTTTCGCTTTGCTTGCGACCATCAGCGAAGAATGTCATTTAATTTATTTACTTATTTTTTCCGCGCATGTAATATTGCAGTATCTGTATATTGAAAATTGTACTTCCATTTCGGTAAATCGTATTCTGCAGCATTTACACGAACACCGAAGGGTTTTTTTTTTTTTTTTTTGTTTAATAAAAATATAAATGAAACGAAAATTAATTTAATTTTTATTTAAAACGATATTCCTGTATATTATATTACACCTACATTTTTATTTGGTTTTTGTTTGAGAAGTATATAACCATTTCTATAAAAAAAAATCTAATGAAGTTGGATTCAATAAAGTGTTCAGGCACGAGTGCAATACAATTATAAATGATTAAATATTAAATTAAATGATAAATCATTTCGTTTTTATTTGAACGACATTTCTGATCAGAACGTATATATTGAACACGTTTCTAGGTTAATATCTTTTGAATTAAATTAAATTCGTTATTATTTAAAATGCGTGCTTTAATTTAAATTTTCTCAATTTCGAACCGTTAATAACGCGCCCGGGGGTAAACAATTGAGTTATTTAACTGTCGGTATTATCGATATCATTAAACCGAATGGTCCAAACCATTTTCTAGCTTCTATAAGATAGCCTATCTATAGATAACCGTCATTATCGAATTAATATTATCGCCAGTAAGCTCCTAACGGTCATTCGATAACCACGCGCCAATTTTTACCCCGCCCGCACAAAATACTAGTCAGAGATACCACGCACGTTACCATGGGTTAAGAAACAAAAATATTTTACAAATCATTCGGCGTAGTAAACATTCTTAATTCTATCGAGTGTGCCATAAATGTATGTTTTGCGTTTAAAAGTACTCAAGTAAACGACTATGATTGCGATTTTTTATTGTAGTTACTATTATCATACATGCGAACTACTATTAAATTGCAGTGCAAGCTTACAATTACAAATTGTATATGTTATGCATGAGAAACCACTAAAAATCCGATTTTTATAATAAATAAATATAAAAAATATATTGAATATTTAGCCCTTCCCAAAATGTATCGCATATGATATTACTAGACTGTTATTTAATCCATTATGTACCGCAGATATTCAGACAAGTGAAAAGATTGTGAAAATGCCCAGTTTAGAAAGAATATGTTTTGATTTACGATAAAATAACTAAAATTGGTTGTGTTAAAAACTGTTGAGCTATACAATTTACTGGGTTTTCTATAGTGTATTTTTATATGCTTCGGAAAATTATTGTAAAAATTCATAATGGCCCATTTAATGAACGTGCCATTCATGTTAAAATTTCTATGTATAAAATCGTTGAATGAAACTTATTTGCAGGTTTTCACTGTCCCAATACGACAAGTAGATTTAACAATGAAAAAAAAAATACGTAATACACGGTTGTAAAATAAATACAGTATATGTTTAGTATCTACGCTTTTTAATAAAGCTTAAAACACAAAATTAAAAAAAAAAAAACAAGTCGTAGTTAATTAAAAAAAAAAAATAAAATATCGTTCACATAAACCGCAACACCAAAATTCCAAAAGAATCTTTGTTAAATCTAATTATACAAATTACACTTGTAATTTATATATATATCTCATAATACATTTTTGACAGTTTTTTTACATTAAATATTTGTTAACTGAGAATCATTCATTTTATTTAAATATTCACGCTTGAGTCATAAACCGCTTGGTATACTGTACATTATATAGAATTTGAAGTAAAAACTATAAAAAAAACAAAATAAATAAATAAAATACGAGACTAATAATAACGCAAAAATCTGTTTGAAACATTAATTCTCAATCTAGGTCATAATGTATACAGTTATTCTACAGAATAATGATTTAATTGCGTATCTGTATTTAAATACAACCGAACTTACGTTGAATGACTACCCTAAACTGCGGCATTTTAGGTAGATATTGAAATTTAAAAAGTGTCCATTTTTACAATCGGTAATAAACTGTAACTTATTTGAATATATATTTATATATTTATTTATTCACCTAAATATTATTATTTACAAATAAATTTGTGTTTTTCGATTTTTTCATTGGTCAAAGTTATACTGATTTCGAGATATAAAACGATTTTTCGACAACGGGGTTTTTATGTTCAAAAACCCCACACTTTAAAATCTATACTCTGCTGATCAGCCAACACACCCCAATACCTTAGTTACCGAATACGCAAATGACAAAGTCATCTATGCCTCTCATTCCGACCCACTAATAGCTTCGACATCCATACCAAATCACCTAAGTCTACTGTTACTCTGACATTCTCGTTGGTTAGTAAATATCAATGCGTCAAAATCAATCCACACGGTATTTACACTAAACCATGGTCAATCTCCTCCAATCTTCCTAAACGACAAACAAATATCCTCTTCTGATACATGTATCTCGGCTAATAACTTGACGAAAAATTAAACGGGTCCAAACATATCCAAAAAACTCAAACTACCCTCAACCATAGACTTTTCCTACTTAAAAATATCCTCAGTAAATCATCTAAACTCAATTTAAAAACAAAAATCTCTATACAAAATCTCTTCCTAAAACTCATCTGGACCTATGGCGCTCAGCTCCGGAGCGCTGCCCAAAAATCCAATACGAACAAAATGCATACATTCCAATCTGAAATATTCCATATAAAATCACCAACGTCCTTCCATATATTTCAAATCACATTCTTTATAACGACCTTAATATTCCACATTTATCAAAAATGCAGCCAAGTTAACACCACAATAAATTTCACTCCCGCCTCCTCCAACATACCAACCCGCTCATTGAAAACCTCTCCTCAATATTCGTTTCTCGGCAATCCTCCCCGGAGGCTTATACGTCGGTGGCCAAGAGACTTTCTCACACTGCGGTGGTCATTGACTTTAGCTCATAATGTATAAATAAAATCCCGTCAAAGCGTTATCAATGGATACCGTCTTCAATTCACGTCCATCTTCTTATTAAAAAAAAAAAATATGTTCAAAAACACTCGCGCCAGACATCATCCCGCGCCGAGGTATTCGATTTTCCATCTATAACAACCGACACGTTTGTTTTCCAACTGTGTTATTAATGGATTTTTTTTTTTTTTTAGTTTTGTTTACAACGGAGGTGGCCCTTCCGGCGATCAAACAAAACCGAACATAACTATCGTTCTGCTGATGATATCGTAATACGCCGTCTGCGGTTATAAATATTATAATGTTATGTCGTCGATTCGTCGCGGCGGTTCGCGAGAACGTCATTATGCGCCTACGCCGCGGATTGAATAATCGATTGAAATTAAAAAAAAAATAAATCCGGTGGCCAATTAATGCAACCGCGTGTGCATTCCAGGAGAACGGCGTAAAAATTCTACACCGGGGTGGCACACTCGGTATAAATTTCTGACGGTATTGCCGCTATTACGACGATTATCCGAGCTTAGAGCCCCGACGGTGGTCGCCTGTTTACGCATCGCCATGATCGGTTGCTCGATAATCCGGTACCGTTTGCCACACATTTGCAATTCCGAATTTACACACTGCGTATCGCGAATTGTATTAAAATACTATAACCCCTTAGGAAAAAAAAAAATAAAAAAAACCACACATAAATTCTATTCCGTACGTATTTAAATTATTATCGTTCCACACGCGTAGTCTAACCCGTGTCGAACAAGTGCTCGGCTATATTCTATTGTATACACGACGAACTGCAAGACACCACTCGTCATCACGGAAAGGATTACCGTTTTTCCGGGCGGTTTGTTATTATTATTATTATTATTATTATTTTTTGACAATTTGAGAAACAAGCAGCTCTAAAAAAAAATGTTACATTACCGTCAATTTTCGTAACACTTATGTTTTGCAGGTGAAACCACTTTTTACCGCACTTTTGATTTTCAAACGGAAACCTATAGTAGATATGCCATGCCCAGATGGAGTTTTAGTCGATATAAATACCGGTGTTGAAATTTGGAATGAATTTTCATAGATTAGCTAATTTGTGCGACGCGTTTGAATAGAGCGGTCCACTAATCTCCCGCTCCCATTAACCACAAAACGACAAACTTATTAAGCGGAATATCTCGTCGACGGGTTGACGAATATTAAACATTTTAACACCGACTAAATACTTCATTTATTTATAATATTTATTAATGAAACATTTTAGTACTGCTTGGTTCCTTAATTGTCAAAAGAAAAAAAAAAATACTTTCCGAGATATTGTGTTCGTCTTACACTCTAACGGTTAATCGATTTAACTCCGTATTATTAGTTTTAATAACGATCAGTAGTGAACTGTTTAATAATAAGCTGCAATAATGAATGGAAGGCGGGGGAGGAAATATTTTGCGCAGGCTATAATCCGTAATTCGATTATTGATTTATAATTTTAAAATAATATTCCTCAGTAGATTTTATGCTGTATGAATTTTAGAACAATAATTTTTATCACCCAGAACGTATTCTCATACGTGTAGTCAAATAGATTCAATTACCTCGAAATAAAACGTCAATTTTCCATTCCGAGATGAATCGGTTAAGCACAACATTATTTAAAATTCAAGGAGTAATACTCCTGGAGTTATCGTTCAACGTGGGCAATTGAATGTATTGAACAAATTGTAGATATATTTTCGGCCACGGGAATTATTTGTTATCCGGTTATTCGATGGCCCGTCGTCAATTTTGCCGTTTTGCGTTACCCAGGCCCAAAAGGTCTGGTCCAATCGTTTGTCAATATTTGGATGTTTTTACGGGATATATTAAATGTAGGTGTTAATAGTTTTGTTATTTATAAGGTATTCCGTACGATCGTGAAAACGATCATTTAGTTTACCCCGCGGGATTGCCGGTGTCCAATTGATGTCACGGTGATGCTTCAAAAAAAAGGATTGAAACGAAGAAGAGTAAAAAAAAAAAATTTTGGACGGGCGGGCACTTATGTTAACTGCGCGTGCTGTAAAAATTCCCTTGGTGGTATTATTCTCGCCGGCGCTGGTGCTACCGCCGGCGAGAATAATAAAAAAATACGAAAAATCGTTACACGCGATACCATGCACATTGTTTATGTACGTATATATATATATATATATATATATATGATTTATCTACCCACATCCCCAGTGCAGTTGTGCGTGTTCCGGCTTGTACAATATATTTTAATATAACTTTCCTAATACGTTTTACAGTTTGAGGGTATGACAACAGAAAAAAAAAAAAAAAGAAAAAAACACCTCCCTTCCACGAGAAATTTCTCCGGAACCGTATTTCGCCCGGCACCGTATTTTTTTGGAAAATAATTTATCGGAAACGCGTTTTACCGGGAGCGTATTTTAATGGAAATGTATTTCGTCGGAAACGTATTTTGTCGGGAACCGTATTTTGTTGCGGGCTGATAAATAACTGTAAACCATAAATAGCTTTTTTTTTTTTTTTTTTAATCATTATTTTATTTAGAAATATCGGTGCTAAAAAAAATTGCGATCACGGTTATGTCAGAACGTAACACACCGCGCATGTGCGAGCATTATTACCGCGCGTAACTCTTCTGACTACTTGTCAGGTTATCAATCGTAGAACACAAAATACGGTTCCCGTATTCATTGGAATACGGCGCCGAGCAAATATTTTCCAACATTGTACGCGCTCCCAATTCTTTATACTAGACACAGTACAACGGTAAAATAACAACATGTACAAATACGATTGCGCAATTTCGACACTATTCATATCAAAGAAACGCGAAATGCTCTTATGACAAAATATACACAATTAATTAAACCATAGGATCGTTAAAACTATTTAATATCATGTAAATCGTTTTCCCTACGGGCTAGCAGATGAATCACTGCACTGCCGTGCGATTAAAACCAATACATTTTACAACGTACAGGCATTGTGTTCTATTAAACGTAAATACAAATACGAGATGTGACAATAAAATAACGAGACTTTTTGAATATAACCTAAACTGTTAACGTTATCTATAAAACGATTATTGAAATATGATTAGAAAACACTTATCTAAAAGTACACTGATGGCATCGATTCATTTTCTTATACGTTAGTGGCCTTGTTATTAGTGCGAGTTCGACTATACTGCCGAAAAATGTTAGATATAAAAATCGAACAACATGTGTTAACATTAAATTTCTTGTTAAATTAAAAAAAACTGCCGCCGAATCGTTTCGTATGTTATGTGAAGTTTATGGTGAAGAATGTTTATCAAGAGCTCGTGTTTTTGAATGGCACAAACGGTTTTGTAGTGGAAGGGAGGACGTCGAAGACGATGATCGTTCTGGACGTCCTACCACGTCTCCAACAAACGAAAACGTTGAAAAAATCGACAAAATTAATTAATCAATATTATTATAAAGAGGTATTAATTAAATTAAGAGAACGTGTCAGAAAGAAGCGACCAGATCTATGGAAAAATGGCTGGGTTCTTCACCAAGACAATGCTCCAGCTCACAGTGCATTTTCAATTCAACGTTTTTTAACTGAAAAAAAAATTTCTGTACTTCAACATCCCCCGTACTCGCCAGACCCTGCTCCTTGTGACTTCTTCTTATTTCCTTCTTATATCTTTTCCCATTTTCAAATAGTTGATGACGTAAAAATGAAAACGGAAGAACTTCTAAAAGGGCTGAATGAAAGCAATTGGCAACACTGTTTTCAAGAATGGCAGCGACGTATGCAACAGTGTATTGATGCTGAGGGAAGGTGATAATCATTAAATTATAACATTTTTAAAATAAACAACTTTTATTCAAAAAGTCTCGTTATTTTATTGTCACACCTCGTAAAACTAATTTCGTTAACAAACAGATGTTGTTTTACTGTATCAAAAAAAAAAAAAAAAAATCAGTTATAGCGGTTATGCAATAGGTACCAACTTTAAAAGGGCCATTCTTCGCCGCTATAACGAACTCCCTTCATTTCTCTCGGTTCCCAACTAATTTTCTCCGTCTCTGTATTACCATTTTATCAAGATCTTCTTCCGTACCATCCAACCATCTTTTTCCGGGCCGCCGCCTTCGAGGTCTTTTCCCCATTGGTTTCCAATTCGGGAATGCTCTACTCATATCATCCTCACCTCATACCGCGCCACAGTCCTTGAATCCTTTGTCCTCTTGTGCACCCGATGACTGATATCATCCCAGTTCTTTCTATAGTTATTTTACGCGCGTAGACAGCATTTTATTTTGGCGGGGCGAGAGGGGGAGCTGAGTCGAAAAAATTGGTTCGTTTAGGTTAGGGATCGGTGTCGGTGTTGCCGAATTTTCGTACCGTTGACATTGGTGGACGCTAGGAGATTTACCACATAAATGAATATTCTGTACCGATGATGAAACTACGAAGTTAATTACGTTCAAATTATTTGGTGCAATTATAATATAACATTATTATTGCTATTGTTATTATATATTTTATATCAATATAACAATAGTTTTTTTTAAAAAAACTGTATCCTAATAGATAACCTACTTGACTATTTTCCAGGGTGACTGTTCACAATATTTAAATATACATACCGTAAAATATTTAGTAAATATTAGTACCTATTATAGTTTCCAATGCCCACTGCCTATTGTAATATGGTAATTAGTTGCTTAATTTAATAATAATAATTATTATTATTTTTTTTTTTTTTTTTAACAATCACTCAATTTACAATCGATTGTGATGTAAAAACTGGCATCTAGACATTTTACAACTCTTTATCTGCGGTGGTACATACTGTATACGAAAGTAAACAGGAGTAGTAAGATAAACCCCTATTTCGAAGTTCATTCCTAATAACAATTTATTAACAAAAGATCATTTTTTTTTTTTTTTTTAACGATTTATTATCGGTGTATAACATGGCGCATGGACAATGTTTCAAGAACACCGACCTTAAGACATTTCGCAAAACGTTTTACGAATTTCAAAATGTAGTATTAGTAGGTACACATCAAAGACTGCTAACGGTGTACGCGAGTTTGGATTCTAACTAACCTCCATCTAGACATTTTACACCAAAAACACCCGAATCCCGACCGTTACAAGCCGAACATCTGGTTATATTTTACTCATTGACTTAAACATGAAACAAACGTAACATACATTTGTGTTTTGAGTTCCGATAAATATATGTACAATGTATATTATTATTTTCTGGAACTGAATTGAGGGTTTATTTAATATACGATCGGTATTTAACTATATTTAGTCCGCCGAATCCAGGAAAGCGTTTCATGTGCAAGACTTTTCCCCTCGACTATAGGTAAAGGCTCCGAAAATATATATCGAATAACGTCGAGCCCGAATTATCTCCGAAATCCACGTGGCAAACCGGACAATATTCGCGTACGTAAAAAAACTGAGCCGTTGAATTAAAATTATTATAACTATATAACCTAAACTACGCGAACGGAGTAAAAAAAACTGCACCTTTGTTCAAAAATACTTTAAATAATTTATAAAACAAAAAAAAAAAAAATGCTAAGTGCATACCTACAATTCCAGTGTGGGGCCAAACAATGCGGAAAACATAATACAACATTAGTATAATATAATTGATCCCATATAATGTTTTTTTTTTTTTTTTTTTTAATACATATTTTAGTGAGTTGTATGTAAAAGTTATGTCTAGGATTCTAACGAAACTCAACAATTAAAAATCAATCGATTATACCCTTATTAAAAAAAACGAATGATTTTATATTTTGCACGTCATCGTTATTCAGTTATAAATGTGCACTAACAATAATTTATACATTCTACGTAATTTTGACAAAAAAAAAAATTAAAACCAGAATGCATTATTTCACACAAAAACGAAAATAAGCTACAAAATCGTACATTTAATAGATGATTAGTCCCTGCATATTTAAGTGGTTATTACAGTTTTAGGGAAATTTCAGAGGTACAATTATATTGTCATGGCTTATGGACTATTAAAAATATGACAGCACGAACATTTTCGGTGTGTTGCAACATAAAAACTTTGTGTCCAAAAATCGTTTAATCTCAAAATGAGTATGATTTTTTTTTTTTTTTTATAAGCGTTTGAAGTTCAAATTTCAATGGGATTCGTATAAATCACGTTATTTTGATTTTTTCCAATTTATGTGAATAAAACGTTTTATTGGTTCAATAAAAATACACAACAATGTAAGAGGAGAAAACATGGAAAATTGTAATTTATTTTAACATTTTTACCGAATTTCGCTCAAAATCGTTTTCCGTCAGAAATGTTTATTTTTCTTTGTTGTTGTTATAGTTTAATTAAAAATAATCGTAGACACCTGAAATTTGTATCGAATTCTTAAATTTGCCTTCTCTAGACGTGGTATAATTTTCAAACTATTCTGGCGGTTTTTTAAATTGTATTACAGCTATTTTAAATCTTGTTTTAGTTTGGTATTAATAGTATTTGGTTTTATGTGATTTGGATTTGTTTGAATTCCCAAAAATACTTAAAAGATTGAAAAATGTTTATCATAAGTTGAATTTATGACTGTTGTATGTCATGGTTTTTTTTTTTACACGCGTTTGAAATTCAGAATTTGACGGAAATCGTGAAAATCGTGGCAGTTCGTGTGCTATTTTCCGATTTATGTGGATAAAATTGATTTGACCGAGATGATAAAACACGGACAGTTGTAGTCTACTTGGTAGTTACAAATAAATATAATTGTAAATTTCAATGTAGCAAAACGGAACTTCGCTCGGAAATGAGTTAACGTACAGATATATATATATTTATTAAATTTCCCTCTATATAATGTGAATATCAAATTATTGTCATTTTATTCCGATACAATTGTACTGATCTATAATAGAAATAGCCAATAGATGCATATTTAGCCGGTTAAATCTAATTTAAACACGAAAAATAATTGATTTGGGATGGTTTTGTATGTGCAATGTGTATGTGACAAACAAATATTTAAATTAGACATCAACACACGTATTTGCTAACTTGTAAAATTAGAGTGATTTTTTATTTATTTTTTTTTTTTTTACCAGTTAAGACTCGTTACATGTAAATATATACATATATATTTTTATATGAATATTTCTTCTGTCCGTGTGTATGTCACTGAACGTCCTCCTAAACGGCTGGGTTTTAATGACATTTTTTGTGTGTGTTTGAATGGGTCCCTGGATGGTTTAGATTCACAATTCGACGTGACAAGTGGCGTTGCACGGGTGGCTGGCACGGGGTTATCGGTATTTTTAATACAGCCATCAAATTATTTTTGTTGGTTTACGGGTAACCTTGGTGATTCGGATGAAATTAAAAACCAGTTAAATTTGTCGATTGCCATGGAAACCAAATACTACAAATAACAATACAGAATAAAACGGCGAGTTTGGAGGGTTACGCTAAATCGGTAATCCTCATCCGCGAAATATACAAACAAAATTAGTGATCGAGCTGTAAATGTAGTGTAGACTCTCGAAATGGAGTGAAGCAAATTCAGTCCTGTCGATACAAATGTAAACCGGACAATCTACCGAAATATTCCGACGACGAAAACGAGGAACCACCGCCGAAGGTTATCCCGGAGTAAAAATATACGGATGCCCATGGCAGGACGATATATACAGTTCGTCCGAATAACAGTAAATGTTTTCACTTAAGAATGTTGCGCCGTGTAATGGAGGTCCGATGTCCTTTGCAAGGAATCGAGGTATAAAATCATTAGAAAACTGCCTGCTTGAGTGTACGATTCTTAATGGCTATGGAGCTCGGGAAACGATCTTGATCCCTAGAATACCAACAAATCCATCATTTTAGTCTGGACGCCTCCGACTTCCCGTAAAATTATGATTTTCAATGACTTTAAATAAGGCACAGGGCCATACATTAAACGTTGCAGGTTTAGACTTAATCACCGTCCAATTTTTTCCCCATATTCAATTGTACGTGGCTCTGTCACGTGTCTAATGCAAAGGAAATCTATTTGTGCTGGTTCCGGAAATATTTAATGTGTACATGGCCAACTGAACTTTAAATTTAAATTTAAGCAAAATTTTCAAGTAATATAGAATTTTTTTTATAAAAAAAACATGTAATTCGATTTAGACGGGGAAAAAAAAATTAATAAAAATTACTTCCATAATAATATCAATAAATTTCACATTTCGCTCTGAATTTTAAAAAAATAATGTCCGGGACAGCTAGACGATTCGGGGTAACCATCTAAATTAACACGAGCAAGGCCGGGTGATTGCGGCTAGTATATATATATTTTTTTATTGTTGTAGGTAATAATTTAAACTGCATCACCTAACGTGCAGATATTAAAAATACAGGTTAATAAATTTATAATTTATTTCGTAGTATCTAATTGTATTAAATTAATAAAAAAAAAAAAAAAAATCAAATCCAGCAATAGGATAGAATTCATATCGTTGGTAATTATAGGCTACTGTTATGAGTTGGTTATACTGAGTGCAAGCCAGTACCTATATATATATATATATATTCTTTAATCGACATCAACGCTAAGTTATCGTATACTATAAAAGACGATTGGAGAATAAAATACAAATTTTGATGTTTGTATTTGCTGTCCTAAATAGGTAATACATTTTCAATCAATAAATTGCATTATTTATTTACCGTCATTGTTGGAAAGTTTAATATGAGAAGTTCCCTAAATCGAAATTATTTTATGCAAATAGTACTATAGTAATACTATGCGATAGAATAACTTATAATTCTTAATGTAGTGTTCCTCGTCGAACAACGAAGGTTTAAAAATTGTTAACATAAAATATTAACTAAATAGAAAAATGCTATTTGTCCGTTTAGTATATATATAAAAAAAAAAAAAAAAAAAAAAAAAAAAAGGTTTCAAGACGACTTGTATTATATAAAATCTTGTTCTGGTAAAGGTAAGAGCCATATATTTTATTATATATATATATATAAGACTGGTACATAAGGATAATTAAATAAATATGGACTTATGGAATACAACTGTGGGATTGTGCCAGCAAGTCCATTATTGAGATTATTTAACGCTGCCAGAACATCGGTCTCCGCACTATTGTCGCAGCTTACCAGTATGACAGAAACGATATTATCCCCGGGATATGATGATCGTTTACGTCTAGGACCATATTACCAAGTTTGCCCGCAAACAAGAAACAAGGCTGGATCAACACACAAATCCGGTAGCAATTCAATTACTCGACAACTCTCAAGACATCAGATGTTTCAAACGCCCGAAGACTTAGTATGCGATTCTCAGAGTAAGGCCGCCCAGGCTTCCACTGCAATGCGAGTGAGATTCCACAAATAGTGGTTTTTTTTTTTTTTTTTTTTCGCGTATTAATACACTACGAGTATTCGTGTACACCTTTGAAATGTATTGATTTTTATAATAAAAACTTTCGGGCGGTTTAATAAAAAAAATAAATACAAAATTTGACCGGTAATATTATATTGTTGCTGGGGCTGTACAGTACACATTATTTATAAAATTATCAAATTTATATTATAAATAATAAAACAGCACCTGTATACTTTGACTTTGATTTCGCATTTGCGTGTGTCCAATTAATTTATCGATGGGTCAAAATATTTCGTTCGTTGTGTAGTTTTGTATTATTATTTTTATTTTTTTGTTTATCAAAAAAAAAAAAAAAAAACCATAAACGTTTGAAATCCTACTAGGTTTAGATTTCAAATTGTTCTTGTTCTTTCGTAATACTATACACAACACGTGACACGATTGAATCTATTTAACTTTATCGTTAAAGCTCATTCGTACGTTCAACATTGGAATCTACTTTTATTGTTAAAAGCCCCAAAAATAGTTTAGATGTGAACAATTATTTTCGGACGTGTACTCTACGAGTACCCTGCACTTTATGTGATTGTTTAAGAAACGCGGATTGAGTAATAATTTTGGGCAATTGTTAATAATATTTCACGTTCGACGTCCCCTTAAACCAGTACGATGGAAATTAGTATAACGTTGCCATCTCGTGCAAAGCCGGATTTCACGACGTTTATTTTGGCACAAAACATTACAATATATTTTTACACGCGGTTAAGATGCGAGTGTTATTACTTTTACGCGCTTCGGTGAAACTCTACAATACCGAGCCTGCTAAATATTTAATATTTATTTTAATCAGCTATTGAAATCAATATGATTGATTTTTTTTTTTTTTGATTTTATAGTGCGTCATTGGCTGTAGCCTTTGCAAAATCGTATTAAACAACCCATTTTCTCAATATAAATTATATAGATTTTTCTCAATATTCATTTCGGTTACGAGTATAATGTGAATACGTGACGAAAATAAAAAAATACATAAATTACCAATACTATAGTTACTATCGAATTATCAGTGTGTAGAAAATAATAATAATATTATAACCATTATTTCTTAGTCGTAGGTAAATAATATCGATTATATTATTTGGCCAGGCGCGCAGTTCTAAGAGAGACGCAAATTTCGATACTACTTGTGTAGTAATTGAAAAATGTATAATTTTTTTTTACCAAATTATTACATTATAATATTATAATTGTTATTAGGTTATAAAACTCCGGGTTTAATGACTTGGCGTTGGAGTACGATCGAGATTTAAATGCTGCCAGAAGTTATATTCTGAAAATGAACGTTTCAATTATTAATGACAATGTTTGGTTAATGTAACTCGGTGAGATGTTCTAAAACATATTCATATTACTCTTTACGAGATTTATATCCGAGAACTTTTAGAGGTGGCACTACGAATGTTTTTAACGATTCGTGTAACTGCAGCAACACGTGACAGAAGCTTCGGCAAGCTGAAAATTATAATAATAAAAAAAATAAATATGATCTAACAATAAGTCAAAGTCGTCTCACCGGTATGGCTATATATTATCAATAGAAAAATATTTAGTGAAGACAATCGCATTTGATAACGAATAAAAGCAAGACAAATACCGTTGCATTAAAATTAAAACGTTAAAATAAATAAAAAAAAAAAAATAAAAAACTATCAAACACAATTTTCAAAACAAATCGCATGGGTTTTTTTTTTTTTTTTTATGTAATTGTTTATATTTCAAAATCATACGAATACAAGTAGTTATTGAAGTTTATTAGTTATTACCCAGTAATAGTACTAGGTGGGTTATACATGTTTTAAATTATACAACAAATTTTTTTTTTTTTTTAAAACTAATGCAAATTTCCCACTCGAGGAGAGGGGGGAGGGGGCGCCACCGGCCCCGATACACTAGTTATTAATTTATTGTAGTCAACAATATTGGGAAAATAAAAAAAAAATTTGGTCGATATAACAGCCGGGGGTACCGTATCGAGTGGATTTATAACGAAACCTGCATGTATTTAGAGGCGATCGCGGCAGTAAAGTGGCAGCGCATAACTACAAATGGCTGAATAACAACGGCAACGTTGCCATAAATTTGGCACGCGTTCGAGTCACCGAATCGACGGAAAATCCCCGCGTACGGAAATCGTAACCAAACCAAATCCGAAGACGGTTGTAAATCGTATTCGATTATATTATTTATATTATTATTTAATTTCGGCGGAGAGCTAAAGCATTACGGTTAAGCGTTAGTGTTTGACTCGGGGCGAAACAATTATCGCTTTGTTGGTTTTGATCTCCTATAGAAATTTATATTACAATATTCACATTTCTCTCGTATGTGCCCGGGCGTATTATTATTATTTTATATTCGAATCACAGTGGATCGAGCGAGTCAATAATCAGTCTTGCAGTACAATTGTGCGATTATTTTTCCGAAATAAAAATACACAAACAAGTACACTTCAGATAGGCAATTCGACAGATTTTTTGCAAATGTCTAACGGCATATGTAAACGGGTTAGATCCGTTAAAATAATCTCAACATAAATATGAAATTGCGTATAAATTTAAAAAAAAAAAAAAAAAAAAAATCGCATACGGTAATTTTATGAACGAGTTTAGACGTAATAATGAATTCACGGGCATTTTTTGTTGTTGTTGTATATAAATTTCTACGAGTATAATATTTAGAAAAAATTCGATTGTGTTGTATCGAGTCTATTATGTTCCTTTCTGGAACCGTAGGTTCGGCGTATAGAACTAAAAAAAAAAAAAAAAATCAATAATTTAAATTTGTCAACAAAAGTAAAAATCCCAAAATCCCCCGATAACCGCGTCGCGTTTTATAATACAGTCTTTCGTATAATGAGAAATACAATGGCAAATAACATTTTTTCTTTTTTTTTTTATATATTTTTTTTTTAGTTATATTGAACACTGCAAAATTAATTTCGAGAAATATTGCCACGTGCCGGCACGTATTCCACGATACCGAGTAAACTGTTTGTTATTCAATATAATTATTGTATATCATCAATAGTGACGGACGGAACCTTCTCGTATTATTAACGCTATGGCTCAGCTACTAACACTGCCGCCGTGCCACCCTAAAAATAAGGTCCCGGGCCATTTTCTTGTCCTGTTATTGTTCGATAATAGTATACAATATAATACAGTGAATCTTTCCTAAACGGACACCCTTAAACAGGGGACGCCCCTACAAGCAGCTACTATTTTGTCTCGGGGACGGAGACGTTTTCACTATTTGTAAACAGACAAATCTCTAAACAGGGCGCACCTCCAAATAGCGGACGTTTCGTCTCGTCTTCGTCGTTGCGCAAAGAAAAAAAAGCACAGGCCGTCGCCCGCATTTGGGCTGTGGGGGGGGAGGACCCTCTGGTCGTGCCTACGATCTCGAAAATCGAATTTTTATTTAAACGTTAATAAAGTAAAATAATTTGTAAAACGCGTTGCCGCACGCGGTGATCGTCAGGTTCGGAAACTTCCGTGAAAATGCCGTTAAAAATTCGTAATTTTAAATAGGCGTATTGATTGAAATCTACGAGAAGGCTGACGGTATTTTGTGAGTAACGTCGCTTTTTAAACACATTGGCACTTCTTTTTTTCTACGATCGAAATACTCTTTATTGATTTTTTAACAGTAACATATAAACAGATAGAGCGGGACACCTTTCAGATGGTCACTTCTGTGTTCTTGGTTCTTATAACCGTTATCATTATACCATTATATTAAAAAACGAGTGCCGCGAATTTATATTGATGTGCGCTGAATGCTGATGCGTATAGGTACTGCCCGTGTTAAATTTTATCAGACGGGGCTCGAAAGTTCATGCACTAAAAAACGCGTATATACGCGAAACATGCACTTATGCACTAAAAACATGCGAAATATACATTATAATATGCACTTAAAAGTACGGAAATGTACACTGAAATTCTAAAAATATGCAAATGAAAAATGCGCAAAAAAATAAAATAATTAAAATTCGGTTTATTGAAAAATTTATATTTTATTTCTTTTTGTTTTTATTTTAGTTATAATTATTTTACTTGTCTTCGAAGCATTTGAGTGAAACATTATATTTTAGACCTTCCCCCATACCCGCAAATAAATTCCAGGCTTTTTGAGGAGGTATTTTTTTTTGTTGTATTATCCTTGTTGCTTCCAGAATAATCGTAGTGATCTGTTTTTTTTTTTTTTTTTTCATAGAATACTTTTACAGTAAAAATAGCGTCTTAAGCGGGAACACGTTTTATGTGAGAAAAAAAAAATTATCAGCCCGTTTAGAGTTGATCAACACACCAAATGCAACTTTCTGAAAACAGTTTATCATCGGTTACATCTGGTTTAATATTATCGCAAGCTGCACTGATGTTACGAATAGAGATCAAAACATTAACTTATGGTTGGTACTCTCCACGTCTCTCAAGTATCGCTGGATTAGCTTTTTTTTTCGGTATTTTTGTTTTACCACTTAAATAATATCCCGGTCTAGGGCTTGCGACTTGAGATGTAGTATTTGAGTATTCGATGGCAAGAAAACAAGAAATTTACATTGGTAATATTGATGTCTTACACGATGAGTACACGTAATAAACGAGTATAATATCTATTTTTATTACTACGCAATTACTAAAATTGATCGTCGTCTGCTGAACGGAAGAGCGTCTTATCCGATTATACATAGGAAAACCGAGCGTCTTATCGGGTGGTTTTTACATTGACTGGTATAGGAAATGTCTACGGGCCTACGGAAAACGGCGTCTTATGCGTGAAAACGTTTTCTTAAGCGGGATAGCGTCTTAGGCGAGTTTTACTGTATTAGCACTTTTTTGGATGCGGTACAGTTTTCGACAAATTTCGGTGTTTTTCATTAGTTATTTATAGCAGTTTTTTTTTTTTTTTTTTTTTTTACTCAGTTTTATATGTGGACACAATTGTATTGACTTCTCGATAAAAAAAAAAAAAAAAATATTAAAAAAAAATTTGGCACACGAACTGCGTCACCCGTATCGTTGGCAATCGACGGGACGCCACCGCGCTGCCGGTTCGGAAAGGAAAACCGCCACAGTTTAATGGGCCCGCGGGAAAAGACGTTGGCGGAAATCTGTCCTCGTCACCGTAATTGTACACCGCCGTTTAAGTGCTCTCGTTCACGTACGTTTTCCATTTAATTCTGTTATTATTGAATATTAATAAATTACTCGAATAGTCTCCAACCGAATATAATAAAGATTTAGCGACTCGTAGAAAATCACAGAGCCGTCTAGAAAAAAAAAAAAGTACCGGCCGACGAGATTGTTTCGGATGTCCTAGAGGAATAAACCGTCATTTGGGATTATCGATTTGATGAAATTCACTAAAGTGCACGAGGGTTAATCGACAGTTTAAGCTTCTTAGACGAAGGTTAATTAACAGTTTGTGGTCTTAAGATATTATTACGATCGCGGAGCACGGACAAGTATTAATATATTTTAAAAATATCATCAGATATAATACTCAATGGATGCTTAAATGTCCCGTTTAAAAAGAAATATTTATATATATATATTTCTTTTTTTACTATTTCTTTACAATGTTTTTTTTTTTTTTAAAAACCAACACAGACCTAACGACTATAACATATAAGTAGGTAGAGCGTGGATTTTTCTTATGCAAAACTACGATACATAAAAAGAAAACTTTTTTTTTTTTTACATATTAGTGCATCGCATTTTGATGTTTAGAGAATATAATATAAATCCACCCTTTACTTATACGTATTAAACATAGTTATATTTTATTTATTTTTTTTATTATGATGTGTATTTGTTTCTCTCTGAAGATTACTTTTCGATTTTTTTTTTTTTTTTTGCGCTACTTTTTTACTGTTACTCCGTACGTATATTGTTTCTATAATGCCATCACGTTTAGCAATTTTTTTCTCCGAGCTTTACGAGTCATCTAGGCTCTTTGCCAATACATACTTTGTATTCTATGGATTTTATTTACTATAAAAAATACACCATTTCTTTACATTTTTTTTTTTTTTTTTTTCTTTCAGAATTATTTTTATTTAAATGTCGGCCATCTTGTGCACAATATATGCTCATTCATAATACGGATGCTGGTATGTTTACTATAATTATATTACCACCGATTTCTGCATTTATTATTCCTGTCTATGATGACACACGGTAGGTATTTATGTCGTAATTTAGTATATTAATACTTTCGATAATTTTATATCGATTTTATAGTCTGGTCAAATCAAGAACGGTTTGTTTTTGTATTATTTCTTCCACGGACATCTAATAGAATTGCATACAATTAGTCATATCACCACATAATACTATATTGTATATTGCAATCATTACCTATAGGTTAGGAGGTCTTAGATTTATTTTTTCTTTTAAAAATACGTGACATTTTAAATCACACGGACATTCGTAATTTACATACACGGCAATGGGGTGAGGTCACTCACATAGTTTGGTAAGATCGGGTCAATGAGCCTGGAATCCCTTTAAGAACGGAGACTTATACAATAAATGGGTATATGTGAGTACTCGTTCCCATTTATTTTTTATACGAATAGCTATCCGGACAGTCAGTGTTCATTTACGTTTATTGTAGTACAACAATGTTGTATATTTCTTATAATGCTAACATTGTTTTTCATTTTTTGAGTAGCCAATCGTGTTTAAATAACAACGATTGTTAATATAAACAATATTCCCAACTCGATAAAATAACAACAAACATATAATTATTATATTATTGTAAATATATAATGGAAAATACGATGAAAACCATAGCCTGTTGGTTGACGGCTGGAGTGAATTTTCTGGTACAACAATTGTTTAAAAACAGAACAAAAAAAAAAAAAAAAATCCAACACATTTAACATAGCCTTATCAAAACAGTTTAGTTTTCATCGATTACAATATATTTACAAATAACAATGTTTGTCGTGTTGGAATGCCGATTGTAACAAATCACATTTGATATTATTCGATAGCAACTCGCAAACCGGTGACTTTTGGATGATTATTAGAATAACGTACGGTCGAGAGTGCGTCGCGTCCTAATACACATAACGCCGGGTTTCCAAAAACAGTTACTCCGGGAAATTTTAGATTTTTTTTTTTTTTTTTTAATATGCGCATACTACTTTGTTTTTGGTATAATAGTATTATTATTGGGACTATATTCCTTTCTCGTCAATTATAACTAACGAGCAATATAGCAGGAAAAAAAAAAAAACGCCACGGGAAACATTAAAATACGAGTACCTACCTAATTGTGCTGTCCGGGGCAAAACTATAGTTCAAACGTCAATTATTAGGTATCGTATTATAAGAAGATAGAAGGTACTTTCGACACAATGATATATGGGTTTATTGTAAAAAAAAAAAAAAAATATATATATATATATATATCGTATAACAAAGATGTATCGTGTAACAAAGATATATCGTATGACGCGTTTTTATAAAGTTTCCTTACCATTTTTTTTTAATTTTTTTTTTTTTTTTTTTCTTCATATTTTTTTTTTTTTCGATAAAACGAGTTGTAGACATAGGATAACCTATATTATTCTTAACATTGTTTTTTTTTTTTTTTTTTGCTCTTAAATCCAATCCGCTAATAGAGAAGGAGTTTATATCGTTTTAACCTAGATCAATATTTTACCAATTCAATTAAGTCGACGAGGACAAGCGACGGGCCGCATAAATTATCAATTTGTATGAACACATTAGGCGCAATTCAAAGTATTATCAGAAATGCACTGCAGAGCTGCGGAGTATACAGTCGTGAGGAGACCCATTATGATATTTTTTTTTTTTTGTAGATTCTAAGCAAAGCCGAGAAAGCGTTGGTTTTACCGTAACAATAATAATTAGTAATAATAAGAATAATCACGGAGATTCACAATTTACACCGAATAGTTATATTATCATTTTCTAGATGCAATTCAATATTAAAAAACATTCTGAGGTTTATTTTATTTCAGCTAATTATAGCTATTTTAAATGTTCAACTTGTTTAGTTTTTGTTTTTGGTTTATGGATACGATTTGATTAGGCTCTGTAAAAAAATGCTCATCAGTTTAACATTCATATTAAGATATACTTGGTGGCGAGAAAAAAAAAAATGTTTTGCGTATGCCATAATTTATTTTTATCAGTACAAATTTGATATTTGTAAATATTATGGGCATTTCGTCGATTAATTTTGATTTTGTTTTGTTTGTTACGATTTAGTGAAAAATTGTCGTAGAGACTAGACATTTTCATCAAATATTTTTATTAGCACTATTAATACCCTCTATAGATGTGGTACGATTTTTTTGATATTCTATTGTTTTTTTTTTTTTACTTATAACTATTTGATATGTTCGATTATTTTGTTGGTTTATGACGCGGATAACAATTTTGTTATTCCTTTCGAGTTTATGTGATAATATTCGTTATATCAAAGGCGATTTTCATCCAGCGTGTTTTTTTTGTTTCGTTTCTGTTACATTCACGCGCCTAATGCACTGCACGTTTTGAGTTCTGAATCAAAAGACGGATTATTAATGTTTTTTATACGTTTACTTGATAAAAATGACCGGATAAATATCGTATGGTAAAAGTTTTAGATAGGGAATAAAATTAAAGATTTGGTGCTCGAACATCGATCCCGGGACGGAAACGAATTCCCTTCCAAGTCTGCCAGTATGTTAACATAGTTTAAGTAACTATAATCGCGTATAATAATATATGAAGTCAAAATATAATACGTATTACAACATTTTTGTTACGGAACTATCTCGGCGGGATTTAAAAGTTAAAGTTTATTAGATGTATGACGAAAAGTTACAATATTAATATAGCACATAAGTATACTTAATACTACTCGCTCGTCTTTGTGTGCATATCAAAATAATATTTATATATGCGGTGTTGTTTGCTCTTCAGCTATTACCGTAGTATAATACTGACGTCGAACCATTTACGTATTTCTGTTAATTGTTATTTAATGAAATGCGCGCAGCCAATAATACGAATTCCTCGGGACATATTAAAACGTAGGTAATACAACCGTTATTGATTAATATTATGCGGTTATCGTCGGAAATCGACCGTGTTCTTCAGAATACCCGTACCCGTTCAAGATGAGGTCTCCGCTACCAACATTCAAGGGGGCCGCGCATAGGCAATTTAAACGAATTTCTTTTTTGAGAAACAAAAATATTCAAATTCACTTTCGTATAAATTACAAAATGTTTCCGGGCCCATCATATCATATATATATATGTATTTCGTGTGTAATCGTGACAGTTTTTTTTTTCTTCAAAAACGTGTACACGTAAAACGGGAGAAAAAAATAACCCCGTTAAAGTGATTTTAGATTTTTTTTTTAATTGTTATGGAAATTAAAGACCACAACACCATTAACTTTTAATCCATTAGGGTACGGCATATTGATTTATTTGAACGATACTGTTTTACGATAAATTATACTTGTTTTGTGATAAAACTGTCCGCAGGTTTTTTAAAAACGCTAAACATTCTAATATTATTTTAAGTTTTTCGAATAACATTAATACCAAAATTGTCTAGTGTTAATTTAAACGTATTGAAATATTATTGTTGGCGCAAAAAAAAAAAATATATATATATATACATACGGTTTCAGTGTTTCAAATTTAAATCTATCAAATGTTATAAAGAAATTATTTTGATATGATAAAAAGTTATTTATTATTTATAAACTTAGCTGCAAACCGCAAGGAAACTATACGGTTTTAATTGATGACACTATATTTCTGTTCGAAAACTGCCCCGAAAGATACGCCGAGAGACTTTTTACATAAATAGCTACTGATAAAAAGTACACAAAAGGCACTTGAAAAAGATTGTTTCAACATTTTCGTTTAGATGATTGTCTCCTTATTTAGTTAGTGTTCACTACATGTTTTTGTGAAATAAATACAATTCATTCGATCATTTCCTGTCAGTTACAAATTTTTTTTTTTTTTCATTTTTGGTTTTTTAAATAAAATATTATTATATTTGTTGTACTGAAAATTTAAACTAGGTTTTAAAACTAGATTTTTAAACTTAAAATGAAAGTATTAAATATATTTAAATAGTTTTTATGACTTTAATGTTTTAATAATAAAATTAAAAATAACTTTTCTTAAAACTCAAAAAAAAAAAAAAAAAAAAAAAAAAACAATACTGAATAGGGAGTATCTGTCTCAAACATTCTTTCATTATTTAAAACTATTATTATTATTATTATTGTTGATATAAAGTTAAACAAAACCATTTTTTGCTGATATAAATGTGTGAATTATTAATGAAAACTATTTTCTTTACTTATATATAATTATATACCGTTATTTAGTATATAAAATAACTATTTTTAATTTTTTCAAGAAAGTTAAAATTGATAAAAACTTTAAAATTGTATATTATGCACAAACTCATTAATTCGTTATTCGGTCGATATTATCATTATTTTTATTTTTTTACAATTTTGTTTGTTTTAATATAGATTGAATTAGACACGCACGCGTACTCGTACATATTGAGTAGATGGGGTTTAGGTTAGGTTAGGTTGGTTAATAGAACCGTCGTAATTCACATAGAAATTACAGAATTCTAAAGGACGGAATAAAATTGGATTATTTCGGACAAATATTTATTGGCATAGCAAACTAATATGAAATGCATTGTTGATTTTACAAACTTGTTTGTTTTTATATTTTCAATAACAATTTTTTAATATTATTTTTCAATCTATAATACGTTGTAAATATAGTAGCGATATTTAAATCTCACAGAGCCTGCAACCTAAGCTAATATACTGAATATATATAGTACATGTATTACAAACATAATATAAAGTAAAGAATTAGTGAAGTAATATAAAAAAAAGTACCTCGTTTATATTCTTTCAATAAAAGTTTCCCTCCCCTCTCTCTCACACACACACACACTTTCTCTCTCTCTATTTATTTTTTCTCTTTCACTCTCTCTGGAAATTCTAAAATAATAAAACGATATCTCATATTAGTACTAGTAACAATATTATATTTGTTTTAGTTTTTATAATAAATATATTTTTGAAATTGTCTAATATTTATGCGTTACCTAAACATAAAATAACCTCCTACTCCTAAAAAATAAATCGTATAGTTTTAATGAATTTCGTATTCATTTTAAATATTAGATTTTGAGCGTTGTGGCGTAATTAATTAATTTTACTACGGCGTGTGTATATTTTTTTTTTTTTTCTGGCTGCTCAATAAATGCTTCGATCGTCAATTTAAGGGGTGGGATTTCTGGTAGCAAATTTCATCTAGTTGATGAATTTTTGAAAATTTGACACAAGGTTCATTATAAATTGTACCCGATGGTTGAAAAATTGAGTGCAATGCAATTGATTTGTGTACGGTATAGATATATATATATATCTATATATTGTAATAAAATAACGTGTAATGATATCGTTCATACAGTTTCAACAGTTTAAACTATTCTGTTGATTCTCAAAAAATGCCGATCCGAGTATTACAATGAGTATAAAATTTACTAATATTACGTACCACGTCCAAAACTGTAATAATATAAGTGACGCGTTACACTAATTTACTGTCCCGTTTAATCTTTCGGTGACCTATAAAAAATATCCAAAAATATTTTATTCAAATACATATATGTATACTTACGGAAAATGTTTAATCCGAGAAATACTCCTGTTATTAAAATTATTTCATTCGAATAATATTAGATACGAAAAGATAATGTATGAAATATATATTTGATCTGAAAATAGATTGTTCGAAAATGATTTAGCCGAAACGTATATTTTCGCCATGGTCACAGTATAACAACGCAACGTTGAAATATTGTTACTTTGCTCCTCTCATCGTTTTTCTACCGAAATATTTCCATCGAATTTATTTTCGATTTATTCACGTTTCGGTTGAACGTTCTGCCAAAACATTCTCGTTCAAAATACGGATTTAAGAAACCAAAACGTTTTCTGTTTCCCGTGTATTTTCGACGATTATAAGTTTCGAATAAAATAGTTTTCTAACGCAGTTGTTGTCCATCTTAGTTTAAATACGGTTTGAACAAAATACGTTTCCCGCAATAGGTTTTTTCGGATAGAATTTTTCCGATTAAATTACCGTCGGTACAAGATATTTTTAGATATTTTATTCGTTTCCCGATCTTTTTGGCGTCGCCGCACCGTCGCGGATATTTTGTACAATACAAATAAATGAACACCAATGCGTTTAGTGTTATACCGAACGGCAATGCAATTCGTTTTATACGTATGTATTAAAAAAAAAATATTACATTGGAGATAAGAACGGGACTCCGACACCGCCGCCGCTGATCCACTCGAGTACTCATTTTTCTTTTGAAATAAAATAATCACATTGTTTAAAAAAAAAAAAAAAAAAAAAATCTGCCACGTTTCGCTTTTAAGTGTTGATACGAATTTTTATATTGGAGTACAATTTTGAAGGGAAAAAAAAAAAAAGAAATCACGTTGTCTGATATATTTTTTACAATAGTGACTGTTCAAATAAATGGAATAACAAGTGGTAGATAAGAATTAATAGTGGCAGAATCGCGGTAACACCGTACATTTTTATTTTTTTTTTCTTCATTTTCATACAATTTCAACATAATAGAAAAATATACGTTCGGTGTATACAATATTGCAGGCCATTAGATACGATACACGATATTTTTTTAGAAAATATTAATGTTGTTTAAACGATTACGATAAAATTATAAAAGTTATGCATTTCGTGTATAGGTTTTTTTTTTTCTCTCACTCCTAGGATTGGTCAAGTGATTGGGCCGTAACACGTTCGAGTAAAATCGGTCCCGAAATCCAACGCGGGTCACGTGAATCCTGGGTAAACCGAAAACCCAGTCGATTGAAAAACTACGACGGGTTTCGATAGAACTAGGGGGGAAATGGAAAACCAAAAAAAAAAAAAATTACGCCGGACAGGTCACAGGAATCGGAGGTAGTCAACACAATAATAAAAAAGTACCAAGGGTTGTTCCGTTCGTTGGTGTGAACTGTCGTGTTTTATCAAGTACCGTTCGGGTAAATTTTCGCGATGGGAAAATTATCAACATTCGTTCGTGTCCAGATTAACGCAAGCGCAGACGGTCAGGTCCAGGACATTATTCTCCGTGTTCCCATTTTTTTTATTTGTATTTTATTCAATCAAATGTAATGTGTATACACGTATATTGTCGAAAAAAAAAAAAAAAAAAAGAATTCGTTTTATTAGTTTTATATTGATCAGTGGTGAATGCAGGGAGATCAAACCCACCAACCCTCTCCGAAATCCGTTTATAATTGTACTAATTAATCCATATGAACCGATTTTGTGGTCTTTCCATCGATTCTTCCTTTGACTATTGTCGTTGCCCAAGGGTTTCTCCTTACAAAAAGACCAAGCCATGTTTTCCCTTTCTGTAAACGTATTCAAAATTGACTTTTGCGTGTCTTCCTACGAAAAACCTCCGCATTCATTAAAAGTATATTGGGAACACAAATTATTCTCATACAACAAAATTGTTCACGATAATAATTATCTTTATACTTTTTTTAATTATATATATACAATATAATTAAAAAATATTTTGTACGGCATGTTAATGAATATTCAAAGAGTATTTATTTTACGAAGGTATTTCTGTTTTTATACAAATAGATTAAAGTGACGATATTATTTTTTAAATACGCAAACTCGCTTAAAAAAAAAAAATACAATTTTCTTGTAGGTAATTCTGTAACGGTCAGTCTACGATAAATAAATTCATTGTACATAGTTATAATATTATACATTTTTTTTTTTTTGGATTTTAAGCGTAGGGTTTTACAGTGAAAAATATGCTGCAATTATTTTTTTCTGCCTTTTAAATTCTAAGCGACACAAAGAATGTATTAATTTTACCACGATGAATTTTTATTTTTTTTTTCTGTGGAAAACTTTTCAACCAGACATCCTATTCTGACATTTTCAAGTGTAGCACACCTTTTCTGAAAGAATTCTGTTTTAAGTTTGTGCAATGGGTAGGTTATTTTTTTTAATTTCTATGCAGTTTTCTTAAAAATTGAGAAAAACCGGGAAAATGTACGGCATGGTATTATTTCGATTATTTTCTTTTTATTGTAACTCGGTTGCGAAAAAATGTAAGATGCTGAAATTTGTACAAAATATTGATATTAGGCCTATTTAGGCGTGTACAAATTTTCAAAATATTCTGACCGTTTTTGAACTGTTTATAGGCATTTTAAGTTTTAGAGTGTTTTTTTTTTCCGGTTTTTGTTTGGTTTTATTTTGATAAAATTGCTTTGGCCGACCAGAAATGCTTGAAAATGTTACACTTAATGGTGAAAAGGAATAAATTGAGGCTAATTGTTATAATTCTGTTTTGTAATCGTTACATTTTAGGGCGAAAATCATAAAAACTACGGAATTTTCAAACACGGACAAACTGAATTTCGCTCAGAACCGTTTTTCGTCACCAATTTGTTGCGTACCGATTTGAATTCAATTCAAAGCCTACGTTCCCGATTTCCCACCAAATAACAGTGGCCCCCACCCACCCATGGCGCAAGGTCTTTTCAACACAATTTTCTACTGGAAATATCCTACCCCCTTATCTACAAAAGTCGCCTACCCACGACGAGCGGTATCCTTTTTTTTTTTTTTTTTTTTTTTTTTTTTATGCCCTGGGGCTTTATTATTTAAACGACCTGATTGGTCTTTATAAATATGTTTAACCGGATATATTTTACATACTAGACGTTAATATATACATTACACATTGACGAAGTCTCACTTCCAATGAAGTGGGCTCCTGTACTTAATTTAAACACATAAACTAAGTCGTATGGTTTCAGACGCTTAAGCCGTCTCTGGAGTTGTCTAACAGTTGGATGGCCATTGGATTGATACGGTGATCTAATCTCATCTCGTGTTTGCGAGCAAACTTTTGGATTTCTTCTGCCATTGTAGGCAGCATCGGACCGGTATCCTAACATATTTCTTGTTCTTTTTTTCTTTGGACGTTGATATCATGATATCGTGGAGGGGGGGGGAGATACAATTGAAACAATTTATTAATATTGCGCGGTTTTATGTAACGCGAACAAATCTAATCGTTCAAGAGAAAAGCAATTGTGACGTGTAAAGTTTGAACACGTATATACAGGGTCTCTATATTGTAATTTGTGCGCACGCATAACTTAATCAAATGATTGCGTATATTACTGTTGTTATAGTATATCTCTCTTGTGTCCGCCGATCTGCCGCTATTGCCGAAAAAAAAAAAAAAACGGAATACGAAAAACGGTCGATAAAAACACGGTGCCGCCGCCGCCGCCGCGCCGCCCGCCTTATTTCGTTCCCCGGGCTCAATGGAAATCCGTTTCGGGTAGGTCGCGGGCTTCGTGTCCGTCGTCTCCAGTCTATCCGGACGCGCCACGTCGCCACACACGAGTCACACCGTTTCACGTTCGCCGCGACAACGTGCCGGCCAAAATCGACCCCGGGGACACGGGGTCCTAACCTAACCTAACGCTCATTTTTCTTCTTCTAGAAAAAAAAAAAAAAAAAAAACCGGTCGCTCGTGATCGGTCGTCGACTGGTTGATCTTACGGCGATTTTATACTGCGCACGAGACAGCTCCGTCTATTGTTGAAATCACTACAGTTTTGTTCATATTTAGATATTTGATTTTAGTGAAAAATACGACAACCGGCCGCCCGTAACAATATAGTGAAATTTACCTAAACGTATTCGTCATGAAAATACGAAAAAAAAAGCCCCTACTTGAAATACCTAACCGCCGAGAAGAACAATCGTTTTATGGGCCTACGTGCACCGAGAAGATAAGACACGAACACGAACAAAGCAACTTTATAATGTAATTATCCATAATATTTAATCTGATGAATTATAATTGTATTACTTAAAACCAAATATTTCTTGATTCTGAGCGTTTTTTGCATTTCACGTTATATAACGCGCAACGGAGCCAGGCACTTCAATTTTAAGCCAGTCTGTTACTTTTATTTTTCCGTTGGCGAACACCGAGGTTAAAAAGTTTCATCCAACTTGTGATGTTATAATAGGATTGTTTTTAAATTTAAAATAATAATAATAATAATAATAATAATAATACACCGACTTATTACACCGCGGTGCGGCGGCGTGCTCGTCAGAAACAGTAACTCGCCCGAAGCGTTAAATAAGACCCTATTTTTTTTTATTTTTTTTTTTTTTAAACTTTTCTTTTCATTGACCGCGCAGAATATCCGAAAGAAATATTAAAATGATTGAACATAAACATTTTACATCTTTCGTAAATATTACTATCGCAACGGGACTGCAAATATCCAACCGAAAACATCCTGTCTATTTCGTAAATCCGCGTATTTGTGTTCCACGTTATTATTGACAAGTTAAATAAACCGCCGCAACTTTGAGAATGGCATTTTGCCGTTTTTGGGCTTATCGATCTCCCGTAAATATTAAACGTGTCTATTTACCAAAATATGCCTACCTATCACATTTCTTTATCTCTCTCTCTCTCTTTCTCTCTGTGGAAATTTATGTAAAATATTCGAAATATTCGCATAGTAAGTAAGTGTATTCCGGTCGTTATTATATCTCAGCCGCGAGGTTACCCATAACAATATCAGCTAAAACGTATTTCCGTAGGTTACCGTCGTTAGGTTAGGTTAGTATAATACAATACGTTACCAATCGTTGTAGTTTTTCGATTATGACCTCCCGGTCTCTCCACTTTCGAAATTCGAACTTATAACACCGTCTGCGCAGAAATATACACCGAGCACCGTTGCTTGTGTACAAACACTTACCGAAACGTCTCGCAAACTAGTTCAGGGAGACATTTGCATTTATGTTCTTGCAAATACATTGATTGGTTAACGATAATTTCATATCCATACAGATGGTTAAATCATTTCACCGTTGTATAAATGGCCAAAAAATATTATGGTGGTATCGTTTCGAACTGAAAGCACACGATACAAGATACTGCTTATGGGTGAACCATTGATATACGTGAGAAGTTGGGAAGGTACGATATAAAAAGGAATTTAATTTCTATATAAATAAAGATTCTGGCAATGTTCGATTAAAAAAGTTTTGTTATATTCAAATTTAAAATTGTATTAATGTCGCTTAATGTTTTTTTGTAACTACAAAAATTGTAACCGACCATGTTTTTTCGTTTACAATTTTCGAGTAATTTTGCTGGACCAAAACAATTTTATTAACATTAAACGTGAAATAGTACGCGAAATTCCGTGATTTTTACAATTCCCGCACAAATATTAATTTCAAATGCTTATGAAAAAAAAAGTTAAAACTACGGATTTTCGAGATTACCTTTTTTATGATTATAGGGAAAATGTATGACAGTAATTATTTCAGAATTTTTTAAATTCCAAATACATTTATCCACATAAAACCGAATAAAAACTAGAAATACTCGAAAACTTACAATAACTGAAATTGTCGAACATTTTTGAGAAACCAAAAAATATTATTATCCATTTAACACCAAAATTATTTTAAACAACTATGTATATAACTCAAAAACCGCCATAATGTTTTGACAATCAAACTATGTCTAAAAAGGGCTAATATAGTCAGGGATGGAGTCTGGTCGGTCTGGAAATGAACATTTTTCAAATGGACTGAATCATATTGTGATCCGTTTTATAGATAAAGTTTTATGAACTTGATCTATAAATGTATTAAATACTAAAACTAATCTTTTAAAACTTTATATTTTTTAGTGTAACTCTTTACTACATTGATTTTAATGTTAATCAATTAACGTTGATTTTAACAATTCAAAATATTTCTTAAATATTTGTTTAGAAAAAAACCGTTGGGAATCTAGACAAAATTGATAAATAAATACCATCTCTGAGGTGGTGGAATTAAGAGCATTAAGTAAAACGATTTTTGGGTACCTATTTTATTAGAAAAAAAAAGAGGAATTAATTATAGTTAAATAAAATTGAAAAAACAATTTAATTAAACTTCCGAACGAAAAATTAACAATACACAGAATTAATATCGATTCAAAAGGCCGATCCGCTCTTGAGAAATGAGAATCGCCATCAAAGGTTTTTCACTAGATTTCTACATTTTTGTTACTGTTTTAATATAAAATATTTTGTCACAAAAAATGTAAGTGTACTGAGTAAATGGTCGATTTAGATCGCACATTGGATTATTTATTTATTATATCAAATAAAATTCCGATGTTTTCCGATCGATCTTTTGTGAACGATACTTTTCTAGATCGATTCAAAAGATCGATCCATTTTCGAGAATAGCCCATCCTAGATTGAAGTATTAAATGGGCTGTGTGTGTCGTCTGCGGTCTACCGGCCTCGATTTAACAAAAAACATCACCATCGCAAGTAATAGAAAATAAAAAGTGAACGAATCATAACGAGGAATACATAGAAAATAGTAAAATATTGCCATGTTTTACATAGAAAGTAAATCAATTTTATTCGAAGAGATGTTGTAAAAAAAAAAAAAAAAAAAAAAAATGTATTTTATTTGATTTACAGTTATACGTTATTCCATACGATTTTTACCAGTAGAGACACTGGTTATAGGGAAAGTCGTATTATTTTGTGCAATTATTCATAATCGTTTTTAAATTATAATTTTATTTCTTATTTATTAATTTATAAACGTTATTGTATAACGCTTTGTTTCGCGACGCTATACAGTTATAATTGTTTTTTATTGCATTCCCGTCATTCGTACCGCTCGCTTTCCGTTTGTTACGCGCACGTACACATCTTGTGTTTTATCATTTTCAAATAAACTTTTTGCGCACAGCCTCTAAAGAAAAAAAAAAAAAACAAACAAACAAAAATAGCCGGAATGCATTTGTCGCGGCGCTACCACAACCAATTAACAAACAACGATAATCGACAAAATCGTTTTTAAAAAATTTACCGTTCCCTCCGAAGATTGGCTGCCCTAGGGTTCAGGGGCCATCAAACCCGTACTGAGTTTGACGTTAAATTCTCCACCGAGTGAAACCACGACGTTACTCGATTCGCTCAGAATATAGAATCTACGGTTTTATATGCACGTGAAAATGATTAGCGGGATATTTAACGAAATATTAATGTCTAGGGAAAAAATATTATTTATAAGCCCGTAATAGTAGGGCCGAGAGGATTTAAATGGTAAATAATCAACAATAATTATACGAGGTTTATAAGTTGTATCGATCAAATGTGTTAGTTATAGTAACGTCAGTGAAATCGATGTCCGATCAAAACGTTACGACGATTTGTATGAAAATGAGACTATTAGAGGCATCGTACTCGGGTCCTAACCTAACTTGCGGGTGAGGGGGAAGTGTATACTTCGCCGAGGCCCTTCGTCGCGGGGAAGGAGTCGGCGGAACGGCAGCGCCAAGCCCTCGACGTCGCCGGCGTGCGCCTTCGAGCGGCCCCGTAGCCGCTGGACCGCCGGCCCGGCTACTGCCCACTCTCCCGCGGTTGGGCGAGTATTTTTTTTTTTTGTAATTTTTATGCGAGCCTTCCGTCCCGCCTTAGGGGAAAACGGGATTTTTACTAAAAAATAATTGTACTTTCGTTTTACCAGTAAATGATGGCGACCCGCCTCCCGAAGTAGTGCCTCACGGCAGTCCCGGGAGGCGGGGTATTGTCGGTTCAAAAAAAAAAAAAAAAAAGAAGAAGAAAAGGGGGAAGTGTACCTCGCTGACATTTTTTTTATTTTTTGCAATACATCCGCCTCCCGGAACCGCCGTGAGGCATTACTTCGGGAGGTACCTCGTTGACCTTAGCGGTAATAGTTAAGACCAACAAAGGGACGGTAAATTTATATACTGACGACCTTACAAATAAAAACGACATCTATTGTAATACATGGTAGTACTACTGTACTATTATATATTCTATATAAAAAAAAAATCCATTACGCTACTGTAGTAGGGTTCGTGCGATTTTCGGTGATTGTCTGCGCGACTCGCGGTAATTACGCGGTAAATATTGGCCTTCCCTAAAATCTTCCAGCCCACCAGCAGCTACACGAGCAGTAGTATTCTATTTTTTTTTTTATATTGACATAATTTTGAATGCCTAATAGTTTTTTCATTGAGTCTATTGGGTATTAAACCATATCTACAAGTATAAGTATAATTATTTAACATACATCAATGTTGATATCGTTTTATTCATTATTTAAATAGGTGTTCAAATGTTGTTTTTTTTTTTTTTTTCGAATCTTAAATTAATCGAACATAATTGAGTTTCCGTTGTAAATTATGAATAGATTTTACATTTCCAGAAATATAAATAATTACGATATTAAATGAAAATGTCATTTACACGTTGTGAATATAAACACACGGCGTGCTGTACGCTGATTATTGAAAAGTCATTTTCCGAATTTACAAGTCCATTCCCTGAAGAACTCTATTAAATTATAGCGAGAAGAAATTCAACCAGTCGTTGTTGAATTTTTGCCCACAGAGTTTTACTCAGAATCGTATTTATAACAAAGGCGCGGTAAATTTATATACTGACGACCTTACAAATAAAAATGATATTCATTGTAATACATGGTACTACTATATTGTTATATATTCTATATAAAAAAAAATCCATTACACCACTGTAGTAGGGGTCGTGCGAATTTCGGTGATGGTCTGCGCAGACTCGTGGTAATTACGCGGTAAATATTGGCCGACAACAAAAAAAAAAAAAAAAAAATTATACAATTTCCTTTATCTTTGTTTGGTAGAGCGGGGGTACTTTTGAGACGTTTCACTAGCCTAGCGCATTCGTATTTGATATTTTCCCGGGAAAACCGTGGTGGCGCAAGAGTTTAAAACATTATCAAACACGAATATGCTAATTACACGCTAAATATATGTGTGAAAAAAAAAAAAAATAATGAAAAAAAATTCGATATGGACGGTGCTCGTGGTTTTTTTTTTTTTTTTTGTTGCGTGATGGAAAATACGTCCGTTGACGTTTTAAATTAGCTGTACTTTATTGGTTGTTTTCACCGGTTTTTATTATAGTAGAATGTTCTAAATACATGTTTTTCGATGCTTGCATCCCCATCAACGAATGTATTTTCGTAAATTTGGTTGTTTGTTTTTTTTTTTTTTTTTTTTTTGCTTAAATAAACGATGGCAGCTGTGGGATAGTAATGTTCACACGGATCACCCACTGTGGTCGGTTACAAATGGAAAAAAATAATAAATATATTACATAAATTCATCGGTTCTCCCATTACTTGCTGGTCTCGGTGGCGAATTCAGAACGGGGGTATTGTAGAGTGGAAATTTTCGAAACTCCGACTAATACCAGTGCCTATACACGAGTGTAACTATTATGTTTTATTTAATTTTTTACGGTTTCGATTATATTATGTAATAATATTATAACTACTAAGAAAACCATTACTTTAACGTTGGATCTCCTGGTAGAAAATCAATAATTTAAATGTTTAATTGTGCATATTTTTGGAAATTAACGCGGGAAAATAATCGTACTTTAGTCGATACGGTTATTTATTTCGCTTCAATTATAAATCGTAAGGGGAAAAAATTGATTAATTATTACACGAAATCTTTTCGTTTCATTATTCGTAAACATGTTTCCGACCCGGATCCCCCTCCATAAAAAAATCCATGCCCGTCACGACATTTTCATTAAAAATGTCATAAATTATTTTTACAGTGTGTAATTATATTTGGGGATACCGGGGTGGGTAAATGTTTTTCCGAAATTCTATAATATTTCAAAGAGGAATTCTTTTGCCCGAGACGAACAAATACCGAACAAGAAATTACTTTATAATTATATTAGTAGTAAACAGTGCCTTGACATTTATTATCGTTAATACCGTTTTGGTGTTTATTTATTAAAAATAGTTTTCGAATATAATAATGTTTAATTAATAAAAAAACCTATACACTTACCATTTACTTCGAATTTGGTAATATGATTGAGCATTTTCTACCGACGAAAATTGTAAAAAAAAAAAAAAATAATAAACACTAACACAAATTGCTTTTATTGCTTTCTTTGGGATGTAAACCGTGTACCTACACGGTAATAAAAAAAAAAACAAATTCACAAGAAAAGATTAATCTCAATGAAATCACGTAAAATAATATCAAGCGATTTTTTTTCAATTTTTTTTTTTTTTATTGACGATGTAGTGTACGTGTCAATCGAATAATTTATTATATCAATACACATGTGCGTATTACTATAGTCTGAGAATTTTTATTCTTCTCGGAATCATTTTCAAGGTTTATGAATTACATTAAAAAAAAAAAAAAAAAAACCATACAATTTAAACACACCGATTATTTTGTATGTTATACGAACCATCTCAATTCAACATGTAAAATATAACGAATTGGTATTATATAGAACACGGTCGATGCAAACTAAATATGATAAACCCAAGAATGTAAAATTATTCATTTTTTAGAATAATAAATTACAGTTTTATATAATTTAGTGACGAGGATTTGTTCGAAATATTCAAATCGTTTTATACCAACCAGCGTTGCCTCTAAAATCTCTATTTTACCGTGTTCGACAATACATTATGTATTTACTATATTTCGTTTAAATAAATATAAATTTAAAAAGTCGCACATATTTCATACCATGGATAGGCCAATGTAGGTGAAAAGATTGAATGGTATCGAATATAAGGTTCTAAGGTTTTTATTTACCGAAAGCAACGGTAAAAAAAACTATCCTGAGCGGAGCTCGGTGAACAGCTAATAAGGTTAGGTTAGGTGAGTCTCGGCATTTTTCCTCATAACCAAGGTAAACAGGAAATCAAACAAAAATAAAATCATTATTTGTTGTTGGATTTTTAAATTTTTTAGAAATACTGTCGGAACACATTTAGTAACCACCGGGCAAAAAACCGGCATATTAAAATACGTCGTGAACTATTTAGAGAATTTTCCACTAAGCGAAAAAAAAAACAATTTTTAATTAATTTCCATCACTCAGATCCAAAATATAAAAAGCATTATTTTTTTTTTTTAGATTGTGAACGTAGCTAGTAATGTATTGGTTTTACTCTGGTATGTGCTTTTAGATTCCACGTGTAAGAGAACTGTATTGATTTTACTATGAAGTGGAGTTTTTGTTATGTCTATAAACAACTTGTCTACCAGAAAAAAAAAATGAATCTTTTTGTAACATTTTGAACCTTGTTGGTTCATTCAGAAAGAATTTTTTTGATTTTCCTCAATAATCGGTAAAAATCGGGAATAACGGAATAACGATTTCTGTAATTTTCGATTTTGTTTTAATTATTTTTTTATAATTCCTTTAAAAATAATCTTAGATACTTTAAATTTGCACCAAACACGTATATTAGCACTTTCTAGATGCGGTCAAAATATTCTGTCGTTTTTTTGAGTTAAATATAGCTATTTCAAATAATTTTTTTGGCTTTAAAAAATGTTCAGCAATTTGACATAAAGTTTATCGTAAGTTCTTTTTTTTTTTTTGGACATATAAAAACATCAACAATTTGTAGTTGCCATTTTCTATATACGCGTTGAAGTTCAAATTTTTATGAAAATCTTCAAAATCACAGCATAACGTACTATTTTTCGATCTGTGTGACGGAAATCTATTTTGCTTATCAAAAATTAGACACGAGGTTTATAACAAAAATTGTACTTAGTGGTAAAAAAAAAAGAAAAAAAGTTGAGCGCAATACAATAATTTTTTTTTTTTTATAATCACTTTAAGTTCAAATATTACAGAAAATTATATAAACCATGGACGTTTTACTGTTTTGTTTCCATAAAAATACTCGACGATATGAGGCGATAAAACACAGGCAATTGTAATTTTTTATTTGTAGTTACAAATTAATACGGTTTTCAACTTAAAATTATCAAAATATTTTTAACCGAACGTATAGACGGTATATATATATCCTTCCTTAAAATCTGCTCGCCTATTTTTTTATATTGATATAATTTTGAATGCCTAATAGTTCATTGAGTTTATTGGGTATTAAACCATATCTATAAGTATAAGTTCTTTAATTATTTAACATACATCAATGTTGATATCGTTTTATTCATTATTTAAATAGGTGTTCAAATGTTTTTTTTTTTTTTCGAATCTTAAATTAATCGAACATAATTGAGTTTCCGTTGTAAATTATGAATAGATTTCGAAAAATATAAACAATTACGATAATAAATGAAAATGTCAGTCACACGTTGTGAATGTAAACACGCGACGTACTGTACGCGGTTAATTGAAAAGTTATTTTCCGAATTTATAAGTTCATTCCCTGAAGAACTCTATTAAATTATAGCGAGAAGAAATTCAACCAGTCGTTGTTGAATTTTTACCCACTGAGTTTTACTCAGAATCGTATTTAATATCGAACGTAATGGTTTATAATATTTCCTATCGACGTTAAAAATCACATGGGCACCAATTTTTTATTAACCATTTTTAAGTTAATGGCATTTGGTATGTTTAATTATTTTCCGGCGACAAACCTAACCCGGTCGTTCCGAAATGAATTTCCAATTTTTTTAATATTTACACCGTGTATACGGAAAACCTACTATACAAACCATGTGGAAAAATCGGTGTAATATTTGCCATACCCGTTTTTTTCATTTTCTAATAAAACCTATTTTTGTTATTTTAAAGATGATTCGTGCGTTATTCCCGAAAACTATGATTATTACATGTTGGCTTATTATTAGATTTTTGATACTGAGTGTTATTAGTTTTACTAAGATGTGCGACGGTAATTTATTTCAACAATTTGTTCTAGATTCCTGACAAGTTTTCTTAAAATTAAAAAAAAAAAAAAAACTGTTCATACATACGAGGTACGACAATAAAATAACGAGACTTTTTGAATAAAAGTTGTTTATTTTAAAAATGTTATAATTTAATGATTATCACCTTCCCTCAGCATCAATACACTGTTGCATACGTTGCTGCCATTCTTGAAAACAGTGTTGCCAATTGCTTTCATTCAGCCCTTTTAGAAGTTCTGCCGTTTTCATTTTTACGTCATCAACTGTTTGAAAATGGGAAAAGAAATAAGAAGGAAATAAGAAGGAGTCACAAGGAGCAAGGTCTGGCGAATACGGGGGATGTTGAAGTACAGAAATTTTTTTTTCAGTTAAAAAACGTTGAATTGAAAATGCACTGTGAGCTGGAGCATTGTCTTGGTGAAGAACCCAGCCATTTTTCCATAGATCTGGTCGCTTCTTTCTGACACGTTCTCTTAATTTAATTAATACCTCTTTATAATAATATTGATTAATTAATTTTGTCGATTTTTTCAACGTTTTCGTTTGTTGGAGACGTGGTAGGACGTCCAGAACGATCATCGTCTTCGACGTCCTCCCTTCCACTACAAAACCGTTTGTGCTATTCAAAAACACGAGCTCTTGATAAACATTCTTCACCATAAACTTCACATAACATACGAAACGATTCCGCGGCAGTTTTTTTTAATTTAACAAGAAATTTAATGTTAACACATGTTGTACGATTTTTATATCTAACATTTTTCGGCAGTATAGTCGAACTCGCACTAATAACAAGGCTACTAACGTATAAGAAAATGAATCGATGCCATCAGTGTTCATAGTACTTTTAGATAAGTGTTTTCTAATCATATTTCAATAATCGTTTTATAGATAACGTTAACAGTTTAGGTTTTATTCAAAAAGTCTCGTTATTTTATTGTCGCACCTCGTATACGTCTACATCGGTTTTCTTTCTGTTGATTTCTGAGTTTCCTCGGCTACGAGAAGGAAAAAACATGACTAATGCTTACCTTACCGGTTTACAATGTACTGTACCATATATTACGTACAATATAGCTGAATAGCTGACTCGTCACTCGTGTGAAAAAAAAAGGCGGTAGGTACGCCAAAATAAAGAAAACAATAAAAATAATGATGTTTACATATGTGATTAACGTTATTAAGGAATGATAATTTATTATTTTCAAACGTCTGTTCAGACCACATTGAGAGTTTTTGTTTTTCTGGCGCATATACTGTACAGACGGTCAGAGGTTTCCCGCTCTCTGTAGAAAATGCTACATATTATAATTGTCCGTGCGAGAAACAGTTACATTGTAAATCTACAGCACTATATGCGATAAAAATTGATCGTGTGCTTTGCAAATCAAACTTTTGTCGGGATCCCGAGTCGTTCGCAATTATATCGGAAAATAATGGTATTTTCAGTAAAAATATTTTTTTCATCTATAGCGCGCCCCGTTAAAATATAAGATTCAATTACATCTTTAGTTAACGACACGACATGTATTGTTGGCCTATTACACAACCTAGGCGAGTTCAAGTTTCTCAGTAATATAATTGGCGCACCGACCTTCAAAGATATATTTTATGAAGGCATACCGGATGGCGTTTGCAAATTTAAAAACTCTGTTGGAAAACGTGTAGGCACTGCCTGCGCGTCTACTGAACAGTATAATAATGCATTTCTCTAGCTTCGAATGCATTAATTATTTGCGTGTTAATAATATCAGCGCGATTGTTTGTTGTTGGTAAAATTGCCCGTTAACATTACCATATGGCTTCGGTCGTGTGTAAGAAGGTACGTATATTTTTGTTAAATAATGATTTATGAAAACAATGAATTAAAAAAAAAAAAACTATTATTAATTACGAATTCTTATTTATGATTGTGTACTAATAACTATTTTCATAATTGTAGGCTATCGATCACGTGTAGTGCCCTCCCATCACTAAAAATGGAGAAAGAGCGACGCAATCGATTTAGGGCGGGGAGGTTAATTGTGAACAGTTCGTGTGTAAAAAAAACTACGTGAAATTGGAACATAAAACACGTCTGTTTTTATAAATATATATATATGTATTTATACACTAGATGCCACCACCAAGCCTTGCTCGGGTCAAGTTAGATGATTATCCAGAAGTCCGTTTTCCTAGCTCCACGGCCATTAAGGGATCGTACACTCGAGCAGGCATTTTTTTTTAAAGATTTTATTTCTCGACACCTTGCAAAGGACATCGGACCTCAATCGTGTGGAACAACATTCTTAAGTAAAAACATTCACTGTTTGTTATTCGGATGAACTAATGTATAATAACATCCTGGCAAAGGCATCCGTATTTTTTTACTCCGGGATAACCAGATCGACGGCGGTTTCTCGTTTTCTCCGTTGGAAAATTTCGGTGGATTGTCCGGTCTACGTATCTATGTATCGACTGGACTGAAATTGCTTCATTTTAATTCGACCGTCTAAACAACATTTAGCGTAACCGAACTCGGCGTTCTGTTTTGCGTAGTTATTTATAGTATTTGGTTTCCACGGTAATCGACAAATTTAACTGTTTTTTTTTTTTTTTTTAATTTCATCCGTATCACTAATTTGATGGCTATACTAAAAACACCGATAACCCCGTGTCAACCACCCTCGGAACGCCGCCTATCAGGTCCGATAGCCAATCTAAACCGTCCAGACACCCATTCCAACGCACACACAAAAAAAAAAAAAAAATGTCATCAAAATTTGTCCGTAACCTAACCGACCGTTCGGGAGGAGTTCAGTGAACCATGCACACGAACAGAAGAATTGTGTACGTAAATAATCTAGAGGAATACGAATAAGACAACCCCCATCGACCCGGTGCAACGAATGGTTTACAAACCGTTGTATGAGCGTGGATTGCCGCAGAAAGATTACCGCAACGGCACAATATAATTGTACATTAAAAACAATATCGCAATTGATGTGTATTATTGAACGATCTGGCGCGATATTACCAATGAACGTCCCTAAAATATAATTCATAATTATATCAACGCGTGTCGTTTCAAAATGGCATTTCTCTTGGCGCATTGCAAATTAATACTAATGCGATTGCCGCGACATTATACCTATGTTCGAGGGTTTTTATACGTGCGCTGTTTATATGTACACGCAGTAGTACACAGTAGTGTACACAGTCTCTTACGCAACACTAACCATTACATAATGTATTACATTTTTTTTTTTTTTTTTATCCGTCCCTGTTATCTTTATTGGACCGAAAAACTGTACCGTTAAAAAAAGATCAATCGTCGGCAACCGCGGACCGGCTGTGCCCGGCGGGCAGCCTTTGCGCGTTTAACTATTTGATTAATTAATTGCGTCCCACGTTAGAATACGCATGTTAGGCATTAACATAATTTAAACATACGTTTGCGTATACGTTACACACACGTCGTCGCCTAACCCCGCGGATTCGTATAAATCGATAGTAAAAAACGAACACGGTAGAAAACGCCATCAAGTCGGCGCTTTTCATTCATTTATTAAGGTTCATTTATTTTTACGGGCCGATTCCTATGGTCGGTCGCGCGGATTTCTATTCGTCCGACTACCGCGACGTGCGTCGATGAATTCGCGGACAATACTCGGCGGCGATGCGGTACCTCGTCATGCCCCCCTCTAACCGAATGTCCGAAATCGCCGAATTACGGCGTTTTATACAAATATACGGTTGAACCCGTTTAAGAGACGCTCTTGGCCCAGGGACCGACCAGTTACGAATTAAACGGGAAATCGTATTGTGACAAAAAAAAAAAAAAAATAATTGTATATTGCAGTGTTTGCATATTACAATTATATTATACATTATTTTATATTACCCCGTACGAAATGAAATCATCGATCTTTGTTCGTTTCGCATTTTTTTTTTTTTTTATGTTTTTACGATAGAGGAAGTTCTCGATTTTATCATGACGGTGTAACGTTTCGTCAGCATTGTAAAAATGTGCAATTAATCTCGTTAGCTCATTAACACGACCAAATGCATTTGTTACTCGAAGAATCGGTGTTGTTGTATCATCCCCTTACACATCGTCGCTTTCTTCCTCTATAGAAGTTCCTCTACATCGGCCGGTGCAATTTTTATCAGTAATTATCTGGTCAACGCTCCTAGGTGTTGCCACTTGTGACGAGACTTCCTCGTCAATTTCTGCATATCCTGGAAACTCCTCCGGTTCTTGAAAGTCTTCGCCGCTTTCCTCTACGGCACGGTAATCACCCTCGACCAATTTTGCTTTCGGAAAACAATTTTTAATGACATCAGTATACATATACATCAATGCACGCTCCAATCGAGTCTAAGTATATTATCCGTAGATATACGATTCCGTACGGTAATGAGTGGCAAACGTTGCCAACGAACGCAAAGTCGGCTATGCATAATATAAGCATTAACCATTCGTTTAGGCTACATTTTATTTCACTGATTTATCGGTATACTCGATATTATTAGAACTCGTACATTCTGTTTTAGTGCGATATCAATAAAACAATAATAACTATAGTCCGGATTTTGAAGCACAATAAAAGTTTTAAAAATAAAAACACTTGAAATAAACCAATAAAGCCGTTAAAATCCTAATAAAACCACTAATAATTTTGTTTTATACATTTAATTTAATATATTATATTAGCCGATAATATGACTTTTACAAATTACAGTTCGTAAAAATTATATAAACAAATACGACAACATACTAAAAAAATTACAATGCTATACCATACATATTACATATATATATATATATATATTAAGTATTATAATCGAACATACAATCCGACGTTAGGTTAGTATCGATTTTATCTTTTCGATTATTACGTGAAAACTGATTGACATTAATAATAATATAAAAATAAATATTAAAAATTTTAAACGCGTAGAAATAACAAAATTAACAAAATAGCAATTTAAATGTAAAAAAAGAACCAAAAAAACAAAATAATATTCCGTGTACAAATCATTCATAGTACGATACAAATGTATATATGACGTAGCTTTATATTGGAACAATAGAGAGAGAGAGAAAGGTAAATGCCTAGAAAATACGAACTCTAATGATAATCCTATATAAATCGTTTAAATACATTTTTGTTTTTTCAACTGGGCTGGGTTATTTCTAGAGTTTTCGGTATGGAGGGCACCAATAAATAAACTGCTCCGGGGCTTCCTTAATGCGTCTGTGATGTCCTTAATGCGTCATTGGGTTCAACCGTATGATACTCGAATTTATAAAAGTGTCAGTTGAAATATTAACTAATAATTGTTATTTTTAAAGATATTTGGACTGTCGTCTGTGCGGTCTACTCAACAACAGAAATTACAATAAGTGTTATTCCGCATATTCGACTGACGATCGTTCTCGCATAGTTTCAAATTTTTTAATAATTGACCGCTAACCTATATTAAATGCACATTAATACATTATTATAAACAGAAAATAATCGTAATATTAGAAAATGTTTATTGATTAAAAATCAATAGCTATAACATAGAAACGGCTATGTTTACGTTTATGTTTTACACCGAGGTCAATATGTTATTCAATAGTTATAGCTATCCCATAGAAGTCAACATTCCAACCACCTGCCTTATACATCTAGTTTTCTAATTTTTTACCATATTAGATTTAGATGGCGTTTGTATTAATTTAAGATTCTGCTAAATTCGGTAAATCATATTACAGTTATCGTTTAGAGATCGGTGGCTATAACTGTTGTATTGTTTTTAAAAAACCAAGCATAAAATATTATCAGATTCAGAACGCAGGAACCCAGAGAGCAAAAATATTAATTTTATGACGAAATTATTATATAAATCTTGTATTCATCCATTTCCTAAATAATATTTAGAAAATATTTATAAAAAAAAAAAAAAACGGTTGGCCTCGGGATTTAAGTTTATATTATATTACGAAAACGATATTTCGGACCGCTACTTACGTTTACTTTGCTGGGATTCGAACTAGGTACGACCTAAGTAAACTGTCTAACTGTCTAATCGACTGACTTACCTATCACTTGACGACATTGGCGATGCCGGTAGTCTGTAAAGTATTTGAATAAAAATATTTAAAACTAGTGTTTAATTTACTTTGGGGGTGTCACGGGGAGCAAGAGTTTAACCACCTGCCACGACAAATTTAACGAATAGAAAACGGTCATTGACAATTTATACGTTGACAAACACATTTGGACATCCGTTACCTCGAAATATTGTTTTCAGAAAAAGCCTTCACCGACGTGTACACTAACCACACCCCTGTTAAATAGTAATCCCTTGGGTAACACTCATTATTGCAGAACCTTCTCCTCATCGCTAATCGCAGACACCCTCCCCCCCCGCCTTGAAAGTTGTTGGTTTGAATGTACAAACACATTTGTTTTATTTACATATTATATTTGCATAACGATAATGTTTTAATATTCTGAACTTTTTTTTCGTTTTCATCAATTTATAAAACTCACGATGGAACTCGCGTTAATTTTTTGTGCATTTTATGTTCGGCCAAAACAGTGAAAACAGTTTTAATAAATAATTCATAAGTGGTTTTTTGAACACTCGCCCGCGCCTAGAAATACCTAATATTAATATTTTGTAAACATTTCCGGTTCCTACGATTATTTTTTACCTGGTTACAACAAAAATCGAAAAATAATGAAACTATTGCCGTGAATTGTCCCGTTTTTCCGCCCAATTATTAAGCAACAAGAATCAAAAAAAACGACCAATCTTTCTTTCAGAAAAGGTTTTACACTTTTGAAAATCGGAACAGGATGTCAGGATGTCGGCTGTTTACAGAGACAAAGGAAAAAAAAAAAAAAAACACGCACACACATCGTAAAACCAATACATTCCTCGCTTAGTTCAGAATCTAAAAACTAGTTAACAATAATAATAAATTCCGCACGTCATCTCCTTCTTCAACGCGTTTTAAATAATCATATTTTTAGAATATTATTTTATAATTTTGATTATATCATCGAACAAATAATATATTCAAAATATTATTTAAACAGTTTGCTTTTAATAATATATTGGAAATATTATTTTAATAGTTCAATATAATGTTATTATTATTAATATATTCATAATATTTTTGCTCGTTGTTGTTTTCTTAATAATCGGAAGACAAAAAAAAAAAAAAAAAATCATCGAAAAAACGTGGGAATAACTGGAAAACGTACGGTAATAATGGTTTCATTATTTTTGATTTTTTTTTTCTTCTTCTTCTTCTTCTTATTGTTGTAACTCGGTTAAAAGTAATCGCGGAGACTCGAAACTTTTACAGAATATTTAATATTGGCGTTTTTGAAACGCGGAAAATATGTCCGAAACAATCTGGCGATTTTTGAGCTATTAATATTAATTTTTTTCGATTTCCAAGTAATAAAATTGGTCCGGCCGAGGAGCGAAAAAAAAAAAAAAAAATGTTTGAAAATTGCATACGAACAATCGGCCAATAGTTAATAACCGTTGTCAGTTTGTCACCGCCTACGACGTAATGGGTCGTGAAAATTAAATTTTAAACATCGCGCTTGAGGTGTTAATCGACAGCCGTACGGTGCGTGCGCTTTATTCTCTCTGGCCGGGTCGTAATTCAATTTTTTTATTAAATTAATACAGTAATTTATTACCGTATGAGACATTACGTTTTCGAAGTATTACGTTAAGGTTCCTTAACGTCAAAATAGTTTTCACGCGAATAGGATAAAACACGACGGCATTGCGACATTCTTAATAACTGTGAGTACTTACGTTTATTTTTATATTTTTTTTTTTTTTTTTTTTTTTTTTTACTTTCAAAACACCAAAGCCCGAGGGCGTCGGAGAATCTATGTCCCTTTTTTTTCTCTCTCTCTCACTTTAATTATTTTTTTTTTTTTCTTACTTTCCAAAAAATCGCCCGATTGCGCCAAAAGACATTGTTTTTTTTAAATTATTTTTTTATTACATTCAACCATTAGCTATGATATAATTATTATCTCAGTTCGTGCTTTTAAAATACGAATGCCCGAGAGTATCCGAAAACTTATGCCCATTTTTTTTTTTAACAACAATTCATATTTTTTGTTTGTTTCAAATTTATTTACGCTAAGAAATGCCTAAACATTTTTTTAATTTTTTTTTTTACTTGGTTACAACAAAATGAAAATATCAGCATTTAAATACGTTTTATCATAAATATTATTATTATTATTTTTTTTTTCTTTAAATGTCAATTATTTAAAACAAAATAATAATTTGTATTAATTTTACATTTTCAAATATTAACTAGTTTTGCAATAAATATTTTTTAAATAAATATTTAGTTATCATCGATTACTATGGTTTCATAAATATTAAAAACCTAACGTTGAGAAAAAAAAAAAGTTGAATAAAAACTGTCTATATCCTACCTTATCAGTGGCTTTACTTGCTAATACTATCCTGTACGGGGACTGTATTTAGTTGGTTTTATGTGAACAGAAATTGTTTTGTCCAGCAAAAATGCAAGGCAATTTGATACAATGTTCATTAATAAGTTAACAATAAGTTGTACTCATTGGCAAATTATACATTTTATCCATTCTGCCTTCCTAACTTCACTCCTACAACTACTCCTCCTCCTACTTCTATCTTTTTTTTTTTTTCCCCAATAAAATTGAATGCGGTTTTTACGGAATAAAATATAACGAGGCGATGAATAACGAAGAAAACAATTAACAAGTGTTTTAAATAGAACTTTACACAAACTTATTGATATTCTATTTTAAGTAAATTTATATTTTTTTTTTTTTTATTGTAAACCTACCCCGTAAAAATAGATAAAACTGTAACATCTTTTAGAACTGATAAATAAAATAAAAATATGTCATCTTATAACATTGCCAATTGTACAAGACTTGCTCTCAAAAAATAGATACAAATGTAGACGTCATTTAATTGTACGAGGAAAAACGTAAAAAAAAAAAAAATCGTGGATATCGAATGGAAGAGGGACAGATGAAGGCTGAATAAGAGATGTAGTGTAAATAGTTGATAATCTTTGTGTACAAAGAATATTTGAAAGAACGATGTGGCAGGTTTTTGTAATTCTGTAAGTGAGGGAGTTTGTGGCCGACTTCAAATAACTGCGAGGTAAGACAACGAGAGTTTTTATAAATGCATAATAAATAACAATTCTGAGTGATACACGCCTAATTCAAATTGATGTCGTTAAATGTATAGGTACTAGATTTTTCTTATAACGGATTGTTCGCCATTTCCAGCGTACATTAAATAGAGAAAATAAATAAATAATCTCTCTATCGCGGAGTACATTCATAACTATTCCTTAATTTGCAGGATAAACTGTTTTGATTATTTTTAACGTACCAGAAAGTTTTATTAAAGATTAAAAAAAAAAAAAAAAAAAAAAAAAAAAAAAAAAAAAAAAAAAAAAAAAAAAAAACTCTGTTCTAATATAGTTCATGATTTATAATAATTTTGCTATATTTCTATGTGAAATATTTAAATGATAAAAACCATGATATTTCAGTGGCTTTTGATAAAGTTATGTCTGGCGAATAAAACGAATCTGAAAAATGTAATATAAATAAAAAAATCAATTTCAATTGAACAATATTTGTATTGTTATTATTATTATTATTTTTTTTTTTTTTTTTTTAAATACCGAAAACAAATAGTTACCAACTGTACTCGGAATCGAATTTATAACATTCACTTTAAAATTGCATTAAATCTATACGAATAAATAAAAACACACATCCGTTGAGCTGTTCGGCAATGTCAATATGTTTGTTATCAATTACAAAATCCATTAGGAACAATATTTTTGCTAAAAATAATCAAACTAGATGGACAAAACCAAAAAAGTATATATATTTAGGGTAATTGGAGGTAATTCCTATGGTTCGACTATAAAAAAAAATGTAAAGGTCGATTGAAGCATATTTTTAATATTATCATTTTCTTTTTAATTATTTACCATTGAAAAATGACAAATCTACACAAATTGCAAACGTTTTATTCTTGTAAATAATTTGATAAAATTGAAAAAATGCTCCGACTACGTAAACTTGTTTACGAATTCAAACATATTTTTAAAATCGAACTGTTGTAAGTACCAACATTATTGTCAGGCGTATAGCTAGGAGTTTAAATCATAAATCACGGCAGTACCCCTTCCCCTTAAATGGGTATCGGACAGTACATTAGCGGAAAATTCTTATCGTTAAAATGTAAAATTACATTTTCAATTTACAAAATTGGAAAAAATTTCTAATACCGTTTTTAGGGGCCTTGAAGAAACGTTAAAAAAAATCTCTATGACATTTTTGTGTTTAATTTGATTTACATTTATTAATAAAATATACAGTTTATCATAAGCAACCATTGTTGCCTAACATGATAATAATTTACAGTAGGTTTTTATAATTACATTTATATTTCCGAAGTACCGTCACTGGATGGTTTCTTCCTACAAAACACCCAAGCCATTGCATTTAATTTTTTAAATCATACATTATACTTATTGTACTTTTTTTTAGTATACATTGTATAAAAAAAAAAAAATCATTTATATTTTATACACAATTCGAATTCAGAATATATTTACAAATCTTTTTTTTTTTTTTTTTTTAATTTAGTCAAATACCAGCCGTCGTTTAGATTTCAAGTTGAGTGTTTATTTTTTTTTACATTCGAAACAATTATAAAGTTTTTTTTTTTCTTAATATATTCCATCCGTAACAGTCCGAAATATTCAGTTTTCTACCAAGATCACCCGTTTCGCTGTTTCGAGCTATATTTCTGGTGGGAAAGTTGTTCACGTGTAGAAAAAAAAACCTATTCAACGCACCAAATAGATGTAAAATGCTTTCAGAAAATATGCTACACCTGAAAATCGAAGCAGGAAGTCTGGTAAAAAAAAAATAAAAAAAAAAAAATAATAATAATAATATAATTACACAATCTAAAATAATAATTTTAAAAACAAATTAATGTAGAAAATACATATAAACGTAAACGATAATAATATATATTATTATAGTTTTACCATTTCCTCTTAAACCGCATGTAAAAATAAAATACACGGGAGGACTTTAGAGATGGATATTATTTTATGATTTACAATCAAATAACTAAAATACGAAATAACGAAATTAAATTTGTTAAAAACGTCACGCGTGTTGGAAATCTGTTTTAGGTATTGACGGTAGCATTTTGTATTGAAAAAAAAAATAAATTATATTAAGAAAATCGAAAAAATAATTTGTCCAGAGTACTATACGATTATTCTGTGTTCAATTTTCTATTTATAAAATTGCTAGCTGGTTGAAACTTTTCGAACATTTTTACTGTTCTATAAAGAATGTTTTCGGCGAAAAAAACACACATCATTTTAAACTAATAGTTTCTTCGGTCTGTTATAAACGCGATAAAAAGAAATACAAACAAACGGTAGAATTTTTCAATTTCTTCAAAACAGTTTTTCGTATTTGTCGTTTTATAATTTGCTTTCTGACTAGAAATAATAATAATAATAATAATAACAAACTGTTAGCCGCCGCGTCTTTGAGCGTCCGATTTTGCAAGTTCCACGCCCCACCATGATTATTAGTAGTTTTTTTTATGTTGGGTTGACGTCAGCAATATACATGCGGAGTGCACACAGTGAATAATGTTAATAACATTAAAATTTAAACAAATTTGGATGTATAGGTCAATTTAGATATTATATTGATTCGATATTAATTCATAGAAAATGTTCACGCTTTTTCGCTTATTTACAAAACGGAAATTGACATTTTTTAACATTTCAAAACAATATGCATTACTATTATTAAACCTAATAGGGTACCACAAAATAAATAAACACAGTTGAATTGAATTTCATCAAATTTCTCATTTCTATGAGCATTGTGTAATATTTAGATTTTATTTATTCCGTTATGAATATTAGGCCTTTTTTTAAAAAAAAATACATTGCTGGTAAATCGACTACTAAATAACTGAAATGCTGAGGTTTAGAAAAAAAAAATTAAATAAATCATTACTCATAGAATTGGAATCCGGTGTATTAGGGTAAACCAAATGTTCAAAATACGAAATGGTCGTGCAGGAACTTAAATGTTTAAGTTATTTATTAGGAGTAGCTGAATATAAGTTATACTTGTCCGTAATGTACTTTTAAATTTTAAATTAGATAGAATACCTGTCAAGGTATGTTGGCTGGTTAGTCAGCCAAATACTGCAAATTTAGTCGATTGGAAACGAGTGAGTGAGTTATCGTGTGCTGGATGAATATGGAAACCGGCGAACCGAAAAAATGTATGATTGACTCTTTCGAGTTAGGGATAGGTTTTTTTATTGGTTACTTTACATTTGTTCGGCTTAGTAAAAAATCACGAACATTTGATACAGAATGCATCGCGTGAATATTATTATTATTCCGATGTTAATGAAATCTTATAATTATGTTTTTCTACTAATCCATTTTAATACTTACCGAAATACAAATTTCATTCATATATTACTGAATGAAATTATGCAATTTTTATTTTACAAATTATTATTTTGTGGTTTTGGGATATCAGTATTTTGTAATTTTTTACTGAAAAATACCCGTATGATATCTGTGTAATAATGAATAGTATTACTTTTCTAAAATCGAATATATTGGAACGGGCCGGTCACGTATGGCGTACAGGGAGAAAATTACTAAAACAAATACTTGCTAGCAAACCAAATAAAAAATGATTGGTAGGAAGACCACGTTAACGTTAGATAGTTAGACGTTTGACAAGCGATTTAAAAGGACGGGCGTTTGTGATGTGAAAGATTGTAAAGGTTGTAGATCTTTGATAAAAGCTGCAAAAAGCCTGATTGGCCGGTGAAGCAGAAAAAAAAATGTTATTTGAAAAGCAAATACATCATGTATACGGGTAGTTTCGTATATTATATATTTATTATGTTTTATTCATGAATAAATAAATAAAAGTATTTATTTGGTATCTTTTAAGGTTAGATTAGGTTCGGTATTTCGTTCAGAGTAATAATTCATATAAAAACTTCGACACAAAATAATGTGCCAATATCCTAATTGCATTATCGTAATGATATTGTAGAGGAGTCGAATTTTAATTTGTAAAATAATTCGGTGAAAATGTCCATTGATTTTGTTTTTAACGGGAGGTGGAGGGAATGTCTAATCTATCACTGAAACGTGGGAAGAAATGTCCGAATTTCTTCTTATTACAGGTTAACGCTCATGTTACAAAAAAAAAAAAAAAAAACGTCGTCGTCGTCTATCGGCACAATACTGGGTTATTCAAAATGATTCATTCGATTTAAAATGCTTATATTTTTTTAATTTTTTTTTTCTTTATAGGTTTAGAACAATATATTTTGCATTAAATAAAAGACAAAAATATGTAACGTTTAATCAATTGCAGCAATCAGAATCGTTGTTTAATCGTGAAAGTAGTCAGGTTTGAAGCATTTCTAAATAAGATCACCACCATTTATTGTGTTTTCAATAAAAACAAAAGTAGCCATAAGAGACCCGCGTCTTTGATTATGGCACGGAACACATTTACTTTAGGTGAGTCACGTTCGTGTTCGATTATGGCATGAGGGTTGTTCGTGCCCCGTATACGAGCGTTTTCACCTTACCATACTTGAATGGAAGATTGTTTCGTCACTGAAAACTAAGCGAGCAGCGAAATTTACATACGGCATAGAAAAGAAAAAAAAAAATATCAAAGTCGTTTCGATTAATTGGAGTAGACTTTACGACCTGCGAAAATTGCAACCCCCATGGAAGTTTCATAGTTTCAACGGCGTACAGTTGTTTGTGGAAATTCCCGTTCTCGACTCGCACGGACTGCGTTGAAAAGTCAAAATGGTGTACAACGAGGGCGGCCTGTGGTTTTTGTATTTTTCTTTGCTCAAACGCCCGAATTCCAAACCTAATCGGCGTATGCTCTGGGCAGTCGGGCGCATCGGTCCCGGAACGACAGCGAAAATCGCGTTGCACAATTCATTACCGACTCGCACACTTCGAAAATCGCCCGGACGACGTATTTGCCGAAACTCACTTATCGCCGTTAGCGATGGTATTAAAATCACGATTTAACGGGCGTTCTGAAACTTGGGCATACCCTCTATTAATCGGTATATAATTCGATACGATAACATTCACAATCAACCATTTTATTGTTGTTTTAAATCGGATGAATAACCGTAATAACAATATATTAACGGGGAAACCGCCACTCGAAACCCCATTTGTGTTTAATTATTGCGTGCCAACATTTTCGCACGGGTACCCACTAGTTGATTATAATAGTGTGCCGTGCAAAATAAACTAGTGGAATACATTCCGAACAACATTATGGACCAATATTGTATTTTAATAAAGTATGTTTTCTTTTTTCGGCCGCTAAATTTATTTGAAATTCGAATTATATCACGATAGACTATCGCGTTTATCTAGTTGTCCGTTACCTCATTAAATATTTTGATTAAAAGTTAGTTGCTCTAAATTGCGCTAAAACGTATTAAATGTAAAACGTTTAATTATTTTGCTAATAACGTAACAAAAAAAAAAAAAAAAAAAAAAAAATAATAATATTAATAATAATAATAATTAAATTGAAAACAGAATTAATAGAAATTAAAATGTAAATTATTATAATACGACGACGACGACGTGAAATACATTTCAAGAAGTAGTAAATATGTTTGAGATTTATTTATTGTCCTGGAAAATGTTCATAATACGATTTGTTTAACATCAAACAGTAATTTATAAGAAGCACAAATATAATTCGTGTTAAATTATCTCTACACTGCAAAGTTGTTGTACTATACATTCGGTTATTCTCTGGAAAATCGTAAGATAACTGCAGGTTACAAGGGAAAAATAAAATATGATGTATTTGCCATCAATTTTACCACCACCGTGCTAGTTGGTGGTCCCGGCGAAAAACGATGACTCGAAATACGATCTCCGGCTTTTCGACATAAATATCAATATAATTAGGTTACAATGAAATAAAACATAATAATTATGTGCCGAATTTCTGATTTTGTTACCAAAATGTCTAAACATGTTTTCTATATATATATATATATATATACGTATATACCTCGTATATGGCATCTATATAGAATTTATAAAACTTTTATTAAAATAGTAATAAATATACTTGAAATATAGAATTTGTGTCAACATAATAAAACATGCACATGGTATTTAGTACGAAACTTTATTCTTAATAGAGATTAATCTAAAACGAAGTTGAGTGCTTTTTGCGAAGTTGTGAAATGTTTTACGTAATTACGGAATTAATTAAACTATACGCGTTTCTATTGGAATCATGAAATTGATTAACATGAAACAAAATATAATATTATATAACTGCAAATATTGCAACTCAGATGTTTAATAAAGTTTCATTTTTATTTGTTTGTTTGTTTGATGTTTTATTTACAATCCGTGTGCTGCATATATTTAAAGGTATAATGATTAAATTCAAAATAAAGACAGCCATCACTAGAAAATGTAGAAAATAAAAAAAGTTATATACACGAAAGGTGAGCCATATACTGCCAACCATATACATATATAAAATAAAAAAAATGCATAATATATAATAAAACAGCACATTAAACAGCCATTATTTATTTTGAAATATAACATATTGACATGCTATAGTTTATATACGTACATAAATTATGTGAATTTCGTGACAACGTTATTAACTTTTAATCAACTAAAATACAGAAAAAAAATAGACATCCAATTATGATTAACAACTAACTTAAAAATGAAAAATATCAATATTTTAAATATTTTTAAGATCTATGACTTTTTTTTATTAAAAGTCATTTTTGATCCGTTTTAGTGTTTTTATTATTGTTTTTAACATGCATATTAAATATTTTATAACATGTTTCATTAAAACCGTTATTGATTTTAATGAAGTAATTTGTAATTGTGATTTTTCAGAACTCCAAAAATTGTTTGATTAGTGAAATGAACCTTCCAACGAGTGCACTTGTTCCCGGAAGACATAAGAGAAATTCTCTAAATTTGCCACTGGAATAAATTTTCCCTTCGTAAACCGTCTCTTTGTAGATTTGACCGTAAAAACAAATACAGTCTATAGTAGACGGTTTTTAAGTTATTAATTATTCGTGTATTTAATACAAAACGAGAAAATGTACTCAATAACGGTGTATGTTGTTTTCGATTTTTTTTTTTTTTTTGTTGCAATTCCGTTAAAAATAATCGTAGAGACCACGATATGTTCACCGAATACTTATATTGCCTAATCCTGTTTAGGCGTGACAACATTTTTCAAACATTATGGCGACTTGTGTGCTATGTATAAAGATTTAAATTTTTATTTATGTTTTTTTTTTTAAGTTATAGCTTTCTAGCCCCTCTCCATATAATCCACTAATCCCACCGGTGACTGCTCTTTCAGTAATGTCTGCGTACAGTCGTACAGCCAGGGGCGGCATGTCTAAAGGCACCCATACACCACGGTCAGTCATGAATGGCAATCGACGCGATTGACAGTCAAGATTGACGATTGATAATTACCATACACGGTCAATCAAGACTGGCAATCTTCAGTCGTTGGGCTATTTTATTTTTATAGTGAACACAATTGTCACTATTGAAAGTGTGTTGTTGTCATTCAATATTTATTGGAAAAAAAAAAATAAAAAAATATTTTTATATATGTTAAATTTAAAATTAAACTTTGCATTAAAATGATTGAAGAAGGTATTATTTGTGTTCGTATAAATTCTTCATTATTTAATTTAATTGTCATTTTTTGACGAAGATATAAAATTTACAAAAGACAAAAAGACACGACTGCTTCACACAATTCGACTTGATTGACTGATAAATTGTACATTCACAGACATACACGGTCAATGATCGTCTTGATCGACGATAAAAATTTAAACATGTTTGAATTCCATCAGTCGTAGAATTTGATTGTCAGTCCATTGTCATTCGCACAATACATACACCGTCAGTCTTGACTGTCAATCACGTCGATTGTCATTCGTGACTGACCGTGTGTGGGGGCCTAAAAGGGACAGCAAAATATTTAAGCGATATTAGTTTGAACAATTTATAATGGACCGCCGTGTAGCTTCAAAGTGAGCCTCCGAGGCCCGACGTTGCAGAGTCGGTGAGACGGTTTCTGGACGGGTCGCCGGGTATTAGGGCGGCTGCTGGTCATTGTTAACTATTGTAAGATTTTAATATTGGAATAGATAAACACGAATATTAAACGTGCGGAAAATATTAAAGAATATTGCAATATCGATAATATCGCACGCGCACCGTCACGTTAATAATGTCGTCGACGCACAATGTTCCCCGTAAAAAAACGCGTAACGTATTAGAATAATAACGGTGAAAAAAAAGAAAAAAAAATGTTATCGCGTGATACGGCATGTCTATCCAAATTTATAAAAATGTATAATAAAAAGTGCGTATATACAAACACAATGTAATAATATTTATACGGTATATAACCCGCGAAGACAATAAAAAAAAATAAGAAAAAAAAAAAAGGGGGGCAGTCTTTGACTGCGGGTACTAAAATATTATTACGAAATTAATATTTCGCCATTGACTTTATAGTGGTAGCGCCGTTACTGCGCAGGGTTGCGCCCGGCCGGCTATAACGTTAACGGCGGTTCCCGTGTCTCTGTGACAACATCGAGAGACGGCCAATATTAAAAAAAAAAAAAAAAAAATAATAAAAAAAAAAAAACGGCCACTGCAGTGCCACACGTGCACGGGTTACGCGCAATATATACAGGGCGATTGTTTTATCGCGAAACGGTATTTATCCGACTGCCGCGGGGGTAAACCGCAATCGGGAGTCTCGTTTTTTGTTTTTTTTTTTGTTTCTTTCTTTTATTATTCTGATCGCGTCGGCGGGGACGGGGCGTCTACGTCAACGGTATACGACGCGGGGCACCTCGTCGACACGCGCCAACACCGACATTCCCGTATTGGTTCGGTTATCTTGTTCCATTTTCCGTGTCCGCACAACCTTCGGGACTCACTTGGCGGCGGTACAAGACCTATTTATTTATATATATATATATACGAGGTGCGACAATAAAATAACGAGACTTTTTGAATAAAAGTTGTTTATTTTAAAAATGTTATAATTTAATGATTATCACCTTCCCTCAGCATCAATACACTGTTGCATACGTCGCTGCCATTCTTGAAAACAGTGTTGCCAATTGCTTTCATTCAGCCCTTTTAGAAGTTCTGCCGTTTTCATTTTTACGTCATCAACTGTTTGAAAATGGGAAAAGAAATAAGAAGGAAATAAGAAGGAGTCACAAGGAGCAAGGTCTGGCGAATACGGGGGATGTTGAAGTACAGAAATTTTTTTTTCAGTTAAAAAACGTTGAATTGAAAATGCACTGTGAGCTGGAGCATTGTCTTGGTGAAGAACCCAGCCATTTTTCCATAGATCTGGTCGCTTCTTTCTGACACGTTCTCTTAATTTAATTAATACCTCTTTATAATAATATTGATTAATTAATTTTGTCGATTTTTTCAACGTTTTCGTTTGTTGAAGACGTGGTAGGACGTCCAGAACGATCATCGTCTTCGACGTCCTCCCTTCCACTACAAAACCGTTTGTGCTATTCAAAAACACGAGCTCTTGATAAACATTCTTCACCATAAACTTCACATAACATACGAAACGATTCGGCGGCAGTTTTTTTTAATTTAACAAGAAATTTAATGTTAACACATGTTGTTCGATTTTTATATCTAACATTATTCGGCAGTATAGTCGAACTCGCACTAATTACAAGGCTACTAACGTATAAGAAAATGAATCGATGCCATCAGTGTTCATAGTACTTTTAGATAAGTGTTTTCTAATCATATTTCAATAATCGTTTTATAGATAACGTTAATAGTTTAGGTTATATTTAGAAAGTCTCGTTATTTTATTGTCGCACCTTGTATATACGGATACTGTCAAACGGACTTGGATCGTAACTGGTGCGCCGCGCTAGCGTTGGTCCGCGTTCTGCCCCTGCCGGCGAACCGCCGCGGTCCCCCGGTTTTACTAACACCGCTCTTAAGTTCCGTGCCTTGTGTTTTATCCGTTTTATTATTATTATTTAAAATTACGTTCGGTATTGTAATGTAATAATCGCTCGTTTACGTTTAAACTCGACTGTCTCCGTATACAACCCCGCATTCAACCCGCCGCAGACGCCGGCCGGGGTCTCCGCCGTTAAATAAATCGTACGAACCCAGCCGCGACGGCTCTGGGGCCCCGCTACACCCCGGACACGTTGAGTAAATTTCATATCAGACATTGCGATATATATATATATAATTTATTTTATTTTTTTTTTTATTTCGACAAATCATTACAAATAGAGTTACGCTGAAAATATGGGCGGAGTGTGTACGATGGACGCGAATTTAAAACGTTGTCCGTCGATAACGGGTACAGACATTACAATATAGAATCCTTATCGACTGGTCGATTTTCGAACGACGGTACACCCGTTTTAAACTCGCATTCGAAAATTGAGTATTTTTTTTTTTTTAAAAAAATTTAAATTTCCGTAACACTTAGCCAGTAACTATTTGATATGTTTACGACTGACGGGGCTCCAAAGTTGGATGCTTTCGCGCGTTTATTTTGCTACACGGGAAAATATGCTAAATGAAATACAAACCCCATTGCATAACAATACTAATAAAAAAAATACAATGCTTGTTTTTGCATATTTTGGCATATTTGTCATAAAGTTGATTTTTCGGAATTATTTACGCATATTTCGTATACATTGAGGAAATTATTATTACTTATTTCTTTTACCGAACATTTTCGTATAATCATCGGTCTATTTGTCATGCTTGTGGGACTATGGGTTTTTTTTTCAGATTACAAAAAAATCAAGATTGATAAAGACGAGAGAGTTTTAACGACAAGTAAAATAAAATATAAAACTATGAAAAATTGAATTTTCGACAAAATTAACTTTTTATTATTTTTTTTAAATAAAAATGATTTCATTTCGCGCGTTTATCAAGTGGACATTTGTAGAATGTTAGTCTTGCACATTTTAATGCATATTTCGCGTGTTTTTAATGCACGAACTCACGAGGGGCCTGTACCACGGGGTGTTTCCGTATTCAACATATTCGTGGATGTTCGCCGGCCCATGATAAAATAATCACTCTGTATAACCTGTTTTTTCCGCCCTTACTGGAATGGCATACTGGGTGGGGAGAACTCGCGTCGGGCGCGTTGCTCCGGCCCCGGACGCGTCGTTTATTCGAATAAACGGCGAAATACGCGTTGCAAGTGTAACGTCTGGCCGCGAGTTGACGACAATTGTTACAGTTCGACAAAAAAATTGAATCGGATGTCGCGCGCGTCCGGCTCGGATCGTCGGCCGGCCCGGCCGGAGCCCGCCGCCGCCGGCGTGTCCGGTGCGGTCCGCCCGGTTCGCGGGCCAGTCTAAGCCCGCCGCGCCCTACACTTCACACTGTATAACACAACCTAAAAAAAAACAAAAAAAAAAACACACGCAATACACACATGCACGCGTGTATATGCGGTGTCGCGTACGGGTGGTGACGTTAGGCTAGGCTCGTAAAACGTTCCCCGGCACCGGCCACCGTCGTCGAAACGATTTAGGCATTAAAACGCGGCCGGCGACGGCGGCGTACATTATGGCCTGACGCGACGTCAGATCCCCGGGCACGGGTGGGCTGGCCGGCTGCGGCAGACTGATTAGCAGTATAACAACGGCGAGACGTCGACCGAGACGTATATAATAATATTACGACCGGCAGCGGACGTTAAAAAGAGATATTCACCGTCGTAAAAGTCGCGAGACATTTTGCTGTCGGACGATAAAAACAATAACGCCGACAACGACCGTGGTCCGCGGTAAAAACAGCGACGACGAAAGATAAAAGGGCGAGAGATTTTTGTCTACAGTCAGTGGCGTTTTCTCAGGGCGTACGCAGTTGCGTGTCGACGCCCTACCGGCATCCGATATCTGTAACGCGTAATCACTACATAGCTGCAGAATTTTATTTACTAAATCGTTAGAGACGACAATTGTCTATAAAAAAAAGATAATCAACCGTAGTATAGACCGTTGTTGTCGACTCAAAAACTCGACCAGCTACGACGGCGGCCAATAAGAATATGTATGAATATGCTACGCTGTGTAGGACGTTAATATGGTTTTGACAACGACTCCCGTGGTATTTAATATCCCACAATCGAAATTTCTCGTGATATTGCCGGCTAACACATCAGATTAATACTAGACCATGGCGATCTAAACGGAATCAACGACCGGCCACTAGCTAGCCTAGTAGTTTGTTGCGGGTTGCCGGCACCAATTTTTTTTTTTTTTTTTTTTTTTGTATCGTCCTAAAATCTCCGTGCACCAGTTGTTAGAGTCGGTTCTATGCATTTCTCGTTATCGTTATCGTTATCGATTGATAATCCAAAACAGCGAGATATTTATTTGTGTTTAAACTATACGTGTCGTGCAGTTTTTATTGCATTCAAATTAATCGTACGATATTGTTTAATTTCGTATCAACTAAATTAAACTTATTGTTCCACCAATAGTTCTGGAAACAATTAAAACAAAAATGCTTTTCTTGATTTTCATTTAATGAAAAAAAAAAACAAAAATATTTTGGACCTTATCCAAATCTTGACATTTTAACAACAGTAAAAATTAAAAAGACTGTCGATAACACGTCACGCACTCGGCATTTCCGTAAAGAACTTTATAATATATAGAATACATTTTTTTTTGTTATTATTGTTTATTTATTGTTAAAAAACTGTTTGAAACAATCAAGGGCATGATGATTTAAATCATTTAAAATACAGCCGTTAAAAAATATACTGAATCAGAAATTCATATATCTGGATATTTAATTATACAATTTTTAAATGTATGTAAAATAAATAATTTTAACATTATGTTGACATTAATCGATAAGAATCTGTTTCCCATAAATGGGATTTTCCTAATCAATCACGCATTGACGCCTAACGCCGAAAGTCAGGAAACGTCACTGTGTGTAATATAATTATGGTAACGATAAATAAGTAAAATTGAGTATATTGACGCGCGAGCCCCGGTAGTGTGTTTAATCGGTCCCGCCGGAATGATAATATTATAATAATCGCACAAAACGACGTGTGTCCAATAAAATACCCAGACTAAAATGATTACAGAAAACCTTCTCGTGTTATCGGTAATGTTGTTATATTATATACAATAAAAACCGTTAGCTCCAATCAGCCATTTGACAGTGCGCGTTCAAAGTTGGTCGTTTTTTTTATATAATATCGCGATTTCACGACGGACGGCGGAACAACGCGCGTGTATTAAATTCCGTTTCAGAATTAGTGGAAAAACGCTTGTACGGTAACGGTTGAATTGATTGGATTGGCTTTTTGGTGATGTTTCGCCGAGCATTTTTGTAACTTTCGACTGGTTCGGACGTTTTAAACAAGGCCGAATATCCGTTGAAGGCGACCACCGAAACCACCCAAAACAAACGATAACGTTACGAAACAAAATTAAAAATCAACCGTCCGTCAAGTAGCCAATGATGAAATTGGCATATCGATTGCCGTTCGATTTTATCAGATGTACTGAGTGTGAAAAGAATGTCCGCAAAATTAGTGCCGAAATTGTTAACCGAGGTACAAATGGAACGTCGCATTGAAGTGCGTTTGGAACTAAAAAAAACCGGGTTTCTAACGACCCAAGTTTTATAAAATCAATTATTACGGGTAATTAAACTATGGAAAACTAAAAACTACCATCAAATGCCAGAGATTCTGAGACGTTAACGAAGCCGTCCATAACGCGACAGTAGAACTAAATGCTATAACTTCGGAGGAAATTCAAAAGGTGTTTTCAAAAGTGGCAAGACCGTTGGGACCATTGTATAGAAGCTGAATGACACTATTTTGAAGGTGATCCGTTTAAATAGTTTGTAAGTTTGAAATATAATTTTGTCTGGGTGTTTATTGAATACACCATGTACACGTCATCAGCCGAATAAAAAAGTCATATCTTTGGTTCTGCGACTGCACGGGATGTCGAACGCATAAAACCACACACTAATAATACAAATTCCGGACGTAATTAGCACCATGGATTTGGCCATTTTTGTAGGCGCGAGAGCAGGAAATATAGGGTAATTTAAATGTATATCTGCAAACGAAAAAATAATCAGGGCGAAGTTAACGACTACGTAAATTACAATAAAATTATAATTATTGTTTGTATTTTTAACGAATTTTTCAACAAAAATGCTTAAAACACTGATATAAAAAAATAACAACATTTTTATCCACAAATAAACAAAAAAAACCAGAAAATTTCAAATAGCTATACATAATTTAAAAAAAAAAAACGTCAGAATTTTTAAATGACAAAGATAAAAATTCGGTGAAAGTTTCATATATCCATGATTATTTTTAACTAAATTACAACAACAATAAACCAAAATCGTTATTACGTAAATATTTCAGTTTATTCAACTTTCGTCCACATTGAAAGAAAACTACGAGGAAAACAAAAATATTACATATTTAATGCATCAACTTATCACATTTTTTTTTCCCAAGAAACCACCATTGAAGTTAATTTGTTTACAGACACACACAAACAAAAAATATTAAGACACGGACATACTTCGCACCACCAGTAGGCTCAGACACTTAGCTGTGAGGTGGCCTGGGGTGGCTCGACCACCCAAAATATATTACTCGTTAAAATACCCAATGTTTAAGTAATTGAGTCGAAGTAAAAAAAGTTAAACCATATGTTTAATATTTTAAAACTTCTATGATATTTGTTATTAATTACATAATTATCTTAGCATTTCTGCTCAGCCAAAACAATTTAATTCACAAAAAACTCGAAAAATTAAAATGCCTATAAATAGTTCAAAAATCTGAAAATTTAGCCACGTCGGAAAAAGCCTACAATAACTTATTGTAAAATTTGCAGGTTTCAACGATTGTTCTTAACCGAATTACAAGACAAAAACAAAATCGAAAATCACGAAACCGTTATTGACGTAAATTGTCCTGTTATTCCTACGTTTTTTTCCGGTTTCCCCAATTTTTAAGAAAACTACAATGAAAATCATAAAATGACTCACTCCCCAATATACCAACTAGATCCAAAATGCTTTTAGAAAATGTGCTTCACTTGAAAATCAAAGCAAGATTTTTTTTTTTTTTTTTAAAACACACATCGTTGTAAAACTCATACTCGCTATGCTCAGAATCAATAAAATAAAATTACTATTTGAAAAAAAAAAAATACTTTTTATAGAACCGTACGAACTTTGATAGGACTATTTAAAAAAAAATAATAATAATCCCTTCACCCCCTCAGATAAGGTAGATACGTACCTGCATTATTCGATCTACTCGAAATTACCAAATTTTCATTTTGACAGGGAGTTGAAAACATCTCGTGTAAAAGCAAATTAGGCCACCCAAACAATGCGCATCGCCCAAAATTGATTAAAAAAAAAAAAAAAAATGGATATGAAAGTCAAGAATAAATAATAGTGCTGTCAAGCACTGCATTGTTATTGGCAACACGAAAAATAATATTAGAAATAGTAGTAAAAACAAGCATTTTGTAAGTAAACATCATCACACGAATAGATTGACTAAACAAAATGTAATCTTTGTCGACACGGGACTTTTTACGCACAAATATTGAAATAAGTGGTCCGCCGTACGGTAATATTTAAAAAAGAAATAAAGAAAAACATTTTCGAAAACCAATTCAAACAATAACAGTATTGAGTATTAGGGATATTTGCGAGGGGATTGACACATGCGTGGAAAACGCAGTCAGTAGTTTTCAGGTTATATAAATTTTATGGTTTAGAATAGCGATACATATAGGTGTACATTATATTATGTTGAGAAAGTAATCACAATAAAAATAACAATTTATTGTATAAATAAAAATTTCTTATCGAACATAATGAACCCAGAATTGTAGTGCACATAAAATGTAAGTAATAAAATAAGATACGCAAATGAAGAATAATTTATTAAACAAAAATGTTGTGGTTGCCTAGATAAAAAGTAAACCTATAATACAAATCGTATAGGTATATTTTAATAAATAAAATTTGAATATAAAACCAAATAACATTTGGAAATTAAAAAAAAAAAAAACTGTATCTTACTTGCAGTTTGGCTAACCTCTAAGACGCATAATAAAAATGTTTCTGAGCGAACCTCGGTTAATCATGTTTTGAAATGCCGTGATTTTTACGATTTCCATTAAAATTTTAACTTTAAACGCTTATACAAAAAAACTACTACTTTACGTCCTTTTTTTTTTTACGACTAAGTGCGACTTATGATGAACTTCGTGTAAAACTGTCAAGCATTTTTTCTCTACAAATACAATTGTGTCCACATAAAACCACTGACTCGAAAACATGTAATGCCCATAAATAACTCAAAAATCGCCAGAATGGTTTGAAAATTTGTTCACACCTCGAAAGGGCTAATATTAACATGAGAAAAAAAGCAATTAAATTTAAACAAAAAAAAGTATACATTCCTAAATAAAACCAACACAATCCTGACCACCACCACCACCTCACTTAAAATCTAAACTATGCAACAATAAAATACCAAGGAGAAAAATAATCAACAATATTAATATCTATTGTATATATTCTATTTCAAATATTACGAACATGTAAAAAAAAAACAATAAAGTCGACAATACGATTAACCAAACCTGCGGAACTCGGTATAGAGGGTGATCGACTAACTATAACACTTGTTGTCATGGAAAGTATTAATTATTTTCAGATTTTGTTGACAATTTTGGAAACAAGCAGGTCTTAAATGTTACATTTACGATATTTTTCGTAAAACATTTGAATGTGAAATATTATTTGATGGTTTTTACACGCCAACATAATTTTTAGGTAAAAATATAACAAACTATTGAGTACCTTTTTTTTTTTTTTTTTGAACCGGCAACACATCCGCCTCCCGGAACCACCGTAAGGCATTACTTCGGCAAGCGTATTCCCATAATTTATTCAATGGACGTGTACAATTATCGCAGCGAAAAAGGTAAAAATTCCGTTTTCCCTTAAGGCGGGGCGGGCTCACAAATATTACGGTGGCAATGGGCAGTAGCCGGGCCGAAGCCCACTTTCTGCCCTCACATAGGCAAGGGGGACTCTTCCTACCGGCCTACCGGCCGGCGGTCTGGCGACTGTGGAGCCGCGATCAACGGCGGCTGCGATGCGCTCGAAGGCGCACGCCGGCGACGTCGACCACCGCTTGCCGTCGGTCTGGGGACTCCAACATGAGCGACCCCCAAGTCGCCCGGTTCGAACGGACCAGGCGCTCGCTTTCCCCGTCAAACGCGTCGCAGCGCATCAGGGCACGGAGACCGTCGTCATCCACCTCGTTCTCATCACTGGGAAATCCGCAGTGAGGACACCCCGGTGACGGAGCTCGCCCGATCCGGTGAAGGGACGAGTTGAAGCATCCGTGCCCCGTGAATAGCTAAGTGAGGCGGTACGCCATCGGAACTATTGAGTGCCTACTTAATAGTTCATAGTAAGGTAATCGTAATTATATTATCGGACAATAGATAGTAATAACAATGCATAGGTACCTGGATAACAAGTGGCGGCGACTAAGGTAAAACTAACGCGGTATATATACATATAAAATCGCTAGATTTCCTGTTTAACAATCCGTTAGAACAGTGGTTTCCCAACATTTCGACCACTTCGACAATATTTTATAGGTCGCGGACCACCACAATTTTACGAAAACTAGGAATACCTTTTGTTTGCTCATTAACATGAATACACAAAATTTATCGAAAAATGTTAATTTTTATTATTTTACTTTACATTTTGTTACTATACTTCACTAATATATAATTATACTTTACTATACTAAATAATTTACTTAGTGTGATTTTCGTGACTGATACCCCTACACACTTATAAAAATGGAAAATACTTGTCGGTCTACAGCAGCAACAACGATAAGATAACCGTATAATACTATACGGTTCCTCGATAAGTCGTAATTTTTTTCGCTATTTAAAAAAAAAAAAATTATTATTAATTTCTAATAGAAATCGAAGGAAAAATCACTGGGACCGCGGACCACCGGTTGGGAAACACTGCGTCAGAGCGTGATATGAAGTCGACGTCCGGCATTGTCGTTCGGCACGAGTTTTGTTGTGACAACGTGAGAATTTATTTTGTATTATTTTAGTTAATTCACCCGACAACGCCGGTATAAAACGAATGAAACAGATAAGCCGGCGTGCGGCACTGATAACATTATTCGTTATAATTCAATTAAACTGACAATAATTAGAGAAATGTAATTTAATGTGTGTGTCCCGACTTGGACGGTGACCTAGCCCGATCCCGCACGGCGTTGCCCGCGAAAAATTAAATACCAATATTAATAATAAAATTAAATTTACCCCCTGTCCCACGCCCAACTCTGTCGGTCCCTACTATGCGGGGCGGTCTTCTATTCATTCGTGCCGCTAATATAATTAAAACTATGACTGTCTTACGGGAAATCGGAGCCGTCTAAACCGGAATGGTAAATTATCATCAATGATACCATTGGTATTCCGGGAATCAAAACAGTTTCTTTTAAAAGATATTATTCCTCGATTCCTTGCAAAGGACAAACCACGTAATATATCCTGCCAAGGGCATCCGGTTTTCTTTTTTACTCCGGGATTAACGGAGCGGCTGCTCGTTTTTTCCGTTGGAATTTTTCGGTAGATTGTCCGGTTTACGTGTGTATCGACCGGACTGAAATTGCTTCATTTCATTTCGAGAGTCTAAAACTAAACCGTAGCTTGATCACGTTTTTTTTTATCTAAATATATTTGTATCCGTATATTTGTGTCCGCAAAACTCAAAAAGTAGTCGATGGATTGATTTGAAATCTAAATAATCGATTTGATCCGTAGAAACAATGTAAGAGGCCTAAATGTCGAGCTGTTAATATTAATATGGAACTTTTTCTTTGTCGACCAAAGTCAAGTAACCGTATTTTGTGGAGGAGGATTACTGATTTAGCGTTACGCTTTGGCCGTTTCATTTTGTACTATTGTTATATATTCATACCATTTGGTTTCCATGGATTGGATTCAACAGTTTTTTTTTTTCAGTTCATTTACGTTACCAAGGTAACCTGTAAAAATCAAAAAACCGAATTTTAGTTGGGACGGTATTCAACAGGCCGTAGATTCAATAACTAAAAAAACCTTCTCCGGACAACGCGGAAAATTGTGCGAAAAAATCGCTCCAGCCGTTTGCAAGTTATGGAAAAATCCGCAACAAAATATCACTCTCATATTATATGGATATGTAGATAACAAACCATCGAGTAGGTAAACCGTATTATGTAATCGGACAATAGAGATAGTAATGACAATAAATGGATACCTAGAAAACGAGTGGCAACATTAACGCGGTATATTTAAAATCACTAGATTACCTATTTAATAGTCTATTAGAGCCCTAATGTGAAATGGACGTCCGACGATGACGTCCCGCCGTGAGAAATTATTTTATAATATTTACGTTAATTGACCGGACAACAACGAAACGGATTATGCGATTATGTAATGCGACAAAACTGACAATTATATTAAAGAAATGTAATTTAATGCGCGTCCTGGCTGGGATAACGACCCGGTCTAATTGCGACGGTTAGCCCGCAGCGGGGCTCCGAAATGACTTATGATTTAATTGTATTTTATTTTTTTTCATTTTTTTTTTTCCTATCATTTCTGTAAGTGTCAATGTCCAAGAGTACGATAATCACCCTGTCCGCTAGTTGTTACCGAACAGCCGACAAATATCTTTTTCTAGTTAAACGCGTAAACTTATATCGAATCAATTGCACTATCACGATAGTAAATAATTACCCGGTGCGCAATAATAATCAACCGGTTAACATAATTTTATTAAGTTTAATAAATCGTTGTTCTGCGATAACAAAAATATATAAAAAGGTCTCTTGTTTCGTCGTGTGGGTATTATTATTATTCTATTATATTATGTTTCCATTATTATTATTATTATTATTATTATTGTTGTTATTATTATTATTGTAGGTCATAATAAAATGTACGGATTGGAGAGCAGCCTCGAGCCGAATCAGGTCAATGGGCAGTAGTTGTACCGCCGCCTGTTTGCTCTACGGGCATTGCGAATTGTTAAAACACAACAAGATGTAATAATCATTATTACCGCAACAAAACGACACCAATTAGTAGGCCCTCGGGTTTTAAAATATATAATACTACGTAATATAGTGTACAAATGATTTTAAATTCCGTATCGTTCGATTTTTATTTTCGTTAAAATAACACGGCAAATATATAAAAAAAAAAAAAAAAAACATTAAACAAGGCTATAAAAAAAAAAAAAAATAATAATAACACAATAATTAGCTAGCTCTCTGTACACTGTAAAAGATATGTCGTTTTATAATCACTAGGTCGGGGGAAGTCCGGTATAGTTCCCCCCGTAGGTTGCAATACCACACAAAAATAAAAAAAAGGTATACTCAATACATGTCCAGCGACGTATTTACGAGAGCAACGACAAGTCATTGTAATAAAAAAAAAAAATAAAAACGATTCTGAGCGGAGCTCAAGTAAATTATTATAAGGTTATTATTATTAGTCGTGATTTTTTGTCCACATTGTGTGGACAAGGTACCCGGAAATCGATAACAAATTTAAAAAAAAAACCGTTGTTTACTTTTCTTTTAATTTTCAAGAAAAACTGTTGGGAATCCAAAAAAATAAAAAGTACTACCGTGTGAAAAATCCGCATCTTTTAAGGTCTTGAAAAACGAAGGATTTACTTTTCCAAAAAGATAATAAAAAAAAAAAAGTCAATATTTCGGAAAAAATATTTCTTTAGAAATATTTTTAATAATTTGATAAAGGGAGGTATAATATAAATAATGATAATAATTTTAATGGTTTTAACGGAAATCAAAATTTCAGTGGAAGAAATTACAATAGCGCGCTGATAATGATAGATATTTTTCTAGAAATAATCGGAATTTTTAATAATGATAATAATTTTAATGCTTACGACAGAAACCGTAATTTCCGATAAAATAATAACGACTACGGAAATAATATAAATTGTAAATTTTATTCCAATAAAACCGTATAATAACTAAAAAAAAAAAAAAAAAAAAAACCACGACAATTTCAAATACATATTTATAAATTGTGTTTAAAGTCGGAAAATCGAACTAAAAATTTGGTGGCCGGATACGAGCACGAATAGTATTCGATTTTGATTGCCGTACCTATCCTTTTTTTTTTTTTTTTTTTATAAACCGGCAATACCCCCGCCTCCCGGAAGCGCCGTGAGGCACTACTTCGGGAAGCGACCTCTGCCTAACCTTACCGGGCCTTTAATACTATTTCCGATTCTCTAGTATTCAAACTATCGAATATTTTCAAAGGCTACTCGAATATTTTTCCCTATATTATTATTAAAATAAGTTCTATTTTTTTAAAATACCTATCGAATGAAAACGTGTCCGGCACGTTTGTAGGTGCAGGACACGATTTGCACATTCTACGAAACCCTACGATATGATACAATACCTGCCTTTGCAGGGCGCGGTCAGCTACTAAAAAGAAGAAAAAAAAAGAAAAGCAGACCGGGGACCTTTACGGTCTTATATGACCTTTTTTCTTTTTTTTTAGTTTTTTCTAATATTTGGCACGCGGGCCAGTCATCATGCGAATTTTTACGGTTTCGGACGTTTCGGTTCTTTAAAATGGAAGCGAGGAATGTATTGATTTTACTACGATACGTTTATTTTCTGTCTGTAAACAACATTTCTACCAGATATAATGTTCCGATCGTCGGACAATCCGGGAAGAAAACGTTAAAAAAAAAAAAACCGAGAAAATGTACTCAATAACCGCAGTAACCGTTAATTTTTCCGTTGTGTTCGGCGAAAAGTAATTCATTCGTGTGAATACGATTTCTTTTGGCCAAACAGAAATGCACGAACATTTGACACGAAGAGATTCACTATAAGTTGTACTTAATGGTAAAAAATATATATATAGTTGCGAGTAACGTAGTTGTTTTTTTTTTTTTCTATAAGCGTTTAAATGCAAATCGTACAAATCACAGCATTTGAAAACATTATTGACCGGACATTGCTAAGAATCATTTTTTTTTTTTTTTTTTTTTTTTAAATTGTGGCATTAAAACAAAAATAAATATTTCCTTGGTTTCGGCTGTATTGATTTCCAAAAGTCATCGGAATAGCTGAAATTCGGGTTAGTAAATTAATAATAACCCGAATAATATTTTAATAATTTAATATAACATTAAAATGTTTTAATTTTCAATTTTTTAATTTTTGGACATTAATGAATTATTTCACAATATTCTTTTTTCTTCCGGAATATTAGTTAATGCACAGCGCTGTATGGCTATATAAGGATTAACTATTAAGACAATCGAATAAATTATTAAACTAAACTCAATGAAATCGGTAGTATTTGAAGAAACAGAACTTGTCGGAATCGTATTTTTTTTATTAGTATCACATACCATATTTTATTTTCGTTTCTCGTTCGAGAATTACCATACAGTTGATAAAAAAATTATCAGGTGTGATCCATAAATTGATAACTATCGCATTCGATAAATATTGTCACAGAGATTCAAGAATAATAGCCCCAGAATCCAGATGCGATAGAGGTTACTTATATAAGTGATTTCTCGATGTTTCCAAATGGACGGTTAACAAATTGCTAAAACCATACTATAAAATATTCTGATTATTTCTAGAAAAATATCTACCGTTATCAACATTATTGTAATTTCTTCCACTGTAATTTCGATTTCCGTTAAAACCATTAAAATTATTATCATTATTTAAATTGTAACAATTACCTCCCTTCATCAAATAATTATTATTAACATTATTTCTAAAGAAATATTTTGCCTTTTTTTTATCTTTTTAGAAAGTTAGATGCATCGATTAGACCTTAAAAGATGCGGATTTTTCACACGGTAGTAATTTTTATTTTCTAAATTCCCAACAGTTTTTCTTGAAAATTAAAAGAAAAGTAAACAAATAACGATCAACAGTTTTTTTTTTTTAAATGGTTTGATCGAATTCTGGGGGTACCTTGTTCACACAATGTGGACAAAAAACACGACTAATAATATAACCTTATAATAATTTACATGAGCTCCGCTCAGAATCGTTTTTTTTTTTTTTTTTTTTTTTATCACAATGACTTGTCGTTGTTTTCATAAATACGTTCCCGGGATTGGTATTGAGTATACCTACTAGTTATAAATCGACATATCTAGCCGATTTTACAGTGTACGCTTATGGTGAGCTAAATTATTGTATTTTTATAGCGTTGTTCATTATTAAAATTACCGGCGAAAACAATAATTTTAACAATTAAACGTTTGAAATAAAAAAAAATTTGACGCGGTCAATTGTGCACGTTAGTAGGAAAGCGAACCGAGAGGAACGTCAACTGTCCAACAACGGAACTCGTATAACTCGCTTTTTGTGTATTTCTGATGTTTTAATAAGTGCGCTATACATATTGTTTTGTGATTCGTTGTAGTTAACAAACTCGCATTTGTATAATTATCATCAATCATTTTTTGTCGTATGTAGCCTACATATGCTTAAAACAATCGCATCCATCACATAATGTAATAATGGATACGTATCCGTTCGCAAACCGTTACCAGTAGATATAATAATGGAAATAATATCGTACACGTCCAGAAGTTAAACCGTGAGCTCCAATTGATTGACTTTATTTGTTACGATCGGTTACAGATTACTATTGTTTACTTATATAGTCATACCAAGTATAAAAGTAACACGAGCATAAACATGTACGTTGAACCTTTGTATTTTGACTATTATGTGAGTGTGATTGATTCAAAATGCAATCAATTTGTATGTATTTATAGTGAATTCGTTTGATACACTTTGTAGTTTTTTTTTTTTTTTTTTTTTTAATAATTGCGAAAAAAACGTCGGAAACCGGGAATATTTACGAACTATTCGGGGTTTCTGTTATTTACGATTTTGTTTTGTTGTTGTAATTCAGTTAAAAAATAATCGTAGAACCGTAACATTTCCACTATATACTTATACTTAGCCCATTCTAGACGTGGTATAATTAACGAGATTTTTTTTTTTTTTGTTTTTATTTGGCTTCACAAAAATGCTCGACACAAGGTTTTCGTATAAACGTATAAAAAACCATCGAAAATCCGTCTCCTAAGTCTCTCGAGTGCCGTTGATTAATAGTTAAAATAAACTAAAATTTATACGTGAAAACCAGTAGACAGACGTTGTGTTTACAACGGCATCGACCGTGTTAATCGTTTTTTGTAATTACAAACTTATTGTTTTTTTTTTTTTTTCTTTTTTTTTTATATATATATAAAACAATTTCGCTTTGACCCACTTTTGTCCACCGACATACATACTTGGAATAAATTATCGCGGCTGCTAAATGTTATAATAATTAATGTTAATTTATTTATAATTTTAACACGCAATTTGTACAAGATAAATAATTTTTTTTTATTCGTATTGGCTTATAGACAAATCAACGTTAGACAGCAAGTCTAAACAGAAGAACAGTGTTCCCCGACCTGGGGAGGCGCAAGCAGTTATCACGGAGTAAAAATTGTATTAATACGATTAATTTTATTTTAAATAAAAGGAGGGGGGGGAAACGATAAATTATTTTATTAGTTATTATTATTTATATATTGTAATTAATATTATAAAAAAAAAAAAAATTTAAATAATAGTCATTACGTACGTTGTATAGTTTATTTGCAATGTATACCACAAAGAAATAAGGTCAAACATTTCTACAATTTATGTAGAAACGGACGTGAGATTTTTAAAAATCTACAAAGGGTTAAAAAGGAATAAAAAAAAAAAAAAAACAGTGTAGATACATTTAAATACTCGCTTTGAGCTGCGTGGTACGCGTGTTAATCATGTTCAAAAATTAAACACAACAAATTGGTTGATACAGACGTCATTCCATGAGTAAATTTTAAATTGGATATTTCTCACCCGAGAATCTCTATTATAGAATATTATTCAGAATATTTGACCTTTTTTTTTTTTTTTTTTTTTTTTTTTTGTATAATGTATGCAGTATGCATATTCCTGCAACGTTTCTTATTTTATTTAAACTACATACGAAATAATGATTTTTTTTTTTTTTTTAATGCATAATACCATTAATTATACAACAGTGTACATTAATATAATTGTGTATAATCAATAATGATACTTATTCCCCATAAGTTATTATATTTGTATATTAAGAATACAGCCAACATTGAAGTAGCGCAATTTCTAGTCTGAATTTAACATAATGGAAATATGTATTTTAATTAATCAAAATGCAAATTAAATAGAAATAAATACTAATTTGTAGCCGGTTGAGATCATATTTAATTTTTTATATTTCCGACTTCAAACATTCGATACGATAAAATAGTAAATTAAGTTAAATTCGACGATGATTACTCATTCCATTCCCGTACCCCGGGAGGGTTGAAATATAGCCAATTAGAGTAATTTTTTTGGTTTTTTTTTATAATATATAAAATAAAATTATAAAAGACACGAATTAAATACGTGCTGTAATAATAGTTTTGAAATACAAATACCATATTAATATATACTAGGGTGGTCCTCACTCAAAGGAGAAGACATTTTTAATATTTTTTCAAGTCAAGTTAGATTATCATTTTGTTCGATACGATAAAATAGTAATTTATGTCAAATTCGACGATGATTACTCATCCTCTTCCCGTGCCTCGGGATGGTTGAAATATGGCCAATTAGAGTAATTTGTTTGGTTTTTTGAATTTTACTCGAAAACTATAGCACGTAGGATAATAACATATAAGTGCTAATATTCTCTAAATATTTTTATTTATCAACATTTCTCCAAAATCAACTTTTTTCTATGAAATAAACAAAAAACTAAGGATTTTATTTAATTGGCGAAAATATTGGTTTTACGGTATTTTTAACAAATAAAGTCATAAGTAAAAATCTATTATTGTACATTATTATTATGTACACAAAAATTCCAAAAAAAACGTATTTTGATGATGATAGCTGGTAAATTTCTTCTTCTGTAATTTTTGTGTACTTTTTTGCTGAACTAATTTCATCAAGTAACTATTTTCTTTTAATAAAATATTATAAAACTCATTAAAACAATAGTTTTTAAAATGTGTTTTCACAATGATAATTTCAATCAAAAAACGATTTTTTTCGTTTGTTCACAACACATTAATGGTTGAAAAAATCCGTTCTAATGCAATATTTGTACCCGGCATTACCAAAACATATTCTACGATTACTGATATATTAGTCGTGTCAATGTTATAAGCTTTAATGTATTAAAATATTTCACACCACTTAACTTTCACTTTAGCTGAACTTTTTTGCCATTCGTGAATTCGCTATTTAAAACCCTGTTTCTACATGACTGAATTCATCAAATAAATTATCTTCGTCGAATTTTAAGTTTGAATTATTTTGATTATTTTCCATAAGTGATTTGATACATTTTTGAAAATTTTCCCAAGTAGGACAGTTTATTAGTTGGGCCAAACGAAATATGTTTAACTGATCAAAGCGGCTACCCCGTTTTTCTACGTAAGATAAAATGATTATCGAATCGTACAGTTAATTTTAAATTACACCACTATTTCACTACGGTCACACTGAATGCCTATCGAATACTCGACGACACTCGTGTAAAAATATATAATTTTTTTAATGCATAATACCATTGGTTAGCAGTGTACATTAATATAATTGTATATAACCAATAATAATACTTATTCCCCATAAGTTATTATATTAGTATATTAAGGACATAGATTTGACATTGATTTGAAATTTCAGACAATTTCTAGCCTGAAATTAACATAATGGAAATTTGTATTTGAATTAATCGGAATGCAAATTAAATACAAATAAATACTAATTTGTAGCCGGTTGAGATCATATTTTATTTGTTATATTTCAGACTTCAAACATTTCAATATTTTATTGTAATACTATTATTATTATTATTATTATCTATCTTTCGTGGAGATTTTAGTTTAGTATTAAAATCCTAGTTCATAATATTATTATAAATATTAACTAATTACAATACAATACAATTCAATTATTTTTTTTTTTAAATTATTTATGTTTACATGTTAATACATCATTATTAATACAAACGTCAAAGTTTTTGATACATTTATAATTTGTTTATTAACGTTTTCGAATACAATAACTAATATGTTATACAATGTAATACAGGACAAAATTGAATCATTAAATAAAAATATATTTCCACGTTAACGTTCACAGCGTAACCTTAAACACATAAAATAATAAAAAAAATACTAAAATCTATTCGGTATACTGGTAGATTGTGTTCTATATTACGTTTGACAAAAAACATTAAATATAATATTCATGTAGGACAATTAAAAACCCGTTTAAAACACATTTCCACACATTTTTCGGATGAGTAAATTGACACGCAGCAAGATTAGTTTCTACAGCGAAGGAATATTATGTGTACGTACGGGGAAAAATATTAGACTTCGGAAGTCTTACATCAGAGCTTTTGTGTCTAAAAGGGATATATTACAATAGATGGGTACGTCGTGTTTTTTTTTCCGCTGTCAATACCTTATTAAATACCTTTGCTTTCATACTTTTTTTTTTTTTTTCCCATTTTTAAATAGCCAGCTCTATATTTAATAATTTTACAGTTCAAAGCGTCCGTTTCTCGGATAAATAATTGACGACAGGTATAAACATCGAATATCGAACCAGTGCGCGGTACAGTTTGTTCCTTTATCCAAACTTTAAAATGCTTTCTAAATAATATTATCGGTCCAATATTTTTTTACTTCGAAATTATTATTGTTAAAACTTATGTCAAACAATAAAATAAAAATCTCCGCTTCGGAATGTGAAATCGTAAAAATATTATAAAAAAAAAAGGTAAGATATCAAGAAGAATTTAATTTATATCTATATGCGACGATAAAATATTGTTAACGAAAAACGATTCTGAGCGAAGTACGATTAAATTATGTTTTGATCAGTTTTAATTGAAAATGATATTAATTTGTGACTGCAAAATAAATTGCAAGTACATTTATCTGTGTTTTACCGTCTTGAATTGTTGAGCATTTTTGTGAGTCAAGTTTTTTTTTATCCACAAATCAGAAAATAGTACGCGAAATATCGTGAGTTACACTATTATCATCAACGTTTTTACTTTAAACGCTTAAATTGTTTTTTTATTACCACTAAGTTCGACTTATGGCGAAACCAGTTGTAAAATTACTGGGCCAAAACAACTTAATTGACCATAAAACCAAATAAAAACTAAACAACTAAAAACATTTTTAAATACTCAACAATTATGTTCGGTGGGGTTAGCAGAATGTATTGAAAATTATACAATGTCTCGAAAGGGTTAATTATTTGGCGAAAATCTCAAATCTCTGCGATTATTTTAAACTGAATTACAATAAAACCCCCTCCCCCCCTCCGAAATCGTCGGTGTGGCGTACATTTTCGCGACCATTAAGAAAACTCCGGGAAATATCAAAAATTCATTTCCCGGTGACCTAGTCCGGAACTAGACGACATTTTCTACTAGAAACCAACCCTGAAGTTGACGATCGGAACGATATTTCCGGAAGTTGTAGACATGATAAAACATAAGAAGAAAACCACACACATCACGGTAATGGACCAATGCGTTCGGTCGGCCCGCTGCTGCGCGCTTAGAATCTTAAATACAATTTTATTCCTACGCGTGTCCTTCGGTGTACCAAGCGCGCCGCTTTCCCCGCTGGTGGTCGTGATTCGGCAGTTCCGTCCCAACGAACGGCTCGCGTGATGTGCGCACACCCGACATAGCCGATGTCACACGCACAAGACGTGTACGGGCCGCCACCGGCCGTGCGCTACGCTGTTAAGCGGAAACGTCCCCGAAGTGGCGGCGCTTTCAGGTTATTCTTGTGCAGTGTCCAGCAGCTATATCAAATGTGTGTGTGGCGTTGCGTGCCGCTGTGCGCTCCGGTGGTCTGCTACCTCGTCCCGGCGGCCGTCTCGATGGGGTGAGGACTGCCACAATAGCCGCTGTCACACGCACAAGAGTTTTGTCCGGCACCGTACACCCGGGGTATCGCCCTCCGTGTGTCAGCGTGCGCTTATAATATTTTATTTAATCTTGAGCAGTGTCCAGCAGCTACGTTAGCAGCCCTCGGCCGTAGTTACCGCCTTGGCGAGGGCGACCGCCATCATTTTGCACGTCCCTCCACCGGCACGGTAAAACTGAGTGGTAAGTGACACATAAAATAACAAACAGAAAAATTCCAAACATCCCTATGGAACAAAATGTCCGTACATCAGTAATGACACGTCATAAAATTACAAATTATTAGTCAAGTAATATTTATTGATCCTAATATTACATAAATTTAAATAAATTGCACGGTAATACTGCTATTCGAAATCAAAATCTGAACACTCAAATACATCAGATATTGAATTTGAAAATTGTGCCATAGTGTAAGCTAAATTTTTTTTTCATATATCTATTTTTTATTTATTTTTTTTTATTGCAGTGTGGGTAATTTATAACTCGATCTACTCTAAAACTAAACATAAAATTTAATATAACTTACCTACTATAATAGTAATACGAGCTGTAGTTTTAGTTTATTTAGGTTTCAGGTACTAATCTAATGTCAAGAAAATGTATATGAACTTATAGAGTTTTTGATATAATAATGGTTAGGTGTAACTTATCTTTTGATTTTTTTCTGACTAGTAATTAAAACAAATGTTATTTAAAAAAATAAGGAACTTATATATAAATAAAAGATTTGAAAAAAAGCCAATAGGGCTAATATATCTCCCTAGTCTTCCCTTTAATACGCTATTGCTCCCGTGCCTCTGACTTGTTCTCACTATCATATCTGTTAACTGAAAACCACACACTATTATGGAATAATTATATTACACAATATTACTATAATATTCAATTCAATTTATTTTACGAGCTTACTAAAAAAAAAATTGAAAATACTAATACAATTTTAGTTATAATAACTAATAAGTCGTATTTATAAACGCATAAGAATAATCTTTCGCATTAACAATAAATAATGTCTTTGGTAAGTTTCTTGATTATTAAAATTCAATGTTTTAATGTGTTTTTGAATATTTTAATTAAAAACAGAAATTAAATAAAATATAAATACATATCATTTATTTACGTAGTATTATATTAAAGCGCATAGCACTGGAGCACAGTTGAATAATAGTGTTTACAATAAAGATACGGACATACTTCGCACCACCACCAAACCACTGTTATAGGTGGGAATTCGGGAAGACAGAATATATTAGAGCGGAGTTTAATTTATATCTATAAACAACGATAAATTAATATTCACTGAATTACAAAAAAAAAAAAAAAAACAAAATAAAGAAAGCGTTATTGCCGTACATTTTCACGTTTTTCCCAATTATTAAGAAAGCTACAATGAAAATCAAAAAAAAAAAAAAAATCCCTATGTAGAAAACGTACTACACTTTAAAATCGGTGTATTAAAGAGGTAATTTTTTTTTTTAAAATTTGCATTGTAGTTTTATTAATTAATAGGAAAAACGGGACAATGCACGGCAATGGTTTCATTATTTTCAATATTTGTTTACTGATTTTGTTATATTTTTTTTTTTTTTTTTAAAGTCATAACTAGGTTGTCACAACGGTTTTATATCATATCAATAATAACCAATCATTCATTTTGAACTCTGTATTGTTTTATCAACTGAAAATTGTATGCAGACTACATTTGTGGTGTTTTAAACGTAAAACTAAAACCAATAACCACCGCATGATATTTTATAACATAATCATAAATTGTTAACATGAGTAGTATGTCTGTTATCAATTTAAAGAAAATGTGAAATAAACATGTACCTATAATATAGCAAAATATTTCTTGATAATTTTTTAAATACAAATTGAATATATGGGTATTATGCAATTAATAATATTATTATCTAATAACAACAAATAATACATTTAAACATTAATTTTTATTTTAGGATTTTTTAAAATTAAATATTGTAATTTGCGTATAACGAATACATGACCATTTCCATAGTAATAACTGGGAATTTCTTTTAAAACGATTTTTTTTTTTTTTGTAGACAATAATACAATCTAAGATACGAAAAAAACTAAATAGGCTGTATTCTCTAACCCCTCCCATCCCTGCCTAAAAATACGCTCCAATATGCAAAATATATTTTTTCTATGAATTCTGTAATTGAACCGTTTGTCCACATTGAGCGGCATAAACCTATAAAAATATGTGCACACCTGCTCTCTAATTATTATTATAAATAATGTTAATCAATTATATGGGTGGGAGGGTACCATGTTATGTATGATTTTTGTTTTTCTCTTGTGTATCCGATATTAGTTTAACTATCGGCTATAATGGACTAGAGCAGCGTTTCTTTTTTATTTTATATCACGGAACAAAGATATGTTTTTATGCGGAATCCCTATGAAAATTATCTTTAAAAATAAGAGTACACAATATACGGCGATAAACGGCACCATTAGCATTGCACTAAAATGCTATTTTGATAAAAGCACTTTCGCGGAACACCTAAGTGATATTTGCGGAACCCGAAAGTTCCGCGGAACACAGGTTAAGAAACACTGGACTAGAGAAATAGCCATTACGGGCAACAAGGTACACGCCCGAATGGCATTCGCCCGGAACGTAATTTTCGCGGCGCGACCAAAATATATGTATGAACAATATAGAAATTGGATAAATATAAAACTATTGACGGCGTGTTTATGATGTGCTAATCGTTATATAATAATAATAATAATAATTGAATAAATTGAATTAAATACTTTTGCGCGTAAACGGCACGGACGAAAATCGCTTGGCTGACGTCGCGATCGGCAGTCGACTGGTACCACCGGTCCCGGCTCCCGGTTAGGCCGAAAGTTGGTTCGTGCACGGCCGGCGTCCCGCAGAGCAAAGGTGTATATCCGTCCGACAGCCGCGGGCCACGCCGCGGTCTCGTTTGAAAATTACCTCTTCGGCTACGCGTTTATATGCGGCGTGTACGCGCGCCCACACGCGCCCAGACACACACACACACACACACACACGAATATAATAATAATAATCGTGCAAAACGCGCGCGCGTGGATATATTACTCGGGCCGTCGTCTGGTACGGCGGTGAAAAACACCGCGAGGGTTTCGACGGCCCCCGAAGACTTAAACCCCGACAAACGGATACGCGCCCCCCCCGCGCCCCCGCCCCCGCCGCTCCCGGCGGGACCGGCCGCGTAAACGATACGACCCGGGCCGACCGGGTTTATACGCCCGTTAACCGTAACAATCGACGGGTATTAAGCGCGCACACGCCGGCGCGCCCGCAGGAACGCGCCGAGAGGTGCCCGGCCCGGCCGTACGTAATTCAATTAGGATTTTTTTCTTTCTTTCTTTTTATAACATAATACGATGTAATGACATAACATAGGTGACCTCCTCTATCGTGTCTTTTATTTATTTTTTATTTTTTTTTTTTTTTTTTTTTTTTACGTAATGCCGCCGCTATTATTATTATTATTATTATTATATTACGCGCCCCGCGCGAATACTTACAAGTCCGCGCCGTACAAATGCTCGTCCCGGCGCACCGCCCGGGGAATCGGCCCGCCGACCGCCGACACCACTATCGGCGGCAGTGTCTGCGAACCGGGCGAATATGTAAATATAATAGCGGTAAAATAGCAGACGGGCTTATACACAACGTCCCGGACATTTGTACGGTACGTCACCGCGGATTGCACTTGGCGTGTTTCGTAAAACTCGACCGGTACGCAATGAATACCTACTTAATATTATTACGCACCACTACGCCCGACGTCCCGATCGTATACCGCCCGCCGGACATAATCCGACCGGCGGTGCCGCCCGGCCCCGGGTTAATAGCGGTGCCGGCACGACGTTATCGTTTCCGCGCCCCCGTAATACCCCACTACGGGTGACCATACAAATAATATAGTAATACGGCACACATCAGACTACCTAACTACACGGAATTATATATGAAATAAAATCGTAAAAGACACGAATTAAATGCGTGCTGGAATAATAATAGTTTTGAAATACGAACACCATATTAATATATACTAGGGTGGTCATCGCTCAAACGAAAAGATATTTTTAATATTTTTTCAAGTCGAGTTAGGTTAGGTTATCATTTTGTTCGATACGATAAAATAGTAATTTATGTCAAATTCGACGATGATTACTCATCCCCTTCACGTGCCTCGGGGCGGTTGAAATATAGCCAATTAGAGTAATTTTTTTGGTTTTTTATAATATATAAAATAAAATAATAAAAGATACGAATTAAATGCGCGTTGTTATAACAGTTTTGAAATACAAATACCATATTAATATATACTAGGGTGGTCCTCACTCAAAGGAGAAGACATTTTTAATATTTTTTCATGTCAAGTTAGGTTATCATATTATTCGATACGATAAAATAGTAATTTATGTCAAATTCGACGATGATTACTCATCCTCTTCCCGTGCCTCGGGATGGTTGAAATATGGCCAATTAGAGTAATTTGTTTGGTTTTTTGAATTTTACTCGAAAACTATAGCACGTAGGATAATAACATATAAGTGCTAATATTCTCTAAATATTTTTATTTATCAACATTTCTCCAAAATCAACTTTTTTCTATGAAATAAACAAAAAACTAAGGATTTTATTTAATTGGCGAAAATATTGGTTTTACGGTATTTTTAACAAATAAAGTCATAAGTAAAAATCTATTATTGTACATTATTATTATGTACACAAAAATTCCAAAAAAAACGTATTTTGATGATGATAGCTGGTAAATTTCTTCTTCTGTAATTTTTGTGTACTTTTTTGCTGAACTAATTTCATCAAGTAACTATTTTCTTTTAATAAAATATTATAAAACTCATTAAAACAATAGTTTTTAAAATGTGTTTTCACAATAATTTCAATCAAAAAACGATTTTTTTCGTTTGTTCACAACACATTAATGGTTGAAAAAATCCGTTCTAATGCAATATTTGTACCCGGCATTACCAAAACATATTCTACGATTACTGATATATTAGTCGTGTCAATGTTATAAGCTTTAATGTATTAAAATATTTCACACCACTTAACTTTCACTTTAGCTGAACTTTTTTGCCATTCGTGAATTCGCTATTTAAAACCCTGTTTCTACATGACTGAATTCATCAAATAAATTATCTTCGTCGAATTTTAAGTTTGAATTATTTTGATTATTTTCCATAAGTGATTTGATACATTTTTGAAAATTTTCCCAAGTAGGACAGTTTATTAGTTGGGCCAATCGAAATATGTTTAACTGATCAAAGCGGCTACTCCATTTTTCTACGTAAGATAAAATGATTATCGAATCGTATAGTTAATTTTAAATTATACCACTATTTCACTACGACTACACTGATGCATATCGTGTACTCCACACCCGTGTATAAATATGAATAATAAATAATATTTATAATTTTACATAGATATAATATTGTGGATATTATAAAATATAAATAGATATTATAGTTCGCAACTCGCACACATTTGACAACAAACTGTCTGTGGTGGATAGGATTGTATTTATTTAGGCGTCAACGTCGCCACACAACGATATAATAATAATATTATTAAAAGTTTAGATTCGAATAATCGATTGAATATTGGCATACAAAAATATCGTAGAAAAAACGATTTTTATACAAAATAAATTTCAAAAAGTTATAAATTAACAGTAAGGGGGAGAAACGGGAATAATACGGGCCAGACTTAAAAATACAGGCCGAAATGCGTCCCGTATAACTTTTTCGGGACAACGGGACAAAAATTTAAAATACAGGACGTATGGCCTAGTATTCACTAGTATACTGTACATATATTCTAGTCTATTCGTACGAAACAAAAATTAAACGCATTAATTCTGTATTAGTCTAGTCGGGGAGACTCCGGCCACAAACCCTGTCGACCCTTCGGAACGGATACACCTCCCCTATGGGGTGGACGGCTGTTAGTCAAAGTAAAACCGTTACCCATAGCACAATTACCAGGTGTTTGGATACTGGTCCAAGGGAGTGAAATATCGTAATTGTGGGTACAGTTTTTCAAAGTACGGTCAGATCTTCACGTCCATGAAGTTAGCCCCATCCCACTTTGTTATATGATAATCAAAAAAGTGCCAAAACTTTACAACTTATTTGTAACAATATTCAACGAAGTTTTCAAAATTTGTAACTCAATACTTTTCTCGGGAAAACGGTTTTTCTGTGAAGCCCCCCCCCCCCCGCCTATTAGTTTTAGAAAATATTATATTCTTCACGAAAGCACTTATATGTTATTATCCAACGCAATATAGTTTTTGAGTAAAACTCAAAAAACTACCCTAATTGGCTATATTTCCATCCTCTTGAGGCACGGGAAGAAAATGAGTAATCATCATCAAATTTAACCTAAATTACTTTTTTATAGTGTCGAACAAAATAAGAGGGACCTAATATGAAATTAATAGAATTGAATTTCAGGACAACCCTAACCTAACGTTTTTTTGTTGTCTCAAAATAACATAATTTTATAAGTACTTAATATTTATATAGGTGTATAATAATAAAATACCCTGTCGCACTCCCAGTTGTTGCAAAGAACAATATTAAATATTGTCTTTATTAGGTTATTATTTCATATTGAATATTATTACCTCTAATAATCGATCCCTTTGCTAAAATAACAAACACTGATCACAATATTTGTAATTAATGTTTCTATAAGTATTTTCTTGACAATATAAAAACTTTTTGTTACAATAGATTTTCAAAATATTTATATTTTAAAGAATATATAAAAATATATATATTTATATTATATATTAATATATAATATTAATATTGTCAAATTGCTATCTGGGAGGCGTACGGGCTAATCTCTTTAAATCATGAACTTTATCTTTTGTATCCCGGCGCAAAGTAACCTCCCTATAAAAATATTTCTTTGAGAATGGAATTATTTTTTATGTAATTATATTAGTGGGACATCCAGAGTTTATTTTCTAGAAGAGGGAGAGGATTAGGACCAAAGCCTCTATCAAAATATAGCTTAAGCCTCCCCTTCAAAAAAAAAAAAATATATTTTTAAAATTAAATTATTCATTATTCTAGTATATTGTTACAAATATAGTATTACACAATTATAGTTTTTTTTCTCCAAATTTGTTATTATTATACTAGATACACATTAATAGTTCAACTGTACACGTAATAAGGTTTGTGGAAATCGCCGAACAATTATTTCGTTGAAAAATATTTTTAGATTTATTTTAGCAAAAGGAAGTGCGATCACTGTGTGGCTTCTTCCCTCACCCTATTCATGCTTTAAATTTTTGTAGCACATATTCTTATTATGCCTTTGGCTATAGATTGTATATTTTTCTAATAAAATTTTTTAAAAAAAAAAGATTTATTTTAGGTACAAGTGATTACGTTGGATCGACAGCCGTCGACTTTGATTTTGACTTTGATAACTACGATAACAATAATAATTACGACTGTCCAGACTGTTTGTGTTGTAAAAATCACCTTTGTACAATTTGTATTCCACGGATTGATTCATTTCTTAAATGTTTTTCTGATCGATATTTAAAACACAAACATTTTCTTATAAGTTTTAAATGTCTTTTACCTACCGGACATAATCCTGTTGGATTCGATAAACAAATTTAAGATTTAAAAATCTTTTTGAATTTTATGAAAAAGATAACAGTGCAATAAAATAATTTTACCCTCCCGAAATTTTGTAAGTAGGTATAATATAATTAACTATAAGACTAACTACTAACTTTATGTGAAATTGTACAACTACAGTTTGTTTTAAGTATTCATTCATTTTCCAGTTTTCCACTAGTGATTACACGTTATCTTAAATTTTAGAAAATGACAAACGTATATGTTATCGCGATTTTCAAGATTGAATCTTATCAGACGACGGCCTTATTTGGTTTATAACTACAATTTTTCGCCAGTTATGAGTTCAGTCTGTTTTTCAGAAGTATTGAATAATAATATAAATGTATAACGTGTATTTCATTTGATTTATAAAACACAATTACAATTATTTCTGATTTGCAAAACTTGCTTCCAAGTTTTCTAATTAAATTAAATTCAAGTAGTAATGACTTTAAAAAATGCATTGATTTTTAAAAAAGCTTTTTACCGACTTATGACACTTTTGAATCAGAATTGAAAGTATGGATGGAAAAATGGAAATCGGTACCCGATAAAGTACTTCCAAAATCTGCAATCAATACTATAGGCGTTTTGTCGAAGGACCTTTATCCAAACATTTGGTGATGAATATTCATACTTGCAACACTCCCAGTGTCGACTTCGTCAGCATACCGTTCTTTTTCAACTTTAAGACGATTAAAAACCTATTTGAGGAATAGCTGCAGTGAAGATCGTCTAACAGGTTTAGCTTTTTGTCAGTCCACCGAAATATCCCAATAAATATTGAAGAAAATAAATAATCAATACATTATCCAGAATGCCACGCAAGGTTGACTTTGTTTTATGGTTTAAAATTGTATTCAACCATTTTTTTTTTCATTATTTATAGTTTATATACACTATTATATTATATTTTTTACTGTATAATATCATTATGTATTTTTTGTTCATGTATTAATAATATTTTAAACCCCTCCCCGAAATTACGAATACGTGCCTGAATATAGGGAAGTATTAAAAACGTCTTGGAAAATGTCTAGAAGTCATATTTCCATGTGGCTAAAACACTATGGCGGACTGACTGCGCAGTTCAAAGACAATTTTGATACAAACTCGATAGTCCACAATAATAAAATATTTTTAAGAAGTAGGTACCCACGGTCGAGGGAAAAATTATAGTAAAATGTCTACGGCCAGTTTTTCATACATTTAAAAGTCACTTCAGTTTAACATATATGTGTTTTTACTAAGTGCAGTTCATACATTTTCGTAACATAGATCCCTGATAACATAGTATTTGAAGTTACAGACCGACCGAGCACCTTAATTTTTTGTCCAAAACTGTCTGGAAGTCAATTTATAAAACATTTATCCGGTTTGCCATTTAGGGGGTAGCTGAGTAATCATTCAACGGACTAAATGTATTAAACTAAATATTAAAAATAAAAATGTTATTTATTAACTCCAATTAATTTAATAATTTAATTACAAACAAATTAATTGTTTAAATCAAAAATGTACTTATGTTACAAAAATAAATTGTTTTTAAAAAATACATCCCCCCCCTAACACCCTTAAAGGAATATTTTCAAATGTTTATCAAATTTGGATTCAAATCCAAATTAAAAAATTATATAATCCGATATGAAATATAAGAAATTGTACACAACTAAAAAATAATTCCCTAATCGTTATTTTAACCCTAATATCGAAATCAGGGATAAATAGAAATTGTACGACTAAAAGAACATGAAATAATAATTTTCTTAACTTTTGAGTAAAATTATTCTGATCAGTGATCAATATAAGTTGTGTCTAGTCAAAATTGCGTTTCTGACTAATGTACGTCAGTACTAAAAATACGTCAAACGGCAAAAAGAGAAACTACGATTAAAATTAAATCAAACACATTTAAACTGAACACAACATGAAATGATGTGTAAGAAAAAACGATCGAAATTTTAATATAAATAGAGAACTTGAAACAGTTGACTTGTATCTCGTTTAAAATGATTAAAATTTGGATAGTATCACGACCGGCAACAAAAACGCGACTGACGGTGACGTAATGAAAAACGTTATTTTGTTTTCTCATTACAAAAACGACGACGTGTGTCGTAGGCGAAGATCTGATACATTTTTTTTTTTTTTTTTTGTGTTTCGAGGGGTTTAAATAATCCTAAAACAAGAGGTCTATATCTCTCTACCCCCCCCCCTTTAATAATATCAATCTTTAAAATATTAATAATTATTAACTCGTAATAATACTTTTTATATGTTGGCTATACTACGTACCTTTTGGGTGGACCTCTCTCCTTGGGCAGGCGACTGTCTGGAAATAGAGGGACCGACATCCCCCTATGCAATAGGAAACGGGAAACCACTGCGTAGTTAAAAATTCCCAAGTATATATCAATCCTAAATCCGAAAAACGGACTGTTGTCAAACAAACCTGACGATTATTACACCAAAAAGAAAAATAATAATAATACTTTATAAAGTTTTGGAAGGTAGGATATAGTGGAGAATAATTTATATGTGTATGCAACGTTAAATTATTGCTTACGAAAAACAATTCTGAACGGAGTTCGGCCAAACTGTTTTGATTTATTCAAATTGAAACTTGTATTAACTTGTAACTACAATATGAATTACAATTGTCCGTGTTTTTTCGTCACAAATTGTTTTGTATTTTTTATGGGGCAAAAAAAGTTTTGTTCGCATATATTGATTGATTCAATATGCCGTGATTTATTTGACTTTCATCATAATATGAATTTTAGACGACGAAAAAAAAGCTATTGCATTACGCTTAACTTCAAAACTCAATTTGTTTAACATTATAATTACAAATCCGGCGAACCCAGTTAAAAAAATTATATCTACATAAAATCTAATATAAATTTTAAAAAAATAAATCGAAAATGTAAAAAAATTCGTTAAATAGCTCATAATCGCCAGAATATTTTGACAGTTGTACCACGTCTAGATAATATAAGTATTCAATGAAAATATTAAGTATCTACGACTATTTTAAACCGTTATTACTGTACATTTTCTCGTTTTTTTTTGTTTTCAATCATTAAGAAAACTACAACGGAAATAGATAAGACTTAGATATGTCATAGGCTAGTATCGAATAATTTTAGAGGTAGGATGATATGGATGATTTAAGGGGATTAGCTGATTTGAACTAGAGCTCGTAATTTTGACCGAGTATTAACCAACACGTGTACAACTGTACACGTATCTTAAACGTATTAATACCCGTGTAATTAAAATGAAGTGCATGTGTATTTAAATTTCGTTTTAACGAATCATATAGACCGGAAATTAAAAAAAAAAATTTTTTATCGAAATTTTGCATAGTAATTTATGTCTACAATTACATAACTAAATAGTGTGACCAATAAAACAGTTAATAAAAGAACAATAAATATTTATAATGAGTTGAATAACAATTTGATTTAAATAGAAAGAACAGCCTCGAGAATGAATGGGAATATATGGAGAACGAGTTCTTCAGAATTAGAATTTAGAATGGATTGAAGAGTTAGTTTATTTTGAGATTTAAAAAACCAAAGCAACAAATATTAGTATTATATACAAATATTAACGCAATCACACGGGTACACGGATTTCGACGTTCATTTACCCGGGACTTTTTTACGCCGTTTTGTTAAGAACACGTGTATCCGTGTTTTTAAATACACGTGAAATAGGGACCTCTAATTTTAACTGAACAAATATTCCTCTGAGTTCGAATAAATGTTATAAAAATTAAGCGTATGCCGAAATATCCATTTAGTAGGTTTACCGATTGATCACGATGGAAACATTACCGCCATCTGGTAACGATTCGAAAGTGGGTATTTCTTAAACGTTATGCACAGAAAACTTCCGGTCGGGTCAGCGAGACCGACAAACCTACAACCAGCACTGGATGTACTCGATATTCATACTAATGTAATGATACGTTTATACGTATCGTTAAAACGGTCGTTTCGAGACGGTCTGGACGTTTCACTATTAGACTCAGTGACCCGGCAAAGTGGTTATTTTGCCCTTCAAACCTAGATGAAGTCACCTGGCATCAAATGAGTTATAGTAAGACTAGTATAGTCGATTGCGTTGCCCTAAAGGTCAGCGGGCCAGCGGTCACGGGAAAAACGATAATTCATCGACAATTAAAATAAAATTATTATTTACAAAATAAAAGGTTTGTTGCGGTTAGGTTCGCGGTCGAAAAGTCAAAGGCCGTGACATCGGTGTGCATGTGGATCCGGAAGCAATAAGCATGGTCTCGGGATAATGACCTGTCGGTAAGACACTTACGAATACGTTGACCGGGAAGCAGGGTTACCGCGGGCCTATTTTAAAAATAAAAAAAAAAAATGTTCTATTAGAAGGAATATATATACGCAACTCGTTCGTCGAGAAAATCGGTTTTTTAGCTTGGGTTAGGTTGTCATTACATTTGTAACGATACTCATGACGGTATTTATATTTATTTTGTAAATGTACATTTGTATAATATTCACTGTGTGTCGTAGTGCACTACGCGCTGAATTATAGCTGTGTTTGGGAATTTTGGACTATTTCTACGATACCAATTATCCATATTATATTAATATACAATAAGTAGTATAAATCCACCGGTTCTAGGCGCCACGGGTATACTATTCCACTTTAAAAATGATTTCTGATAATAATTCGCGTATTTTTATTTTATGATACGATATTATAGAATATTTGTTTTTTTTTTTAACTATATTTAATTTTTGTATTTTAATTTCATTATTTTTGTTTTCTATTTTTACATTTGTATTTTCAATATTTTGTTTTATTTTATTTTAATTAAGGTATATAAAAATATCATAAAATAAAAATATTTTTAACAAAAAATACAAAATAATGAACATTATAGTAAACAAAATATTGAAAATACAAATGTAAAAATAGAAAACAAAAATAATGAAATTAAAATACAAAAATTAAATATAGTTAAAAAAAAAAACAAATATTCTATAATAAAATGGCATTAACAAATAAAATCTTTGAACCACTTTCAAATAAACCAGTAAATAATCACGAATTCGTAAAATTATGTCATTTAAACATTGGACACGAATATGAGACAATTTCTTTTTGATTTAATAAAACTAGATATGGAGAAAAACAATCTGTTCATTTAGATGTTAGATTACATTTGTATGTATATTTATATAGTATTACTTTTGAAACATTTGATGAAAAATATTAAAGATAATAAATAAATACAAAATCAATCGTAATCAAGCAATTTACGTTTTATTCTCTAATTAATTACCTAAATTGGTCTTTGATACAAATTGAGATCAAATATACTTTTTTCTGTTTTTTATTTATTAGAAAAATTAACAATCTATGCTACGTGCATAATAGGAAAATTGTATGACAAATAAAAGAATTTTTATTAATTACAGACTAATATGAGGAGGGAGGCCATCCGGTAATGGAACCCAACGAAACGTACTTTAAAGATGTTATTATTTCATGAGTATTATTTTTAGACAATTTAAAACATAATTACTGTACACTTAATGAAATCAAATTCTGTATTAATATAATTATAAATTATATTCACACACTGTAATATTACAATGAATCTTAACAATATTACTGAAGTTATCTATTCATGGGATGAAACTAGATGGTGAGTTGAAAGTGCAGCTTTCCTCTCAGGCACGTATCTGTGATCTTATCTGTGGGGGATGAGGTGTTTAATTTTTTTTTTTTTTCACATAAGTAGTCTAAACATCCCTTCATAGCATACAGTGCGTTCACGCTAAGAGGTGCCACTAGATAATTCAGTTGGATAACATTGTATTGAAATGGGATTTTCGGTGAATGAAAGAGTGTACCAAAATTTCACATTTTCAGACAAATTTCAAATTTTCAACCCTTTCGGTACGCGCGTGCGCAATACTACTTTTTTTTTTTTTTTTTAAATTGCAACACCATTTTTTTTCTACAGATTATGATAGAGTACTTTTTTTAAAACAATTTTTGTTTTAAATGTTTTTTTTTTCCAATTACAAAATTGGCAAAGTTATAGTATATTAGAATTGAATATTTACGAATAATCTGGTTTTGACGGAATTTCAACTATGAAATAAGAAATCCAATGGGGTTATGTCTTTTAGGCCCTTATTTTAATGACGGAACACTTACAGATAGAAGATATCTAGATTTTCTTGTTAATCTATTGCCGTTACTGTTAGAAAATGTTCCATTAGGCAAGGCAAAATATTTATTTTCAACAAGATGGTGCACCAGCACACAACGTCATTATTGTTCGATAGTATTTAAATGAAATTTTTCTTAACCGATGGATTAGTGCCCATGAAATAATTCCATTGCCGGCGTCATCTCCAGACTTAAACCCATTGGATTAATTTTTTGGGGGGCATTTAAAAACTGTTGTACATGCGAATCCGCCTATTAATGTCCAAGATTTAAAAAACAAAATACAAGTGGCATGTAAATTACGAAAACAAATAAGTGTTTATTTATATCTTATTAGATAAGAATCTGTCTTCAAACAAGTATTTAACAATATCAGAGAAATTATTTCGATTTTCGAGTATAAGCTGAACACAGATAAAATTTCATAAAAAATAGATTATTTGTAAATATTAAATTTCAACATACTATAACTATTGATTATAAAAGCCCATTGATACATTTTATCTCAATTCTTATCAAAGACTAATTTAGGTGTAATTAGTTAGTGAATAGTACGTACATTGGTTGATTACAATTGATTTTTTTTTTTTTTAATTAATATCTTTCATATTCATCAAATGTATCAAAGGTAATATTATACAATTTAAACATATATGCATACATGTTATAAATACGAACGCATTCATAATAGCTCAATTAATTATTTGTCTTAATTTTTTACTCAGATTGTCTTCAGGTTCTTTGTCTTGATAATAAAGAGCTACTTCACGCAGCAATTGACTTTCTAGTTCTATCACTTGTCTCATGAATTCTTTAGTTATGAATACCAATTCATGGTACATAACCTATCAATGAAGTTCTTCAAATAAGCCACTATCTGGATGTATAAAAACTGTTTAATTATGTTTAATAGTTTTATAATCTAATTTGATTGCCTAACCTTCCCCCCCCATGTATATGGGCCTGATTCCTAGGACATCTAAGTACAATTTAATATTTATGTGCATAGTCGGACTGGCCCCTGCCCCGACCCAATTATAGTTATCGGGGCACTCGAATTGTTACTCATTAACTAAATTAACATTATAAAACTTTTATATCACGATAGATATGGATCGAACGAATCGTACGGAATCGTTTCCTATGTGGACCCGGAACGAAAGGCACGAAAAATCCCATCACCGTCAATACGCGTATCTGTTAAGTATTTTTTTATTTTTTTTTTCCTGGCCGCCATTTCATTCGTATCACATTGTCACTAGTCGGCTATCGTTAGTTTGTTGTCAATGACAAACCGCGGCAGCGTTACAAAAAAATGATTTCATCAAAACAAAGACGACCGCATATCCTATGTGTTCAATGAGGGATATCTATTACCTAGACACAATCCGTCCACGCTTGAAACTTTCAAAAAGACATTAATTTTATTTTATATCTCAATAGAAAATTGCCCGATGAAAATATCAATAATACCAATGTAATAGTTTTAAGTAAGGTCTAGTTGATCCCCGGGTGCTATCGGCTTATTCCGCCATATTGCCCGGGTAGACAATCAAAAATCGAAGTGCCGATTATAATAAACGCCCGTTGCCCCCCGTGCGGTATGTACCGCGCGCTCTATGGACCGACGGCCACAAGACAGTCGGCGCCGTGTCGCGGCGCTAAATTCAGGAACGCGCGTCCCGACACTATTATTCCGGTCGTGTACGTCGCCGGACCGCGGCCCGGGTAGGTTGGGGGGTACACGTACAAGAATCGGTCGACGGTACTCTCGGGAGACGCACAATCTGGCACGTCCGTGGTATCCAAAAAACCTACGGCCTACTGTTGGTATTATAGGAACCGCTCTTCTTTGAAAGAGTACAGTGGCGATAACGTGTGTATCACACGACACCATCTAATATATAATAAAGTGACTAACATATTAAGTGTTTAATGCCAACAAAAACAAACGATTTTTCATACCGTCATTTTTTTCTCTTTTTTATTATTATTATTTTTTTTTTTTTTTTTTTAACAACTTAAAAATTTTGTTATAAAACTGTGTAAACTGCTATTAATGTTAATTCGCCGTTGGTGTCTTTAATGTGAGATTTCCTATCGTGTAATTATTCACCTTAGTTTCTTTTTCTTCTCTCTCTCTCTCTCTCTCTCATATCAATATTACTTATTACATGGAATATATGGATTGTAATTTTTTTTTTCTCAAAATAAAGTCATATTTTGTAAAAAAAAAATAAAAAAATGAAACTTTCCAAATAGTTTGTACAAAAGTACACGGTGGCGAGGGAGGCACCTATATAATATTACGGTCCATATTATTTCCTACTGTTACTAAAGATTATTTGTATATTATTGCGTTGATATTTATAAATATTATTACTATAAATTATTTTCCCCTTTGACCGACTTTTGATATTAAATAATTTCCGCCTTTTAAATTTTTTATTGGTTACCCAACAAGTTTTTATATAATTATACTGTGTCGATAACTTATGAATTATTTCTATGCTGTTATAATTATTGTTGTATCGTTCTGGTTTTTTTTTTTTCGTTTAACTTTTGCCGTTTTAATATTAATATTTAATTTGTAGACAGATAAATGAAAAGTAAATTGTCGGAACTGATATCTGAAGGACATAATTTCGTAGATTTCTAAATAAAATGTAATGTTTCAATATTTAAATGTTTCCTGATTCTCAAACAATCACGTACCATACAATTATTATTTTAAGGATCACTGATAAATATCGATAAACATTCACACATTCTTCCCGTTGTAAAAATATTGATTTAATTTATTAGTCATGTTTAATTACTTTAGTCATTTAATTTTTATTAAACTACTAAACAAGACCACGGCTTTATAAAATAAATATAGGCCTTTTTAAAAAAAAAAAAAAAAGAATTATTACGTGTTTATTTTACTTAATAACACATAGTAGTAATTATTTAATTTTTTTTTTTTTATTTTATAATAATGATTATCTATATATTCGACCAGGCAAGTCAAATGTCTATAATGTAGACATGAACTATAGAATACTACAACAACCAACACTAATTGAAGACCTTGGGACAAAAGCCGGAATGTAATCGAAATAATAAAATCAAAATAACTTTTTCGCGTAAATTATACATATATTATTTTTTTTTTTTTTTTTTGAAGCGATAACAAGATATGCCCGGACAAGTCTGGTTATTCCTCCAAATGTTCGTAGTACAGCAATACTGTGCGCTTATCATTACATACCGCTACGATACTGAAAATCAGAGTTGCCTATTTAATTTTTTTTGTAATTCGCAATATTCCTATTGTCGATAATTATCGTGCCCGTGATGGAGAAAACGGAGTTCACATTTGTCAGCGCACCGTACACAAATCGGTGCACCGAAATCGAATATCAGTTTTATCAGCAGAGTGCCAAATGTGCGTGCGTGTGTTTTCTTTTTATCAAATCGACTACGCTATTGGGTATTTAGCTGTATTGTTAAAAACTTCATTTGAGTGACCGGCCGAGCACTCGGAATTTAATACAATTCGAGCGTTGGACAAAATACGATTTTGTGGTTTTTAACGGGTCTGGGTGGAATTGTTCGGATCCGAATTAACCGATTGATAAGCACGATAAGAATATTTGTGCGTCGTCCGTGTTCGTTGTCGTCGTCTGCTACCCGCCGTCGTTTTACAGACGCATATATCATCGTGTACAACGGCCAAGAACTTCGATTTTTCTCATCCGGTTACCGAACAATGGCGACGGAGAAGATTGTGACAGTTGTTGATCATTGCGATAGGTAAGGATTCATTTAACCGTGGAGTCTATTGTTTATATTATGCTGAATGTAATTGTGAGAAACTCAAAACATGTTATTTTTGATACTGATTTTGATCCAATGGTGTATAGATAACGTGACCATACGTCCAGCTTTGGGCGGGACAGTCCCGCTTTCGAACTTTGTGTCCCGCTGTCCCCAAAGAATCCAAAAACGTCCCGCTTTGAAAAAAAAGGGGATCATGGCATTTTATTCCACTAAAAAAGAGAAACCAAAAACATTATGTTGGTAAGTGTAACACTGGGAATATAGCCACTGAAAAGCGTAGGGTGAAAGTATTTACACACTTCCACGCTAAAGATCTCTCACACGTGAATTTTCGTATAATTGTCGAGTACATTGTATGTCTGCCAAGCAGTCGACGCTCCTCCAGTCGAAAGAGTGTTTTCTCATATGAATAAAATACGGAGCAGTAAAAAAACTAAATTGGGAGTTCCTGTATTAAAAGCCATTCTGATAACCAACAGTAACATAAACAAGTCGTGTCAACAGTTTCATTCATTTATAAAAACCAAACCGGATATTTTAAAGCAGATTCGCGGATCTGATGAATATAAAAAAGCAGTCGAATAATTAAATCAACTATAACATTTGTCTGTTGTCATTTTTATATAAAAAATTAATGTTTTTTTTTCTAATAAAAACACATTGTGTTTTACTATATTTCTAGTTTTGTCATTTTACTCAAAAATTATTATGGTTTTCCTATTAAAATTTATTGGTGTCCCGCTTTGAGTATAAACAAATATGGTCACGTTATGTATAGAGTACAACTAAAAAAGATGCTTTTAGAAAACTCTGATTTCATGAGAGATATTTGTTTGTATTGTGGGAATTCAGGTGCACAGCATAAACAAAATAAACAAAATAATTTCGATAGGGTACATTGGAGGTATATTTTGATTGGACCTAGGTCCAATTATAAATGAGATGCAGTAATTCTTAAACTAAAATATTTGACAAGTTGAATAACATAAAGTATCTTTAATAATATAACAAGAATAATACAAATAATAATAATAATAATAATAATAATAGCTTTTCATAAAAAAAAAATAAAAATTAGAATTGTTTAATAAAATATTAATTGGGGAATTACATATGTAATTGAAAGAAGTATGCTTTATATAAAATAAACAGGTGTCTCTAGTATTATATACATTAACTTTAAAGTTTATAAGACTTAATAAATAAGAATCATATATTTTGTTACTTAATAATTTTTTTTAAAAAATAATATACGACTCCTGCAATTTTTTAAAAAAAATTTCATAAAAAAATTAATTTTATTAAGTTTTCATAATCGGAATGAGGAGCCCTCGCAATATTAATTTTAAAACCAATAAATCGTAAAAATTTGTTTTGAACCATTTCAATGTGATTGGAAATACCAATAGTATTGGAGTCTCAAATAATTGATGCATATTCTTAGATTTGTTCGAGTGAGAATAATATTTAAATTATAATTAAAAACCAAATTTGTGCGTTTCTTAGAAAAAGTAATTGTTAGATATTTATTGATATTTAAGGAAAGACCATTTAGTAAGCACCAGTTGTTGAAGCTTAATTTATTAATTAAATAACTCTGGAGATCTTCAGCATCAGAACGTGAGTTTATGTCTTTAAAAAATTTAGCATCATCAGCAAAAAGTAATATATTAGAGTGGTTAATAGAAAAAATAATGTCAATAAATAAATATATTGAACAGGAAAGGAGACAAGTGGTAGCTAGAGGAACGCCTGAAGTGACGTCAATCACTTCAGATATATAATTATTAATTTTAACTAATTACAGATGTTGAGAAATAAACGATGAGAACCAAGAGAATAATGGATTACAGAAACCAATTTTAACATTAATAAGCTATGGTCAATACTGATGAAAGTCTTTTCAAAGTCAGTTAATATAGTATCAGTTTGACTGCCATGTGAAAGTGTTTAAAAGTGATAAAGAGTTTAAAAGTTACTAGATTGGTTAATGTTGATTTATTGCATCTAAAGCTATGTTGTTGTGAGATAAGTAAGTTATTAAAAATAGGAGTTAATTTACAATTAATATTTTTAGAACAAATATTAGGTATGACTGTAGTAAAAGATATTGGTCTGTAATTAGAGACTAAAGATTTTGAACCACTTTTAAAAATAGCTTTTATAAGAAATTTCCAATAATATGGGAAAATTCCTTGATTTAAAGAAAGACTGAAAATTGTATGTTAATAATAATTAACAATATCAATAATTTTAATTATTAATATTGATTAATGTTTATTTTTTTTCTGGTTTCATTTACAATTCTATCCGTAGTGATATATCCTGTATATTAACAAAAGAAGATTATATAATTTATTTATGGAAATAAATCCAATTTACAAGATATACATTAAACATTGCATACACATAAATAATTAAAAGAGGTTGTTTATTGTCTATGGTTGCAATTTTTTTTTTAGGTGGATACATAAGATCTACTTTATATATCTGATACCTACTTATATTATGTACCGATATCAAATTATGATAAAATAATAATTAAAACGAGCTCTAAATGAAATAGAAAAAATATTTTATAGTAATATTTGTACTAATTTCATTTTCGATACATAAATATTTTTTTTTTAAAAAATAGCAAAAGACATAGGCAATAAACAGACAAATTAAAAAATAATAATACAATTTCAAGAACTGGGTAGGCAACATAGGTACAGAAATGGAAATTAGCAATAGAATTTCGAAAATCGGTTAAAAATACATTTTCAGGTACTGGAATGGCAGTGCAAATTTAGGAGTTGAATAGACAACATTGTATACAAATTGGGAGCCACTGGATTTTCTTATCAAATATTGCCAGCGAATCGTACTTAAAGTTTTTAATGTAAATTTCGTTTTTAATTGAATACAGATAAGAGATTGCAGCGATTTCCAAAACATGATTGTCGAAATGTGCGTTCAATCGTCGTTAACGCGTCAATAATTATGCAAATTTAATTAATTTACTTGAAATTTGATGTTATAATTATTAATTATAGTTTTCTATTTGAACATAATTTTTACCAGTTCCCATCTAAATCGGTTCAAGTTCGATGACAAATTTTGTTAGAGAGATTACTGACTATACTAATGTTAACAAATTCCAGCCAGTATATTTTTTTCTGTGATCAATTCAAACTAACGAGAAACAATGATAATTCTTTCTATTACACTTGTATAGTAGGCATTCGAATATTATTTAGATACTCGACTAATATGATACCTACGATTTTCTTATTACTTATTATTTATTTTATTTCAGTTCAGGTGACGAATCCATGACCGAGCCCCAACTTGATCTCGAATTCTTCGAACCCGTGCCCAAAGTATTTGTAATGGATTCTGAACCAAAAGAAAACAAAGAGTTACCGAATTGCGAAATTAGTACAATTTTAAACAAGCATAAAAAATTGAGCAGATTAAAATATTTAAATCAATGAAAGGTTTTTACGAGGAGAACAACACATGAGAACCAAAAAATTGTCTTTGCTGTGAAGAACTGTTGGCCGAATTTGGAAAAAAAATGGAACTTTGACTATAAAAACTATTTAGAAAAAAATGTCATTTAATTAAATTCAATTATATTAATTCTACATCTACAGCATTTCCACCTCCAAACCATCACCAATCAGCCTAAGGTAAATACCTTAATAAATTAAATTTATTTATAAATAAATAAATATCTATCATAAATTTAATTTATGATAGAGGGTAATGTGTTTTTGACATATATTGTATATTACGTTTATGACCTTGTTTAAACATTTCAACAATTTCTATTTGTTAAACTTATAAGATAAAAATTATTAACATTTTTTATTTGTATTTTTATAAAAACATTTTAGTATTCAGTTTGGTAAATATTAATTTTTTTTTTTTTTACAGGTGACAGATATATATATACTGAAATATACCCTTACTTATACCCGGAATAGATCATTGACGAAAAGTTAACAAGAATTCTTCTCCTTCCCGGGGACAATCTGGTTCCAGAGAATTGAGATCAGCGGACTGCAGAAGGCGGCCTGGAATAAGCTTACGTAAAGCACTGTCACTTAATAACTTACTCTATAGTCTGCGTAATGAATTAATTCTTTGGACTTTGATTAGTTTTCTTTAAAATTAACCAATACTGATTCGAGTTTAATTTATTTAACGCAACATATTAATGTAGGTAAAATCCTTCCTTCATTGTTGGGCATAATGAATTATATTTTTTGTAACAACTATAATTAATATAGAATTATTATAATTAATACCAATGTACAATTATCTACAATGTAAATTAAAAAAATAGTAAATTTAAAATTATGAGTTATTATGACAGATTCTACAGTTTTACAAAAATCATTAAACAAAATGTATAAAAAAAATTGACTTTTATATCTAAAGAAGAATATGTAATGTATGCAATTTAAATGTGCAATAAACTTTTATTTTTTTTTTTCTAATGTCAGTAATATTTTTAATTTCTATATACTATTCGTCTTACAACACTATACACAAATTTACCAAATATGAAATGTATTTTTACTTCATATTAGTAATTAGGTAGAAAGATAGCATTTTAAATTAATTATTTTTAATGTAATTTAGTTATTGTTTGTTTGTTTTATTACGTTGTTCTATTTTTATTAATTTTGTAAAAATATTATGTTCGATTATTATGTCAATTAATACCCACATAGCATGATAATATTCTAAACATATTTTCTCAATATTGAATTCTAAATGTTATTTATTTATTATATGTTGTACATTTGTTGACTAAGTACAGATTAATATATATTTACCGAACACTGTAGGTGCATATTAGTTAATCTACAATTAAATTTTAAATAGTAACTTATTAGAATAAATATATTTATTTATCCAGTGATACTTTATAGAAATTGATGTGTTCAGTGGCCTATATTATTATTATTATGATGATTCTCAGTGTTTAATGTTTTATCAATTCTAGTTGAAATATGAATTAATTTTATTAATTAGATATGCTAATTAATTAAACATTAACTCACCTGTGTTATTTAGGGACAAGACTATTGGGAGATGGAAATATGACCCGTTCTTTATTCTATATGAAGTAATCATCGTATAAAATAATTCACCATGATATGAAGACAAAAAAATTAGTCTTATATAATTTTTGCTTTTTTTTTAGTTTTGTGGAATGCTTTCTGAGTACATAGTTCGTATTACCATAGAACTTGGTTTTGAAAATATTATTTCAATAATAAACTATGTATACAATTTTTTTATGAAATAATTTTAATACTGTTTATGTGGTAATTAAATAATATTCTTAACTTGTTTTCATACATCCATAGATGAAACAATTTTTTTTTCATTTATAACTTTATTGCATTATTATAATAATATCTAAATTTACTGTGTGTAGTAATTATAAAAATAAATATTGACATAGCTATTATATTTTTGTATTTTGTAATATTTCATTCTCTTGTTCACCTTTTTTTTTTATATCATAAATACCATTTTTATGACATAACAAATTACTATTTTTAGGATGTTAGGTATTGTAATCAATTGATTCTCAAAAGGAACAAATATTAATTGTACAAATTAGTTATATTTATATATGTAAAAAAAAAAATATAACTGAGTGACAATGAGTTCTTTTGTACTACAACAACTTGTATTATTGTTTAAGATAATGATATATTTTTTTTTTTTTTTGTAATTGATTATAATCAGTATCAATTTGTTATACTTTACGACAAAGATGTAGATCAGTGGTTCCCAACCCATGGGCCGCGGCCCACTTGTGGGCCTTGAACCATATAATATTATTACATATTTTTATTATATACCTAATAATATTTCTGGTTATAATAATATTTATCAATATTATCTACACTCTTCAGTCTACAGTGTCCAATTAGTATACAATTAACAATTACATTAATGTAATTTTATCTCATGTAATTCGTTTATTATTAATAGATTGTAATAGTGTTTTTCTTAATAAACAATTGATTTTTTTAATTCTTTTATTTCTAATAACTGTCGTATGTATATATATATATATATGTGTTTACGTATATAGGTGGGCCTCAAAGATTTTTTTTTACAAAATTGGTGGTCCGCACAACTAAAAAGGTTGGGACCACCGCTGGTGTAAATATATTCCGGATGTTTCTAAATTCATCTACTAATGTAGCGGATTTTTCAGCCGATTGATAGGAATTTAGGAACGCCTTTTCGGTTAATACGCAGGAACATATTGCTTAGTACTTGAACCACAATCAATTATTTTTATCTTATCAATTATTAACACAAATCGTCAAATTCTTTATTATTATTTATATTCAAGTAAAGTAAATGATAGTTAATTTTGTACAAATGAATAATAATTTAATATTATTATTAAGTTTACGAAGAAAATACGAACCAATCTTTAGATAGTCAAAAAAAGCTCCTAATTCAATTATTATTTTCCAAAGAAGTACGAATTACAATTTTTACGCTAGTAACAGGCTTGTATGATGATTTAGATTTCAAAAGTAATTTTCGACTTATGAGGAATTCAGTGGAGGTATTTAAATACAATTTTTACAATAATATTACAAGTAAATATTTTATCATTTTTAATATAGATTTTAACGTGTAAAATTTATCCTTTGATTGCATATAACAATGTAAATGTAGACCTCCGGTTGTTTTTAAAAATAATAATATTGTTATCTGTTTGGTACTTGAGTAACACTGAGACATTTCGGTAATTAAAAATAATTATTTAATAGATAATTTACTAATAGCATTAATTTTACAATAAAATAATATTATTTATTGTCAAATTGGTGTACACATTAACCGGAGGACTTTCTTGTCCTACTATACATAAATATATACATGCGCTTTCAAACATTCTTAACGAATTTGTAATATGGTCTAGGGGTAGTTCTGAAACAGGTATTTTTTTAATCATTACAATTATTTAATATTGTTATTTTGGTTACAGAAACTGTACACGATTTTAGAAACTTACAAGTAAATTATGTACTTAATACTTGTAGGATGCATTGATAGCTGTCATATTGGTGTGCAATCTGCAAAAGCTAAAAGGAGCGACTATCCAACCGTAAAATATTTCAATCAATTGTTCTTGTATAAATTATTTAATAAGCTACAAAGAAAAATAATTAAGTATATATTTTTAATTTTTAGGATGTATTTAATGCTCATTTAGAGTTTACTTACATATTTTGTTGTTGCCCTGGTAGTTTGCATGATACAAGAGTCTTCAAAAATTTTTCTTTAAGAAAATCTTTATTAAACAATCTGTAGGAAATGATTTCTAAAGTTGTTCATATTCTCGGAGATTTTTAGTTCCTTACAAGCCTACCCATGTTATGTCTGATAGAGAAAAATTATTTAATAAAAAACTAAGCTCTACTCGTTCCGTTATTGAATAGGCATTTTGGATTGTTACTTGGGCGTTTTCGCAGACTCAAGTAATTATTTTAATTTAAATGTTTGAACTATGTTTAAGTGTATATTTGTTTAAAAACAGACATTTTTATATTATTTAATACTATAACTTGTATAGCATAATTTTTGTAATAAAAATTTTAAATTGAGTTTAATAATTTTTAATTTTTAATTTTATTTCATATGACTTACATATTGATGAAAAAGCAAAACCATTAAACTTTAAATTAAAATATAAAAAAAAAAAACAATTAATCATTAAACTAAAATAAATAATAATAATAATAGAAGTAGAAAAATATATTTAAAGGCGAACATCAATTTTAGACAACCAATCTATTGCCTCTTCATCGTCCTTTGACCATTTATACCTCCATTATAATTTACTTGTGGACATACCTCTGCCTGATAGTTTGTAATTGTCTGCAGTCACAGAGTGGTAATTCTTTCATTTTCCATTTATGTTGAAGATAGTTGCAATTACTCTGTTTAGCGTTTATTTGTAATGAATTGATTTAATTGGGTTACTAGAAGAATACTGTTAATATTACTTCATTTTTAGGTCATTAGAAGTTAATTCAATGGAATTAATGAGTCTTACTGGCACAGCTACTTGTATCTTACATAATTTGGCTATAAAGAACAATGACTAAAAATTTAGGAAATTATTTTAACGTACGAACCCCGGCTTTACTATTACCATTAATTATATATGCTATTACTAGGAAAATTATGTACTGAAAACCTACAGAGAAAGTATTAAAAAGTTACCAATAATGGTACAAAAAAATATGCTTTTAAAACATGAAAATGCTATTAAAAAATGACCTAAAACATTTAATTGAAAATTATTTTTAATACCGATAAATGACTTACTAATGAACGCATTTTCATATATTCAAAATTATTAATTTTTGGAACACTTAAATACAATTTAATATCATAAATTTATATTAAATTGATAATATTTCACCGTATCCATTACAACGTCATTTATGAAGATAATAATTTTACTTTGACTTGATAAATATGTAGGAATCTATTAATAAAAGAATATAGGGCAAGTTGTAATTCGTTGTAAAATATGTATTGCTAAAAATATTTGTTTATACAATTTTAAAATATATGCCTAAAATTTCGAATATATGTATATAATTAATGAAAAATGAATAAAAAAAAATCCAATGAACTGACATTAAAGTACCAAAAACGCATTAATTCGTGTATTTTTTAGAAAATGCAAAAAACAACAAAATTGTTTATATTTGAACTCTCTTTGGCGTATTAATCGAATTTTGTTTTTGATAAGCCGTGTCCCTAAGTACTTAGTAAAATGATGCAAATGCTACAAATCCCTAGACGCGAATATTAGTGATACGACATAAATCCGGATGTATGAATTTTAAAATCCAAAATTCCGAAATTTCGTATTTTTATGAGTAAAACAACGTTTGCCGGATCAGCTAGTAATATATTGTATAAATTAGAGTGTAGTAATATGTAATATGATTTTTTTTTTAAAAAATAAATTTTTATGTCGTGCGAGCAGTCATACATAAGGTACGAGTTCTCTATCGCTTCATTAAAACACCGCTGTGTTTCCGTTTAATTACGTTTAAATTTAATATCATAATAATGTTACGTCTCATAAAAATTCATTTCGCAAATAATACAAATAAGTGCCTGTTACGGCTTTATAAAGCGCAATAACGTAATAATAAATTATGTGAGTCGTTGAAGAAAGTAATTTATTTGCATAGTTTAAATAGGTACAGTTTTTACAATTTGAATGTTTAAAAGTTTTACAAGATACGTTTTACGAGATATGAATATGGTTAGATACATTTTTATGAGCGGGGTACTGGAACTCGAGCAGACGGTATGACAAACTGGGTAAATATGCCGATCGATGTAATGCCGGAATTTCTCCAACTATTTTACCATAGACCGACATACATACCGTCTGCTTAAGCCCGGAGAGGGGAACCGTCTTCCGAGTCATGCAAGTCTGCCGGGGTAGGTCTTACTACGACGACAGAGAGACGGTAAATAGGCTTTTACCAGGCTGCTGTGGCCTTTTATAGGTCGATGATAACTCCCCAACTAACACTCAAAGTAATACTAAAAATTAAAAACTATATTTATATATCTAGAAATCGGTTCGATACTCTATCACAAACCGAGCCAATCAAAGTCTACACAATTATATCAAACTCAACTCCAGAAATATTAAATAATCCCCAACAGGAAAATATCGCTAGTTTACCTCCACCTATAATTGTCAAAGGGATAAAAGATTACGCGCAGAACTCATAGACCTTGTGTGGGACCTGAAAACTTATTTTTCAAGTTATCCATTAACAATCTTAAAATCCAAAACAAAAATTCCTGAAACATACAGAACATTAATTCACTTCTTGCGAGATGCAGAAGCTGAATTCCACACATATCAAATGCAAGAAAATAAAACGCATATATAGCATTTGTGTCCGAAACACACCTCACCAAGCGAACAAAAATACACATTCCTGACTACACAATACTTGGATCAAACCACCCAGACGGTATCGCACACGGAGGGGCGGCAATAATAATCAGATCTACAATTCTATTCCACAACGTTTCTCAAATTAGCGAACCCCACATACAGTCTTTCACCAATCAAATTATCTTAAACCACTCTCCTATCTTTATCTCTGCTGTATACTGTCCCTCTAATAAAATCATGTATATACAACTCCCCACCTACAACAGTGACCCACCATTGTGTGCACGACTGTGTTTTTTCTTCTAGAATAATCGCATGGCCTACAAAACACATATAATACATATAGGTATACATTTTTTTTTTTAACATAACATTTTCCAACAATTCGATTTAGTCATCCGCTGCGCATATATTGAAAGGCATATGAGGGTATACTGCGTATGCAAATTATGCTATTTTTATCCATGACGTAGAATTATGTCGCTAAATTGTTGATAAGCGGGTATACTGTATATCTGATATGGCAATTAAAATTAATATAGATTGATTAAATGAATAGATTGTTGTAAAATAAATTTAGTGACCAGCAAAGTTTGTAATATAAAGACGTAAACGAACATTTTTTTTATAGCAAATTGTTATCATTTAAAATCATTTAATTTTTGTTATCAAGCATTCATAATAGACATCCGTGGTAAATTATCCAGAGTTAGAGTGAGTACTTCGGTCGACCGAAACCCACTATCATATTTAATAAAATGTTATTGTATTATCATTCTGTATTCTTTTGTTGTTAATTCGATCTCGCGCTGTGACGGAATTTACAGTTATCTTGTTTGGTATAAGGTGTTTTGTTTAATTTAAAATGGCTGAAAAAAGAAGCAAAACTTTATTGTCATATATAAAAAAAAAAGTTAAACAAAATAACGCCGAAGACGATAATAATACTTATGCAAGTACATCACAGTCATCGACTAAGGTAATATGACTTTATTTTTATCTAGTATTCTTTTTATTTTTCATAAACTGATAATGTTTAATAACTATCATAGATAGTTCTATATCATTTGTTAATAATAATAGTAAATTATTATAATTACTATTATAATAGTATATCTTCAGTTTCAAAAAAATGAAAACAAGTAAAATTAATAAACTATTAAAATTACACAAATATTTCTTTGTGTTTAAATTAAAACGATTATGTAAACATTGTAGAAACAAATTGATATATATATATATTAGATAGTATTATGGTAATTAATTTCAAATAGCTTGGCATAAATGTTTGAGACTGCTATGATGCATACTATAAAACTATAACTTACTTGTAGGTAAATAGTAATCTTTGGTAGATGATGACTTAAAAATAATTTATTGATAGAATTTTTTTCCATGATATATAAAAATATAATATATAATTTTCGTCGATTTCGTCGTCGTTGATGTTGTAGTCGTTTTTGATTTTTTCGTCGTATTTGATGTTGCAGTCGTTGTCGAAATTTCAGCACCCCCCCCCCCCACACACACACCCCGTTATTTAAGGGGCTTTGGTCGCGCCTATGATCTCGAAAACCGCACTTCGGTCGACAGAAACCCACTATTATATTTAATATCATTTTATTGTAACCTTATTATGTTAATTCGATCTCGCGCTGTGACGTGTAATATACAGTTTATACTTGTTTGGTATATGGTGTTTTATTCAATTTAAAACGGCTTAAAAAAGAATAGAATTTTGAATTGTCATATATCGAACAAATAGTTTAAACTAAATGACGCTGAAGACTTATTACGTATATAACGTAATAATTATAATTAACGTAATAATTAACTTATTACGTAACTTACATATTACGTATGCAAGTACATTACAGTCATCAACTATGGTAACACGACTTTTTTTTGATCTAGTTTTATTTATTATTTTTTATAAACGGATAATGTTTAATAACTATCATCTTAAATAGGTTAGGTTAGGTACTATGATAATATAATAATAGTAATAAATTATTATAATTACTGTAGTATATCTTCAGTTTCAAAAAAAAAAAGGAAAACGAGTAAAATTAATAAACTAATATTTCTTTGTATGCATATTTTGATTTGTGTTTAAATTAAAAAGATTATGTAAACATATAACTATGAGTTAATATTAAATTGTTATGGTAATTAATTTCAAACAGATAGGCATAACGTCTGCACAAAATAATATTTCACTTTCCCAGGCACCTTTTTACTTTACGCGCATCGCCTTTCTTCGGCGCGCGTACCCGCAGTCGGCCACACTATGTATTAGTGTATATGTTTGTGGTTGTGGCCGGCAACACAATCGGGGTTGCCTTTGGTATTTTGCAATATGATCGTTGTTCAACTTTCCTCCGACCAAAATTACTCCATCATTACGCAGCAGTGGACACAACGCCTTCAAGTCTACTACGCCTTGGAACTTCATGCCATTTTGTAATGCATGGACATCTTAACCGAACTCTTCCAATTGTGCTTGTCTAATTAAACCATTTAAATACTAGACAACTCACTACTCTTTCACAGTGGGTGGGTCCACATCTACGCACATCGTTTAACGCGACTCCGGTGGTGCTTTTTGTCTACGCGTCAAAAACAACTCGTAGCTTTGTTGTCAATCTAGATGGTTTTACGACCCGATGGTGAGGCAGACAGAACAGCTTACTGGTTGATGCCTCTTCTTTGCCCAATTCATACATATGGCCCGCATTTTCGTATTCCTTCATAAACGCGACATATGCAACCTCTTAGCGTTTCAGCTTGCTGCAATCGGTCGTTATTCAGTTCCTTCCCTTGATCCATCGCAATGGATCCCTCTTTCAACGACTGTCCTACTAAATCAACGTTGAACAAACATGCGTTGTGATCGTTTTTTGTTCCAAAACTTCCTGTAACTTTCTTGTCTACTATACAATTAATACTGCTATGGCCTGCTTCGGAGCTTTCAAACGTTATGCACTGATTCAACAAAAACTTCTGTTTAGGAAAAGGTAAGCAATAACGTGTTAGTACGTCGGAGTTGTCATTCGTGATTTGACGCTGTAACCAACTTTCTTAAAACGATTGTCACCAACCATGCGTACCAATGATCCACTTGGTTGTCCTAGCTCCTTAAAAGAAGTCTGGCCACTAAGAGCTGATCGTAAGTAGGAGAACTTCTGTGCCGCCGGACAACGTTCGTCTTCATGCACTATTGCCTTGTAATAACCGTAAATCTTTGCCACTCCTGTATAATTCCGTTAAATTTAGGAAGAGACACCGGGAGCAAAACGTGCTCGTTGCATTACATATTGAAGGTGTTATTATTCGACGAGTTATAGACATTCTCCAAATTGATAATCTCTAACATTTATGACTTTAACGCATAATAATGTTCTTCAAATTGGATCTTTCTTGTTCATTTTCTTCCTCATTGTCAAGAAGTAGTTATATTTAGGACTGAACCACTTCAAAATGTTGATTAATCTGTGAATGCACTTTTCACACTCCCACGTTTCGTTTTTAAGTCTCTCAACACCTTTTGATTGTCTTCGCCTATTTTAGGAGCCATCGAGGAAAACAGAAGATATCAAATTTATATTTATATATCGCAAAAAAAAGAAAAGGAATTATGTACAATATAAGTAAATAATTACACGAATAAATAAGTGACAAAATAACGAAATGTACAGAAAATTATAAATAAATCTCGTTGAGGTCACTAAAATGGTGTTGCTGTATAATAATAAAATAATAAATAGTACGAAAAATATTATATAAATCACAGCAATACGGAAAAATAACAAAATAATAAATAGCGATTTATAAAAATAACTCACAAATTTGTGGAGGACAGACCTGGCCAATTAGTTACCTTAAATCCAATAATACAACGTTTAACACACACACGCACACAAATTACAGCATAAAATTTCTATACACATTTTGGCGATTCGCGCCGAGCAGACAAAGCGAAATTTAAAAATATTTTTAGAGAAAAAAAAAAAACAAATAAACTATACACTGGTCTTTGCCATAAATGATATCCGTTCACGAACGGCAAACATTCCGCGACTACACACTGTACGGGAGTGCTAACTGACAATAATTCGACGATTGAAAGGAATCAAATTCACGATAATAATAATTACTTAATCTAAGTGTTATGTAACATGCGAGTGACTGACCGGCTTCTCTCATTAATTTTAATCTGTTAAATTTAGACACGCTAGCCTAATTAAGCAGTGTTGGCACGGGGAGTGCAGACGCGAATTTTCGTGATATCGGCGCCTTCTGTCGATGTTGTCGTTCTCGTCTTTTTCGTCGGCGTCGATGTTGCTGTCGTTTATGTCTTTTTCTTCATTTCGACGATTTTCGTCGTTGTCTATGTTGAAGTTGTTCTCGTTTTTTAAATCGTTTTCATCATATGTTGTAGTTGTTCTTGTCTCTTTAGTTGTTTTCTTCGATCTCGTCGATTTTGAAGTCGTTTTCGTCTATCCTAGTCGATGTTGTAGTCGTCGTCGATGTTTCTGCACCATCGATATTTGGTGGGGGGGGGCTCTAGTCGCGCCTATGGTCTTTAAAACTGCATTTTTATTTAAATAATAATATAATAACGGTCCAAGTAACATAATTTATAAAACGCGTTGCCACACAGGCGAGCGGGTTCGGAAACTTCCGTGAAAATGCCGTTCGTCGGAATTTCTGCCGTACTACAGGGAGAAAACGGTTATCGGTGGTTCGACGCCGAACGTCAGAAACATCACCGCGTTCGGCGTTCGAGTGGCCGGCGGCTTTTAAGAAACTTTCAAACAATACCCGGCTGGTCATCGTTGGTGTTGGATCGGATTTACACAGAATCCGGCGTCGGAGATAAATCGATACTTGTTGTGTGTGTGTTAAGATTGTACCGCTATTATTAATATAAATTAAGTACATCGAGATAATTTACTTGAAGTTTTTTTTTTGTTAGTTTCAAAGTCCGCTTACGCGTAGTCACTTTAAGCATTTTAGATTCTGTTCGGGTCTTGTCGTTTAACAATGATGTTTATTTTTATTTTTTTTTTCTGTTAACACTTTTTTCTATCAGAAGACTATATCCGATCTGTACACTCTTATACTGTTTCCAGTAGCAAATTTTGTCTGGTTAGTACTTCAGAGAGATCATTTTTCTATAAACCTATTAGGTTTTTAACGTGGCAGAAACACGATTTCGTCAAACTTGAATTTTATTATAACTTTATTATTTATGTTAATTTCTGAGTTATTGTAGCAACAATAAAAATACACGATCAATACTACTTCGCTTAGAATCGTTTTTCGTTTGCAACTTACAGTTGCATACAGATATAAATTCAATTACTATCTATATCCACCATCACATTTAATATTATTTTATTTTATTATCATTTTGTATTCATATTGTGTTAATTCGATCTCGCACTGTGACATGTAATATACAGTTATACTTGTTAGGTATATGATTTTTTGTTTAATTTAAAATGTGTGAAAAAAAAGCAAAACTTTATATTCATATATCAAAAATAAAGTTAAACTAAATGACTCTGAAGACAATAATATTACATGCGCAAGTACATCACAGTCATCTACCAAGGTAATATGACCTTTTTTTGTAGTATATCTTCAATTCAAAAAAATTTAAATAGGTAAAGTTAATAAATTAATAGAATTCATTAATTTCTTTATATGTAGATTTTGATTTGTGCTTAAATTAGAAAGATTATGCAAATGTATTACTATAAATTGATATTATATAGTTATGGTAATTAATTCCAAACAGCATCATTTTTGTGATTGCAATGATGTTTTGCATACTTTTAGTCTATAACTTGCTTGTAGGTAAATAGAAATCATGGATAGGTGATGACATAAAAATAGTTGATTAATTCAATTTTTTTCCATGTTTGCTTATTTTGTTTTATTATTATTTATATTATTTAAATATTTTAAATAATATTATTCATTTTTAACTATTGTAATATTTATTTTACTTCCATGATGTTGTGTATTGCACTTTTTTTATAAAAGCAAAAGCATTTAATAGTTAATCGAAATTAAATAGATAATGTGGCGGTTACTGATATTTTTTTGAAATTAAAATAATTTTGATTCAATTTGTTGTTTAGCCAAATTAATCTGAAGGTACAAATGGAGCAACAATTATCACAGATCATAACCAAGTTGATTTGGAGGTTTGGCCTCCAGAATGTAGAGAAAAACTAGTAAATTATCCATGGCTGATCTGTCATAATAAAAAAACTTGGGTGTAAAGTTTTCAGATTATAACTTATTTGAAAGTTACAATATTGGTATTGCTAAAGAATGGATTTCTTCTCAAGTCATTAGAGGTAAAAACTTAAAAAAGAAAAAAACAAGGCTTGCCCCATTATGTGATAAAATTAATAACCACAGCTGAAACACACAAGACTGCCTTTAATATTTCAATAGAAAAAAATTCTGGTGAGCTTACCAATCTTTTTAGAGAAACTTTGTGTATAATAAACAGACGACACATTCACGCATTATTCATTATATTGCAAAAAATCAATGGACTTTAAATTGATAGTACACTACATTCTAGGTATTCCTGAATTAATATAATTGATAGCATTATATTATATTTTCATTAAAAATGAAAAAAATAAATTATCTGTAATATAATAAAAATTGAAGCAAAATTATCTGTATTAATCAACAAATCCACAACAATTAATACATTGTGTGGAATGATTGTATATATAAGAGCAGCAATAACTTGTAATGGTCCTATTTTTATTTGTATACATTTGATTGGTCTGACCAATCAAACAGCTGAAAATATTGAATAAAATCAATTAGTTACTTATTAACAGGACAATGAACTTTATGATAGCTATTTGAAAGAAAAAATGAGTGCCATTTGTAACTGACAGTAACAGTGTACTTCATACCAGTGCATTTTTTTATACATTTTATTGTAAAAAAAAAAAAAATGTTATTATTGAATGGACATTTGTAATATTTTATATAATTACAAACTTTACTTTTTTTTTTTTTTAACCATAATTTAAAGTGTAATATACAAAAACAAATTACTTATGTATTATTTATGAAAAGGGTTTAAAATCAAAAATAACTTTACCTACATATACAGTGTTAATGATATATAATTAATTAATTATACATCATCTTTTACCTTGTTTTTATCCAAAAAAATAATGTTTGAAGTTTATGAAAAAAATTGAGAATTATAAATTAACTCACTAAATGCACCTATGAATAGGACTAGCAATGAGGATTTTTAAAGACTCGTCTATAGTGTTAGTAACTAAGTCCAATGCATCTAGTTTTTAAAATTTTGTACAAGTTTTGATTTTGATTATTGCAATTCGAGGATTATTTGTACAGTATTATTACATTACATTATAAGTTGTACATTTTAAGAGAAATTAATATTATTTTTGTATAAAACAATAAAAATTGGTATATAGAATGATAAATGTCTCTTTATATTTAATGATAAATAGCAGTTTTATTTAACCTTTTGATTAAGTTTGGTTTTAGAAACAATAAACACACATACAAATACTTAACAAAGTGTTTATTTTTATAGCAAAAAAGGCAATAGATGAATTAAATAACTGAAGTTTCTTGTGATTTGGTCATTAATACCATTGGCTTAGCCACAATGTAATCCTGCAACAGACAAAAATAATAGAGCAAGTTAAAAAATTGTTTTGTCCAACATATATGAAAATTAAGACTATTGAAATATAATGCTGATCACTGGTTTAACAAAAAAAAAAAAACATTACCATACCTTTGATTATAAGCTATAAATCATTGTAAATAAAAAACAATTCTACTATACTGTTCAGTTAAACTTTCAAAACATAAACCAGGGGTTTACAAATTTAAATGTTTTAATCTACAAATATATAACAGATTCCCAAACATTCTTTTCATCATGAAAACTTAGATCTATCTCAAATAATTACTTTTTTTTTAACATACATTATTAGCAGTACACATTGAACACATTTCATAAAATACAATCATATAAACAATTACATAATATCAAATTTTAGTATCTATTTTGTAAAAAGACTTTATGAAACTTTTAAGTATTTTACTAATTGCATGCAATATATATTGTACTTATAATTTATAGACAGATACAAGGTTCATAAATAACCCATTTGATAATAACCATGTTTTCTTTCACTTTATATTACCTTATAAGATAGATCACCACTGTTGAAATTGTGAATTCTTATATGACTGTCCAAGCTTATACTCATTAGATGTATTTGATTTAAATAATGTATATATGATACTGCTTTTACGGATCCAGTACTGCCCCTAAATATTTTCACTGGAAATTTGGTTCTCCCACGGAAGTCGTAATGAAATATAGAACCCTTGGATGATCCTACTATCACTTCACTGCAATACAACAAATACAAATCTATAAATATTATAGATAATTTTATATTAAATATATTAAATTTATCAAGTCTAATTGTAAAAACATTGATAATAAAAATAAAAATAAATGTTTTTAATATATAATACTTTATGACCTTCACATAATATTGTGTGTATTTTATTAAATTATAAAGTATACTAAAACAAATATTATATCATGGATAATGTTTTACAATTGTATAATAAATTAGGTCAATTTACTGTTACATATTTTAAAACTGACAAAGGAATGTGTATACATTAATAAACTTAACATTTAAATACACTTACTAATCACTATAATCTGGAATTGTTTGCATACAAACAAATCCAGTATTTTCTGCAGTAAAACTTCCAACTGGTCTTCTTTGACTGGCTAACGGATCATGTAAATCAACCTAAATATAAAAATAAAATTTAATTTCAAAATATTTTTATATAATTTTGAGTTGTTTTTAAATACTATTGTATTAAAAGATTTGATATCCATTTTTGTTCAATCAAATTATATTTCCAATAACTTTTTTATGAATACTAAATTATTAACTTTTATTTACCACTCCATGTTTATGAGAAACAACTACTTTATTGTTGTTGAAAAATCTAATATCAGATACATAACATGGTTGTTTCAGTTGAAGCATATCTGGTTTAGGCTGAAAATATTAAAGCAAAGTAAATGAATTTATATTATCCATATATATTTTAATAGAAAAAATACAAATAATAAAATTATATTCTGAAATTTATGCTTACACTTTTGGCAGTAAATTGAACCGTTCCAGTTTCAATATCCCATATTTTTAATGGGTTTTCATTTCCTCCTGTTCCATATTTATCCAATGTTAGACATTGTCTTAAACATGCTAAATTTGAACCAACATTTAATTTTTCTGACCCAATTTTCTTACCATTTTTTATTGGTTTAACAACAACTATTCCATTTTCAGAGCCAACATATAAAAACCTTAAAACCGCAAATTATAAATAAAATTTATGTAAATAATATAAAAACAGCATCGTAATATTTAAGAGTAATTTCTTACTTATCTGTTTTAAATATTCCAACAATATTTCCTGTTTCATGAATGAAATATTTTTTAGTAACTTTTTTATTTTTCAAATCGAAAATTAAAATTTTTTTTTTTGAACTAATTATTGTTTTTTTTTCATCAAAAACAGAAAGAGTATTTAACCCTGCTGATGCATTTAGTAAATCAGTGTACTTAAATTTGTTTTTCTTTAGTTCTACGCCTGTGAAATAACAAAACAATTATCTATTAATTATTGGTTTTAAATACAGACTAATTTAATTTTAAAATTATGATTATAAATTACTAAAAGTAAAAAGTATATAATTGGTAAATGTATTGTTAAATACAATAATCATATAAATTATAGGTAGGTATACAAAATTAAAATCAATAGCATTGACAATTCTAAGATTTATGTTAATAGCAACAATTTACATTCTGTAGCATAGTTCACGAGTTTTCATCTTTTAAAATTTTTCAAAATGCTATATATTTTATAAAATATAATAATTTATAAGTTGAGTAATCAATGTAGGTATTAAATACAAAGTAAGGAAGGTATTATAGGTATTAAATACAGATGAAATATTTTAATATCAATTAATCTTCATTTGTTCTATCCAAACTATCCAGCAATTAAAATTATCATAATGAATTTCCAAAAAAGAACATTTGGGCACATTTAATATAGTAAAAAAAAAAAGAATTGATTACAATAATTACAATAATCTTATACACTGCACTGACTCAATTTACTTATACGCATTAACTATTTAATCGCACATCACATTCATCAGGGTACCATTGTAGAAATAGGTTAACCTGGGTAACTTAGGTTGTATACAGATACAATCTATGTTAAAATTATTATTTGTACTGTACTCCCCCTATAGTACTATAAAAACCTTACAAACTAAAGAAAATATATTGGTAGTATTTAACGTATATTACAACAAAATGAAAAAAAAAAACACTTGTTAGTCAATTTTTAAATAAAAACTTTTCTACAATATAAAAAAAAAAAAAAAAAAACACTAACTCATTATGGTTACAACAATCAACACAATCATATTCCTATAGCTAGTCACATATTTAATCACAATTTTACATAGACATATTATTATACGACTTTTAACAGAAAACATATACATTACCTTTCAACATTCCATTGCTGAACCCGATTATAGCGTTGTAATTAAAATCCATCATGAATATAAAATTGATTATGAATTATTTTATGAAAACGATAGTGGACAAATTGAAAAGGTACCAACCGACTATAAATTATGATTTTATTGATGAAATAGAGATCAGCGTTTCGATGTTAACGTGCGCGTTAGAAACTTAATTTGTTTGCTCTTGGCCCACTCCTTGCCAGCGAACAACATCTAAAAATTGCACTTTTAAAAACAAATTTTTTTATCAATAGTCTTGTTATCAAAAACCATGTGCTTTTAAATGTATTTATTCGAAGCTAATCGCTATGGTTAGGTTACACATTTTTAATCAGCGGTAAGGTATAGGCAATTTTAACGAAATATTTGATAAAACGACAATTGGTCTACTGATAAATATTCAAATTCACTTTTGAAGTGGTCTCGTTATTAATTAGTTAAGTAATTGATATTTTGGAAACTCCGAAGAATTATTTATATAAACGACGCGCCTAGGCGAAACGGGTGTTATCGGCACTCGCTCAACTCTATAATGTAAAAACCTATAGTAAATCATAGCCGGGGAGTGTACGCAGTTGTGTAGATAAATTACCGAGTTAGGTTTGGTCGTCGGGTACGAAATCCACGGGGGCCGCCGCTGCATAAAGTACGCCTGGGTCGCATACGCTTAAAGCGATTGACTAGATTCCTCCTCCTCCCCCCCCCCACACACACACACACACCAATTAAATACGTAATTTATGGAATTTAAATACAATCGTCGTGTCTGACACTGTGTTTCGAATCTAATAGATGTACGTAGATAACCTGTCCAATATAGTTAGTATAGATTTGGAGTTCATAAATGTTGGCGGACGTACCGTGCGCATTTATTTAATCGTATAGGAATGAGAGACGTGCCCATAAAAGGAAATAGGACCGAGTTGTATTTCCTTAACCGATATTGAAATAAAAAATAACAATAATACACTGGACACGGGTTCATACGTACAATAAAAAATAGTAATCAAATATTAGATTAGATTAGTTTGATAGTAGATTGCCGCCGGTATTGGTTTCGGTAGGATTTTTTTCCCGATCTGTTGTAAACAATATTTCGACCGGTAAATTACTTTCGAATCGTCTCGACGTTTACGGTGATTTTTTGGTGCACTATTTGGTGGGACTTTTCTCAATAATAATGAGGGGAAATCGGACGACAATAAAAAAAAAAAAAAAAATACAACGGGAATATTTACGGAACGGAAGTTTCCGTATTATTAATTTCGAATTTTGTTCAATCGTTGTTGTTCAATGGCAATTAATCGTATAGGACTGACGTTTTCACCGTATTTTTTTATTATTTTTCTAATACCGCTTTCCAAACGTGGTGTAATTTTCAAAATATTTTGGCTTTTTTTTCGCAATTATTTATTTCCACCTCTAACGTTAACTAGCTATAACATTTGCCATTTTCGAGTTGTCTAATTCCGTTGTTTTGCAGCTTGATAACGGCTCAAAGGTCATAAGGACATAAGGTCGGTCGTCATAAAGTCGAACCTTGTTGTGGTTTATAGGCGTTTCTAATTCTAATTACGATGATAATCGTATGATCACTGTAATTGAGTCGACAGCCTAATTATGTTATTATTGTAACGACACTAGGAATTAATATTATTCTGCCGTGACGTTTTATCAAACTTCGTACACCGGCCGGTATTTTCGCCCGGGACCCCGCGGCGGCGGTGGCGGAGAATTCCTGAATAAAAAAACTAATTGAAACAATACATAAGTGAATATTGAGTACACCCTATATACACCTACTAATTGTCTACACTATACGTGCGTTGTTATAATAATTTTTTTTTTTATCTGAAACGAAGGTAAATGCTAATCATATCGGGAGACCTATAACCCCCCCCCCACCACCACCACCACCATTGACCACTGATAACGCCAAGGTGAAGTACGAGAACATGTTAATTGTTATCGAGAGAATATATTTTGTTAAATGCATGAGCGGTTTTCAAACTATTCCGGATCGATCCGTAACTAATTGATAAAATTAAAATTATTATTATTTTTTTTTTTTTTTTTTTTTTAATCGTGTCGCTCCCGGGGAATAATTGTGTACCGTTATTGATTTTATCGGCCGTTTTTTAGTGTCCATCCGATTTCGCGGACGAAAACCGTCGAAATTTCCGACACTTTTGGTACCCCTAGCCCGGCCTGCTATCTATGGTCATTTTGTGTCTTAATTATCACCGTGTTATGTAACTGATAAACCACAGGTCGGATCTCGCAAATATTCATCGTTCGTATAATAGTGCCGCTCCCCGGTGTCCGAACGCGTATCTCTCTATTCGTATTATTTAATTTCGTTTTAAAATCGTTGTAAATATCAATTCGTTCGTGTTATTTTATTATGACGGTTCGAATCGTTATACTGACGCCCGTTTCGAAATCGTTATACCTTCACGTCACTGCGACCATCGAATCATATTGATACGCATTTTCCGACTAATACTTTACAGGAGCCAACTTCAACAATGGTAAGATTCGATTTAATATTCGCCACACTCCGGCCATAAGCTTTGTTGTTTTTCGGAACCGTGTCACAACTATATATTATTATTTAATGTAAATTTGTGAATACCTATGGGCGGGCACGTGATAATCGGAAATTCGATTATATTATCCGTTTGTTAAATAGACAACCCAAAACAAGTACGGTTAAATTAACTCGACTATAAATTAGATGCCTATTTTATTTTTTTCAAAATTATTTTTTCACATTGCGTATTGTACAGATTATTATTGATAAAATATTTACAAAAACCACGAATCAAAATAATATTTTATTTAGAGGGTAAATCACTAACGGAAATCAGTTGTCCAAACGTTTGGTTTAATCGCCGAAATCGTAGGTGATCTTATAGGAAATCTCGGTGACCGGTGCGAAATCGCGTTATTCTGGAATCCAGTGTACACAATATTTACCATGTGTTTTACATTCCAATTTAAACCAAATTAAATAAATGCTTAACTATTTAAAATATATTATAATAGTTATCTACTGTACATGAAAATTACATTTATTAAATATATAAGTAGGTATAGTTAGAGTCGCAGTAACTTGAAGTCGAAGGGAGATAAAATATTGCTTCAAGATATGTACCAAAATTAAGTCAAAACTTCAACTAATATAATGAAATACAATTATAAAAGCTGTTATATGTAAATTATATTAACATAAATAAGATATAAATAATAAAATTGCATTATTCAAAAAAATATAAAAAGACTGTTGTACGTATTATACGGTATTATCTAGAAAAATAGTTGGTTATCTATTATTTTTGGCACTTGAGCTTTTTATTAACAAAATCTTCTAATTGGTCTACTGCTTTGAATACAGAAGTATCTATGCTTCGACAGATTCAAAAAAATTAACTCTTAATAGGCAAATAGATATCATGTATATATTGTTAATATGCTAATAATTGGTTCCTTTCTACTCGTCTATTATCTTTATTATACAGTTAAGTCACGATAATTTCAATAAAACATATTAATATGTTTACAGAAATACCCAGGTATAATCATAAGTCTATGGGTATAATACACTTTGACTAATCTATTTATCACAATTTTATATTCGAGTCATCGAGACTGACAATATATTGAGTGTTACGAGAATTTCAAGGGGGAATAAAAATAAACTCGAGTTGTTGTCACTCGAATTATAATTAAAGTATGAATTTATTTATTGCAGGAAAATCAAAACAAAATTAAACTTACAACAAGTGATCTAATCGCGGCAAAGAAAAAGGAATATTTGGAAACAAATATGAAAAATTGCAAGTTGTACGATCACGTCCAAGATGATTTTAAAAATGTGAGTTTTGATAATAAACTGCCTATAATATTATATTTTAATGTGAATATGTATATACACATTCTGATATTCTCTAAATTAAATATGAATAATTTGTATACAATGTTCATGTTATGCATTTATATACAAATTAGGTAGGTCAATATTATCTTATTGATTTGTTATTTATATTCAATTTAAATTTTAAAATACCAAATTGATCTATTAGATTTTATTTATTCAATAGATGGCTATAAAATATTTAGGTTTTTTAGAAATTACCCATGTGAACATTTTTTGGAGTCATAATTCTCATATTCTATATGCATTTGATTTTTATTAATTAAGAATGAGTAATTTGATAGAAAATTTTATCATTCTAATGGGAACCTATATTTTTAAAATATTAAATTTGATACATGGATAGTTTAACTTGAGATATTAAATTTGGGGGGGTCGCATACAATGAATAATAATACATCAATAATTGAAAGAGCTCGAGACATTTGAATTTTGTTTTTTAATTTGTAAACATCAAAATTAATTGAATTATTGAATTATATATAGAACATAAAAAATGTTTTGTTAAAATATATAAGTATATATGTCACATAATATTTAGATTAGTATAGTCTTTCTTGTACATCTCTAAATGTTAGTATATAAAAAAAATAATGTAGTTTTCAATGTTCACTTTTTACAGGCTAGAAGTTTCATTGACACAAAAATTAAACAAACCGGAATTATTTATGATGATCAGTTTTCTAATCATTTGTGTATGTGGGATCCCAATTATCAAGAAAATCCTCAAAGATATGAATCAATCATAAAAAGGTAAGCATTGATGGATTGAACATCTCAATTTTCTGACATTGTATTTCTTTAATTTTTACTAGCCGCATTAAACAAATCCTATTGTGTTTAAAGTTTTATTTTGATTTAAATGAATATTTCAACAGGTGTAACGAATTAGGATTGATTGAAAGATGCATAAAAATACCATGTCGCAATGCTACTAATGATGAATTATTATATAAACATACACAAGAAATTATAGATATATTAAAATCTACAGATGATTTACACGATCCTGTACTTTTAGAGACTCTATCTTCTAAATTTGATGCTGTTTATTTTCATCCAGTAAGTACATTTTATAAAAGTGATTATCAATCTTAAGTACTGGGTATAGCTTTAACTTTTGTTAACATTCCAGTCAACATATAAACAGAGTTTATTGGCTACAGGAAGTTCAATAGAACTAGTTAAAGCAATTTGTGAAAATAAAATACAAAACGGAATGGCTTTTATTAGGTAACAAATATTTAAAAAATATTATCTATAATAATCAGTGTATATTTATTACTAATATATGTTAGTATATTTGTCATATTTTAAAATTAGTTTCTAGTTATTAACCTGTTCAAAACATACGTTTAAAGTTTTAACAAGTATGATTGATTGTTATTTTTATAGACCTCCTGGACACCATGCTATGAAATCAGAATTTTGCGGTTATTGTTTTTTCAATAATGCAGCAATAGCTGCTGAATATGTTCTTCGCCATTATTCAGTTTCCAAAATTTTAATTGTTGATTGGGATGTTCATCATGGACAATCTACACAACAAATGTTTTATGATGATTCAAGGTAATATTTTAATATATAGTTTTTATTTTTATTATCTTCTATTATTTATTACCTTATGTTTTTTATATAGAGTATTGTATTTTTCTATTCATCGTTATGAAAATGGAGAGTTTTGGCCAAATTTACGAGAAAGTGATTGGGACTTTACTGGTAGTGGTGACGGTCAAGGCTTTAATATAAATGTACCACTTAATTCTACTGGCATGACTGATACTGATTATCTTGCTATATTTCATCAAATTTTGTTACCAGTAGTTTCAGAAGTGAGTTAATAATTTAATAATTATTTATTACAAATTAACTTGACTGTTTTTATTTTAGTTTCAACCTGATCTTATTTTGGTATCATCTGGATATGATGCTGCTTTAGGATGTCCCGAGGTAAACATCATATATTTAACTATATCATTTATCTTTAAAAATGTAAATTGTCAAATTTAAAAAGCCAATTTAATAATGCATTACAAATTGTATAACTAACATTTTACCTATATCTGAGTATTAACCTTATTTTGTTCTTTTTTTTAAATTGATCGGTATCTGTATTTAGGGAGAAATGGAAGTCACTCCCGCGTGCTATGCTCATTTAGTTAATTCTCTTTTGAGTTTTGCGTGCGGTAGAGTTGCCGTTTTACTAGAGGTAACATTTTTCTTAGTTTTAAATAACTCAAATATAATATTTAAAAAAAAAATTAAATACTCATAGGGAGGATACTGTTTGAAATCTTTAGCAGAAGGTGCAGCATTAACATTAAAATCTTTACTCAGAGACCCGTGCCCACTGCTTGATATGACTCGTAGTCCTTGCAGTAGGTAAGTAACAAAATATTTTTTAACTGTAAATGATTGTTTAAAAAAAATGAATATAAAATAATAATTATTTTAATTGCAATTTTAGTGTAGTGGAAACAATACACAATGTAATATTTGCACATCAAAAGTACTGGAAATGTTTTCAAACAGAATTTTTGTTAAGTCCTACCTATAAGGCAGCATCCTTGTATTCTTTTAATGAAATATTATTGAGTGTGTTTCCTACTTCTAACTGTTGTCCAATTCAAGATGTAACAAAAATAGATGAGCTTTCAGTTCTTCAACATTTAATTTCTGGTGAGAATATACTTCAGTGCATATACCTACTGCGTATTATGTTTTATAATTTAATAATTTAATTTACATTGTAGAGACACAGTTGTTAACGATAAACAATAAAGTTTGTGTTTCCTATGACCTGATCATGGACCAAAAACACGAAAGTAGCGAAAGGTAAAAATTATGTCAACTTTAGTAACACCATAATACAGTGTTTACCTTATGGTGCATGATTTTTTATTAATTACATTTTTTTATATATATTTATTTATTTTTCTACAAATAAAGATGATAACAGATGGCAAAATAACAAAATAAAATTGTATTTTTATAGAAATAACAAAATGTATTTAAATAATTCTTATATTACTTATCAGCATTTTATGTTATGGTTTTATTGTTATAGTGGCCATCCAGAATGTCCCGGTAGAATAAGTGCAATTTTAAATATGTTCAATGCATTTCAATTAACATCTCGACTTTTAATATTACAAGTATAATAAATATCTATTATTAATAGCCATTGAATGTGACACTTTAGGGATAATTATGTTTTAAAATGTTTTAGTCAAGAGAAGCTGAAGAGAGTGAATTATTCCTTGCCCATTCTAAAGAACATGTAGACGAGATGTCCAACCTACACAAATTGACATTATCAGAATTAAATGAAAAAGAAAAATCGTATGATTCCGTATATTTGACTGTAGACACATACAAAGTCTCAACACTTGCTACAGGCTGTTTGTTGCAAGTATTTACATAAATGATAATACTAATAAAAACAATAATGATTTAAATGTTGAAAAAAAATTGGCTTAACAGAATTATTTGAATTATAATTATAGGTAATCGATTCGGTAATGAACAATGAGAGTACTTCCGGTGTTGCAGTAATTCGACCACCCGGACACCATGCCGAAAATGATATAGCTTGTGGATTTTGTATTTTTAATTCTGTTGCTATTGGTGCAACCTATGCTTTAAATAAATTTGGTCTCAAAAGGTATGACTAACAAAAGTTGTATACGATGTAAGGTGTTTAAACATAGTGGTGAATGTTGACAGTCACCAGTACAAACTTAAGTTTGTGATCACCCGGGTATAAGTGCATTTACACCAGTGGTTCCCAACTCGCCACTTTTGTAAATTGTCCACTGGTATGGACCACGACTTATTTATTATCAACCTCCCCTCCCTCATAACACTTAGTTCTTTATACTTTTATAGTTTATAATTTATATTAACTTATTTATTGACAACCGACTAGTTAAGTAAAAAAAAAAAAAAAAAAAAGGTGATACAAATTTATATTTCGGTATTTTTTTATTATTTATGTTGATTACAACATGAAAATACGATTTTTTAAATTAATATATATTTAATTATATAATGTGGCTTTTTAGCACGAGCTTCTTTGACCAGTTGTGGATCATGAATTACGTACACTAAACCATCAATAATACAAAATACAACTTTGCTCATTTTTAAAAAAAAAAAAAAATTTTAATTTATTCTTATATTTTTTAATTAAAAAATTGATAATTATGTGAAAAATTCTTTAGCATCGCAGACCACCAATTGGAAACTACTGATAGTATTATTATATGCGATATGATACCACATTGCGTGTAATTATAGCTGATAAATTAACATCACCTGAAATTTAAACCAAATCTTATTCTTTAATTAAATAACTTGTTGATTTTTACAAATTCCTGTAAATGCATTATTATAATATTTGTAAAAATGTCAAACCTAAATTTACTGATGAATGTCAACATTCACCTTAACACATACATTGCTTAAAACGTTTACCATTTAATTTATCAACTCACTAATAATATGATTGTTTAATTAGAATAATGATTTTGGACTGGGATATACATTTTGGCAATGGTACAATGAGAGCATTTAAATCAGACCCCAGAGTCTTATACATATCAATACACCGGTATCAAAATGCAAAATTTTTCCCATGTTCAGAAGAGGGCTCGCACAAAGTTACGGGTTCGGGCAGTGGAGAAGGATATACTATTAATATACCATGGAACAAAGTAAATAATTTATTAGGCTTTTAGGCCAGTATACTGTACGTGATCAAATATTTATTTATTTATATTTTATTTTTTTAGAATGGCATGGGTGATGCCGAGTATATATCAGTAATGCATAATATAATTTTACCCATAGCCTACGAATTCTGTCCAGAGCTCGTTTTGGTATCTGCTGGATTTGATGCTGCAGTAGGAGATCCACTTGGAGGTTAATAGTCGTTATTATTTCAAAATTTTATAGTTTTTATAAGAATATCATGTTGCCATATTATCTGATATTGTTTAATGTGTAGTGTTATGTGGTTTTGCCGAGTATTTTAAATATATATTTTCTTTTTTCTACTAAATACTGGTTTTATACATATCCAGTCAGTTCTATAAAATTAAGGGCTTATTTTACACCTATGAGTCAACTTTACATAAAATCAATTTGTAATACCTAACACTGAGATATAGCTGAAAAAAATGTAACAAGTCTTGTTTCAGTGGATATAATTTAAAACATTAAACTAATTATTAAATTATTGAAAATAAATAAAATTAAAGCAATGTTTGTAAAAGAAAACGTCTGTAAAGATAATTTTTTTTTTCTTCTATTAATAACAATATATAAAAACAAAATGTTCACATTAGACAACAAGGGGTTTTTTTGATATTCTACTTTTACTATTAATATTTATAATAAAAAATATCTTGAATTCGACCGAACTTCAAACTTAATCTTTTTTTTTTCTAGGCTGCAAAGTTACACCTGAATGTTTTGGACACCTCACCCATTTTCTGTCATCATTGGCCAATGGGAAAGTCATACTTGCTTTAGAAGGCGGCTACAATATAGATGCAGTTTCATATTGTATGGCCATGTGCACAAAAGCGCTTCTTGGAGATCCTCTACCCCCTTTAGACTTGGAGTACCCAATTTGTAAACATGCTCAAAAAACTTTAAAAAGAGTTGTAAACGTCCAAAAAAAATTCTGGTCATGTTTTAAACCATTTCATAATGAAAGGAGAAGTAAACATTCGTTTAGCATTAATGAATAAATTTCTCCAATGGTTTTATTTTTTTGACCATGATTTATAACATTTTGATTAATATTATTTACTTTAAGCGCTGTTTTTTTTTTTTTTTAGTCCTTAAGTGATAAAATATATAATTACTTATTTTGCATATTTTTCCATTGTATTGTTAAATACTTATACATTCAATATACTTATTGACTTTACTCAACAATTAAACATTAGTTAATTTAATTGTTATACACTAGTTGCTTTAGACAAATTTTAATTTTATAAACTTTAAGAGGACGAATGATAAACAGCTTTATCTTATAGGATTAAGGTTTAAATCATAAATATCATTATATGCATAATAAGAGAATAGAGTATTTGGTTGTTGGGGGAATTAACTTGTACAAAGTCAAGAAGAAAACAAAGAATAATAATAATAATAATAATAGTATAATTATACTTTGATTTATTTTAATTCATATAATGTTTATTGTTTTTAATTAAAATATGCTTTTGATAGCAATAATACTATTGTTATTGCTATTATTATATGATAAAATAATAACCAAAGCACATTATTTAATGTTTGCATTATTACATTCTAGTTCTAATTCTTGAAAAAGTTTGTAAAAGCTATACGTTTCTTCCTGCAATATTGTTCATAAAACATATTAGTTGTTTGTCCAGTATCGCCACATATCCATAGTTCAGAATTAGTAAAAACCGAACGGTATATAAATACAATCCATGATATTTCTTTTGAAACATTCTTGATTGGGCCACTTTGTATAGCCAAGAAAGTATAATTCTCTTTATATAAACGGTGTATTTTTTTGAATGCACTTTCTACACAACTGTAATATGCAGGCCTTTGGATAAACACACAAATGATCATTTCATCACCAACAGGATAGTGTTCTATGTCGCCAGGATTGATTACCTTGTTTTTGAGATCATACAACAACCTATAAACAAAGTATAATAAAATACAGTTAATTTACAATGTGGTATTTGGATATTTTACCCAGGTAAATAATTGAAATGGGAAATGCATTAGGTTTTATCTAATCTGCGACAAATTATACAGAAAGGTTTCTGTAACTTAAATTATTCAACAAAATTAAGGTTTTTTTTTTTCTCCAGAAGTTAAAACTACATTAATTTTGATAATATAGCCCATTGACTCCATGGTGTTATTCATTTTGATCATTATTTTCAAAAAGTATTAGATATCTCTATCATACAATAATAATTATATTTATTTTACCACCATTTGTATTTGTTAATTTAAAAAAACATATACATTGAACATTAATTTTAATACCTATGCTCTAAGCTAGTGAAAATAGTAAAATACAAATTCAACAAATATTAATATTATTATTATATACTTAGTTCAATAAAGCAAAATTAAAACACCATTACCTTTCTTTGAATGGGTATCTATCGTCCACTTTGTTAATTGTAATATCTGTCCAATCATTTTCCAATGTCTCTTCAATGTTGATAAAAATAATGATTGTTGTTTCACCTTCCATTTCCCATACATTATCCATAGTAACGGTCACTTTTAACGGCAGCAGCGGCATTTTGTGATCTGGAATCTAATGGCAAATGTTTCATATTAGTAACCGCAACTAGTAGTTATAAGTGAAAATAAATAAATATTCGGTAATTTTTAGCACTTACTTTTGATGGGATACATACAGTAATGTGTATACCAGATCCAGCAAATAATTTCTTAATAAATGACATCATATCGTTCCATTCAACCTCATCAAATCCACAACCAATTTTCGATATACCCAATTTAGTTAAATTCAGTATTTTCATTCTAGTGTAAAGTGAATAAAGAGCTCTTTCCATTGTGCGCATTGACGACTTAAAGTGACTGAATCTTTTTGTTATCAAGTAAAATACATTCTGGTTATGATTGTTCACTACACCAACATCTCCTACTTTTAAATTCTGATCAACTAGTTTACCAAGACCGCCAAACTTACGCCTAAAAAATTGAACAAATTGTAAAACTCTGTATTATAAAATAAAAAATTCTTACTTGAAATCAATGGCAAACCCTGTTTCAATTTTTAATTCTTCAGACACACAATGAGCAAGTGAATATTCTTTAGGTAATTTGAAAATATCTATGTTAGTTTCGTCCAAAATCCTTAAATCAAATTTAATAATTCTTAAATGCATTTTAAATACTCAAATTTAAAATTTATAATAATTGTCTGTAGACAAATTATTGTTTTTTTTTTTTTTGAATATTCCCCGAATACAGAGACATTGAATTGAATCATGTCTAATTATATATGAGTAAATATTGTAAGTAATAATGGCCAAATCAAAAATATCCATGGAAAAAATGTCCAAATGTTACAGTTTCCTGTATGCGAAAACATGGCTATAGGAAAATATAATAATATTAATTGCCTCTGGCTATATAAGTATATACAAACATTTTATATTTAATTGCCATTTTTTATTTAGCCATTATTACCGACTACAATTATACATGATCAAGCCCAGATACAGTGGGGGTGGGGGGAATAATACCACTAAAACAACAATTCGTTATCAAATTCATAATCAATTATTTAATTTTGTTCCGTTTATTGGAATAGTAATTGAATAAATTTAACAATGAACAATGGGCAGATAAAAATAATAACGTTACCACGTCTATGGGGAATAGTGACAAAGACACAACAGAAAACAACATGTAAGTAAATATAACAGGTCAAGAATTTTGAGAAACCAGATAATCCTTTTTTTGTCGCTTCTGCCAATGCCACGACAAAACAAGTCTCAAATATGTGAATTTTCATTTTTTAAATATACTCTGTTTATCAGATAGACAATTGATAACGGCAGTGGACAAGTATAAGGAAAATGGTCTGTGAAAAATACCTATCATATATTATGATTGTAATCAAATCTGGATAAATATTTTTACAGAGGTTTCAGTTTTCATCCGCCACCCCCACCCCCCCACCCATAACATTTTTATATGTCGAATATCTTTTCATATTTTCCTATTACAGTAGTTGCCTGTACAATATACAGATAAAACATAATAATGTAATAAAATATCTAAAATATTTATAGTTGAATATAGGTGATATTTAAGTGCAATGGAAAAAAAAAAAAATAAGACAATTACCTAATTTAATAGTTTTTTTTTCACCATTTTTTTTCTTTCAGTTATATTTAACATTAGTGTAATATCAAAAATACAGACATTTTAGAAATTTCAAAATTTTTTTTCAATTAAAATTTAGTAAAAAATGTTTTATTAGAGTTATTGTTAAAATATAATAAATAAAAATTTTACTTATAAAATTAGTTATTCTGATCATTTTAAAAAGTGACAAAACATTATTTACCTTTTTAAAATTAGATACTTAGCTTTACTTTTATGCACCAAAAAAAGTCATTGAATTATAAGTACTAACGCAATTAAAACAAAAAAATACTAGCTAAAGGTAAGTAAGTGCTTCTAATAATATTGGTTAAATATGTACATACAATTTTTTTTCTTCCTCAAATATTTGTCCATTAAATTGAACATCCGTTTTAACTTTTAAATCAGTAACAGGATTTTTTTCTTTTCCACCAGTTATGGTTAAATCAGTAACTTGATCACTGCATTTTGTATCCTTTTGTTCTACATTAATATCATCTTGACTGAAAAAAATAAGTACATTTAAAAAAAACAACTAAATAAGTGGAAGTTATTATTATAGAATTAGTTATGTACAGTTTCTTTCATTTTTCATAAAGTAAGAACTTGGGTAATAAATTTGTAATTAAAGATTATTTTATATTATTATTCTAACAATATGCATCTTATAATTTATGAAATCAATTTTAGTTAAGACTCAAAAAATATCAAACATTATTGTAGTTAAAAACTACAGTTTAATAATAAATAATAATAATTATACTACAGGCCTATTGTTTTAGGACATGATGTGTAAAAAAGTAATAATTTTCAGGAGATCTTTCTTTTACTTATTATGAACATGTCCTACATCAAGTAGATATAAGTTACTTTTAGAATAATAATACAATCAAACAATATAAAGTAATAAATAACAATTACAATAGAACAATAAATTAATATTTATTTAAACTGATCTAATAGAATATTTTTAATTATTTAAGAGTAGTTTTATGTACAACATATTCTTTTTGTTTGATTTTTTCCTTTACAACTAAACTGAGAACATTTTTTGAATTTAATAATACTGAATAATTAATAACGAATTTATTTTATTAATAATAATAAATCATTAATAATTTATTATTTATTTATAGCCTTTGTAGTATATCTTTATAAAGCATTTCATTTTTGACAGGCATGTTTTTTTTTTTTTTTTAATATTATTTAGATCTGGTTTAGAGGTTCTTAAACCAAAAATTAATTTCTAATTTATTAATTATAAATTAATTAATTAAAATAATTAATTAATTTCAAAAAAACAAAATTTCATTATTGCTATTGTAAGGCATTACCTAATTTTTTTAATAATTCAATATTCACATCATTTGAAGTTTTTGGATAACATCATAAAAATTTATTGAAAAATAAAATAATATTATTAAACATAAACTCTAATGCAATCTAAAATACTAAAAATTAAATATAAAAAGCATAATTTGAAATTGATATTACTTAATGATATATGTGGTGTATTTAAACAATTTTAATTTAGCAACTACTATTAATATTTATGCTTAAGTTCTTAATAACTAATATAGCAGTAATTGCCAATTGTATATAAATAATATGAATAATTATGAAGCATATAATAAATTAAATGAAGCAAATAAAAACAATACATATTAAGGAAGGAAAAAGGAATCAATATTTTTTTTTTTTTATTGAATCTTATTTTAGTCTTCCTCTATATGCATTTTTTAATTTCATTACAGCCAAAGGTTCCAATTGTCTACACCGCATTCTCCCAGCAAAAGCAATATAAAAAAATGGTAATTTAAAAAACCTTTCATTGATGGAGTCTATTGTCTTCTCTTCAAATGGTGCAAATGTGGTTCTAAAAAATAACATATTAATTAAATATATTAAAAATCTTCGAATATTGACATATTTCATTAAGCAGAATTATTAAAAAAAAAAATATTAAATGCATTGTTGTAAATAATGAATTTAATGTAATTAAGTGCAACTATAGGTATGTTGGGGATAAAAGCCAGTTATATGTGGCCACATATACTTAGGCCATCGAGAGCGCTACTAAGCAGTCACCAAAATTTGTCTGTTCTCTGGCATTCCAACCATTGAACCTGCCCAAACTCTGGCCGTCATCAACGCGGGCTGCGGCCACCGCCTGTCCGAGTGAGTAGAGGAAGAAAAAATTTGGGCATGAAACCGTAGAGTTAGTTCATTTAGATATGCAAAGGAGTAGCGCTGTATCGATGGCCGGAGTAAAGTTATAATGAACATAGCCAAAAACAGATATTTAAAAAAGTAACAACATATTATTAAACTTTTTAAGGTAGGGGGATGCTATGCTATTAATTTATTTACCAAATACAAATATTGAATTAAATATACCTACTTAATTTTAATAAAATACTAAATATAAGTAGGTATGTGTTTCTAATGAAATTAGTAAATTAGGTACATACAATTTTTTTATCTGTCCTCTAACTCGAACATTCGTTTTCAATTTTATATCAGTATCTGAACGTTTTCCTTTTCCATCATTTTGTTCTCTATATGTATTTGAATAGGAGGGCTTAACTATATTGCCTTGTCTGAAGAAAATTAATACATTTAAAAAATATAATAATTAGAGGAACCTTAATAAGTGATTATTATGGACTTAGTTACGTACAATTTTTTTTTTTCCGCATATGACTGTCCTTCTACTCGAACATTCGTTTTCAATTTTATATCAGTATCTGGATGTTTTCCTTTTCCATCATTTTGTTCTCTATATATATTTGAATATGAGGGCTGAACTATATTGCCTTGTCTAGAGAAAATTAATACATTTAAAAAAATAATAAATAGAGGTACCTTAATAAGTGATTATTATGGTCTTAGTTACATACAATTTTTTTTTTTCCGCATATGACTGTCCTTCTACAGGAACATTCATTTTCAATTTTATATCAGTATCTGGATGTTTTCCTTTTCCATCATTTTGTTCTCTATATATATTTGAATAGGAGGGCTGAACTATATTGCCTTGTCTGGAAAAAATTAATACATTTAAAAAAAATAATAATTAGAGGTACCTTAATAAGTGATTATTATAGACTTAGTTACGTACAATTTTTTTCTTTCAATAGATGACTGACTTCCAACATTATCTTGAACATTCATTATGGTTTTTATATCAGTTTTAGAACATTCATCATTTTTGGTTAATTCAGTAACAGGAACAATGCCTTTTTTATCAAATTGTTCTATTATCAACCTTTTCAAAGATATTTGTCTATCAAATTGAACATCCGTTTTAACTTTTAAATCAGTAACAGGACTTTTTTCTTTTCCACCAGTTATGGTTAAATCAGTAACTTGAACATTGCATTTTTTATGCTTTTGTTCTTCATTCATATCATCTTGTCTGGAAAAAATAAGTACATTTAAAAAAAAAAACTAAATAAGTGGAAGTTAGTGATTATTATAGAATTAGTTATGTACAGTTTCTTTCATTTTTCATAAAGTAAGAACTTGGGTAATAAATTTGTAATTAAAGATTATTTTATATTATTATTCTAACAATATGCATCTTATAATTTATGAAATCAATTTTAGTTAAGACTCAAAAAATATCAAACATTATTGTAGTTAAAAACTACAGTTTAATAATAAATAATAATAATTATACTACAGGCCTATTGTTTTAGGACATGATGTGTAAAAAAGTAATAATTTTTAGGAGATCTTTCTTTTACTTATTATGAACATGTCCTACATCAAGTAGGTATATGTTTTAGAATAATAATATAAACTAATAAATAATAAGAAAAATAGAATACTTAAATTAAATTACTTCTGAGTAGTTTTATGTACAACTTGTTCCTTCTGTTTAATTGGTTCTTTTACAACTAAACTGGGAAAACTTTTTGCATTTAATTCATATGTCTTTAAAATATTTTTCTTTAATAATTCATTTTTTTCCGGTGTATTCTGTATAATATCTTTATAAAGTATTTCATTATTGACGAGCTCAAGTTCTAATCTAGATATTAATAAAAATATTTTTGTATTAATTTAGATCTGATTTAAAAAATTTTAAACCTAAAATTAATTTTTAAATAAAAAAATAAAAATTAATTTTGATTAACAAGAACAAAAATTTAAATAAAAATCATATTATCAAAAATAAATTCTAATGCAATCTAAATACTAAAAATTAAATACAAAAAGCATAATTTGAAATGAACATTACTTATGGAGATACTTTTAAATTTTTAATTTAGCAACTACTATTGGTATTTATACTTAAGTTTCTAATAACTAATTACCAATTATGTAAAAATAATATGAATAATTAGGAAGCATATATTAATTAAATGGAGCAAATAAAAAAAAAAAATCATGTTAATGAAGAAAAAAGGAATATTGAATCTCTTTTTTCTATTCCTAAATATGCATATTTTAATTTTATTTCAACTAGAGTCCAATCGTCTACATGGCATTTTCTGAGCAAAAGCAATATAAAAAAAATGGTAATTTTAAAAACCTTTTATTGGTGGAATGTACTAATTTCTTTTCTTCAAATGGTACAAATGTGGTTCTAAAAAATGACATATTAATTAAATTTATTAGGTATCTTAGAATTTTGATATATATATATATATATATATATATAATACAATATATATATAAATATATATATATATATATATATATATATATATATATATATATATATATACCATTAGGCAGAATTACTAAAAAAAGAATATATTAAATGCATTATTGTAAACCATGTTCAATATATTTCAGTGCAATTATAGGTATGTTGGGGTGCAAGCCAATTTTATGTGGTTAAAAAGCTTATAAAAAATCCATTTTTTTTTTACCTTTTACTGCTTGGTAGCAACAAATGATATTAAATAATGTCTGGCCAACCAGTAAGACTAAGGAGCCTAGTTTACATTTTGTTAGTCTACAGTAGTGTTTTTTAACTAATGTGTCATGACACTCTGGTGTATTGCCAGATATGTCCAAATGTGTCGATAAGTATATTAAATGACACAGATTATTAAATATTACCCATTATCTTTATTTATTTCATTTTGTGTCACATAGTATGAATTATTTCAAGTGTCGCTGTAGTACAAAGGTCGAGAAACACTGGTCTACACTATTGTTTATCAAATCAATTGTAGATAGAGACTTTAATTCAATGAATAAAAATAAACACAAATTAATTAAAAACTGAATAGTTTTATAAAGTAGATACTTGTTTTAAATGAGTTGAAAATATGTTTGTAATTAATACTTGTATAAATTTATATTAGAGTAAAAATAGTTACCTTTTATTGCCTTTCTTGACCATATTGGTGATGGTTATGGTGCTCTACTGGAAAAATAAATTTCATATTTATACGTTTTAATATAATACTGTCTTTGTTATAGTTATAAATTAGACATTTTAAAACGCTATAATTTTAGGTGGGTGTTTGTAATATGTATTCGAGCATTAAATTTATTTTAATGTATTATGAAACAATGACCATGTGGTCAAGTAACACACAAACAAATAGTATTAGGAATAAATTTAATTAAAATGATTTACCTGAGATGTGATCCGAGATTTCACACGTAGGTCGTGTGATTATAATAAAAAATGAAAATGCAAATACAACGCGTTCTGAAACGTACGACACGAGAAAACAGTCAGAAGGATTCACGGTAGAGGTGTTTCATAAACACTAGTAAACACATATTGAAAAATTTTTAATGACGCCTTAACGTCCCGTGACTTCCGGGATGAAATGATGTTGCCAACCGTAAAACTCTTAGGAGTGCATTGGACTACCACCATTGAATAACCAGGGTCGTTATTACAACGTCCCGATATAATTGATTTGACCGTTTGAAGTTGGCACTATTGAACAGCCGCACAGATGAGCTGATAAAAAAAAAAAAAATGTTACTTATCATATTATGTTCTACCAGAATACTATACGGAACGCTACGGTTCACAATTCGTAAATATTTTCGTATTATTGTGAATAGTAAAAAGTCAAAACGCTCGGTCAATCACAACCGATGCATCATGTTGGCGTATTAAGATCGATATACGCGTATCAGTCACGAGACATTTACGTCTCCGGTCAGTGACAATCGGGCCACAGACGTTTTCGACTGACCAGTCATGTGCGTTTCACACATATCAGTCACCAGTCAGTTATTGTCAGTTCCGATAAATCGGGTCTGTCGTGTTGAGACTGTTGTACAACGGACTCGCGTTATACACATTACGTATTTATTGATATTTTGTCGTTTATTGATTTATTTTGATGATATTAATTAAATAAAACAACAAAATAAATCGCACGGCACTTCATACTGTCGGACGCGTCCCATTAAATATTCGTCTTCCATTTCGCCTATACATACGACGTCCGTTAAAACAAACAATACCGTTGCCGAGAGAAATCGTAATTTCTCGCTTCAGTGACTAAAGGAAAACCGACGAGTGTAGATAACGCCAACCTTAATTCAGTCAATGAATATTTTCCACGTCTGTGAGACCTGCCCGAATTCTCTTAACCGTCTTCGATTGTCAGTCAAGAAATATTTGTAAATCGAGAAAGATCTCTCCACGTCAACTGACGTAATAGGAGCAATCTTGTAAAAACTTAAATTATGGTAAAATCTTCAAGTAGACCATCCATGTTGACACTTACTCCACCAAGTATTTTTGATATCTGCTTCAGTACTTTTAGTCCTCTGTTTTTGTTTAATACTGTTTTAAAATTTCTTATATACTTTTTGCCCATTATTACCATTTGTAACTGAACTTGTACTTTTTCCAGAATATCTAATTATAACGTATACTACCCTACAAGTTGTGAGAGTTTTTCCTGTATAGTATGTTTTTGAACAAAAAATCGGGTTGCGAGCAAGCCCCTTAAGCAGGTAGGTGGAGCGTGATCAATTCTAAGGAGAACGAATTAGGCAACTATTGTGACAGAGATACATTTAGATCATGTCTAGGGTCCGGATTTGTATGCATTTACATATTTGTAATGAATGTATCAGTTTGATGGAGTAACAAATGTGGACGATTTGTGTAACAACAGAAAATGCATAGAAAAAAATGTATTTTCCATATAAATGCATATTTTAGGGATAGCGGCACATTTGAAGAATTTTGCATTTTAAGCATATTCTGTAAAAAAGTTCATTAAACAAATTATTTTATTTCTATTTCTGCGGAGAAACTAGATAATAATTTATGAATTCGTGACGACGTATTGTTTGGAAATAAATTGTATTTCCCGTGTCATTTATTTTTAGATAGTTATTGTTAAAATTTTGTCCCGTTAACCGCTACGTGATCATCGACAACAATGCCGAAAAACAATGTTTTTCATAATTAATTTCATTTTTAAAAATAAATTTTTTGTAAACATACCGGTCGTGTTGTCGGAAATAATCGATAGTCAATGTCGGTACAGATTACTCATAATAGTCGCCCATAACATTTCGTGATCCGCGTTCCGTAATTACGTTTTTATGTACGATTTTGTTAAATTAGTTTTTGGTACATTCGTAAATTTTAAAATGCCTAAAAGTCGTAGCAGTGTTCCAACTTTATTAAAAAAAGTGGATTGCATTTTATAATAATACAAACCACTGGAGTATTTTGTCAATTGTGTGGCAAAAAAATTGTTTGCACAAAAAAATTTCAAAAATTATAACACGTTGTTACCGCTTTACTTAATAGTGCTTTAAAACGTAGAGCAAATTAAGACAGAAGATCTTTCTTCAGCTTACTTAACTTACTGTACTTCTGATAAGTTTATCTAATTGAGTTGCATTGATATTTATGGAAGAAAAAAAATATATTTTAGGCAAGAGCATATTTTTGCATATTATTAAAAAAATATAAGAGCATATCATGTGCATATTTAAAGATTTTTTAATGCATAAATGCATATTATTTTAAGTTTTTTAAGTGCCTACAAATCCGGACCCTAGTCATGTCTATGCGTGAAAAGTAAATTAATGTTAGTGTGAGCGAAATTGAATCGTGTACGACAGTGGTTCTAAACAGGTGTTTTGCGGAATACAGGTATTCAATAAACTTAGGGTAAGTGTTCCGTCAACATTTAAATATCAGTGGAAAATAATCCACAAAATAAACGAAACTGTCAGTTTCATCGTTTTAACATTTTCACATTTATCGATTTCTAAAACACAACAGAATAAGACGTGTATAACCGTCATGCCGTTGAATCATTTTAGATTATTTTGTTGGGTTTTTTTTTTTTGTGTACTAATGCATTGTTTAATATATTATACGATTAAAAAAAATGTATAAACATTGTTTTATTTTGCGGCTGTTTTCCGCAAAAATCGTATAAAATGTTTAGTGGTCCGTCATTCGAAAAAGGCTGAGAACAATTAAGGTGGCCGTAAGGTTTCGCACCGGGTTTATTTATTAGTTTATTGCAACGATATAATATCTATTTTCATGATGTACGGATGATAATAATAATAATTATAGTACGTATCCAATGTTGCTACTGCCAGACGGACGTCATACTTGACTAGATTTTTTATCAAGTATTGGGACGTTTTTTGCTTATAACGTCAATAACCGTTGGACTTACAACCAAAATGAATGGAACCAAAATTAACTGCCATACAATTTAATATAGGAGTACAATATTATTTAAATAGAGTTTTTTCGTATATATTTGTTTTATCATATTTTTTTTTTTATTATTATTATTATATAAACATAAAAATAATATAAAGACATGTTAGTATATTTCGTTGATAAGTCGAGGGAACAGACTTCCAAATAAAATAATAATATATACTTACTTTCTTTTTTACTCTACTGTTATGTATCGCGTCAATATTTCCGGTTCGTTTTCTCAAATAAGATATTTTTTTTTTTGTGCCCATGGTGCCAATCGTTTTTCTGTTCCATAATTTTTACAAAATAAATCTAATCACAAATGATTTCGATCTAATGTTTTTAGTCGAATGAATAAAACATAATCGTCAAAAACCACAAAATATTATTTAATACGCGTCGTGTGTTTAAACGAATAGTAGGGTATACAATTATATTATTATCGCCAAATACTTATTATACACTTTGGTCTATGGTTTTTGGTCTTTGGTTTCTTATCGGTGTATTATTCACACAATTAATGCGTCGGTCCACGCGACGGGTTTTCTCCTAACGAAATATAGCTGTCGCCGCCGAATGTCACTCGCAATCGCAAGCACATATCAACACTGATTTGTTCAAAAATAATGAAACCCAATATAAGTGTCTATAAGACCAATAAGCCAGGTTAAATTTCGGGGCTTGAGTAGAACGGATTTTAATTTTTAAAACAGATTTGATTTTGTATACTAATTTTCTAGGTTCCACCAGATGCGATTTTTTATATTCACCTTTATCGTTAAAATATTGATAGTTAAGGAAAACGATAAATTTCCATTATTATACACTATACACGTTTTGGAAAAAAATAGTTACATTACATTAAAATTTTTATTTTTATCTTAAATTGGACAAATTTACATTTCCATCATACAACTTCATAGGTAAATATATTTATATCTAAAACATTTTTATGAAAAAATGAAAACCTAACGTTTCTTTATACTTAACAATAATAATTAAATTTGCAAAATATTAATAATTAAATAATATAATAATATAATATATATAACAAACTAATCAAACATTTTTTTGCTCGCTTTTTCTTTGGCAAAACTTCAATTAGGTATCAACATTTCATGTTTACACTCTTTCAGCATATTATCAGCTTTTTTTAGTTTGTCGATGAAGTTGATACATGTTAAAAGGTAAATATGAATTATCACAGCGGTAGTTTTTTCTTAAATTACATATTATAAACATTAAAAAAAAAATTAACATTTAAATCTAGATCTATACTAAAATTTTAAATGTAACTTAACTTTATTTATGATAGAACACTAAAACAAAAAAAAAAATAATTAAATTTTAACTTAACTTAATGCTATTAAAACAATAATACTTATATATTGTATACATTTTTTTTTTTTTTTTTTGTGTATTTTTAAATGCATTTTAATTAATATCATTGATTAAATATTATATAAATTAAAACTAATAATATAATAAGTTAGTGGGGGGACAACCACAGGTCGAAATAGCTTATGGACATCCATTATCTTTGGCATACTTCAAAATTCTACGGTATCCGTTTCTCGCTGCCCATTCCGTTGTTCTTTTATCCCAGAAACAACCGTTTTCATGGGCATATTTTAAAACTTTGAAGTGACCGTATTTCGCCGCAGATTTGGTTGTGTCTGCGTCCCAAGCGCAACCATTCTCGTGTGCGTATTTTAGCATCTTAAGAGATCCAAATCCTGCGGCTACTTTACACGTCGTTGTATTCCAACGGCAGCCATTCCTATGGGCATATTTTAAAATTTTGAAGTGTCCCATCGCTACAGCGACTATGCACGTATCTTCAAACCACGGGCAACCTTGTTTTCGTACATATTTCAGGACATGAAGTTGCCCTCTGGACGCACTATCTTTGCACATATTACGTGAGTTCCACGGGCAACCATGTTCTCGTGCATACTTTAAAACGCTGAGATGTCCCCCCATTGCAGCCGCTCTGCACGTATTCTGATTCCACGGGCATCCATTTTCATGAGCATACTTTAAAATTAAGATTCGGTTCTGCATCGCAGCCATTTTGCACGTATTTTGGTCCCAAGGGCAACCATTTTCATGCGCATACTTAAGAATTTCAATATGTCCATTTTTTGCAGCATATGTGCACGTTGATTCGTCCCAAGGACACTCATGTTCATGAGCATACTTTATAATTGAAAGATGCCCATTCATCGCCGCATTCTTACACGTATTTCTATTCCAGAAGTAGCCATTTTCATGTGCAAATTCTAGGACATCCATCTTTCCGTAGGAAGCTGCAATCTGACAAGTTTCTCTATACCACCCAAATCCTAATTTATGAGCATTTTCTAAGCATTTTATATGATTGTTATTTATGGCTAAATGGTAAAACTCTTTAGTTATTGAGTTTGGGAGTCTTTGACTTTTCGATATGGATTCTAGAATTTCACAGCATTTTTCAAAACGAGTTATGGTTATAGGTTTAGGAGTATTTTTATCTTTATTGTCGCATGCAGTACATGCACGTATGGCCACAGTAGGCATAATGAGTTTTGATAGACGACTTGAGGTTAAAATTGACTATTTTTGTAATCACCTAATAAAGGAACAAAACAAATTAAAGTTCTCATTATTCGATTAAAAACGTTATATTAAATTAAATAAAACTGTGAAGCAATATTGATATACGTATTTACCTTGGTGATATTATTTCTATATATATCTAAGTAGGTGTCCAAGTTTGTTTTATAGCAAAAAGTGAACCTGTTAACAAAAATTACAAATTATTAAAAATCTATTGAAATGCATACAAATATATTTACAAACATGTCATATTTGATAGTATAATAGATAGTAAATGAGTAGAACTACATATGATAGTAAACTATTCATATCTCAAAATTAACTTAAGAAAAACAAAAGGCAGAACACGAGGAACTAGACAAGAAAATTGGAAAGAATTTTTTAAGCATGCTTAAATAATTAACTTATTGAAGGACGTATCTTTCTTTGGAAAATTATCTTAATATCCTACGAAAAATTCCCAAATAGGCCACTGCAAACTAGTCCTTACCTAGGTCATTTGCAAAAAATATCAAATAAATAAAATGTTATTGATAGGGATCCACATCATGGGACATGAAGAAAAATGCGACCGCTAGGAGATTAATACCAAAATACCGATATAAGTATCTCGATACCGCCAGTTCTTCTTTCTTTACGATATTATGCTTAATACGATAAAAACTATATGCTTAGTGTTTGAAAAGAACGCATATTTTTCATGAGCGTAAACTCATATTTTTCATTTATTTAACGTCTAGTGTATACTTAAAAATATAAATAAACCATAATAATGTCATTATTATAATATCTGAAAATATTGTATTTGAAAAACGTACTAATATAAAAATGGACAGAAAAAGTGAAACGTTATTGTGGTCGGGTGGCCTTTGTGCACTTATTATGTGAGCCCGCCCCGTCGAAGGGGAAAACGGGTTTTATAATCGTGTAGTTATTTGTACGTGTTCGTTTGTCTAATATACAAAAAAAAAAAAAAAAAAAAAAAAAAAAGTGTATAGGTAAAGTGTAAAGGTGTAAAGTGATGATAGGCGGCGGTCGGGTGGTAGGTAGTGGATAGGTGGTAGGTGGCGGTCAGGAGTACGAGTGGTGATAGGCGGTGGTCGGGTGGTAGGCGGCCGTCGGTGTACGGGTGGTGGTAGTCGGGTGTTCGGGAGATCGGAGGGGGGGTAGGTAGCGCTACTACGATCCATCTCCCCCCCCTGATCCTTCCCATCAACACTCAAGAACCACATAAAGCGGCCCGGCTATACGGTTCTTGATTTATATCCATTATAATAGTTATTTTAGTCCGTGATTTGAATAAACCAGGACGCGGGCGTGGTGAGGGGGGTTAGTGGTTACACCCCAGGGGCCCCCGCATTTTTGTAAATATTCAATGGTAAATACAAAAAAAAAATGTATTAAATTTAAAAAATATATATAATAATAATAATAATATAATACAACATAATAAAAGATCTAAGTCATGTTTATTTATTTTGGGACACCACATTATATTACGCCCGGAGGCGCACCACCACAAATATAAGTCCGCTCATCGAATAATCAATTTGGGTGTAGTCATACCCGGTGGGTGGGATGTGTCCACCCCATAACCTCATTACCACAAAATATTTATATATTATATTATCTATATATTTATTAAATAAAAAATAATAGTTGTACTAGGAGTACTCCCCTCTTTCCCAAATTATTGCATTAAACGTAATATCGACACAAGTTGAATACACATTAATACTTCACATTTTATTCAAACACCGAAACAAACCACAACGCGCGATTAAAACGTTACAAAAAAAAATATATATATATATTCGACTTCAAACGACAACAAGACGGATAGTCGCTAGACAATGCGCGGCAGAGAAATACTTACTTGGGTGGCGCCGAAAGACAGCGGCGAACGGGTCACGTTCCACACGGGAATGATCGGGCAATCGGTACGAAAAACAATGTCCAGATCGTTTAATTCGTATAGTACGAATGTAATATGCGACGTTAAACGATTGAACGCGATTGTTGTACGGTTTTGAAAACTTTACACTCTTTTGACTGGTAAAAATCAGAAAACCGGGGAGTTAGGCGGCAGAGACAATTGCCATCGGTTACGTGTGCCGAGCGAATAAAGGCGATCCCGGACGGGTGCGGACGGTAATGCCACGAAAAAGTAAGGGGGAAACGAGATGGGATCGATAATGTAGGACCGCGCCCGGTCGCGCCCGCTCACACCCGCTCGAGCTCGTTCCCCTCCGCAATTACGTCGCTCTGGCACTCACGCACGGTCGCGAGTCCCACGGGAAGAGACGAACGCTGACGAGGCGGCGCCGCGGATGTTGCCGCCGACTAAATTCCCCGTTGCCACTGGTTACGGACCCTGCTCCGCTTCCCTATCGCCGTTTCTGCAACCGTTAGCTCTATCGATTTTTCCAAAGTCCCCCTATAATCCTGTCACGCATACCACTCCCCTTTTAGTAATTCTTTATTTGTGTTTCGTTGTAATATTCGTACATTTATTTATTGAAACTGACGGAACATTATTATTATTCAAAAATTTTTTTTTTTTTTTTTTTTTTTTCTAATTGAACTAAAGTACCTCAGCTACAAGGCTAATAGTACACAATTACATTAGTTACACTGCTTTTACATTTATTATTATTATATTTATATGGGGATACAGTTTGAAAACATTATTTGAAGGAACATTATTATTTGAGTCTAAACGAACAATAACTTGTAAATACAAATTAAGCATTTTTTTATTCAAGAGACCGGAAAAAATGATAAAATTTGTATAAATAGTTATAACTAAAGCTAGAAGCCTAGGCTTTTAGTGCTGAAAATACTGAAATAGGTGCATTTTTTTTAACGCATACGCATACATATGAAAAAAAAAAAAAAAAAAAAACAGTATGCAGTAGAAATTCGGATATGTAAAAAAGGCAATTTATCGTTTGAAATGAAAAAATATAATGGTGATAATTATAACGGCATAAAATAATTTAAAATCAGATTAAAAATAATTATTACATAAGAACATGGGAGATGTTGAATAGAGTTGATCCTTTACAGGACGTAAAAAAAAAAAATAATAAAATAATAATAACAATATTAGGAATAAATTTGAGACATATAAAAGCCTTTTTTAATAATAATTCGTTTTCCATAAACGAAAAATTCATCGATCTAATATGTTTTGACGCCAATTGTCAAAAGTAGTTTAAGTAGGTAGGTATAAGCATTGAGTACAAAATAAGTAACGAAAAACAATACAAAAAAAAATCACATAATTTTGTCCGGTCACTGATAAGACAGTCAGAATACCAAACAATAATAATGCAACTTATTCCACAATACACTATTACTGCTACAATCAATACCACTATCCACCGAATAACTTTTATTTGCCGAATAATTAACTAGAAGATAAAATTTCATTGAAAAACACCCAACATTTTATTTGGGATTTTATTAGCCAAATAAGTTTATTCGACGAATAGTTATCGAGCGAATAAATTTATTATTGACAAACCCTTAAGCAAACAACAAAAGTATTATATTATGAAATATTATATCAGTATTGATTTTTATACTGTGAATTAATAATAATCAGTTAGTTATTGTACATAGCAATCATATCGTTCATACAATAGTTGTTCTCATTCTATTTCTCTGTACTCCCATACATTTTTCTTTATTATTTTCCTTATCTTTGTCATCAACCTCTCCCATAAAAATATAAGCAGTATTCCACATAGGATTTTTCCCAAAATATCAAAATAAGAGTGAGCAGAGAGGCATTTTGTAGAACTATATGCATAAACATTTATAGTCAATCTTTTAAAATTATGAATTATACAGATACCAGTGGCGGTTTTGGTTTTTTGCCCAATCTTTTTTGATATGCATAAATGTGTACTTATATAAGTTTTCACATTTTGATGCAGGAGCGACAACAAAAACCAAATATTTCCAAGGGTCACCCCCTTTTTTTTTTTTGCATATATAGATATAAGTTCCTATCAAGACAATTATTATTATTATTATTAAAATTGTAATGTTTATGAACAAAAAAATTGGTTCAACTGTAACCCATTGAATATTTACCAAATACGAATGGACCAGAGGACAATCAGTGATACGTTTTACATTTTAAATAAGCGACATTTTTTTTTACAGATTCTCAGATTACAATGAAATTTTCTCAAAAAAAAAAAGTATACATATATATTTCTATAAACAACTAATAATTGAATTTTTGCTTGAAATCCTGACTATGTGGTGAAGATTTTGATTTTATTTCATGGTAAACATTTATTCAAGTTACAAACAATAATATTTAATTATTGCCTTTTTTACTGTATATATTGAATATATATGAATATGTACATAAAATATAAACATTTATTATTTATCATTTTAAATAATATATAACAACCAAATGTTTATAACGAAAATAATTTTATAATTATTATATTACAAATTCTAAATTTCTGTATTTCATGTTTGCAAAGCGGTCAATAATATTTTCTTTGGAGATTTTAAATTCACGATGTACATTTAATAATGCAAGCCATTCCTGTCCCAATTGTGAACACGTCATTCTTATCAATGGTTGTAGGTAGTATCATATTATAATAAATGAGCAGCTCGTATAAATATTTTAATTATTATTTATTTATTTTTTAAGAGAGGATTTACAATCTGTACCACTAAAGCACGATAAGTTAATGAGATATGGATAACTATAAATAAATAACTAAACCAAGTCTAACTAAATTATATATATATATATATATATATATACAGGATGAATTTGAGGAAAGTAGCCACCCATTAGTGACACTTGCATTTAATTAAAATATAAAAATAAAATCTTTTATTTCATAATTTTATATCAATAATATCATTATTTTGGATATATTATGGATATTTATTTTTACAGAAAAAATAAAACATTAATTACCACTGTAGCTGAATTTATTGTCTTATTTAACAGCAAACTAACCGAATAGCAGCAACACGTACTGTCAAAAATCAAAATGTAAAATGTTTAGGGGGGGCCATTCCCCCCCTAAACAGCGCTCCTGACAGATACGTTAATTATAAATTATCATATGACTTTATAGAATTTAAATTTGTATTACCTCTATAGACATATTAGAAATTAATGAATATCAACATCTTAAATTTAAGTAATTTATACTTAATAATATTTATTATTTAAATTTTCATAAATATTATGCCATATTTAATGATTTCCCCATTTCAATGATTCTGTGAATATTAAACATGGGTAAGTCTGGTTTGTACAGTTGTGCTATAACAAGTGTTCTTTCCCTGTTTTATATTTGGTGAAAATAATTATCCCTGTCACACTTCCAGTTGTCGCAAGAAACAATATTAAATATTGTCGTTATTAAGCTATTATTTCATATTGAATATTGTTACCAAAGAATCAATCCCTTTGCTAAAATAACAAACATTGATCACAATATTTGTAATTAATGTTTCAATGAGTATTTTCTTGACAATATAAAGAATTTTTTGTTACAATATGTTTTCAAAATATGTATATTTTAAAGAATGTATAAAAAAAAAATATATAATATTAATATTGTCAAATTGCTATCTGGGAGGAGTATGGCATACGGGCCTAATCTCTTTAAATCGTACATTTTCTCTTTTGTACCCCAGCACCTAACCTAGCAAGGGAGGTCATTCTGAGTGTGTTATAGATGATAAGTTGAAAAAATATTTTTTTGAGAATGGAAATATTTTTGACGTAATTATATTAGTGGGACATCCAGAGTTTATTTTTGATGGAGAGGTACAGGATTAGGACCAGAGCCTCTGTCAAAATATGGCTGAAGCTCCTCCCCCACAAAAAAAAATTATTTTTAACATTAAATTATACATTATTCTAGCATATCGTCACAAATATAGTATTACACAACTATATTTTTTATTATTATGCTAGATGCACATTAATAATTCAATAGTATGCGTAATAAGGTTTGTGGCAATCGCCGAACAATTATTTCATTGAAAAATATTTTTAGATTTATTTTAGCAAAAGGAAGTGCGATCATTGTGTGGCTTTTTCCCTCACCTTATTCATGTTTTAAATTGCTATAGCACATATTCTTATTATGCCTTTGGCTATAGATTGTATATTTTTCTAATAAAAATTTAAAAAAAAAAAATATTTATTTTAGGTACTAGTGATTACGTTTGGATCGACAGCCGTCGACTTTTATAACTACGATAACAATAATAATTACGACTTTACCGACTGTCTGTGTTGTGAAAATCACCTTTGTACAATTTGTATTCCATGGTGATTGAATAATTTCTTAAATGTTTATCTGATCGATTTTTAAAACATAAACATCTTTTTACAAGTTTTTAAATGTCTTTTACCAACAAGTTTTAAAAATCGTTTCGAATTTTATGAAAAAGATAACAATGCAATACAATAATTTTACTGTCGCAAAGGCCGAATTAGATTTATGGCACGAAAAATTCAAAAACTGTTAGGGGTTCAACCCATCCCGCCCCCCGAAATTTTTTAAGTGTGTATAATGTAACAAAGACTAACTACTAACTTTTATTTGTGGTATCGGACCATTTATTGGAATGTTTTTAGATCGTTGGACTTTGAACCGTTCCAGTAGAGCCTGTTCCACGTCCTGCTTTCGGCTTGATTTTATTCTCTTGTTAGACGTGACGTGTTTTAAAAAAAACTTTTGTTTGGTCCTTTGACTTCATATGGTAGACAAGGTTGATTGACTGATTAACAATTCTTGGCAAATATCTTTATTAGACAAAACCACTTTATAAACGTTGAATTATTTTCACTTTTTCAACGATAGAAAAACAACGACGTCTTTCATTAGAAATTTTTCTTAGAACGGAACGTGATTATAGACGAACAGAAATCAAAACAATAACTGAAATAGTGAACCACTTATTGTGTTGTATACTACGACTTGTATTACAGATTAGATAACGCATTATCACACCGGACGCAATCCAATTATTACGCGGGAATAAAATTGTAATTTGAATTATAAAATAATATCGTTATATCCGAATTACGTTGTAACCGATATCGTTATATCCGACCGGGATTACAGCACGTCAGATATAAAACCAACCAAGTAGGGAATCGTTTTATCCGGATTATCGTTATGTACGGCATCGTAATTATAAACGGATTCTACTGTAATCAACGATTTTTTTTTTTTTTTTTCATTATTTATAGTTTGTATACATTATTATATTATATTTTGTACTGTTTAATATTATCAATAAAATAACAATGTAATTATGTTCGTGTATTAAAAAAATTTAAAAACCCCCTTGCCCTCCGAAAATTGATCTTGATTACGGGCCTGATTATTAGTGTGGGTGGGTCGCCAAAAAAAAAAAAAAAATTTAAAAATTCGAAAACGGATAGTTTTGTGAATAATTTTGGCAACCACTGTTGGATACGGTACGGACATATACCATACCATCACGTACCGACACCGTCATTGAAAATCTGTCCGTTTCGAAAGAAAAAAAACACATATTATAGTTACATAACTATCAAAACTACAGATTTACACTGTCTTTATATAGTGTCTTTGAAATTGTACACGGTTTTAACGACAATAATAATAACAATATTACAGATTAGAACCCGATGAACGGTACTCTGGGCGTACAGAGTATACATTTTTCTCGGTTAGCCGGCACAGCCGCCATATTTGCACATTGCCGTTTATTATCATATAAAACCAAAAAAACTACATAAAATAGTGGCGTTTTTGTTTTATTTCGGTTTTTCGTGTTAATTGTACGCCGACAATAAAATAACGCAACGCCCGCGCCCCGTATTGCCGTCAGTTTCGCATCACGTTCGTTACAACGTAACAATCGTCATGTATCGTGCACGCGAAATTGAAGAAAATTTTGAAGCCTTGAAAGATGTAATGCAATTTAACTGTTATTTTTTCCTTTTTTACTGTCGTTCAATATATTATCGATTATCGGTATTGATATTAATTATATATTGTGTGTGGTATTATAATTCACGTAATCGTCAAATGTCCACGAGACACAATTCGTTTTGTATATGAGGTTTAAAAATAAAATATTAAATTTACGATTCGTGTGGCGGGGAGGTGATGAGGTATGCGAGTCCAGACACCAAGAGCACCCACCTTGATCGCACCGCCGGTATTACTATTCCTTATAACGTATATAGGGTAAAATTGTTTTTTTTTTTGTCATTATTTACAATCGTTCTATGGTATTCGAGATGATCAATTTGATGAATTTAATTTAATTTTAAAAAATTTAAATAAGATAGGTAGGCGCCGGGTTGTTTTTTGTTCTTTGGTATGTGCAACTGTCCGCTGTTCGCAGTCGGTGATTTATAAAACTGTTTTGTGTTAAATTTGTTATAATAATTGATATTTAATGTTTTATTAAATTGTTATTCAAAGCTCTTCACGGATATGAGCAGTGCTATTAAATATCATAAACAGAAGGAAATCACGTTGGAAAGAGACAATAAAATACTCAACGATGCTTTTAAATCGTTGAAGGAATCTACAAGTACAATAACTAATCTAAATGTGAAATACCGAGATATGTTTGTAACTTTAAACCAGTTAATGGGTAAGACTTCACGTATAAGCTTACACAAAATTATACTGTGCTCAATTTTGGAACCATATGATGCATTTTGAAATTTAATTATCATATTTTTGATTTTATGATATCTATATAATGGTAAATTATTATTACATAAACTAATAATACATTAGTGAATTTTTTTTTAAACAGATAAAATTATGTTACTAGAAGTTGAATTGGAGGAGGTGAAAAAGGTGTTTATAAAAATAAGATTTACTTAGTTTAATATTTTGTAATTTTGTAAAATTTTATTTATTTTAGGAAAATTTACAATTAAAAGCTTCTTCCGGTAGTGGACAACATCTAGGTATGTGTATATTTGTAGAAATAAAAATAATAGCTTCTTTTATTATACTCAGAATTTAAAAATATAATTATCAGGCATAGACAAATTTAATTTATAAACTAATAATTTTATTAAACTTCTCATTTACAAGATTCACCGGGAGGTAATAGTTCACTGCTTCAAAAGAAAATCATCGATCTTGAAAAACAGCTTTCAGAAAGTCTTACATATTCTAAAGGCGCCCACAATTTTCAAGTATATAAATTTAATATTAAAAAAATTAAGTTTTAAAAACCTACTCCTTTTCATTTTTAGCATGACGATAAACAATTATCTAAACTGAAAGATCAGTTACTATTGGAAAACAAGTTATTGAAAGAACAGCTAACAAATTTCCGAAATTTGCATTATCAGGTATATTTTAAATCTTAAATGCTAATAATTTGTATATATTATGTATTGTGTACAAGGACCTATTTGTTATAATAAACTTTGTAAACATTTTTGTTTTTTGTTAAAACATAACTGATAATTTTGTGTATTCTGACAGACTGTGTCAGAATATCAATTGAATAATGTGATAAATACTGATAGTGGCAGCCAACAAAATACTAATACCAGTGTTTCTCATATGCATGTTGATCCATTTAATCAAGATGAACTACAGCCACTACATGTAGATGTAATTAACAGTGATGTGGAAGATGATTTATAAATATTTTTAAATAGTAGTTTGTCTAGTTTTTCTACTCATTGCTTTGAAAAAACAATAAATAATTAGAAATATATTCATCATTTCCTTTTATTTACATCACTAACCTAAAAATTAAATTATAGTTTAATTACAAACATCCTTAAATTTTTAAAAACTATTTTTCATTACTATTATTATTATTTTTTTAGCAATATTATAAGTTTTGAAACCTGATAACTAGTTTCTTTTCTTCAACAGATTAGATATTAAAATATTCCAAGTATGTTAAAACATATTAAGTTAGAGAAATTTATTCAGAATTGAATCCAAGTGATTAAGTTTAAAATGATCAACAAAAGTAACTTTGTAACTTAATTTTACTCAGTGTTGAATACCGCACTATTTAAACGGTTTTCTCATAAATTATAATATATATTGTATAATATTAATACATTTAAATGAAATATGGTTAGCTATTGTTTATAATAATAAAGTCAGATAAAAATAACACTGATAAACACACATTAATTAAAAGTTAATAATACATTTAAAAAAAATACTAATGGTACATATTTAAAATTTATAATTATATGGAGAACAATGAAAAATTGTATTAAGTATAACATTATTTGTATTCAATTAACTTTAAACTAAAAAATAATAATATAATAATAATTAATACTGTAAATTAACATTTATATGTCTTTAACTAATAATATTTACTAAATAATTAGGTAGATCAAAAAAGTGTGCTTATATTAAATATCACCTAATTTTTTAAAAAAAATTGTTAAACTAAAACAACTTCTATAATACAATATAATATGTTAGACAGTGGGAACAAATAAGGTATACAAAACCATAGTTAGGTTTCCAAGAGTCTGTTAACTTTTCATCAGTAATATAAAATGTCTGGTGCAAATTGATCATAAATAATTTAGACTATTTTAAACTTGAATTTATAATAATTTTAACTAAATCCATCATATTATAAAAGTAAAAAATGAAAACTTAAAACAAATGGGTTGACAAAAGATAGTAATATATTATGTAATTGGTTGTGTAGGTGAAAAATCAGTCTTTAAAAATTATTTATAGAAGATAATAATGTCTATTAGTTGTGAATTGAGTCTGTGATAAGAAATAAATAGATATCTTAGTAGTAGTTTCACAAATAAAAATTTAAATTAAAACAATTTAAATGTAAATTGATATGATAAATAGTGTGTATTCACTGCAATGAAGTTAAAATAAAATAAAAAAACACTAATTCATTAATGGAATATACTGGAAGCAAATTTGTTGAACAATATTTTCAGTTAACTTATATAAATAAATTATTAATGAAAACAGATATATTGGATTACACTTGCGATAAAATTAAATCTGGAGCATACAAAAAGGAAGGAATTCTAGATTATGATTATTATTTCCAACATTTTCAAAAATTGATCTATTTTTTTTTTTAAAAAAAAATTATTGAACACCCAAATTAGTTAGAATTAACACTAAGAACAATTTAAATACAGCTTAAATGATTGTTTTATAGAATTACCTGAGTCATAAAATTTGCTGTATTTAAATATAAACTGGATAATAGGATTAAGGATATCATCAAACGAATTGAAAGACAAATTTTTCTTACACTTTCAAAAAATAAACAGAAAATTATTTTTGTAGATAATATTTTTTGCTACCACATAGTTATGACTCCTAGTGACACCTATGGTTTAATACCTAATCAATTTGGATTCCTCTGATCATTTTAAGATTCTAATTTTGTTGTTAGAATTAAATGTAAATAAATAATTATTTTATGTGTGAAATTAAATCTAACATAGAAATGTATATATACAGTAGAATCTGTTTAATTGGCACACCGTATAAAAGGAACAAATTGGCAGTCTGGAACCAATATATTCGTTTTAGGCAATTTAACTTCGAAATATAAGAGACAAAGATAAAAGTGTAAATAATCTAATCTGTATTGTGTTTAATTTTTTTTATCATATCTTTTTCTCCTATTACCACATACTCCTTGAAGATAAGAGTCGATTCATAGATAAGCTTTTAATTCATGTTCTTTCAACTCTGTGTATTATCATATTTCGGTTTTATTAATCCCAGTTTGTGTTAACATGAAACAATAATGTCTTGTAAAGATTTAACATTGATTAAAAAAATGTCAGTACTGGATAAAATAAAAGCTCAACCTCGTAATAGTGTTTGCGAGTTAGATAAATTAATAGGCACGTCTAAATTGGTAATAAGTCAATAGAAAAAAAGATGTTAAAGCTATTTATGAACAGTGGGAAAAATTAAATGACAGCAAAAGTGGACCTGTAAACAGAAAAAGAAAGTAGAAGGCAAAGATCTTGAAGTGGATAAAGCTATGAATGAATAGTTCTCTGCTGTTACTGTTACTGTTCGAATTTCAGGTCTCATATTACAGCAGAAAGCTGAATTTTTTTTTATCAAAAAATTGCTCATGATAAGTGTCCCAATTATACGGATTCTACTATAAATATATATTTTTTTTTTTTTTTTGAAATGTGTATACCTTTACTGTTTTTATATAGACATTTTTTTTTTTAATCTATCATCAATTCAAAATGCACAGATCCTCTGTTAACTCCATTTACTTTGTGAACAATATTTTTTGCCCAAGCTTTGCACAATATGTTGATCACAATACTCTCTAAATATAAAAAAATACAAAATAAATATTAATACATTTCATCACCGGTTGTTCTATTTTATTATTATTATTATTATTATTATTTACTTGCTGGTCTTTTGAAATGAATTGCGACCAATGGACTAAGGTAGCCTTCAGAGTTTTCAAATGGAAAAAAGTAACCTGGAAATCCCGGAATTGGCCAATATGATACGGGCCCAATAAGTTCTTTGTCAGAAACAGTTTCTCCTTCGCATGACACCCAAACAGTTCTCAACTGACAAAAAAAATTATAAATAATAGCCAGTTAACAATAACTACTTTTACATTTTTTTATTGTAACAAAACATATACACATGAATTTTGATTATATTTATAACATCATAGTTGTTTTAAGATAAATAGAATTACATTAAAAATACTAACCTCATCAGGATTGGTTATATTTTTAATACGTTCTTTTAAAGTGTGAGGCATATCATGGGGAAGTTCATCCGGCTTGTCATAGAATATCGGATTCCAACCAAAGATCTATAATATAAAATCATATTTCACTAATATGATTATGACCCACATGAAGATAGCACACATTTATAAAACCACTTAAAAAAAATGTACTTGTTAGACAATTGTTGGAATTTGATAAATTAAAAAAATGATTGAAGTTCAAAGATTTTAGTGTCAAGTATATGATCAGCACTACATGTGACACAGAAAAAAAAACAAACAAACAATATAAATTAGTCCATACACATTAAATGATGTGTATGGTCTAATTTATATTGTTTGTTTTTTAAAATATTCAGACAGGTTTATTGGACATTTAAAGTTGTTGGAATTTAAAAATCATTTGTTTCATGTTTATTCAACTACTGTGTATTCCTCTACCTATAACAGGAATTATGTAATGCTGGTCAAAATAAACTGCTATTAAATTTGTTTTCTTTTTGATATTTCTAAATAATGTTGTGCTAGACTGTACCTAAAATTGCACTAAAATTTAAAGGGAAATATAAAGAGAAATTTTTATTTAACAATATTGTGCATGGTCTAATTTATATTTTTTTTTTTTTTGTCACATGTAGCTCTGGCCATGTACTTAGTACTACAAACTTTAAAACCTAAACCTAACTTTTGAAATTTTGTGTTACAAATTCCAACAAGTGTGAGTAGAATTTGCTATTATGGTTTTGTAAATTTGTGTTATGTTTGTAGTGCTTCATGTGGTGGTATGAATATGTGGTAATAAATCCGAGAAATTTAGACACAGATTTATTTAACTATAGAAGGTTACTATAGTACGCTAACTAATCAACTTATAAATAATTGTACATATATATATGCATTGCTTCAAACAATATTTTAGTATGCAATAATAACATTTGGAATAACTTAATAATATTATTTACATATATTTTAAATAAAATGTAGAATTAGGCTAATAACCTTTGTTGTTGAAGCCTTAATTTAAAAAAAAAAAAAAATGTAGAATTTAAAAATTATAAATAGGATTCAAAATGGATCCAAGTAATTTAAGACTTAAATTTCAAGAATTAACTTTAGTGGTAAAACTTTTCCAAAACTCAAAATACTGTTATAATGTTAGTTATTAATTATTTATTATATAAGATAACTTAATATTTAAGATATTATTATTTTGTATATTAATTAAAATATTGATACTTATAAATTATCAAGTAAGACAATCTGGGCAAATTTCTATCAAATGATCTCTACATATTGACTTCACACAATTGTGTTTTTTGTCTTTCACTATTTTCATCCTCATCATCACTTGTAATCTCTCTTAATAAATCATTTTTTTTTAATACTTTCTAAAAAGCACTCAATTTGACATTATATATTACACATTTTATAATAAATAAATATAGAATAAACACTACAAAATTAACCAAAATTTATTATTCAATAATATTTTCCTCGTAAAGCACTTATTTTTGCCTGCAACCAGTGATGGGTTAATTATAAAATAAAACTTAATTGAATAGATATATTAGTTTAAAACTTTTGAACTTACCTTGTTCAATTTAAGAAAAATGCATGGAGCTTGACGATCAAAATAGAAACGATGTTCTTCTGTACACATATCGAACGCTTTCACATCTACATCACAAACTTTTCCTTTTCCTGGAGGTTTATCATAATTACAAGTAGCAATATTTTGTCCTCTTCCTGGTGTTAAGCCTGGTTTCTTGTATACTTAAATATTTTCAAATTAATCCATTAAAAACTATTTTATTAAATATTTTAAACCAAACTAATTTTACCATCTAAAAATTCAATGAGCCTTTGCATCCACACTGAATACTCTTGAACGGATTTGCTATTAATATGAATTAAAGTGCTATGGGTTTCATTAGACATGGGTCGAAATCCCAAACCTAAAATATGGTTCATATTAATATATACGTTAATATTTTAATTGTACAATTTTATATTTGATAAAGTACCCGGATTTGTTCCAATTAGTGAATCTTCTAGCTGTCTGGTTGGAGTACGTGGATCAAGGGTTTGAAAGAAAACCCATAAAACCACCGCAAACATAGCAACAAGAGTTACATAGAATGCAGAATAAAATAATCCTACTTGAACTGAATGGAAAAATAAATACATTAATAAATAATAAATATACACCTTTTTGCAAAACTATAACATTCTAATTATTTATCCATAAAATGTAATGAGTATTTATTTATGCTATGAAAAACATTAGTATAGAACTATCTACATATCTATATACAGCACTATCTACTGTATTGTTTTATAATATACAGTATTGTGCAGTATTGAAGGGGAAAAAAAATGTTTCTAAGCGTTTCCGCCCCAGCAGATAATAACTAATAATAACTGTTGTTGCCAAGGTTAACCCATAAATCAAACAAAAATACTAAAAACCCCGTCAGGAATCATCCAAACTAATTTTTATCAGAATAAAATGTAACCCCTGTTACTCGGGAATAGTCTAGTTTCTATCGGTAAGAGAATTGTGCGAATCGGATTGGATATTTCGAAGATTATCTCCTACCAATCTTGCATACAACTTTACCTCTATATAATACTATATAATAATAATAATAGCTGTCGGACTTTACCCGTGCACGATATTGAATGGAAACAAAGTTCCAATATCTCAATCGGGGGTTTCTTACGGCACCACAGCGTAGTATAACATGGTCATAAACTCGTTACCCGCAGGGCACTTAACGCAAAATTAATGCGGATATCTTAACGATCCCAGACACTTTAAAATAGGTTTAAACAAATTATGTATGTACATTTTTTTATGAATCAGAGTTGCGGGGGAGTGTGTAACACCACAAACAAATTGGTCGGCAAGTAGTGATTTTATCGAAGAAAAAGTTTCACCGCAGTTATCCATTATCGGCATACCCGTAAATGAGGTAAGTACTATTCACCGAATCATATTAAATTCGATTGATTGTTTATTATAAAGGATCTAATTTAAATTAGTTAACTAATGAGGGCCGAGAGTGCGACGAAACGGATATAGGTCAACAAATTAAATAATGAATTGCCGTGACACGCCCAAAATTGTTTTACCAAGTGTCCGACAAATCGATACGCGTCGAGGAAAATAGACGGAACGTATTACGGTGATTTAGATGTGTGTGCGACTTGTTTCCTGGACGAACAGCTTAAGTATTACGACCAACAACTCACCCCAATCGGACGGCTTACGGCCGAATATTTCTCCGGTATCCTTGTCGTATGCGTACAAGACGAGTTTTTTGGACAGCGGCTGCTTACGTTTGTCCGCGTCGAAACCGAACGTGGTCTTGCTGCCGAAATTCATCATTTTGCGTCGGAACCCAGGAGTGAACGAACGGCAGAACGCGAGACGGACGAGAAGTATCGGACGAACGGCAACAATACAAAACCAACGGGCGACAGACGGAGGTAATTAATCGATATTAATTTATTTGTTTGTTTGGGCGTTGTTATCATTCGCGCGATTCCATGCCGTGTTAACGCCCAAGACATTTCAAAGAGTATAAACAAAAATATTCACGATAAGCCGTCCACACACGACACTGCGTCACCGGGACATTATGTCAGGCGTCCGAGATGATAACTATTATCAAATAGCCGCGCCAATCAGTGCCAATTGAAAACCACCGAGTCTTATAATGATAACCTCGTAATCAGCGTCGGATTACTGAGTTTGTACGTACTGTCAATTATAAACGAAAAAAGTTAAATAATTAACGTTCCGATTAATTTTCTGTAACCCACAACAGTTTTTAATACGGGACAATTATTATTAGGCTGTTACTCCGGTCTTGGGATAGCGGCGTGGTCCGATTGGTTTCAAAGGACCAACATATTTCTAGAGTTACCTACAAATTTGACTGCACAAAGAATCTAAAAACTTTAAAATTAATTAACATTACATTTTTCCTCAAATTGTTTTTTCAACTTTTGCAGAAATAGTATCATATTATCGACTGACATAAATTAATTAATTCTGTTCATAAAACACTATAAAAAATAGAATTATAAATTTTTGTTTAAGTAATCAAATTGTTCAAGTCAAGTACTACTAATGGGTGGCTCCTTACTCACACAACACCAATAACATTATTATTGTTATTTGTTTTTTCTTCCCTTCTCTCATATACTTATTGTGCTTAATTGTATATTTCTTATAAAAATAAAAAAAAGTAATCAAATAAATAAATGAACAATAACTATTTTTTTTTTTTTTAGAATACATAAATTTATTATACTTATCCATTAAGAAAGCAAATGTTTGAAACTTGTTAATTTTAATTAAAATTACCTTATATGATAAAAAAAAAAAAAGGTTTTCTTAATAAATAAAACACATCAAATAATTAAAATTAACTGAAATTGACAATTCGCCTGTTGTAATTATAAAATTGTTTTAATCTATGACATTAAAATTACATAAATTATATTATCTTGATCATATTTATACATTTGTGGAAGATTAAAAAGTAATTTCAAATCGTTAAAATGGATAATCCATGCGAGTGATTACCAATAACATATTTTCATTATCACTTTAAATCTACACAAATGATCTTTTAGGTCTAAATCTTAAACTAAACTAATTAGCTTTGCTGAAAAAATATTATTAATAAAAAAAAAAAACATCTTAATGATCCTAACCTAACCTAACCTACCAATACAACTAGAATAGTAAGTAATTTAATTAAAAATTAAGTATTTTATGTATTTTTCTACCACCTAATAAAAGCAATGCCCAAATTTAATATGTAGAATAACTAAATTAAACTCATTTGATAAACTTGTCAATAGTAAATAGTAACATACAATCAAAATTGATTACTATATAAATATGTTACTAATTACAAAGGTTACAATAAATCAACGCATATGAAAATATTTACATACATTGAAACTTAATCTAACAAAATCAAAAAACAACTACACTATTAAAAAATGGTTTATAATAAAAAAAATGTGTATCCATATGTGTTTGATGCTACAGCCTGTAGCAACTTAATTATTTTTGGATTTTTTTGCCGGTGGTTCGATTGAACCTAAAGAATAAAAATTAAATTATAATATCACATTCTGTTATATTTTTTTAATTTAAGTATAATTTACTTATATGAAGGCGATTTATATTTTCCACCTTTTCACCAATAATTTTTGCAATCACTTCATTACTATTCAAAACTGAAGGTCCTGGCCCATATTCTGACCCTAGTGATGGTTTAATTTTAATTGCTGGTAGAAGCTTGGAAATATCCACCTTCTTCAATAACTCTGGTTTTGTTACTTTTAGTTCATTTATTATTAATCTGGCTGCAGCTTCAACAGCAGCAACATGTGTGATATTTTCATCAGTGTATAATGGACATCTAATAAATAAGTTATTTTATTATGAATTTTTTTTCTATTATTCATAAATTAATAAATATGCACACAACTTACTTATTAGTCATTCGACGATCATGATAAAAATGAGAGTAATGATTACGTAGAACCTTTCTACAGATGTAGCATATCTCAACCCCACAATTACAAGTCATTCTATTGCAACCAGTTTCTTTAAGAAACTTGTTATTACACTTGGGGCAGGTTCTATTATAGAAAAAAAAAAAACCAAACAAATTCATCAGTTTTGTAACCCAGTATTAGAATATTGAGGTTTATAATATTAAAAACAAAACCAATGGTTCTAGGGTGGTCACCTTATGAGTGCTTCGGACATTTTGTCTTCGATCATAGTTCTGATTTCTACCTCGGGTGCCTTTTCAATTTCATCACACCTGTAGGGAATATGAGCTTCTCCACGGCATGATCTAAAAGAAAAAAAGGTAGGTAATTTTATGTTTAGAATTAATACTCATACAATACTATAAAATTATACAATCATGTCACACTATAAAAAAAAAGTATATATATATTTTACTATATATACAAAAATAGCAAGTATAGAATACAAACAGTGATCAATTTATCTGGACATCTAAGAACAAAAAAATGCAGAACATTGATTATATATAACTATTGTATTAAAAATAAAATATGATATTTATTAAAATCAATTGACTATAAGATAATAATAATAGTAATATCACAAGAATATTCAATTTCTCAATTGAATGGCTATTAAGTAAATTTAGTAAGTTTGATCTGTATATTTGTATTATTACTTTTAATAAAATAAAGGAAATACAAGTATTGCAGAAAAAGAATATAAATTATCTAGGTGATTGGATTATAAAATATTTTCATTTTCTACTTGTATATTAGTAATATTTTGTTATTTTTTCCCAATGTTTATTGATAATAGTATAACTAGATATTGTTATAATGCCCTGAAGCTTATTAAATACATTTGAGTAGCATTTTGTTGGTGCGAACTTCTTTAGCAATAGCAACATAGATTTTATGATATTGATGATATTAGTTGACTGATGGTATGTAATTGTATAACAGTATATTGTAATACTGATTTGTTTTAAACTTGTCCCTTAAGCCTTTGTTACATTAAACTGTACACTGCAACCTCACAAAATTAAATATTTTTAAACATAATAAAAATTTGACTGTTAAAATAATAAGCTAAACAAAATTTTAATTGAAAATATTGAACCTAAAATCCTTAAGTATAGTAATATAAATATATATCCAACCGGCATGTTTGTTTTCGGCAGTCAGGATTTAAACAAGTTATGATCTTTTCACTTGGAGGCACAACAACAGAATAGTCACAAAACGCACAGTCCTCAAGTCCTTCAATATTGGCTGCCTTAATATCTTTTACTTGTTTCAATCTTGTAATACGATTATATATCTTTTCATCAAGAATGTCCTGAAAATATAACAATTTTAATTTTAAATAAGTATACAGATAATTATTTTATCAGATTTTTTTTTTTAAAAATTTAAAAAACAATAAGCTTTAAAATGTTACATTACCAATAATATTTTATGTCACCCTTATATTCCACAGTAAAACAACCATTAATATTTGAGTTTTAATTAGCAACCTATGTTCAACATTCAAAAATAAATAAATTTTGATATCCAAATTTTTAATTTTTCTGAACATGTGGATGGTTTAGATATTTTTTTGGGCAGGGAGATAATAGTAAATCATCATTTGTGTGGTGACGTTGAGCTTGAATAGTGCTCCACTAATCTTACCTTACTCAAAAAGCGACAAACTAAAATGGAATATCTCGAGTTGATTAAAATTAAACATTTCAACACATTTTTAATAATATAGGTTGCTAATAGAAAATCATAAGTGAGTTGTGGTTTCACCATAAAAAATATATATCGGTAATGTAGAGAGTAAATACATTTTAATGTTCCTTATTTCTTAAATTTTCAACAAAAAAAATCAGGAAAAAATTTAATACTTTCTGAGATAATGGGTGCTACATTTAGTTGATCACCCTGAATAATTAAAGAAACTCACCTCAACCATTTCCAAACTATACTGTTCGTTACAGTGGTCCAAGCATTTCATATCCAATTGGTTTGCACTTACTTGAACTTCAATATATCTAAGAAAATATCAATATTTTATGAAAAAAATACAATTAAGTTAAATTTGTATTTATGTAGATATTCCATTAATCAAAAATTACCTTTTAATACAGGTGTGACAAAAGCAATGACCCTGTGGACAAATGATTATTTCGTCAGCCAGAAGCACATCATTCATACAGCATGCACATGTATATAATGAACCGTTTCTAGTGGCCTATAAACATAAAAACCAAATATACATTAAAAGACTTAAATTATAATAAATATTAAATAATATAACATATAAATTATTTTACCAAAATAACATTATAGTGGCGCTGAGTAGCATGAATGTTAATATGAAATAAAATCGCATCAGTAAATTCAATGAATGCAATCTATAAAACAAGTGAAAACACAATTAAGTTTAATTAGTTTTATAATTAAATCATAATTAATATATTTTATTTACTTCTTTCAACAAATCAATATTATCGGATGCGCAAAGAAATGAAACATGACCAGAGGGCCATGATGATCTGTATTTCCTTAGTTTAACAGCAGGATTAGCTTCTAAAGACTTAATAGTGCACAATATATTACAACGTTGTTCATTAAATTCAGTTCTGATTACAGTTATGGACCGTTTATAAAATCTGAAAAAAATAAACAATAAATAGTTCGCATTAATACAAAAATACACTTCAAATTACCATTTAAACTTACCTATCATATAAGTATTGCAGTTTATCTTCGTTAAGTTCAGGATTTGAATCTGTGTTTACAGTCAGCATAAACTCAACAGGATCGGCGCATAATTGAAAAAAGCGTTCAACATGAAAGTCTAAGGTTAGTTCCTTCATCAATGCCATCTTTTTCATAAATTTATCAAAAGCAATCAATTTTGGATACGATTTTTTTGCCGCAGTTATTTGTTCAATAAAATCAATTAAACCCTCATTATTGTACACAAAAATTTCTCCGGCTAGGTCCAAATAAATAGGATCGGCATCTGGGATTAGATCACTTAGATATTTTGTTACAGCTATAGCTTTAGGACATCGAACTAGATTGTCAATAGACAATTCAGCGACAGCGTCAACTAAATTATATTCCCGCAAATCAAGTCTGAGAAGTATGTATAAACGATTCAAATCATCACCACACAGATTAATGACTTTAATGACTTTTGACATATGATTATTATACATTTTTTCCCAGCCATTTTTTCTAAATTTCGGATAATTAATACACGCCTTGTATGTAGTGTATGCAGAAATCTCTTCTGAAGTCATGGCTTTACCGTGGTTTGGTAAATCAAATGCCTAACATAAAAATAAAAAAAAATATTTTTATGTAAAGAAAACAAAAAACAAAAACTACTATAAAGATTAATACACAATAATAGAAATGTAAAAAAAATAAATAAATATCTTATTATTTAAATAACAAAAAAAAATTAATCTATTTGATACTTATCAATTATATCACATAATTACTGAAATTATTTTTATGAATATTACCAATAATAATAATAATAAAGTAAACACTGCTCATAGGCCGCTGTTTGAAGTCGTAAAATTATATTGGGTAGTATGTAACAAAAAATCATTGCAAACTTAATACCATTTGAGGGGAACTCGTGTTTTTTTGGTAAATTTAAATTGAAAATACTATATATGATAATAGAATAATATAGTAAGGAACTAAATAGAAAATAATTTATAATTTTTCATATATAATCGAGTGTACTGTGTATGAGTGTATGCATTAAATTATTTAACTACTATAATTTTATATAAAGTATAATTTTAACCTTACCATCATCTTTATACCAATTTTAAAATAACTTTTATTAAATAACCAAAAAATCTTAATGTATTTATTTCCCAGGAACCTATAAGCATAATATAAAAATAAATTAAATTACAAAATAATATAATAATACAATAGTAATAATATATAATTAGTGTACATTTTAGTTTGACTGTTTGAGACACCACATATAAATAATAAAATATATATACCTATAAATATAGTGATTTTATATTTATTTCTAAAGTTCAACAAGATATATGTTATTAATTAAAAGAATATCTGTAGTGTCACACTTTTGTAGAAATATCTTGTAGAACTCTAAAAATAAATATAAAATCACTATATTAATATATTTAATTATTTATAAGTGGTGTCTCAAATAGTTAAACTATAAATTGCAAGTTATCAAATTATTTGGTAATTAGTTTGTTCGAGATTTTAACTGGTAAAAATCAATTTGATGTTGAGTGACACAGAAATTGTTTTTGGGTATTCCAGGAATAACAATGTACAGTGAACAAATGTTTTCCATAACTGGACAAGTTTTCGACAGAAAGCGAAGACAGGCTACTCAACATTCAGAGAAAAAAAAATGTGGTTGTGTTATTTTAATTTGTTTGCATCTACTAATTGGTTAGGTACAATTTATAATATTTAATTTCATTGTTGGTTTTTTGTTCGCATGACTGGTTTTCTAAACGCACACAGGATTGTTTTGAACTTGAATTTCATTGTACTAGAACAAATTGTGAGTAATGTTTTTGCTCCATATGCAATTAATATTCTAACTAATCAGCTTACACAAGTTTCATAAGTATTTTATAAAAAGTATTTCATCTATAACTGATACTTCAAACCATGAAAATGTTAAGTTGTTTCCTTTACTTGTTAGATTTTTGATCCCCTATGTGGAATTTCAGTAAAAATATTGCTGAGTCTCAGTCAGGTGAATCTTTAGATATAATTATAAATTATATTATAAAATAAATAGATGATAATATTAGAAACAAAGTATCTGCATTTTTTGGGAACACCAACTGTAATTTTGGTAGTGTTTCATAAATTACAAGGAAAGCTGGAAAAACAATTAATTGGAATTGGTTGTGCTGCCCATAATATCCATAATGCTATACAGCCCACTGTTAACTTTTACTGTCTTCTTATTGATGTAGAATGTATAATAGTGAAAATCTATTAATTTGTTTAAATTTACACTGTTAGAGTTGAAGAGTTAAAAGATTTTTATATGTTTGTAGAAATTGAGTATAAAACTATCTTGGCTACAGTAAAACAAGGTGGCTTTCACGTATGCCTTTCTTCAGTAGAAATAATTTTAAACTATTGCCTGCTTTAAAATCTTACTTTTTGAGTCAAGATAAGGTTGCAGAGTTTAAGAGTTCATTTCAATAAAGAATTTTCAATCCCAATAATGATACTGCATTATTTGATCAATTTATGCTTACATTACAGTATGTTATACAAGAGAAAATTAATGAATGGACTTAGAAAAACCCCCATGGATCAACACTATGTTTGTATTTTCAAATATTTTTAAAATTATTATTCAGCATAGCTCAATAGACTTATCAATCCAAAAATTGCAATCTGCATTAATCAAAATAACTACTTAATTGATTCAAAAAATGGAAGCTAAACCTAAATATTTTTAAGCTATCACTACCATATGCATGTTCTAAATTTACTATTATTTTAATTGTATATATATGTAAGAGCACCCAGTGTGCTGAAACTATTTTTAATATTTAATAAATTTAAAAAAAAATTCTTTTAACTGAATGAACAAATATTTTATTTTAACTTGTTTGTACATGTATTTGTAATTTATTTGCTGATATTTTGGATTTTTGGCATATATTTTTACTTATTATTTTAACTTAAAAAAAAATGTAAATATTTAAAATTTTATTGAATCGGTTCTAAATAAAAAGATTGATAATGGTTTCGAAATTTTAGTCTGACTTAATATTAAAATCTTCAAATTAGGAGTAGAACAGAACAAGCAGAATAAAAAAATATAAAATTTATCAAAAATAAATGTATTGATTTATAGATTTAGTATTATACTGTATAGTATAGTATGAAAATTATAACTAATAATGGCCCTAGACACTTATATTTCTGAAAATATATAATACTGTTAAAGTAGGTAAACAAATTAATTGTGTAACTAAAATTATTATTATAAATCAGACTCAGATTTATGGCATATGTGTGCAAATTATAGATATTACATGCTGTGTGTTACACCATGTTTAAACAGTCTAACATATAATAGATTGGTATCAAATTAAAAATTATATTTTTAAGTACAATGCACAAATACACAATTAAAATTAAATAGTATAAAATAAAAACCTAGAAATACTGGTACTAACTGATAATTCAATTTTAAATACAAAATAAATCAATACTGATATACTGGTACACATAACTAACAAATTAAAAAAATTCAATAATAGGTACACTGTAATATTTGTATTTTATTACTTTATCATAAAGCATATTTGTTGTATATTGTGTGTAAATTGATTTATTTACAAAGTAATTTTCAATAATAATTCAAAAAATTAGTTATGGCAAAATTGTGAAAATAACTCAAGTAAAAGATAACAATGGTAAAAACAACCAATGTTGGAAAATGTTTTGATAAATTTTTAAAAAAGATAATAATGCACATTTATTACTGAAATAAATTTATTTATATTTCCTATATTATGTTCTAGCAGCAGAAAAATGTAAGACAGGTACATTATCTTAAATATAATTGTGTAGGTTAAACATACTATCAAATGATTTACTTGATAAGCAATTAATTAATATGACCAAATTGTTTAACATTTTCATCATTACTGACAATCATATAATTACCTTAATTATTCATTTTTAATACAAGCATTTTAATTAGGATTAAATGATATTGATTGCACTTATTGAAGTATTAAAGTGGCTGGTTAATATATTTGTGTTATTAATTTATAATAAATAATATTGAAATCATTATAGGTAAGGTAAATTGCATACAACATAACAACTATTTTAAGTAACATATAGAATAAAATGGAAAATAATGAAATGCGATTTTTATTTTTGTTACTAGTTGTCATTATAAATATTACAATATATTTTCTTTGGTGATCTATGTACAAATATAATTTGATGTGTACAATGTAGTACCTACTCTTCTCACATAGAACCAACAACTCTGATATTTTAGATACTTATAAATCCATATATATATATATATATCTTTAGGTACCTACCTACCTATTACTTTATTATTCATGAATTTTAACAAGTCCCTACATAAGTCAACTATCGGTTGTTTTAATTGTATTCCTTTCGTTAACATAGCACTTTTAAAGTAAAGTTTGTTACTTTTTGAGCACTGTTTTGTATCGATACCTAAAATTTTTTTTTAAATTCTTGATACCAACTAGTTATCGTGATCAACCACTTATACGCTAATGTAACTAAATACTAACCCATCGGTGGCGGATTTAATAAAGGTTCGAATAGTCGGTAAATTCATACAAAATATATTGGTAACGTATCTTGGGTGTAAATGCTATTGCCGTTTGCAATATAAAATTTAAAAAAATTAACTATATAATTTAAGTGGGGCCAAATTTATTGATTTAGGAGAGAGGCCCAGTCTGAATTTGTCGACTGACGATCAACCGTTAAATCCGCCACCGCATCCCACCCAAATCTATATGAAAAATGAATTGCTCGTTATTGTGTATGTACGAAATGTAATTAATACAACAATATAGTAGATGCATACAACAAGAATAGCACATAATGTGAAGGTACGAAATCTGTCACGCCACCGAGGGCAATTGCCGTCAATGTCTAAAGGACGTCATAGCGAAAATACACATATTGGCATATGTTTTAATCGTAAAAAGGGCGCTTTTGCTGTAAAGTCGGCATAAAAACCGTCGGACAAACACAAAACGGTGTGGCGTCCTGTCAAGACCGAACTGTAAATAACAAATATTTACGGTTCAGTCAACGTCAATCAATAAACCTATACGTACAGAATAAGTAAAACGAGATTGCGGATTAATAATATAGCTATATGCATGGGTACTTACAGTTGTAAAATCTGGTGATGGTTGCCGAAAAAATCAACGGGAAAAAATGTCGGCCGGACCAGACAAGTCGTAAAATATAATGCGTTTCAGTTTGGCGTCGTAAGTGTGCAGAATGTGGCGTCGGTAGTAGTAGTAGTAGTAGTAGTAGTAGTAGTAAGCGGGAGGTGAAAGGACATCGTCAGTAGTGACAACCACGAATATAATAATACCGTAGTGTAACAACAGTTATCCGCAGTACGGCCCGTGTTTGTGTTGCAATTGTTGGTACTCAACCTAACAACATAACAGCAAACACTGCACAACCGCGAAAATTACGCTAATCGATTTACCGATATCCGTGACGTGTAACTGTTCTGTACAACTATCAACACTATTATCTTTTATTATTACTGTGATAAGTGATAACGGAAACGAAAAAATTCCCCGGCCGTGGTATGCGATCCGTCCATGTATTTATTATCATATGATTATAACACATTTCTACAATTAATTCCCTAATTCTTTTATTTCTAATTTATATATTATTTCATTTAATTATTATTTGATTCTAAATACGATAGGTATGTTTTTGAATACTGTGCGTAAACTGCCTTATATGGTGTACAAAGCATCGAGCGGTATTTCAGCTGGCAACAATTTTGTAAGTTAACAATATATTTTATATAATATATTATACTGATTCAATGGGATATTTAGAAAAACGAAAGATACATTTATACCAGCCTGTTTAAGTTTAATGGACTTCCGATTAAAGAAGACAATGAAAAAATAATATCTACAAAAGATAGGTCGGTTGTAATTCCTGTTGAGACCAGTATTAACTACATGGCAAGTGAAGGTATGGAAATAATTTTAGTTGAACAATATACGTAAATTAATAAAACAAAAATGTTTTAAGATAAAATTATAATTGTTATTGATTACAACCTTGTTAAATTCTACCACCGTTGGTTAAGGTTAATTTAATCTATACGAATATAAAACAAGTGTTTAATTTATGTGATTATAGTATGCTAAAATTGAATAAGTTAGTTATAACGTTTGAATTTTTATTATCCCATTCCAGTGTTCATAAGAAATTAATTATCAATTAATATTTATAATTGAAATTTTTATGTCCCATAAAATCATATAGTTAGGATCTTCTGGTGTTAAGAAGTCTATAGTAATACAGTAGACTCTCAATAGGTAAAAAACCTCTATAATGTAAAGAAATCGCTGGTATGTCGGTCCCCTTGATAAATAAAAATAATAAACTTAACTCTATAGATTCATTATATGTATACTATTATCACTGATAATTAAAATTTTGTATTTATTAATTGTATATAAACTCAAATAAACTATATGTGTGATTGTATGTTAGCAATTTTATCATTGAAAAATAATAATAGTAATTTTTTATTCTTAAATTTATTTTATATCGTTTATTGCCATTTCAAACCACAGAAAAAGTTAAATTGTTTGTGATAGGATTGTGGTAGATTCTCCAAGCAATCAGAAATAAATAAAGAAAAATATAATGCCATTTTCAAGCCCATTAATACATTAAATAACTATGGACGAGATTGTAGTCAAAAATGTATCGTAAAAGAAAATAATTTTTTTAAAATGAATATATTAACATTTTGTATTTATACCTACATTATAATTAAATAATACATAAATAATAAATGCAAAGTATATTAAATAATAAATCGGTAAATATGGAATACAAATTTCAAATTTTTTTGATCTCTCGCTAAATCAAATTTTCAGCTCAGTCCCCTGAATTTCAAATTATCTAGAGTACCCTTTTAAGGACCTTCTTTATTATTATATTATCCATACATCTATTAAACTTTTGTGCAAGAATGAATTTTCAAATATACAATTATAAAGATAGGAACCAATTTTTTACTTTAATTTGTAAAAAATAGAAATAGTTATTAATTTTAGAAAACTGGCATTTTAATTTTGTAGAGATACAAAATACAACATTGATATTGACAAGGTAATAAATATTGGGATGTTAAATTAATGGTGGTTTCTCAGATTTATTATTTAGACTATTAAAAATGTGTTAAGACTATATTTTATTTTATTATTTTTTGCTTATTTAAGTTATTTATTAATATATTCAAATTTAAACAGTTACACAAAAATTCTGATACAAAGGGACATTTATTACAATTATTATTATTTTTTATAAGTACTAATTACCATTGATTATAAATACTATAATATTTAACACTCACTATTTTCTGTGATGAAAATTTGATTCTTTTACTTACAGTTAATTTAGCATTTGTTAATTTGTATAGTTAGTAGTTACATAATATTTAATAATTTTATGTTTATACAACTAAACCATTCTGGGAATTTTAATTAATATACATCATTTTAAACCCACAATTTATTTACCAATACAATATAATCATAAATTATAATATTATGTATAAATGATTAATTGCTATTTTATTTTCCAAAAATATAAAACAGCAAGATACAACTAATACAAGTAATATAGTAAGAATAAAAATAAAATCAGCTTGGAATTTAGATTTACTTCATAATGAAATACTTAAATTTAAATTATTATTTCAATGGTTCTATGATAAGTATACTATCTAAAACTTATATTTATAAAATAATTATTATTTAACCTCCTAATGGGCATTCACTATGTTGATATAGCTAATTAATTTCTTTATTTTTAGTGTAGATTTTAAATACTATTGTAATTTATTTTACATAAAACATGCTGAGGAATAATTTACAAAGACATTTTCAAATACTTAAATTAACCAAATAACTTTATTTAAACATAATGTTATGTACATATACAAATACAAATTCTAATTTAAATATTTATTTTTAAATGTTATTACTGTATTATTGAGTAAAATATAATTATTTATTTAAACATTTAATTTTTAAATTAAGTAATAACTTTACTATATTTCTTCCCTTTCGTTGTAGTCTTTATTACACTCATTGCATTTTACTTGCTGTACATTGTGGAGCATACAGACATATTTTCACAGTTATTACATATTACACCAGTCTTGTTGTTTTTATTTTATAAAATATTATATTTATTGATATAGTTTATCATGAAAAATACATGCATTTGTTTGTAGAATATGTTACTTACATTATAGTGGCTCCAGTTTATTGACAATAAAATAAAAAAAAATTTTATTTGTGCCCGGTGTTTATGCCCTACTGACATCTAAAAACGCGTACTAATTAATACTTTATGACTAATTACTAGTGGTAACTCCAAGTGTACAGATAAATACTTCCCCTGGGGAAGCAATTCGCCCATTTTTCTCCCCCGTCCCTTGGCTACGGTTTTGCCTTGGGGGGTGGGGGGTATTAAAAATTACTAACTCATTGTTTTTTTCTTAATAGCGTACAAAACTACATATGGAAATGATCCTGTATGGAAAGAATATCGCCGGAATCACAAAGGAAGTATCCCACCCACAAAAACTAGGAAAATGTGTATTGTGAGTAACAAAATAAATTGTACAATCATTTTTATATAATAATGTGTTTTCATAATTTAGAGAGCTGATGTAATTGCTACTGGAAATCCATGTCCAATTTGTCGTGATGAATACTTGGTGCTGGACTACAGAAATGTGGAGTTGCTCAAACAATTTATATCCCCATATTCTGGAAAACTATTATCCTATACGTACGTCAAAAAATTATTTTTTTCTTATTAATACTAAATATTTTAAACCAGCATTTCTCAACCACTTGTTGTACACAGAAAGCTCAAAGATGGTACAGGAAGAAAAAAAAAATTTAGCATAAAATATTATTTGGTTTATTTGATAAAATAAACCAAATTGCCGATTTTACTCATATTAATATATGAGGTCATTATTGGCACTCTTAGCAATTTAGATAAATGATAATCTCTATAATGTTGTAATGCTTGGTCAATTTATATTTATTTTTATTATATACATTCTTATTTAACAATAATTAGCTGGTAGGTTTCGTTAACGTTCAGTTTATTCACGAGTCATTGTATAATAATTGTATACTTTTGTAGTAGTTTTCATAGTTTTTATAAGTTAGTGTTCTTATGGAGCAAAGGTAATTACTAGAAGGCTATCTGGAGTTGCAGTAAAAATAAAAAAAGTTGGCCTTCTATATAAATATATTCACTGTAGGAATTTAAAATGACTGACTAACATTTTTACATCATTAGTAATCTATTGTTATTATTTTAATTTCAGATTAACTGGAATTTGTCAAAAACAACATCAAAATTTGATAGTAGCAGTACAAAAATCCAAGGATTGGGGATTTATTAAATTTGATCTTCCAGTTAAACATTATAATTATGATGAATATAAAAAATCAGTTAATTAAAATTAATGAAATAAAAACAATGTAATTGATCTAAGGTAGAAATATATTTTGTTGAATTTCATAAATAATTTCTAAGTTTTTTAAAATTTATAACGTAGATATTTCTATTTTAATGTATTTGTATTAAGATACAATTTTCTATTATTTAACTGTGAAATTAGATTATCATGACCCCTATACTTGTAATATATTATCTAGTTAGGGAAACTATTTTTATGTTATTATCCATTTTAACAGAAAATATAATAATTTAACTTGATGATATACAATATATAAATATACCTACAATCATCTATTGTTTTAATGTTATAATATAATATGATGTCATACAAGACTAATAGAGTGGAATGCATTATAGCAATAATATAAATGAGTCTCTTTGTCCTTTCTACTTGGTTGGAGATGAGACGTTCCCATTATTCAATAGGACCATAATACAAAAAGAATGTTCAATTATCATTTAAACCAACCATTTTATGATTTGATTAATTGAGATGGTAAATTGCCTATAAACCAACTCCTTAAAAACGGAAAGTATTCTATAAAAAACCAAAAACAATTTTATTCGAAATCTTAGTAGATGATCGCTGAATCATGATAAAAAAAATCATCCATCATTTTTATTTTAAAACTTCTAAGACCTACATAAACCTGACTATGTATATATAATATAAAGTCTAATATATTATGTAAATAATCAGAGCTATATGTACATAAATAATTTGTATATATCAGTGGAGTGCTCGGCATTTTCATATGGTAAGGGAGGGTATCTGAATATAACCAGTTATGGGTATAAAACCATTAAACATATTTTTAGATAGAAATATTGGTATAATACCAATATAATAATAGGTACTCGGTGTACCTAGTGGCATATTTTTTTTTTTAGGTAGGGGTTGTCCTCCATATCTAGATACCCCCCTCCCCCCACCGACTTAAAAAAAGTTAAGTGTTAACTTAGTAATTTGAAGTAAGTTCACTATCTTTTTTTTATCAGTAAATAATTCTAAAAACTGGTTCGTAAGGTTCCTAATTTCGGACCTACCTTAATATTGGATTTAATGTTAATGGGATACAACAGAATTTAGACTAGAGAAGTAGAGAAGGGTAATACATTAATCAATATAAAGGATCATGACACTCTGTTTGTATATATTCATATATAATATAAGTAGAGATTTAAAGAATATGGATTTTAGGTTTTATCAATATTAATCAAAAAATAAATCATACCGATAGCATATAATTAAAATAAATGTACAATATACAAATGTATTACAAAAAAAAGTCTTATACATTACGCAACAATGATACACTCGGGTTTACTAAATACACTACAATTGCCATAAAAATCTCGAGTTCTGATAATAAAGTCATAGTTATAGTTTTTTTCAAGATCCTAAAAGAAAATAATTTTTAAACCATTATAAATTAAAAACATAACAATTATTCATTGACAGTAAATTATTTTTAATGAAGTTTCATTAAAATTAGTATGAATATAAAACTCTAAAATACAATTTTCATTATAGAGGATATTATTTAAAAGCTATTAACTTACCATATTAATAGAACAAATCATGGGCAATTTTAATTTTAAAACTCGAACAACGAATATCCATGTTTCACTTGTATCCGATTTATTTTTTTTCATACACATAAAAATTTCGAAACTTTTAATTTTGTCCTCTTGATATGGTTCACAGCAATCCCAACTTAAAATTACACCTACTTCATTTTGAATACCCATATTAGTTTATAACGTTTATGAAATGGATTTTATTATAATTACAGTTTATATTTTTCATACTATTACCAGCATGTGCATATCATCTAGCATTATATAAATATGTTTAATGATTTCCTAAGTAAATTAACGCTATTTTCATTTTAATCATTTAACTTATCAAGTGTTCCATAATTCAATTAATAAAATATACATTCATATAATTAAAATAAAATCCATTTTCAATAATAATTCAAAGAAAATATACAAGACTTTTAAACTCTCACTTGGAATATTAGTGTTTTCCTGCGTCTTAGTTTTTAAAGATATGTTCTCTATTTTCGGTTCGGGAACAATAATCTGGTTCTAAATAGAAAATTATACACAATACATAATTATACTTTAGACATTTAACATGTAACATTAAAATTAAACAATTTTTATTTATATATATATTTTTTTTTTTTTGACATCTGAATATTCAATAATATATAATACAAAATAATTCAGCACTATTTTGTAGTTAATAGTAATATATGTTTATGATATTATGATTAATAATAAATATATATATATATATATATATATATATATATATATATATATATATATATATAATTACTATAAATTATACATACAGTAGACATATTTACTTCGGGATAAGAGCATTTGAGTCCATAAACCGAATTGAGTAAAAAATTGAGATAAAAGGTTTAAATAATAAAACAAAAAGATGTACATATTTTTAAGGTAGGTACTGTGTGGAAAAATCGAAACTACCAAAAAATAATTTAAAAAATCGCATAAAAGGGAATATTTTCGGAAACAGAAATTTCTAAAAAATTATCAAATAAAGTACTATTAAAATTAGCATATTTTAAGGCATAGAAAATTGTATCCCATTAACCTGTGTGATGAATTTAAATAGACGAATTTTTTTTTATGTGTTAGTATACGTGTAAAACAGGACTACTTTGTTCCAATATGAGAATGAGTCAATTAACCGCGAACCCAATAAATGACGTCTACTGTATATAAACATATTACATTAAATAAATATTAAATAATAATAAATACCGTGTTTGGATGTTGTTGCAGAGGATCTGAAGGGACGGGTTTCATTTTGGTTATGTCTGAGTTAGATGCAATTGTATCAGAATCATCATCGATATCTTTTGGCAAAGGATTTATTGGTATGGCTAAAGGAACAGGTTTTAGTTTGATTATGTCAAGGTTAGGTGAAATGGTATCAGAATCATCATCATGATCCATTGTAAGATCATTGAGTGGCATCTTAGGAACTGCATAACAAACAATATTAGGTAGATGTTGAATTTCAGCCTGTTTAAAATTAAAATACAAGTGTTAAAAAAACTAACATTTTCAATCGCTATGTATAGCTTGTATTTCTTACAGGTAAGGAAAGATTTTTTTCAAGTAAAGTATTACTTCTACTTTCCTTTTTAGTCGTTGGAATTTTCTGTATTTTTTCGGTTAAATTCTTATTATTTTGTGTAGTAACTGAGTCCGAAGTTTGCTTTGATAATTGTTCAACAAGTGTATTTTTTGGCAATGGAATTATATTAACTGGCATGTCATTAGTTATTTCAGAATTTGTTTCTTGACAATTTAATATTTCATTAGGGGTTTTCTTCTGGGAAAGTGGAATATTTTTAGTAACTTCTGTTGATGATTGTTCAGTCTATAACACAGTTCAGATATTTGTATGTAAATACAAAACTAAATTGAAATTTAACAACCATGTTATAAATAATAAAGATTAGAGATAAAGAAGAATTCTGTTATTCATGAACCTAAAAGCATCATATTATATTTTATATATTATGTAACTTTTTTCTATTATTTTAATATGCAATCAATTCATGAAAAAAAAAGAATCAAGATTTTTCATTTGCAATGATTTTTTTTGTTGCATACAGACATAAATAATTAAATTACTCTATATATACTACCTTTTTCATACTATTAAAATATTTATATAAATATTTAAACTTTAAATTCCATTGGCATTCGCGTTTTTTGAATAACTCATATAAAGATTTTGTTGAACTATCACCATCCTTTAAAATATTATCACATATAGTATAAAAGACAATGTTTTTGAAACACTAAAAATAATAATACACATTATATTAGATATCTAGGTTAAATATATCAAGTTATATTTTTAAATAAATAATAATTTATTAATAATAGTGTAACAAATGTAGGAGTGGGGCCCAAAGAATCAAGTTATGGTTTTTTTTAGTCTGTGATACTTAATGACATAGTAGTCATCATCCATATATTTTTTTTAAACTTTTTCTCGAGGACTATGCAATTGTAGTTTGTTGGTGGAACTGAAATTTTTTAATTTTTTTTTAACGAGTTTATCAAGATAAACAAACAGAAAAATAGTCATCAAAGTCTAGCTCTTGATGTCCAGGAAAAACATTTGGGTTGGGCCCAAATTATAAAATGCCTAAAATTATCGCTAGTGTTCATTACTAAAATATTACTTATTAATTATTATATTATATTACCTCGTATCCAAATTCAGGATTTTGAAGGTGTTCTAAAACCAATTGCCAATTCTCTTTATACGCAATTTTAACCACATCAGTCATTTCAATAGCGTTAAGCATTTGTTTTAAACTGTGCTCATCATCATTATACAATTCTTTAAATTTGTTAACAATTAAATTATCCTTAATTTGTTTATCTTTGTACATTTTTTCTTCAATATTATGTAATTCTCTGTCATCACTAGATAAATTATTTTGTTGAACCAATTCCGCCTGAAAATAATTATAATATACAATAATAATATTAAAATAAAAGATAGGGTAATTAAAATATACATAAGTATATAACAATATGTCAAATACAATTAAATACAAAATTAAAAATTGTCTGTTTTAACTACACAATATTTAACAAAAATTTCCCAATTGGTATCTATATTCAGGGATATAGATGAGGGGGTAGGATACACTCCTCCAATAATTATTTTTCATGTTAATATTTCCCCAGGTCCGGGTGTCTAACGAACGTAATTTCTTTGATTTAGAAAATAAATCAAAGACGTTTTTACACATTGTTCACCACCGAATTACGTCTTTTTTTCAGACGTTTTCTAAAAACTGCACAATTAGCGTTTTAGAATTGCACAATTTGTGTTGTACTGGACACTAGTGCAAACCCTTCATAAAACCAAACAAAAATTAAAATGACTCAAAATGCTTATAAATATCTCAAAATCGCCAGAATGTATCCCTCGCCTATATATGACTAATATTAATATTCTGTGAACATTTCAGTTCTCTACTATAATTTTTAACTGAATTACAACAAATAAATAAAATCGAAAATAAAGAAATTGTTATTGCAGTATATTTTGCTATTCTTTCTGAGGCCATTCCGGTCCTGTCTATATTTAATAATATTAGTGAATTTGCTTTATTTTAAAAATGTATATGATAAAAGATTTATTTATATGCCCATTTTTCTTCTTTTTTTTTTTTTTTTAACAATTATTAAACATTACATTTTATAGCAATATTATTTACATTATTCAAATTCAATCTTCAACTAATAAAATATATTATCAAACAATTAGTTTTGTTTAAATTACTATTGAATACACACAATACATAAAGAAAAAATTGCTTACTTGAGGTTTCATATTGTCTGTTTCATTTATGGATTCACTGTAATCATATAAGTTTAAAAATATAATATAGGTAAGTTTATGTATAAACATATAATAAAGTTCTGATTTTTATTGTTTATAATTACTTACAAATATTTTGCTACACAAGGCATTAATAAATAAAATTAAAAAAAAATACTCAATAATAAAATGAATTCAGGAAAATTCAGAAAATTAATTTGTAATGGTAAATAAAATACGATTAAATATGATTTTAATACACATAATATAATTAAGTAGACTTAATATTAATCTCTAATTTATCTGTAAATAATAATAATGATAGTAATAATTTTAATATAAAAAGTTTGTTTGAATTTATAATAAACAAAGATTTAAAAACTTGAATAATTAATTAATTTTTAGTTTTAAAAAACTAAATGGAAAATGAAATAGAAATGGAAATATTATGTATTTTATATTTGATAGGAACCTACTGCGGTGATTCGTTTTTCGGACATGATTGCCGCCAAGGAGGATGCCAAATGTGAGATGCAATGCCTTATAGGTCAACACCTCCGTCACAACGGGCGAGAACGAGGTGGGTCGTCGCCTAAATGACTTCCTAAACCCTTCGGCCGCCGATGGATTTATTAAAATGTGTAATATTGTAAGGGGTTATCGGAGGAGGATTGTCCCTTTGACACCCCAATTCCTTGTTAACCATGTAGAAGATTTATTTTTAATAAACGATGGCAACCCGCCATTTAAAATATTATTTAACAGTATTTCCAGGTCGGTTCAGAAAAAAAAAAGAAGAAAAAAAAAATAGGAACCTACTGAGTTTACATACACAACTGTATTAAATACCATACTAAATTTGGTCAGGAACTATTTTATGAATAACTTGAAAAAAGAATACTTGTATAAATAAATTTTTTTAATTTTTGAAATTGTGTGAGCTTAAAAAATTTATCTGTAACATTTTTTAAGCAAATTTTGCAATTGGAGCATATTCTTGTTGAATTTTAATTTTTCCTTTGTCGTACATAATTTACATATTGTGGGTCTTCATTATTGGTATAATCATAAATTATATTGTCTCTATTTTATATATTAACGTTGTGTTGATATCATAAAAACACCCGGCAAGAGATAAAATCGTATTGTACAAGGAAAGTAACAATCATCCTACACTATCTAAATTTTGATGAATTGTATCTTTAAATTACCGAATGGCGCGTACATACCAGAAGTCACATGATAGATGGTTTCAAGATTGCACCGCGGCAATAAATATTTACTACAATTGGTATAAAAACAATATTTTGAAGCAACCGTAATACAACAATCAACGATAAATTGTTATTATCGTCGTCAGTGGTGCAACCAGAACGTTTTGAAGGGGGGGGAGGGTCATACTTTAAATATAAACAATTTAACTGAAAAAAAAAAAAAAAAAAAAAAAAAAAATCTGGTACAAAAGTATTATAAATTTAATTCTTTTAAAGGGGATGTCCGGATTCCCACCCCCCACCACCACCGGTTGCGTCATTGATCGTTGTCAATGTGGGGCGAATACCATAGATTAAAACAAATATGTCTATTATAATAATGTCAATAATTATAGTATATTCGATCTATATTCAATACTCACTTTAGGTTGGCCATCGTTTTACTTTTCTGTTACCCGTTCTACCGTAAACTGCGTGTTGACTTATAACTTAATAAAAAATATTAGTAGCAATATAACCAACATTAACCAAACGATGTGTATACACAATTAAATGCATGTGCATTGTAGGGCGAATAGCGAAGGGTGAAACTAACGCGGCATCCACGAGCCCTCGGGAGATGCACAATAGGGGATCGGGTAGAATTTAACCACTCCCACTCGATTTCTCGTTATATTTGATAGGAACCATTGTCCAATGGTTGTGTGACCTCGTCGCCTAATATTGATGTGAGAATCGATATCGTAGTTTTTTTTTTCTCTTCTATACTGCATTCCAAAAGAGAAGCATCAGAGGGGCGACCGATTTTCGTCAGCGGCGCGCATACCTTACCAATTACCTGATCGGTTACACATGGTCGCCAACTTTCTCTTTTTCATTGGAATAAAGGGATCATAATTTATACAAACTCCATATTTTTGTCTACGTTACTAATTTATAGCTAGGTGAGCTAAAAATCTGTTCCATAACCTATAATGAGTTTTTTTTATTCGTGCATAAAAATGTATTTTTATTAAACAAATAATATATATTTAATAAAATGTACCTCATAAAACAATAGTTGAATACAAAACTAGAGTTTCACAATACAGCGTACAAACCTAAAAAAATATAAAACGTTTATGTAATTATATGTGTAGTATTATAACGTGATTATTTTTCCTTTCACGACCGTCAAAAAAATAAAGTATAGTTTAGTCCGCTACAGTATTATATACTCTCGTTATTTCGTTTTCGTAGATTTTTTTTTTCATATTATTTATTGGTAATGTTGGTAGGTACCAAGTATAGTTTGAAATTTCGAGTCAGCCACGAATTGCAGCTGAGCAGTTGCTGACATAAGCATTATTACAAAATTACGATGGTAATTATAATAAGGTTTTCACAATGTTATTTTTACAATATTTAGATTAACCTAACATAACCAGTATATTGACCGTTAGACATAACAATCACAAAAACTGGCTAAAATCTGATAGAAAAAATGGAAACATTTTTATGAACACTTTTGTAATTTGAACTCTGACCTACTTATCTGCCCACGCCTATTACGTACATATAATAAACTTACTCGGGATCCTATGTCCTATATCCACTGCGCCACTATATAAGATGAGAATTATATATGGAATCTATGATATTTAATCACACATTTTTCTTTCATTATATTTTAGAAATGAAACGTCTTCTCTAAGGGTAGGCATAAGGTTCGAATTAGGGATTCCCCTCTCCGTCCTCTGACCCCCATTTTCCCCAAAAAAGTGATACGTAAAATAGATTTGAGTGTCACTTTCCCGTTAAAAAAAAATACTTACCCTGTGCATCATTATAAAAGTAGTGAAGTTATAAATTAATTAAAACAAAAATGCTTTTCAAGACTTTCATTTGCAGAAAAAAAATTTTAGTTGAAAATGGTTGACGTCCGGAAATTGACATTTTAATAACAGTAAAAATTAAAAAGACTGTCGATAATACGTTACGCATTCGGCATTTTCGTAAAGAACTTTATAAAATATCTGATTGGTTATACAACTGCACGGTTGTGAAGAATCGAATAAATTTTTTTGTTGGTCTTGTTTACTATTTGTTTACAAATAAAACTGTTTGGAACAATCAATGGTATGATGATTTAAACCATTTAAATACAGCTGTTGAAAAATATACAGAATCAGATATTCATATATCTGGATATATTAAACTTAAAACATTTTTATGATCATCAATTGCTAGAATCAGGGCCGGATTTAGCACTTTCAACGCCCAATGCAAGAATTGTATTGGCGCCCCTCCCTCTTAAACGACTAAAACATATAATGTAAACAGGCAAAATAGCGTTAAGTAAAAGTGTAAAAAAATAATAAAATACCCAAATTTATTTTAAATTGTATTGTGAACATGATTTAGTTTTTTCTACCTTATAGATAATTAGAGTAGCCAATGTTCGATCTAATTTAATTCTAATTTTGACGCCTTTCAGATTTTTGCTCCCGGTACCGTTACACGCGTCGAACATATCTAAAGCCGGTTCTGGCTAGAATAGATTCATTATTAGATAAACAAAGAAGAATAGATATTCAATAACATAATTATAATTTAAATTTAAATATAATTGTTTAAGGATCAAAAGGTAAAAAAACTCAGTCTACATCTTTGTAGTTATCACCTAGAAACAATAACTGGATAAGAAGATAAACAAAATACCTTATTTCAAGAGATTTCTGGAAAAAAATTGTATAATTTCTAATAATTGCAGATTTTCTGAGAAAAACTTGTTTAGTTATGGCTTGTTCAGTTGATACATTTGTGAGTTTAAACAATGACGGAAGTCTAGTTTATCAACCATTATAAAGCTAAACAAATTTAAAAAAAAAATGGTTAATTATTAATAAACAATAACTTATTTTTCATACGATGTTTTATGTTTAAAGATTGATGTGTTAAAAACTGAAATAATGATTGTTAATAATTCTCTACCACCTAACTTTACACTAGAAAATATGAAAGAGAAAAAAAACTCCTTTTCAAATTTATATAAATTGTTGCAAGTTGCAATCACAATACCAGTAAGCTCTGCTACTTGTGAGCTAAGTTTTTCAACAATGCGGCGAATAAAAAACTGACTAAGATCAAGCATGTTTTAGCAAAGGTTTACCGATTAATCTTTGCTGAACATTGAAAAAAATTTATTAAATCAGCCGAAACTATTTTCAATAAATATTGCATGAAATCTAGAAAAACTATGCTGATTTAAAATATATATGTCTATTATATATGGTTATGAAAATAATATGGTACTTAATTACTTAAAAAGGAGTATTATAAATTTGTTTTTACTATTAATATGAAGTGTGTTAAAATGTGTATAAAAAGTTTTGAAGTAATGATAATTGTAGGTTTGTAATTTGTAAGACCATGTAATTTCAGGAGTAGGAGGTGTGGGGGCAATGCAGCCGACTTCCGCCTCTTCCCGCGCCACCTGAGTGGAGCGTGGTTAAACGGGAGACGAAAGCCGGGTCAAAGGGCGCAAAGCGCCCGGCGACCGTCACCGAACGCGAGCCTCGCTCCAGGAAGGAGGCGGTGGAGGAGCTGAAAAAGCTGGTTCCGAAAACGGCGGCGGTCACGCTGTTTCCAGCTTCGTACTCCCGGCGGCGGGCGCGGTAATAATCGGCGAAGCGGCCGACTTCAAGTCGGATGGTCTCGCTGCCGAATCAAAGTGCTCGGCAAAAGGCCTCCGATCTGTTATCGGTGTCCCGTGTCCTGGGACCGCGGACATCACGCTGCCGAGTGTAAAAACCCGGCACGGCAACGACGCTGCTAACAATGTAACGGCAAGGGACACCTCGCCGCAGAATGCGGACATGAAGGAAAAAAGAAGCGGTCGCATCCAACAAAGGACGCCGGCCACCGGAGAAGCGACGAGCCAGCTACGAAAGACGCGGCTAACGCGCCCCCCTCTTCTGAGAATGTAAGGGCAGCAAGCGGACCTTGGCCTTGGACTGCTGTCCATAACGCGTTCGTGTAACTTAATGTAAGCCCACCCCGCCCGCAGGGGAAAACGGGATTTTAACATGTGAATTTAATTGTAAATTGTTTTTCATTAATAAATTATGGCGATTCGCCTACCGAAGTAATGCCTTACGGCGGTTCCGGGAGACAGATGTATTGCCGGTTCAGAAAACCAAAAAAAAAAAAGCATTAACAATCTTAGCACCCCACGTCTTAGAGGTCTAGTTGCGCCTATATGTAACATGAATAATAAATTAACATAATTTCAATATTTTATTATAATTTAATATATTAATATGTAATTATAATTTTTTTTTTTTAATTTAGAATGATAAGCAATAAATAAATAATAAATCAAAATTGCTTAAGTGCTAAAAAGAAAAAAATTAAATATTACATTAGGTATAATACAAATAGATAGGTATGTAAAGAATAAAACACATACCTACAATTAGAACTACAGAAGATAAAAATGCATTTAAACACTAAAACTAAATAAATATACTTAAGACTTTTAATTTAAATGAATCGCCGCCCAACAAATGAAAAAAAAAATCAACAACTTTAGAATTTCAATTACACAATAAGAAAACGCTCCTATGGAAATTAATCTTTACAATATTTTTTAGAAATAAATAAGTATAGTATTATATAGTTTGAACTGAATAGATTGTAAATATTATCTAGTAATTATATAATATCAGTAGAATCATGGGCCCGAATTAGAGAACCAAATTCTAGACAATTATTTATTGTAAATGATAGATTGCTATTAAATTAAATATCTAATTGTCTGATTGTGTTTACCCAGTCGAAGGAATCGTTACAAATTGAGCAAGTTGATTGAGCAGTTATAGAATTAAATTGTTTAGCGAATCAAGTAGCCGTTGCATTTAATATTAACTGACAGTAAGTTTTGCTGACACCTATAACTAAATTTGTTTAGATTATATTGTAAATTAAGAACATCTTAATAATAACTAACAATATAATAAAGTTTAGTGTCATCAACAAAGAATAAAATTTAGATGAATCGAAAATAAATGGTAAATCATGTACAGTTAAATAAAATGCGAGCCTATACGCACACAGAAACTAGAAGTATCTATTTGGATACACAATATCAGATTGTGATAATTTTACTAATGTAAAAGTGTAACAATTTTACTAATCGAGATTAAAATTCACAAGATATGAATAAAACAATTTAAAATAATGATTCACACAATCCAAACTCTAATATTCAATTATTATGTAGATTATAATGGATTTTTAAAAGTGTGTATAAAGTTTATTATGGTATTTGTTTGAAAATATAGCAAATAAGCAAAGATTCGTGACAATATTTTGGATGCAATATATTAAATAATATAATATACATGATACATTTTAATGATTGAAGATGAAAATTATTTAAATAAAACAACTGATTAAAATGAACTAGATAGATAAGAATTTGTTTTTAAGTACTTGGACATTTTATTTACTACAAAATAGTCAATGGAAACAGGAAATTTACATTTCAGTGTATAATTAATTAAATTTTTAATTAAGAGAATAGAAAATAGTAAATATCTAGACTAGAAGTCCTCCCCATACTTTTCACAATACGGCCTATTTTGGAATATATTTTTTTAACTTTGGCAACCTACAACATAATATATTAATTACCTGATTATTTTCTTCAGGAATAAAGAATTTTTATTAATAATATTTATAATTATACGATATTCGTATCAAAAATAAATTTATATAACTGAATTTAAATATGTATGTAAGAAATAACAAGAAATTACTGTCTGTTACAATGATTCTAGTATTTTTTCTATAAAAAAAAAAATTCAATAAATTAAACGCAACTAATAGTTTGGGAACCTCTGATCTAGATAGTATGTAATAATATAATTTGTTTAAACTTTATATGAACTTTTATACATATTAAATTGACGAGTTTATGAAAATCAGTATTAGGCAAAGTACAGTTACTGCAAATTAAAAGCATTCGAGCGCCAAGTGCTAGTCAAATTTTGGTCCCCCTACGGCCTCTTACGTTTCGTAATGTTATCACTATTAATCTTAAAAATATGTGCCTCTTATTTCGGCCTATATGGCTTGCACCTCCAGTACCCCTTCTACTTGTGGGGCTGTTTCCAAATAGAATTATAACTACCAACAATTTTACATTTTGAAACAAATGATTCTATAAAGTAATTTAAATATTATAATGATTTAGCATGTGGCAATTCAATTTACCCTGCATAATTACAAATTATACCAATTTATATTAATGGTGGACGGCATTATTATTTATTTTATTATAATTTTATTTGTACAGTCTTTTGATTTGATCTTTTTTTTTTTCCTCCGTGATTTTCGTTTTGGAACGACTGGCGTGCTCGGTGGTACAATAATTGACAATTTTGTAGGAGAACTCGTATCTTCATCAAAACTCAATTTGTCAATAATTTCTTCGCATAAACTCGATGAACTCTCATCACTATAATGGTATAATACAAAAACTACTTTTAATATTGATTATGCATACTTTATATTTACTTAAAAAGGACTTGATTCGGTGGAGGTTCGGCTGAGTTGAATGGTGAGGGCTAAAGTAAACCCCCATCCCCTATTTGTACTAATGAGTGTGGACGTACCTCAATTCTGACAAACAAATCGCCCCCCCCCCCCCTAATTCTAAAATAAAGACTAAATACGTCTCTGAAATAGCAATAGTTATAATACGTATCAAATATTAATTTAAAAAAAATAATAATACCGATTATATTTGTTTGCTGTTCAAAAACGTTCTCACAACACACAAATCAATTTTAATTTTACGAATTTTACCAATTTAAATATTCAAATAAAATTATTGTTTTTTAACCAAGTGAACAAAAAATGTTTGTTTTTAGCAGTTTATTTAAAAAATAATAACTAACATCAAGTAAAATATTTGTTCAAAACAAAAAAAAATATTATAAAAAACATTATAATGATTTCTACTAATTAACTATATAGTGGTTATCGTCTTCCCCCCTCCCAAGTTTCTTGTTTTGCCGTTATACATTTTTATATTTGTTATTCGAATAAAGTGTTTACCTCGAATAATCGGATATGTCTATGTTTTTAGGTTGCTCTGCAGTGGAACCTTGGTCCATTAGTCGACTGCATATTTTTAATTTCATTCTTTCCTACGGAACGCCGGGAAAATATAAAACACGATAATAATAGTGTTAACATATGAGCTATAACAAACATTGCGCGGATCTTCGTTATAGTAATCCAATAGAGTTTCACAAAACGTCTGTCCGATATCTTCGAAGTCTTTGGTGTTGAGATGAGTGTTCGCCCGAGAACCGAGAGTCGAACCGCAAAACGAAGCTTCAATTGTGTAACTGTTTTCCACTCCCATTAACCATACGACCACTCGAGCAGTATTTTCTTTCGAACGTTGTATATTGAAGTTGCAATCTTCGAATGAAAACTAATTGCCATGGATGATGTAGCCAATGTGAAAAAAAAAACCATTTAACAATTTATTACTAAAGCGTATTGATATATTAAAATTGAACAATATTACCTTGTCCGGAGTATTTTTATGTAATAAAAGTGGGAATATTTGTTCCTGTAATTTTCGTCCATCGTGACCTTTTCCTTCGCAACCGTACATGAAAATATTAGATTTTCTCGAATGCGCGTGCAAATCACAAAACATCACAACCTGACGTTCTTCTATTAGTCTTTAATCGGAATACATAATCAAATATCAATTTTTACACAGTTAATATAATATTGACACCCAAAAATATATTCTATATTTGAAATCAATATTGTACCTCCGAAGCATTAGTTTCGTATGCCAAATTACAGGGTGAGCATCTCGGATGACGCTACGGTATTGTCGATTTAAATCGCGTCCATTTAACGAACATCTACTATTGCCGACAATCACACCGTCTGGGTTTAACATCGGTATCAGCTTGAAAATAAAACGATTCCTTAATTCCTAAAAAAAAAAAAAATTATACAATTAATAATAATAATCTTACGATATATGTATTAACTAACAATTGTTCGTCTATTCTGTATTCAAGGTTAACCTCCTGACAAGCCCCAAAGGGACGAACATATTTTATGTATTTTACATACACATATTTTACATCCTGCTTTAGTGTTTACAGTACAACTATTTATTAGGACGACTAAATTTATAGGTACAAACACAGGCCAAGGAACCGCCAGTGTTCTGGTAACTTTGGTATTTTTTAGCAGAATACTACAATCAATTTTATCAGTTTTTTTACTGCTACTTATATAACTTAACTATTTAACTAGTCACTTTGGATTTCCCTAGTAATTTTTTGTTTTACAATTAAACCACTCGTTGGTTACGTAAAATATACATAACAAAATCACCTTTGCTTGTAACGAATCACCAGTAAGAAAATCAATAAACCCTTTCATCATCCAGGAAGACGGAGTTTCAGATGGATGTACACGCGCCGTTAAAACTATGACTTTTTTTTGCTACAACACATGAAATGTATATAATATATTATATTACTATATAAACAACAACAAATAGTTATTATAACAGTATTAACAGGTAGTAGTAATAATTTTAAATTACTTTTGGATCTTCTTCTTGGCAAGGTTCCGTAATTGTCAAGTAATGAACGTTATTACCAGCTAAAGTACGGCATAGAACTCTGAGTTTTGTAAAAACCGATTTAACTGGATCATCCTAAAAAAAAACGAAAATTTTTGATTATTTATCAATTTCTTAACATTCATTATTTAGTACCTTGAGCTTTATTAGATAGTCTTGTAAATTCATGTACGTATATGGATAATTGTAAGCCAAGTATACAGTGTCCATATCGTATGTAAATTCTAAAAGAAACGATAAGATATATCTTGGGTTATCTTCACTGTCACCATTTCTAAAAAAAAAAAAATAAAAGAATATACAATTAAATAGGTAAATAGAATAAAAACATTACGGAGCGTCGTTTCTATAGTAGGCAATATTTTCTCCGCAGCGTCTCCAGCCCATATTTTTTTGACTAACTTCTTTAACTGAATACATTAACGGTTTCATACCAGCAGTAAAAAGACTTTCGGATTTATACATATTGACAATTGAAAATCTGTAAAATAGATTAATTAACCTAGGTAGGTGTTAAATAATAATAAAAACCGACATACTGCGTATCATTCCAAGGCTACTGTTGTATACGTGAGAAGTTGGGAAGGTTTATCCCAGCCTTCCTAACTTCCCATCTATACAGGGATATATAGGGTAATTTATTTTAAATCCTGAATGCAACGATAAATCATTGCAAATGAAAAACAATTCTGAGCTGAGTTCGGTTAAACATGCTTTGATGAATTTTAATTTAAAATTATATTAATTTGTAAATATAAAATAAATTACAACTATCCGTGTTTTTTTCGTCTTATTAAGTTATTATAATTTAAGAAAATTTAGGAAATGGGAGAGCAAAGTCCCCCTCGAATTAGTGGCCTCTGGATAAATACATACCCCCCCCCTCAAAGACAAAATCCTAAATACGACACTGCTACAACCTATAAGTACATGCAGTCGTAAGTTAGTTACAGAAACTAAGTATAAATAAAACAATCATTTTCAAGTTGTCGATGTTTATTTTACTATAGTATAATATAATATAATATATATGGTATAATCCATACCTATATTTAATGTTTTTTTTTGTATTTTCTACTCTGAAATAGAACCATTGCATATGCCGATTCGTATACATATCCGATCTTAATGATAACTCATAATACGTGCTGGTGATTTTGACCACCTTCGCTAGGTTTCCGGATTCAAAACGCGATTCAAAAATCAAGTCTGAAGTATCTTGGCTACTGTGTACTTGAAAACATGTATTACCTCCGACAGCTGACCGACAAAACTGTAATATTATTAAACTCGACTAAAAAACATACCTATACACAATATAAATACATATTTTTTTTTTTTTCATGTAAGTCACTAAAGCGGTTGAGATATACTATTTATGTAATATTACAGTTTTTTTTAAAAGATCTATGATACCTACGTCATAATAGTTTTCTTACTATAGGTACACACAATTATATTACATATTATTATAGTTTTTTCGCTATATTTGATTTTACATAGATAGCGGACAAGTCCAATTAAAAGATATAATTACAATTTACAAACATAATGTACAATTAATATAAATAAAAGGAGGGTTCAATGTTAACAGAACAAGGGAGACGGGCCATGGTCGTTTAGAAGGAAATTGGAAGAAAGATGAAGGATGTGAGAGGAAACAGAAAAACGTGTGTGGCGTAAAAGAACACGGAAATTAATTTATGCGAGTAAGGGAGGTAAATCAATTTGATTGGATAAGAGTTTGAAAAGGAAGATAAGGTTTCTCAAATGCCTTCGATCAGCATGGTTTTGACAGGCCCGACGAGAGCAGGATGGGTCGTGAGGAATACAAGGAATGTTTAGCCTGAATGCGACCATCTGGAAGACATATTATTAACAGACTATAATATACTCTTGTTTTTCAATGAATAACCTAGTTTAAAACGATTATCCCGTCCGACATTTCCTTATAGTAGTCAGTGATTGAATTATGGAGAGGGGGTGGAGTGCCTCTTAAAAAAATATATATATACTTTTGCATAGGCGCCACTTCTAATTGTTAAAAATTGGCATTATGAACGTATATGGACATTATAATCACATATAAAAATTTAAATCTTCAAGTACCTACGCATATTTTTTGTGTACACTTTTTCGTACTCTTTCTAATTTTTTTTTTGAAATTTACTAATGGTAGTTAATGTCGTATTCCCATTGCTCATACATTATAATACTTTTATTTTTAATGGACGTTGTGCATAAATGTGAATAATTAATAAACTTTATTACAAAAATTTAAAAAAAAAACTCACATAATTTACACTGCTGATAGGGTAATATTTGAATATCAACTCTCCCGAATCTTCGCCAACTTGTTTGGGCTGTATTTCTTTACCGGTAAATTTATACAGGGGCTCTTTTTCTAAACAAGACGATGTCGAATACACGTGAGTCACGGGATCGTCTAGTACCTAAGTATTGTATCCAATTAAAAAATGTTTAATTAAAAAATTCATTCAAACAGCAACAATTTAAATTAAAAGTAAACGGTGATTATTATTTTAAATACTGCCTTGTATTTTTTATAATCGAATTTTAAATTTTCAACTAAAATAAAAATGGTATTTGTACGAATTACATTATCAATTTTCTATAAGAATTGAAATTATTGTGTAGTTCATACAATTTGGGACACTTTAATTAGTGACCAAAAATAACATTTTGGTGCTGTCCGAGTGAACGAGACATTAAATATTAAATGTATTATTATTAGTTTCACTTGACACTCCATTGGCCATCTTGCAGCTTGGTATGGACAGTCTACTTCTTTCATTAATGGATAAACTTCTTTAACGTCCCTGAATTTTTGCGTTGTATCGCTGTCGGCGTCTATTTCGACTTGACTATTTTTCAACGTACGATTCAATAAATTGTTTAAAAATGTCCCTTTAAAAATAAAAATAAAAGTCAGTAAGTCGAAAGGTGCGATACATGAATAATGAATTTGTTTAAATGATTAAAGCAACGGCCATTGTATTTGTACAACTTATAAACTAAATCGAAATTATTTAAGTTTCGTCGTGTATAATATTTATTTCACTTTTTCGCGGATTTTCAAATCGTCGAACAGAGAATTTCGATAAAACGACAGCGTTTTGTTTATATCAAATAAAAATAGTACACGTTGGGAAATTTTTACGGCGTAAGTATAATTCAATTTGATCATAATTGAAAACTTAAGTGTATTTTTCTTCCGGATTTATATGGTAATCGGTAAATCGTATTGTTTTAATAAGTAGGCATAATATTGCTCTGCATTGTTCAAATAATAATTAACAAACTACTAATCGTAGTAAACTAAAAAAAAAAAAAAACGAACGTTAAAAAACATACGATTTCATTCAATCCGTTAAACGTGCTGCTTAAAGGATAGGCGGGATAGGTACTAAAACATTATGCAACGCAAACGTCGGACGAATAATAGCAGCGGATTAAAACAACATATATAATAAGCTCGCAGCTATAGCTCTACAATAAAATATAAGTGGTTATAACTTTAACCGTCAATTGATTCCGTTTTTAGTATACAAAATACGAATATTAAAACAGTAAATATTCAAAACAATGGCATTTTGGCATGTATAACGACCCATTAATCAAAAAAACAATAGACATTATAGTGTCCTACCTATATAATATTAAATTGATTAGTTCGAGGAGACACTGCTGCTGTTTTAACATTTTATCGTGTGATGTCACGAACTACTAAAAACTAATATTATTTTAGGCGTATAGTATGCAAATTGGTATATACCAATATATATATATTATTTTATTACTTTAGATACATAAATAGTTTATGATAAATGTCCATATCGTCACGACTCGCGATTGAATTTTGCATGAAAAGCTATAAAACATCAGAAATAATTGTACAAAACGGACTATATATATATTTACCTAAAATAATATTTTTTTTAAATATTATATATATACCTATATATTTTTAACGAATTATTTTAACATTTTCACATTATCGTTGACGTAGATTTTTTATAAATCGTCCTAGGACTGTAATAGATATATGTACCTAGATTGTTGATGATACACGTGCACACCTAAGTATTAATTCTTCGGCGAAGTACCAAAATACGTTAACTAATAAGAAACCTAACAAAATACCATATTTATTTGTACTATTTAATCTCTACCTAAATATTATTAATTGCAACGTAGCCGGAGTAAAAGTGCAGACATTTAGGCACACACTAATAATAATAATAATAATAATAATAATAATAAATCTATGTACCTATCTAAAGGACGTGAAAAAAATAAAAAAATAACGTGCGCTAGAAAAATTATTATTATTTATCTTGGACAATACATGAACAAATAATTATTATGGAACACACGATACCATGTACCTTTCGTACAAATGGGGAATAACGACGCTTGCAAGTCTCTGACCTGCGTCATATTAACGTCCGCGCCGGCCTCCTCCATGGTTCAAACTCGCGCGACACACCGCGTTTCCGTCAACATTCGTCGGGGGTAACTAAGGTGACAACACACCCGGTAGACACGACCGATCGATATTATGCCGCAATTGCGTGCGGTCGCAATTACACGAATACATTGGAAATTACCGCGCACACTATGTACACACGCGGGTACTTTGTCAGGGGGATGAGGGGGTGCCTAAATATTCCGGAATTTTTTTCGGGCGACCGGTACCTTGTCTCCTGACATTTTGCGGGGACGACGTCAAAGGTATCGTTTAGCCCCCCTCCACACAGACACACACCCTACCCGCCGCCGCCACCCGATGTGCCAACAATAGTACAAAACCTTTGAATCATCTAACGTTAAGATAGAAAGCGCAATATATATGTTTTTTTTTCTTTCGATAATATTAAATTATCGCATAAAAGTTTGAATTTATTTCACGTTGTGTATAATAATTAGAGTCCGGATTTGTATGCAGTTTGACGGGAGTACGAAATGTGAACGATTTGTGTGACGGAAAATGCATAGAAAAAAGTTTATTTTACATATAAATGCGTATTTTAGAGATTGCGGCCTATTTGAAGAACTTTTCATGTTTTAACATATTTTTTTATAAATGTTCATTACACCAAATTATTATTTCTATTTCACCGTAGAAACTAGATTATGATAAATGTTCATTTAAGTTCATGACGACGTATTTTTCGGAAATAAATTATATTTCCCGTGTTATTTATTTTTGGATAGTTATTGTTAAAATTTTATCTCGTCATCGGCGACAATGCCGACCAGTTTATCATAATTTTATTTTATTTTTAAAATTATATAACACGCCGTGTCGTGTTGTCGGGCATAATCGCTAGACAGTGTCAGTACTGATTACTCAGTAGTTGCCCATATCATTTCGTGATCCGCGAACAAATTTAGATGCTAAGGTTGACTTTACTACAATCGTTAGAGATTATGAAAAATATAATTTCAGAACTGTCAAATATACAAGGTGATAAAGGTTCTACTATACAAGCTTAAATATCTCAATTGTATCACAAAAGAAATGATTTCTTCTATTAGAACAAATCGGATTGATTATATCAGGAAACAGTGAAATATAGTTTACAGAAAACTCCACTATTTGCTCTGTGGCCAATATGAAGTATGCGCCACTGACATCAGTAGATGTGGAAAGATCGTTTAGTCACTTTATAAACATGTATTAAGTAATAAAATTATAAATTTGACACCTGAACACATGGAAAAATATATTATTGTGAATCTTTTTTATAAAAAGTAAATATCATATTTATTAATCAAAACGTTTTTATTAATTAACTAAATTATGTTTTTTATTTTTTATAAAATTTCAATATTTTGTATGTTTTTTCATAAGTATTTACCAAATAAATGCTATAAAAGGATTTAATACATTCTTTTTATTTTTATTATTATTATTATTCCTAACTAAAGTATTTGTTTTATTTATTGAATATATTTTTAAATATTTATAGAAGAGAAAAAAAATACATATATATATATATATGCATATATTTTGGGTAAGAACATATTTTTGCATATTATTGAAATAAAATAAGAGCAAAAAATCAAGTCCATTTTAACAATTTGTAACGTTTAAAAATGAAAATCTACAAAAATAATTAAAATCGGTATTATTATTTATTCGTATTATTTCTGGTCATCCGCAGTTATATAAATAAATAATAATATTTATAATATTTGTATAAATACAAGTCAATAAAAATAATTTGTTAATTATTGTGTTATAATTTATGTAATGTAATAATACTACATTACGAATTACGATATCATAAAGAGCATAATGGTATTATTTTAATAATATAAAAGCAAATGTCTTATTTTATATTATGTCAAATGTTTAAAGCTTGTCTTATTTAATAAAAAAAAAAAAAGGCAAAAGTCGTTGATAATATTGAACATAATATTCATAATGAAAATAAAACTGATACAATCATAAAAAAAAAAAAATTTATAATATTATTTATACTATTTATTATGTATTATTATTATTAATTTGATATTATTTTTCTATATATAAATGAAATGGAACCATTTGTCAAACAAACGTCCGACCGCGGTGAATTCGACGAGTCGACGAAAATAAATAGCCGCCGCTGAGCAGAAAATAATATTATTACGACGATAAATTCAACTCTTATTTCGAATAGATAATGTCTAGTTGCGACACGGCTGCGTGTTTACAACTATGTTATAGTACCGGCCCCCCATACCTGTGTAGCGTATACTATTAAAAAAAAAAAAATATGTACACATAGAATATATGGATCTAACGAGAATTGTAGCAATTAAACGAAATGTATCGCCAAACGTAAAAAGTTTGGTTCCATAGTTACTCCCAAACGTCCCGACAAACATTCGTGCGGCGCATTACGTAAAATGTCAAATGCGCGTACATGTCTACAACTCTAAAATAAAACGATTAACCAAAAATAATTGTAATCATTATTACTAGGTAGGATTACCATAATGTTTTTAGATCGAATCCGGACGTCAAAGTCCCGTTTCAGGGTGTGTAAATTTAGGATAAACAATAATGTTATTTCATTAATACAATTTTACTTAGATCTACGAATAAAATGTCTACATAGGAATGATTAGGTTAAAGACGTTAATATTTTATTTTGTGGCAACAACGATAATAATGTGTCGTCACTTACCGTGACGTTTCGCGAAAAAATATGAACAAAAATTGTAATTACATTTTTTTTTTGTACATTTATACAGAGTGAACACGAAGTTGCGGCACCTGACATAACTTTTTTGTATCGTTATAGTCATGTAAAACGTTTGCCTTTGTAAAATCCAGACTTTTCTTTAATCCGGACGCATTACGTAACCCTACTACTTGGGGACTCTTTTCCCCATGTACTTCAACCCATCCTAACTTCGCACGCAAATCTACGACGACAATTTGAATACAAAAACATTACATAATTATTACATGCATATTAATTATGTTCCGTACGGTAGGTGCATAATATCTGATAGACTCGTCCGTATTATTTGGCAAAATACCGAAAATATTTCCGCCACGCACTTAAATTGTCATTATACGATTTTATCATTTTGTTGTTCGTATATTCGACCAAAATTATAGAAAAACTTTTCATGTTAAGGGTAATGTTGTTATACCGAAATAAACTAGAGATAATGACCATTATTTTAGTATCTAATAACAATTGTTATCTACAATCGGTCATTGACGGTGCGCGTTTATAGTTGGTCGTTTTGCGTAAAATCGCGATTATTTTACGATGGATAATATTAACGAGGAACAATGCGCGTGTATTAAATGTTGTTTCAAAATTGGTAAAAATGCTACGGAAACTTTTGAATTGATTTAATTCAAAATTTCGGAGGTGTTTCACTAGTCCGTTGTGTGTAACTTTTGACTGGTTCAAACGTTTTAAAGAACGTCGGATATCCATTGAAGACGACCGTTGTCCTGGGCGTTCATCAACATCAAAAACAAATGATACCATTATTTTTGTCCGAAACAAAATTAGAAATGACCGAGATTAACCGCCAGAGAAGTTGGCATATCAATTGGCATTCATCAGATTTTATCAGATTAATTTGGGTATGAAAAAAGTGTCTGCAAAATTAGTGCCAATATTTTTAGCCGAGGTACAAGTAAAACATCGCATTGAAGTGTGTTTGGAACTAAAAGAACAGGTGTTCCGATGTGAATGACCAAAGTTATTACGGGTTATGAAATACGGGTATATGGATATGATGCCGAAACCGCAAATTCACCTCGTCCAATAAAATGTCGCCAGGTCCGATCAAACATCAAAGCAATGCTTATTGCTTTTTTTAGTTTAGTCCATTATAAGTTTGTATCTACAGGGCAGTCAGTAAATCAAGTTTTCTATAAACACGTACTGTAAAGATTAAGAGAGAAAATACGTCGTTAATGGCCGTAAGCATGGAAATCAAAGCCATGGCTTTTGCACCACGGCAATGCACCAGCGCATTCAGCACTTTCCATACGTTACTTTTTGGCATTGAAAAATATACCAGTGGTACCTCACTCAGCATACTCACCTAACTTAGCTCCCTGTGATTTTTTTTTGGTTTCTGAAAACTAAAAACTACACTTAATGGTCGAAGACGTTAACGAAGCCATCCATAGCGTTACGGATTGACGCGGCAGAAGAGCTAAAGGCTCTAACCTCGGAGGAAATTCAAAAATGGCAAGACCGCTGACAGCATTGTATAGAAGCTAAAGGACACTATATTTGAAGTTGATCCATTTGAATAATTTGTAAGTTTGAAATATAATTTTTAATACATTTGATCCGGATATTTATTGAACACATCTCGTATAGGATAGCTTCATCCATATATTTGGCAAAATTTGAAAATATTACCACAACACATTTTAATTGTCTTCTGATTTAATTTAATTTTATCATTTTGTTATTCGTTTACTATATAATTGCCTACTAATATTTGAAACAAAATTGTAAAAACTAATTACATATTATCTATAATACGTATGGATATATTTTGTTGGGCTCATTAACTACATAGTAAAACCAATACAAAATACAAAAATATATTTATTATAACTAAATACGAAATATGTTGAATTTTATTTCTAATAGGAAAAAAAAACGTTTGATTTTTTTTTTTATAATTTATAACATGCAAATTGATTAGTTTTTATTTTTTTTTTACAATTAGGTACTTACCTACTTATTTTCTTTATATATCTTCTAGGTGAACCATGCCAGAAAAACTAAAAAATTAAATATAAAAAATATTGATTTACTAATTGATGTCTAATTTACTTTAAGATTAAGCTTTTAGACTTTTTATCGGCCAACAGTTTGATCAGCATTCTGTCACGGTCCAAATGTATCTCATATGAAACTATTTAGTCTATTATAATTTTTAATACAACTATTGTTTCTACCTACAACTATACAAAATAATAGTTCCAAACAGATTAATTTCTGCTTATTATTGATATGGTAAGAAAATAATAGAAGCAATAAAGACAATAAAATTTATTTATTTAATAATTAATTTATGTATTTAATACCAATAATGGGTACATTTACAGTGAATGATAAGTTGTTGGAAAATACATTATATTTAAACTATTAGATTACCTGAAAAATATGTTTGCATTTTATAAAATAAGTGTGATATTAAACCTTGCGAATGCAGTTGGGCTAATTATTTAGTACCTAGCCAGCTCTTTTAATCAATAGGGAATCACTACTACCTTTTGATTATTTGGTTTGTTCTATATAATTGTATGCCAATTGCAAAATTGAACAAAATGCCGGCCAATAAAAAAGCTGTAGTAGCTAGCTCAATGTTTTCCAACCTTATTACCACCACTTAAAGAATTTTTAATATGTCGCGGACCACCTCATTTTAGAAAACTAAGAACAGTTTTTTTTTTTTTACTTATAAACAAGAATACACAATAACAATTGAAAAAAGATGTGTATTTTTATCACTTTACTCTACAACTTTATGTTTACAGGTGTATTTAATTTTATTGTTATTAAATAATATTTATTTAATGTGATTTTTGTGCTTGACTTTCTTAACCAGTTTTTAAATTCTAGGATGTATACTGTTGCTCATAGCATAATTTACCTATTTTATTTTTTCCCTAAATATATTTTTTAAAAATGACCAATCGAAAAAAAAAAATTATGTGAGGCTTACAGCCACCGGTTGGAAAACACTGAACCAATTCTTAGGAATTTATAAATATAAACAAATGTTAGTGAAATCTTTTTAAAAAAATAACACGTAAATTTAGAATTAGAATCAGTAAAATATAATAGAAAATGTATTAATTATTATTAACCGAGTAATATTTTAATCATGTGCTTCCGATAGTAAATTGTTTAATAAACTGTTCTTCCAGTGGATGTAGTGTACCAACAATGACCATAGAATGTAATGGTGGTCCCAAATCTGCATTAACCATTTCTGCTAAAGTTCCAGCAACAATTTTTTGATCTGGCCATCCAATGCGTGCAGCACCCACACAAAAAGATTCTCGGCTAATATCTATGATAAAAATTAAACATTATTTTATATTTTTTATTTAGTTTAATGTCACTTACAGTTCTTTCCATCAAATTCGTTATTATCGATAATTTGTAATAGCTGTGAACATGCTTGGTTAACTTCCATAAATCTCGGTGGTTGATAGACTTTTGTTTTTTTGGTCAAACTTTCCCATGTCGGTTCTTTAACTTGAATATCTAAGAAAAGTAAATTAAACTTTATTACTTAATTTTGAATAAGTGGTTATCAAAAAGTTAAGTTGATTAAAAAAAAGTAAGTTCAGACAATTTAGGGGGACAAAATACACAAACAAAATAGAATTAAAATTTACAGAAAAAAATCAAGAAACAAGTATTTTTTTTATGAATATTTTATTTGTATTACATAGAGTTAAAGGAAAAACTTACCAAGTAAACATAATGTATGTAATCCATTTGCTTTATTTTGATTGATTTTGTTTATAAAACTGGAAGGTTTCCAGTTATCTGTCCAGAATGGTATTGATACCGTCTCTCCAAAATGATACAGCTAACAAAAATATAATCAATATTGACTTTAGTTAATTGTTCATATTAATTATAAGTATTTACAACTCATAACTAAGGGACATTAGTCTAATTTTTAATCATCAATGAGAGTGTAGTTTCTACATATTCGTTGTAAACAACCTATTTGGTAATTATGTAACTTCTACTCTTTTAGGTTATTTTAAATCTCTAATATCTTTAAGGAAATTACCTAAACACATAATTTATTGTATGTGATGTGTAATTTAAATTTAACCTAAGATTATGACTAAAATTGTAAAAACTGAGAAATAAAAGAAATAGGTTGTGTACAAGATATAATATTATTTTTTACAACTTTTATAGAAGTCTAAACCAGAGTTGATAATATAAACATATATAATTATATAGGTTTTTTTGTTTTTGAAATTTTGTTCAAATTAAACACACAGTTTGTGGTTTATTTCTTTGGAAAAAATGCCACCAGTGAGGTATTGAAATATTGGTCGGCGTACACGCAGTTTGACTCATTTAGTTGGAGCTTACTTACAGAATAATTTGGAACGTCGACAAAACAGACAGCCAAATGTGACAATTCAAAACTAATGTTAAAAAAAAATTTAAAAAATAAAACACTGCAATATAGTAGGTGTCGATAGAGTTGGGCGAGGGGTAAGAGGTAATTCCAATAGAATTAAATTTTTCACGGGTAACGCCTATGCAGGATCAGCTAGTAATTTTTATAAAAGTCTCAACTCACTTGAAGTCCACAACACCCAATGGCATTTATAATAGAAGCATTGTGTATCACTTTAGTTTGAATATTTAGATCTTGTGCTCTTAATAATATATCAGTATGTGTAGTGGCTCCAAATGGATCCCCGACTACTAATAAAACTACATCTTCCGTAACTGCATTGTGTAATATTTCATCTGCACCTTGTTCAACTAAATTACGATCTGCTTCGATTAGTGGCCGTTCATAAAACTTTTCCTATTCACAAAGCGATACATATTAGGTACTTAATATATAATATTATAAAAAACTACAAAAGTTACAACTTATAGGTAGTCTTTTGTCTACTTAAATGTTTCACAAAATCTGACCACCCGAGAATTTCTTAAGTAATTTAAATAAATATGATGAGAATAAGTATTAAACAGTATTAAAATTCAATAAAAACATTTTCTTTTCTTTTTTTTATCAGAAAATTAAAATCCATATTCTTGAATTATAAAACTTCACACAAGTTTTCTATGAATGGAGGCAATTACAAAAAAAATTTAAACAATCGGTATTTTATTGAATTTATTAAATACCCCAAATCAGTACGTAAATAAAAATAATTTACCGACCAGTTGAAGTTTGTTTTCCGGCAGTATGGACGTATACGATTCTAAATACACGCGTTTAGCATTTCGTACTATTTCCAGGCCTCTGACGGTAATATCTTTGACGTCGCCTAAGCCTACTCCTACAATGTAAAACATGATCGTTAAATTATAAATCCTGAGCTATCGAATAACGTCAAACTCGCGGTTTATGATTCGTAAAATTAATGACTGGCTGTTATCAATTCACTTTTGTTTTCATTTGCACGGTTATCTATAGCCGTAACGGAGCCAGATATGATAACAGCCACGACGATTATATGATGTAACCCACGGAATAACATAATATGACGAAGGTCGAAAAATTGTGGATAACAACACGTATTGATTTACAAATTGACTTATGAATAACGATAATCGCGACGAATACGTACAAATACGTTAATTAATATTTATGTTCAATACGGGTTGATTGAATTTCACACAATCATTTCAACGCGAAAAATCTATTGAAATAGTTGTTAAATAGGTATCGGTACTTTCCGAGTCAACGAGTGTAAAAATTGCAACTGATTTTATAATATTGACCGGTATCTATGTGTCCATTATTTTCTATGATACGGTCCCCGTTTCATTTGAACGTACAGACGGTTGGTCATAAAGTACTAAATTATTTGTTGGACGTATTCGAGACGCGGCCTCTTCCTCTGGGTCTTACGTTCAATAATCGATATTTTAATTATCACTCGTGTCGTAATATCGTGTGGCCTATTCCATTCGTTTCGTCTTCTAACTAAACTTTTCCATATTAACCTTACCATTGGCATATTTTTATTTTGTTGGGGGATGAGTCCTCCATGTCAAGATAACCACGACAAAAAAAAAAATGGCCCAATGTATTAGTATTTCCATTACTCGTGTCTATTAAAATATTTATAACCAAACCGTAAGATCAATGTCTTATTTGTTCATTAGTAAATAATTCTATAAATTGGTTTGTAAGGTTCCTAAAAATTTAAGCACCCCCCCCCCCCCCGTCACCCGAAAAATCATACGAAATACGCCACTGAACCTTCCGACATTCTTTTCTGTACTTATTTGTTACTCCGTATCCTGCTTATCTTTTGTATCCTTCTATAGTACCATATTTTCAACTGTTCCAATCGTTTACGTTCTTCTGCCTGTCATTATGTCGCATCTATACAAAAAAAAAAATAAAAACCTATACTTCAAACATAGGTACACGCCTTCATTGCATTTTTTCTAGTGTGTAGATAAATGGTTTTTGGTAAAGCAAAAAAAAATAAAATAAAATATATCTTACCGGTCATTGTTATGATTTTGTTCACCATAGTAACAACATAATGTTACGCGTTAACATTGGTTTTTTTTTTTTTCAGTAATATGAAGTACATTAGATAATTCGCCAACGTTGAACACTGTTTGTGTTTATATACTTCTTGGTATACATAATTATTAGGTATATTTATTTATAATATACAATATAAAATGTTCAGTGACAGTCCAGTCGTGGTAGTCGGATTTGATCATACAGACACAAATATTAAAGGGTTAATACAAAAATTACCTTGAGAAAACACATTTTCGTTACTTTTTAAATGATTGTATGTTTTTTGTAGAAAATCAGAAGTATCGTGTCAACATAACGGACTCAACACCGAAGACAAATTTTGCGAAACTATCAATTTGCAAACAACAGCGGTTGGTCGATTATTATTAATATAACTTTCACCGACTGTTTTTCAATTTTCTTATCTTTTAGACACAGACTGATGAAGTTGAGTGTATAAATATTGGCAATTTAGATCTGATTGCAGTTAACAACTGTTTAGAAAAAGGTTTAAGATTTTTAAAAACAGAATGTACCGATGGCTGGCCAAAAATTACAGATTATTTTGAAACAACCGACAATGATGTCAATTACGATGAAATTATTAAAGTATCTCTTAGCCAAAATCCTTTATTCACAACGGTAATTATCTTAAGTACATGATTTTGTTTTAAATTAATTTTTGTTATAAATGTGTGCCATGATCACTGGTTCATTTTCACAGTTTTTTGTATTTAGCAAAATTGTATGTAATGATACACTGCAATTTTACAAACATAAATTAAAACACAATTTTTTTAGTTGTTTTGTCATATTAGATTGAAAGAATTTCATTTTTATTGATAAATTTTGGTTTCAATTACACGCAGAATACTGTTGATCACGAATGTTTAGACACAGAACTTTAATTGTTACCTATATAAATGTTAAACAAATTTTTTTTTGTTATGACATACTTTGTAAACAACAAGTTCATTAATAAAATGCACAATTTACTTTGTTTTAGAAAAAAATTAGTGCTCTATGTTGGAATTGTACCGGTGAAAAGTTATTAGTAGCCAGTGGAGAAAATTGTCATATTTCATTGTGTAACCATTTAAATTCAGTATTTATTTACACTTTATCTGAGTGAGTAATAAATTTATATTATTTAAATCTTTACGGATAATTATACAATAGGTTCAATTATAGTTTAGAAAATGGACATAATACAGTGTTTGATAAACTGGAAATTACATTTTGCATTACATGCTTAGTTTGTCACCCAACCAATGAATATTTAATAGCAGCTGGACTATACAACGGTACAATTTAAATATTAAATACAAACTTAACTAAAACTATTACATAAATAACAATTATTATTTTCCATAGGTATTTAATTTATAAAATATACCTTAACTAAAACATATTATAATCATTTTCCTTATTTACAACATATTATTTATAACAAATTGTTATAACTTAGGTACATATACATTAATATTTAATTAAAATTAATTATTTCTAAACAAGGAATTATTTACTGTGCTGCATGAAATAATATGTGAGCGTTGGCCACCAAGCAAAGAAATGGAATGATCCGTCACAAAAGTAGAAAACTGTATAAGGAAATAGTTACATTTTATAATCAAACATAGTGTGATAAATATTTTATAAATTATACAAAGTTATGACTTACTTATAAATTATAATTATAATTATGATAAAAAAAAAAAATTTATATATAATTTTTCATTTCATTGTAGGCGAAGTATTGATATGCAACACGCACGACATGTCCTCGGTTTCCTTTGAATGGCATTCGCAAGCAGTGTCTGAACTATTGTGGTTTGTAAAATCCGATCACCAAATAATATTGGCAAGTGCTGGAAGAGACGGTTACATATGTATAGGAACTATGGTGGGCGACAAAATCAAATTCACCCAACAGTTGTGCAGGTATGAATTAATATAATAATGTGTTGTCTCTTTATATATTAAGCATGTATCGCATAATTAAATAGTACGGTTAATTGAAATGTATAAAGTAATTGTTTACGTGAATAATTTAGATATTTAATTGGAGTTCCAGGGAAGATTGGTATACGGCGTTTTGATTATTCAAACAGACATTTTATAGTAGCACTGGAAAACGGGGAAATTTCTAGTCACTTGTGCGAAATGTCAAGGAACATAAAAGGTGATTTGTCAGTTTCATTATCGACCAAGTAATTATTAATAGGTACACACTATTCCGCACCACCAAATGTGGTTGTGTGTTAGGCGCGTTTTTTTTAAAGTGGTATCCCCATTAGGCCTAATCCACTTATGAGAAGTACAAAGGACGACTACTTGTACCGTGCAATTTTTTTTTTTTTTGATAATGAATTTGTTTAATATATAATTATACTATTGAAATTTCTTTTGGATTCGAAAGTAAAATTTACCTATTTTAGTAAAGATCACAATAGCACTGTGTGATTCTGAATTAAGTTTTAAAAAAATATATATATATATTAAATATAATTGTTTATTATGTATTATAATTTTTGTACTTATGGTGAAATCTTTATTCGTGTCTCAGAAACTGTAAAAGTTAAAACATACAATGGATGTTCAATAATAATCGAAACTATAAAATTTTGTCACACAAATGTTGATAAATTTATCATCACACAATATGACAGTAAAATACTATTATATGACATACATCAAGTTAGTGTTTATAAATTTATAATTTGTTTGTTTGTAAGTACATTTTTTTTTTATTTTTTTTTTTAGAAGGATCCTGTAAAAATCATTTTCAATAGAAAATTAATAACTAGTTTATGTTGGAATTTAAAAGATGATTTTATAGTGTATATCGGTGAAGAAAACGGTGAACTTGCCAAGATAAATCTAGTAACCGGGAAAACTGATACTATTAGAAAAATTGACTCTTGTAGTAATTTAACTTCAATAAATATTAATCCCACGAGGTATGTATTATTTAAATGTTGTATTTTGTTGTTGTTAATTTAATAACAATTGATATTTCAAATAGAAAAAATATTGCATTCGGTACAATACAAGGAGGAGAAATATACATAAGTAATTATGAATAGCGCATCTATAAATTGAAAAATTAGATTTATTATCTTTAAAGTTGAATGTTGTCGGTTCGGAATGTTATTCACGATTTTAAAATAAAATATATGTAATATTTATTAAATACTTGTATATTTATTTCAAGAATGATTGTATTATATGATGCTTTTTTTTATAAAGTTGAAAAGAAACAGTTAATAAGAAATCCTAATATTGTTGACCCTATGTGAAAAAATATGATTTTTTTTTTTTTTTAATTTATTATGAATGAGATCGCATAAGGAATACTTACAGCTTAGGATGGCTGTTTTTTTTTTTTTTTTTTTTTTTGTTTTTTTCTTTTTTTTTTTTTTGGTTATTGTTTTACATTTTTTTTTTTTTCTATACTACTGATATAAAAATTCGAATCATGATTTATGAATTGACTTATTTTAACTACCTAAACTAATTGAAAAAAAAAAAAAAAATAAAAAAAAAATAATAATAATAATAATCTAAAACCTAAATATTTAAAAATGAATAACAAATATTAAAGATAATATCTGCAAAACAGTTAAGTAAATAAAAATACAATAAAATATCAGTTAACACCTTCATACGCATAATAATGCATTGGAATAAACAATTTTCTCTTTTACTGATAACAGTCTCACAAAAAAAAAAATTCCAATTCAACAATTAATAATAATCTTGGCATATTTGTTTTAAACAATATTGAAATATTAATTTACCATAAATAAAATAATATAACACAGTAATATCATACTAATGGCCACATTCCTTATATGTATAATATAAACAATAATAGGACATTAGCCATTAAAATAGAGACATAGGTACTGTGTTTCTTAATAGTAATTTTCAAGAATTATAAAACTAACTAATGAATAATATCTAATTATCAGTGAGCGACAGAAGTCAATGGGATAAAGAGTTTGTGCCCAAATCTTTTATCACATAAATATAATTATAATTATTTTATAACGAAAATCAACGTCAACAGATAGTAAAAGTATTTTCAGTTTCAACATTAAATAATAACAGGTAATTTCTAACAAAAAAAAAATAAATATTGAAGTTTTACATTTTTTTTTTTTTTTTTTTTATCAGTTTTGACAATTGATGATATTTGATCGAATCGAAATGTTTGATATGAAATACCAACCTCATAATATAATTAAGTAAACTACTAATTATTCTACTAATTACAGTCGGTGGAATAGTTTTTAATATACTAAACAATAAATAATATTATTAAAATATTGAGCTACAGTACCAATTTAGTTAAAAACATTTATGAGGTTGATATGTTTTTGAATTTTACAAACTAACTAAATATCTATTTAATGACATATTGAATATCTTGTTTATAATTTTATTAAAACTTTTAAACAGTTAAACATTTATAAAGTAAATCATACATATAGGACTTGCTATGTGTTACATATGATAATGGTAAGTAAAACTTAAAAAAATAATATTGTTCAATATCACAATTGCACTTTAAATAGTATCAGAAGAGGGTTAGGGTAACCATTGTATTTGAAGAAAACATTGAAGAATATTAATTTTGGTTTTTTTTTTTTTTTTAACATAAATATATTTCAATAATATATATGGTATGTTTTTTTTTTCTTTTATATAAAAATAATTTTTTTTTTAAAAAAATAACAGAGATTTGATTTTTTTTTTTCAACTTATTTTATAGCTTTTACTTCAAATACAACTTTAACCCAAAACTGATAGTTGAATCACTGATTATAAAATTAAAATAATTCTAAAAAATTATTTTAAACAATTAAAACATTAAAACAAGTATCACAACAATGAGTGGTACAATTTTTTCCTTAACATAAATTTTATCTGTAGGTATTTAAACATTAAATACTATTGAGTATTGACATTCAAGTTCCATTTGAAAGAATAATAAAAACAAAAGTAATAATCATATTAGGTAAACATTGATTACAACCAATTATTCAATCAGTGATTCAATTTCATTATAGCACATAATAATAAATGTAATTTTCGTTATGATAAAACTATATTTGTATGCACTATGTATTATAAATTGTATTGCATTAACTTTTAGATCACCTAATAGTGACTAGATGCAACAATCAGTCCATGACGAATTTTGTCTCCAAAAAAAAAAAAAAAAAAAAAAATATATATATATATATATATATATATATATATATAATAGTAATAATAATAATAAAATAATGATTAAAAAACAATATATATATATATATCTATGAAATAGTTTTAGAATTTAAGTTTACAAACAAATAACTGAAGCAGCTTAAGAAATGTTACTAAACCGTTTAAAAGACAACTCCATCATGGCAATGAGGGAGAGATACTTCATAGAATTATTTTAAAATTGTGGTAGAAAGATGGGCATACACACTAATACAGTGAGTAATGTCACAATAAGCATTATTAGGTAAAATATAACAGAACAAGGTTTTCAAATTAAAATTCAGTTATGAAGACAGAAGTGTTTAGATTGAAGACTGTTTAAGTATTTAAATGGTTATGTTGAAGATGAGAGGTGATTTTTGCATTGATTTTTCTTGTGCCTGACAAGAGCTAAGCCATTGCATTGGAGGTAATGGTAAATCTCCTGGTGATGGGCAATTATTGAACTTTGCTCCAGCATAAAAACTATCGCCTTGGGGCGAGCCGCACCGTTCATCTATACTCATAAGTTGTTTGAGAAGGGCGTATTTTTCAATAACAAATTGTTCAATATCGTTTTCTTTAAATTTCTTATGACCACGTTGTTTTTGTGGAGATTCGCATGAAGGTGGGGTATGATTTAATGGAATTTCCGGCAGACGTTTTTGCGGAGCATCAATAGGCTGTGAGCTTATCAATTGTGGTCTTTTAAAGATTTTTTTCTCTACTTTTTGAAATGTTCCCTTTACAACTTCATCTCCGTCAGACAAACTATGATCGGCATAATTTCTAACATTTTTGTCCATATAATATGATTCATTCAAATTTATTTTAGTACAAAAAGGTGGAGATTTTGATTTGGGTCTCTTTGAATCATGAATCATTTTAGCATTTTTAGACGGATTATAATAATCCATCTTTGATGGTGGTAAGCTTTTAGTGTGACTTCTATGTACGCCGTTCGGTAAGCTGTTTCTTCTGGAACAAATTGGCTTGAACATGTCTATGATTTGCATTAAGTATATAGTAATACTTTACGAACAAAGCCAACCTTAAAGAAAGTAAAATATTTATTATTAAAAACGTTGCCTAATAAAACATAATAATCATGTTATTGATTAAATGAATAATCTATAAAATGATCAGTACTACTTTTTGGCAACGTATCTGTTAAATTTTCATTTTACACAATGCCAAAGTCATGTTGGGCAAAGACCGCAAAGTACGAAATTCTGGCATGACCACCACTATCTATGAACTGTGGTCGAATTGGAAAAATAAAAGAAAAAGAACTATAAAGAAGGATTAGAAATAAAATAGCGTCTCTCCCAATACAATTATCAAACTCGATCTAATACACAGACAGGATAAGACAGATTTGAAAATGTTAATGTCAGAGTTCAAAAAGTTTATTGAGTTTTATATACCTATAAATGTAATAATAATAATAATAATAATAACAAAGTTAGGTGGGTATTACTATGTTAGTAAATTCTATACAGAATAGCGTGTTTCAAATTTGTAATATAATCCTAATATATATATATAACATTATTGTAATATAACACATTTGTTGAGTCCAAATACTGACTGCTATCATGCACCCGAACAAAAAATCTAAGGTTGAATCCTCTCAATTATATAAAAGCGCAAGAAGCTAACCTGTCACTAAAATAAAAATTTAAAGTGTTGGGTTTTATCCCAATGATCGAGCAGCTATGTGTTTCTCTTACTGATAGATTGTATGCATACAATGTTGCCTGTTCGAGATTTGGATTTCTGAATCATTTAGAGGAGATAAACGCTACAAATTTGTATGCTGCTGCAGAATAACTGGTAAAAAATTATAAGTACGATTTAGAACGTAGTCTTGGCAATGAGTTTGTATCATTGATGCATTTATACAAAAATATCAATCTAAAGAGCTGTTCTAATATCAAATTCTTGACATTCAAAATTACAGAGCTACATTCCCGAACATTGAAATTACACTGAGAATGTACTTGGTTTTGGTGGTTTCGAGAATGAACTAGAGAGCGTTCATTTTCAAAAATGAAAATTATAAAATATTGGCTGAGAACTACGATGAATAAATAACATTTATCAATGTTATCCCTAATCAGCATTGAAACTGGTTTACTCCGGGAGCTGGATTTCAGTAAAATCATCAATGATTTTTCGTTGAAAAAAGCTCACATGGTTCTATTTATTAACATCATATCTTAATTTGGTTTATTTCTTGTATTTTATTTTGTCATTTTATTTTTTTTTTTTCTTGCAGTAAATTATAGAAACACTCGAAAGAAAAAAAATTATTAAACCTACTTAAAATATAATTAAAGGCCTCCATCGCTGCTCTGTTACCCCCCAGGATTTTCACATCTGTAAATCCGGCCCTGCTCGCGTGTGAGGCTTCGCTACCACACATCACTTGCACCGCTTTTCAAACAAAATTCAATAATTAATTTTCAAATAATAACTGTTTACAAAATGAAAAAAAAAAAATCAAACAATACAACAACTGTGGGCGCTATGGTTTTTCTTGCATAATATTTGTTTTTAAAATTTGCTTCTCGTTTTCGTTAAACAAAAAATATGATTATGTTCAGATTTTAGTTAAATTATTATTATTACTTACTATATTACATTGTTAACGCCCGTGGGAAAAGCGCAATACATAAAATATTAAATTAAAAATAATACTCATTGACATTAGACGATAAAATATGAAATTAAAAAATTAAATAAATTTATACAATAGGTAACTGTACAGCTGGGCCGACGATACATTTACGTTTCTTTTGAAAATATCAAAAACAAAGACAGAAACAAGAGACTAGAAAAAATAATAGAGAAGCTCTCCCTCCCCCCCCCCGACCAATTCCTCCTTTAATTCGAGCTTTGTGAGCAGATATCAGTTTTTCTTTTCGCATGAATACACGCGAACATGGAGGGAAAATGAAATATATTTAACAATTCCGTTCTGCTATGGAATGGAGCGGGGACGAATTTATTGTTTTCGTGTCTTCGTCTACTTTCTATCTGACCGGCCATAGAATTGGGTCGCCATATCGAAACTAAACCCCCCCCCACACACACACACAAACGAGTAACGATTTTTCGTACGACTGACCCGTAATCGATTAAAACCCGGTAAAACGATTATACCTCCCCTACCCTTCAAGAATCGTATTGTTTTACGCGTATTGTCAATAACTTACTTTTCGGAGACGCTGTTGTCGTCGGGATTGTAACGTCTGATCTCTGGCCGTTGCTCGACAACGAAAACGCCGATTCTCGCGTACACGACGCCGGACGGAACACCGCCAACAATTGCAATTAATACAAATTACAATTATTCACAATTACCGATTTCGGGACGTGAGTCGGGGCGGTCTATTGACGTTAACGCGTCGCGATTTGAAAGGCCCGTACGCGTAACCGGACGGCACGCGAAAAGCGTTCGCGCGGCCAACAGCAGCAACCAGCAACAACGGCGACTACGAAACGATTTAATAATATCACTATAAGCGAGAACAAATAAATAATAATCGGTATTTTCACACCGCGACAACAATAATATAATTGTCGGCCCGTGTAAAATGCCGACGTTGTCGTGTCTACAGGTCCGGGCGCGGATAAAAACGATCGAATTATAATATCGTATCGATTATTGATTAATAATAACGTATATGTATATATGTATATGTATATATATATATATACATATACGTTATTATCGTGTAGAGAAAGCGCGAGAAACGCGGACAGAAAAGTAAAATAAAAATAATATCCGAGCACAACGGCGACACGCTCGATCGGTACTGCCGATTCGTGTGGGGCATGTACGTTACACAGTGGCGACGGTACTGACGGCGGCGGCCCGTATAACCGCTGGTCGTCACGGTGGCCGCCCCGCCTCGTCGCCGACGCCGCGGACAAAGAACCGTCGGTGGCGGGGATGAAAAAGTGAGAGGCCGTACGCCGCGGCGACCGTCGTTTTCCGTCGTCGCCGCCGCCACACCATGTGGCGCGCGCCGATCGCCCCCCCCCCGACCTCCCTCCGGCCCGGCAGTGCGCGACGCTCGCCAGACGGAAAAATAATATTATTTATTTTGTAATTATTTATAATAATCGTCGTCGCTATCGAGCAGATACCTATTGCGGGACCCCCCCCCCCCGTCCACTCGGGAATTTTGGTAATTCGGTCGGCAGTTTGTTTAGTCAATGTACCCGACCAGTGGGGGGCAGGGGGGAAAAACCGGCCATTAAACAAGTCGTTGTTAGTTTTGAACATCGTGAATATTGGTAATCCGGTCGGCAGTTGTTCAGCAGATGGTAAATCAGAATTAATGGCCAGAAAAAACGACTTGGGTTGCACGAAAACCATTCTGTAAACTGTTGGTTATAAATAAAATTATCAACACTGGCGGTTCCTAAACTTGTGTAGAACCCCGATGAATAGAAATCTCAGTTTTCTTTTATTTCGAATAACTTTTTTTTTTCCTTCTACAAAATATCTTGTATATCGATTTATTTTGTATTACGATCACATTAACAGTAAAAACATACGCGTTTAATAATTATTTTTATTATACTCTTAATTTTACATACAAATTCATACGCCTCTGTAATATGTTGTCTAAGAATACAAATTTAAAAAAAAACCAAAAGACTAAATACCTAGTTGTTTTTGGAGTTTTTTAGTGAATAATTAAATTAACTATATTAAAAATGCTCTTATAAAATAATACATTTTTATTTTTAAATATTGTTCAAATTTATTTGTCAAAACGTTAATTTGTGTTTTAAATAATTTGACCATATTGTTTAGAATTCGACTATTTCGATATTCTTCTGAGATAATGACTACAAGTACATATATTTTTATATGAAATTTAAAAAAAATTACTTTTTATTCTATTATTTTCAAACAAATTTGAAAATAGCTATTTTAGAGAGTTTATTCGTCTGGAAATATTAACGTTTCAACTTTTTATTTCCATTATCCTCGTGATATTTAATAATTATTTGTAATTTATAGAAGTGCTTTGAAATTATTTTATTTCGTTTTCTGATAAGTTTTGTTTGTCGAAACTCTATTATGTAAAAAGTTTAATACACTATAATTAGCTTTCTTATTATTTATACCTAGCTATGAACTACAGTTTAGATTTATCTTAATCTGTTCGATAAATTTACAAATATTACAATTTACACAATTATTTTAACATCACTTTAAAACTGGATAATAAATATTGTCGTTTGACGAACTGTACGTTCCATCGGTACTCGTCGATATCTCTCAGTTTATCTATATTATTTATTTATAGTCTATATAAATAATATTAAAAAGAAAAAATAAGTAATAATGCCGAATAATTATTTTTAGATGGTATTTTCTAGAATTTCATATCGGAGACGGGTCGCCCGTATGGTTTTTATCTTTTAATAGCCGTTGTATTGAAATTATAAAACGACAATTTCGTCGTAATAGAGATGTAAAAATGAAATATTATATTTTTCATAATTTTGTATTTCCCTTGATTTTATTGAATTTATGTGTTTTGAACGTAGTTCTGGTACTTTTGAATATCGTCGGATCACGTGGTCTGTGTCGTCAACTCGTACACTTGTATATTACATTATATCAATTCTTATATTACGTGTATTATTTTTTTTTCTTTTACGTTTACTCCATTCTCGACAAATTCTCAAAACTATCTCTCAAAACCAAAATTCAAATATACAATCTTCTTCTTGGCTCTTCTGGATTGCAACTCTGGGGCTCAGCAAAAATTTCAAACACACAAAAAAATACAATTGTTTCAATCGAAAATCCTCCGACTTATAACCAACGCTCCTCCGTATATTTCAAACCACACTCTTCATACAGATCTTCACATCCCTAAAGACACTGATACAGCCAACCTGTATTATTCAAAATTTAGGTTTCGTCTCCAAGATCACACCAATCCCCATATCAAAATGCTACTATCTACCTCCATCCCAGGAAATCCTCCCAGAAGACTCAAGCGACAATGGCCCCGTGACCTTATAGAGTAAACATACTATGAATACTTAATACCCAAGTAAATGTAAATTCACGCCGAAGTACCCTCACTGGATGGTTTCTCACCTCAAGACACCCAAGCCATTGCAATTAATTTTTTTTTTTAAAAATCCTACATTATACTTATTGTACTTTTTTCTTAGTATAGATTGTATAAAAATAAATAATAAAAAAAAAAAAAAAAAACGTTTACATATAAAAATATATATCTGTGCGGCAAAAACACGTGTAAAATCATTTGACTTTTTGTATACATGGTCCGCATAGAACGAAACCAGTATTGTCCTGTAGAATTTCGTAAAAACGTCTTAACAATGGCGGTCGCTGGCAGTGCGTGTTGTTTTCCTATAGTATTTTTAATATTAAAAAAATATTCATTTCGGCGTTGAAAATTATTTTGAACGTTTGTAAAATGTTGATGACATATCGATAGGTGGTGGGGCGGGAGAAAGCGGACTTCGTGGACCCCCCTCACAGATACGGCCTTGTAACTAACGTGCTGAGAATAAAGTAAATTTATAGTGTTTTGTTTTATAATATCGTAATATTATTACGCGTCGTACACACGGACTCGTCTCTTATTACTTATAAATAACATTATTAGTTATTATTATCGTTAGGTACGAGCTAGAAAGCGGTTATATTAT